>CM066328.1:277058281-277658281 GCA_033807585.1 Hydrophis major | reverse complement strand
TTTCCTCATCTCAGAAGCTGAGAGGAGATGAGACAGAACAAAGTGCTTTTTTTTTTTTGGCCTGGCTGGGAATAGGACTGGCTTTATGAATGCTGGATGATATCACAACTGGCAGCAAAACTACAGTATAAATGCTACTTGTAGTGGGCCATCTCTTGATCTGCCCTGCCTATCACTGTGGCATTTTTTAACACTGTGCCAGCTTGGGGTTCTCTATCTCTGCTAATTAATTAACATGGATTACTGCCAAATCTGGCACACCTGCATTATATCAAGGTTGAGGTTGTCCTTTCTCTAGAAAGGCCAAGCTTGGTGTTCAGTTATATCATCTCACAAAACTCAGTCATCAAAGGCATAAAGCTCACCTACCTGCAAAGCCAATGAGTGGTTATTCTTTCAACTCCTTCTCAAAAAAGGCCAAATCTACCAATGGGCCCTTTCCTAGCCTGGTATCCTACTTTCTGCATGGATTTAGCATAACTTTGGCTGTTTGCCCAACATTTGGCAGGATATTTGGAGGCCTTTCGCTCAATTTGGCTATCTCTCCCTTCACAGATATACAGGAAGAATATTTCAGTATTTTTCCCAAAATATATATCAAACATTTAACTATAAAATATGCATATAGTACACTTTAACTTACCCAAAATAAGCCACCTTCCATTTGCTCATACACATAGACATTGGAGTACTTAATTGTGAAATAATTTGCAGAAGAGCAAAACCAAAACAATACCATATTCCGAGCTGTGGGTCAGATCAGTTTATCAGTCAGATAAATCATATCAGTTTACTGAAATATCTAGGAATTTCTGAGAGCCACTGCATTCCTGCATCCGAGTAGAAGTAAGTTGAACATATGGCAAATACTGTGAATTTGCTGATTTTGCCATCCTCTGAAATCTTCCTTTTCTCTGATAGGTTCCTTTGCAACTGCCCCATTGGCTTCTATGGGGCATTCTGTGAAGTGGATATAAATGAGTGTGAAATGGTTCCTTGTTTGCATGGAGGAAGTTGCTTCAACAAGCCTGGAGGCTACCAGTGCATTTGTGATTCTGGTTTCACAGGTTAGCACATTTTAAAAATGTACTTTGTAGACATAAACCAAATCCCATTATAATATGAGTGTTTGATTCTAAAGTCATTGTTTCATCCTGGATAAGCAAAAAGGTCACTTACTTTTTGAAAGATAGATCAATAATTATTGTGGTGATTCCTAAATCTGCATCTTTGTTAAGCACCTCTGGACCTTACAGTACTAACTGCATTTCTGATTTATTGGTTCTTTACCAATCCAGGTACTTAGCTGAATTATATTAAAAGAGAGGTTCCATAGAGCAGAGCAAAAATCAATATTTTGTGAATTCAGCTAAGAAAAAATAATTGCTAGTACAACTGTGATGTTTTACAAAAACCTACATATCACAACTCCTTTTTCAGTTGTGCCAGTTTATATCACAGTAGGAATGCTTAATGAATCAACATAAATCCTGACATATGTGAAAGAAAAAACAAACAAATCAGGCTTTGGCACAATAAAACTGATTTATGTTCACATTTCTCATTATCGAACATTTGACTTTCCTAAAATGTAATGTTGAAAACTTTCCTCACGTAGGGATTTGTAAACTTAAATATTTATGTATCATTTACTGAGAGAAGCTGTCCTAAAATCTCAGAATCTTTTTACTAGTACGTAAATATTCATCATATGTTATTCATATATAATGGATTATTTGTATTAAAAAACTCTAGCACTGCATGCAAGAACAGTGCAAGAAGCACCCTGCAACTGGTCTCTCATTTTGGGGCAGCACCGGGCAGCATGTCCAGTTGCAACTCTGTTCTATGAATTGCACCGGGGTACTCCTGGTGTGCAATTCAAGATGCTTTTTGTCACTTGTGAAGAGTTCCGTGGCCTGGAGTTGGGTTGTAAGAGCCGTGGTGGTGCAGTGGCTAGAGTACAATACTGCAGGCTACTTCTGCTGACTGCCAGCTGACTGCAATTTGGCAGTTGAAATCTCACCAGGCACAAGATTGAGTCAGCCTTTCATCCTCCCAAGGTTGGTAAAATGAGGATCCAGATTGTTGGGGAGCAATAGGCTGACTGTGTAAACTGCTTACAGAGGGCTGTAAAGCACTGTGAAGTGGTATACCATGTAAGTCCAAGTGTTATTGTTATTATTTGTGGGACTGGCTCTTCTCAATTCTTTCGAACTATCCTGTTAAGTCTGGCAGGAGAGGCCTGTTGCAATGTCCCAATGATTAAAGAATGTCATCTTGTGGGAAGCAGAATTTTTTTGTTATGGTGCCTGTTTTATGGGACTCCATACAACTACTGGAATGGGAAAACTTCCGCAGCCAATTCACCATGGCTGTGGGAAAACTCACTACAGCAGACTTGCCACGGGACAATTTAACAGTTCAATTTAATTATTTAATTTTTAAAATATTTTAATTTTTGTCAGTTACATTTCCTTTTGGCCCTCTTGCATCCTTTCTATAATGTTTCTTTTCCATCATTTCTTTGATTTTAGTGTAGACAAGCATATACACACATGTGCTACACACACACATATATATTTATGATTCCGCACTTTGCAATGTTTCCCTTCACTCATTTCCTTACCTTATCTAAGAAAAAAGAATGCTGGGCAAAGTTCTGCTTTATTTTGACTTCTTTATGGGAATACAGACCTTCTCATAGATCTCATGCCAAGTCAATATTTTCCTGTGTGCGCAACAAAAAAAAAAAAGAAGAAGAAGAAGAACCAGGCATCCCTTTGGCAAGGGCACCAAAAATGGCCAGGGAAGGTCAGTGTTAGATCTGAGGCAGATCAGTTCGACAGAGATGCGAGACCATTTATGTGAGTTCAGCTCTTTATTAGGTATTGGTAAAGGTCTGAGAATGCGAGCCACGGCAGCCCTTCATATAGGGCTGGCTTGCAGCTCAGCAGCCAATGGCAGCACTTTGAATCTCCCGCGACTGGCACAGCCAATCGCGGTAGATTCCTAATGCTCCAATCACAGCCGACCTGTTGACCAATCAGGTCTCCGCTGGTCCGGACTCGATTGGAGTGCGAGGGTTTCTGAGTGTGCTAATACTGTACACCCCTCCCCTCTTGGTTTCGTCCTGCGGTGCGTAGTGATGTAGTCGCGTAGGTAGGCGGGGCTTTTTCCCTGCCTCCTTGACCTGTGTGGTTCAGTTCTGGTGTGGTCATTGACCGGTTCGGATGGCTCCTCTGTCATTCCGGTTCCTTGGGATAGAACTGCCTGGAACGTTGAGCTGGGCCTTTCTTGGTAGCTCCCTCCCGGTTCTCCTGGGCTGGTTGAGCTGCCGCTTCTGCTCCCGCTTGGTTTTTCCTGGCCGGGTGAGGTGGTTTGGCTGCTCCTTCCAGGTGAAGACCCCGGGGTTTCATGCTCCATTAGTCCTGCATCTATAGGTGAGTAGCATCGGTTTAGTGGTTTATCTATTCTAGGTGGGGGTTGTTCTGCTTGCATTAGTTGGTTTCCTTCGGTTCCTTCTCTATCGCTTACTGATTCCCCCCCCCTTCTAGTTTCTTGTTCGGGTGTTTGGCTGGTTGTGGCGGCTATTCTTGACTTAAGTTGGTTTATGTGCCATTTCCAGTTTTTCCTGTTGCTAGTTTCCAATCGGTATGATAGGGGCCCGGTTATCTGGGTGATTGTTGCTGGCACCCAGAGTGGTTCTCCTGTGAAGTTTTTGGCGTATACTGGGTCCCCTATGTTGAATGTTCTGTATTTGCTGGAGGAACCTGGGGGTTTGTCTGGGTTATATGTTGGGTGCATTCTGTCTAGTGTAGAGCGTAGTTTCCGGCCCATCATTAGTTCTGCCTGGCTTTTGTTTGTGGTTGCGCTAGGTGTAATGTGTTGAATGAGGAGCATTTTATTGATTTTATCCTGTATATTGGCTGTTTCTATTTTCTGGATAGCTTTCTTGGTGTATTGGACCATGCGTTCCGCCTGCCTGTTCACTGCCAGGTTTGCCGGTGTGGTTAATGCATGGCGTATCCCTTGGCCTGCCAGAAATTGTTCAAACGCTAGTGCGGTGAACTGGGGCCCGTTGTCTGACACTATTACATCTGGCAGGCCGTGCGTAGCAAAAAGTTTGCTCAATTTCCTTATCACCGCCTCTGTTGTGGTTGACTTCATAGTGCTTACCTCCAGCCAGTTGGAGTAAGCATCTACTGTGATAAGGTACATATGTCCCTTGGTTGGCCCCACGAAATCTATATGAATTCTGGACCACGGATCTCTTGGTTTTTCCCATTCTTGGGTTGGGGTGGAGGGTGGATTGCATCTGGACTCTTGGCATTGTTTACATTTGGCAACCCAGGTTTTGATCTGTTTATCCATTCCTGGCCACCATGCATAGCTTCTGGCCAGGCTTTTCATCTTAACCATCCCCGGGTGCTCCTCATGCAACATTCCCAATACCTTTTCCTGTAATTTTTCAGGAATTACCACTATGTCCCCCCAAAGTATGCAGCCCTTTTCGGTAAAGAGTTCGGTTTATCTGTTCTGGAAGGGTCTGAATAGTTCGTCTATGTCCCCTTCCGGCCACCCTTTTCCCACCCAGCTCAAGACTTGTGCCAGCCGTTTGTCTTTATTTGTTTCACTGGCAATGTCTGGCACGGTCACGAGTGGGTTGGATATTGTCTCTATTTGGAGTACCTCTGTTGTGGGTGCCGGGTCGTCTTCCCAGTCTGGTAAGGGTGACCGGCTTAGGGCGTCTGCATGGGCGATGTCCTTGCCGGGTCAGTGTATCAGCTGGTAATTGTATGCTGCTAGGAATTCGGACCACCTCGTCATTCTTGGTGATAGAATGTTCGGTGTGACCCTGTTCCCCGCCAGGATTCCTAGCAGCGGCTTGTGATCCATGATGATTGTAAAAGTCCTACTGTGAAGGTATTCGTGAAATTTCTTGACGCCGGCGACGACTGCTAGGGCCTCTTTGTCGAGCTGGCTGTAGTTCCGCTCTGGCTTTGAAAGTGTCCTTGATGAGAAAGTGATGGGTGCTTCCCTCCCGTCTGGAAGCTGGTGGCTGAGGATGGCGCCGATTCCAAATGGTGACGCGTCGCAAGTTACCGTCAATGGCAGAGTCTCGCTGTACTGGATTAGTACCACGTCGGATGTTAGCAGGTTCTTTGTGTTGTTGAAAGCGCTCTCCTCCCGTGTTCCCCAGGTCCAGGTGGCTGTTATATCTAACAGCCTATGTAGCGGTTCTGCCACGGTCACCTTTTGAGGGAGGAAGACATTGTAAAAATTTAACAGTCCCAAGAAAGCCTGTAATTCCATTTTGTTTTTTGGTCGCAGTGCTTCCCTTATGCTCTGTTTCTTTTCTGTGGGGTGAATCCTTTGTTTGTCTAGGAGGTACCCAAGAAATTCGACCCTTTCGACCCGTAGCTGGCACTTCCCTTCCTTGACTTTAAGTCCCGAGTCTCTGAACTTCTGCAGTACCTCCCTCAACCTGACTTCTAGTTCTTTCTCATTTTTCGCGGCCACCAAGATGTCATCAAAGTAGGGCACCACCCCTTCTATTCCTTGGAGGAGTCTTTCCAAAAGGCTTTGGAAGACCCCAGGTGCCACGCTGACTCCAAACTGGAGCCGGTTGCAGCGGAAAGCCCCTCGGTGCGTTACGATGGTTTGGGCTTCTGCTGTCATGGCGTCGACCGGCAGTTGCTGGTACGTTTGCGCCAGGTCGAGCTTTGCGAAGATCCGGCCTCCCCCCAGTGAGTGCAGAAGATGCTGGACTACTGGGACAGGGTATGCGCTTTGTTGGAGCGCATGGTTTAGGGTGGCCTTGTAGTCACCACAAATTCTCACTGACCCATCTGGCTTGATGGGGGTGACAATTGGGGTCTCCCACTGGGCATGATCAATTGGTTCCAGCACCCCTTGCACGATGAGCTTATCGAGTTGCTCATCGATCTTGGGCTTGAGTGCAAATGGCACTCGCCTGGGCTTAAGGCAGATTGGTGTGATGCTTGGGTCTATGTTAAATGAAATAGGGGACCCTTGGTACTTGCCTGTATGGTCGTCGAAGACTTCCCGGAAGTCCCTCATGAGCGCCGCTTCCCAGTCTGCCTCTCCGATGTGGTGTATGCCTGTTACTTCGATGCCCAGGGGTGTGAACCACTGCAGTCCCAACAGGCTCGGCCGATCTCAATTGACGATCGTCAGGGGTAGCACTTCTGTGTGGCCCTTGAAGGTGACTTTAAAATGGCCTCTACCCACTACAGGGATTCGGTTTCCCTGATAGTCTTTGAGGGTTAGTGTTTGGTCTTCCAGTTCTTGGCGGTGGATGGTGGGGACCAGGTGCTTGAGTGTGTGCCAGGAGACCATTGAGAGGAAAGACCCTGAGTCCACCTCCATGTCACATTGCTGGTCTTCTATCCCAACTGTCACGTATACCTTTCTGGCATCGCTGGTGGAGGAATGGCCAATGACGACAGTCTGGTGCGTTTCCTCTCTCTGTCTCATCTCCTGGAGTCGCCTGTCCCAACCTTCCCGGCTCCAGCGGTTCTCCATCTGGCGATCTCGGGTCCTGGTGGGGGTGCTGTCTCTCCGTCAGGGGCTGGCATCTCGTCGCTGCAGGCTGTAGTGCTTCTTATTCCGGCACACTTTGGTGATGTGCCCCCGTTTCTCGCAATGCCTGCAAATGGCTTCGAGAAAACGACAGTCCGCTCGGGGATGATCGCTGCCGCAGCCGGCACACTGGATCCTCGACTTATGACCTCGTGGTTCCCGCCGCTCCCGCGCTGATTGGAGGTGGTGGATCTCCTCCTCCTTGTCTTCGGTTTCTGAGAAGGAGTCGATGTTGCCATGGTGTGTAGTTGTTGGGTCTGTCGCTGGCCTCCTCTCGGGTGTCGACGTTGCCTCTCTGGTTGCTGCTCACAGCATGATGCTCGATTGTCGCATCCAAGCCACTGATTTCTTGGCTGCTTCCACTGCAGCAGCTTCGGTGAGGGCATCGGTGAGGGAGATGTCTCCCTTTGCCATGATGCGGCTCTGGAGGACGGGGTCTCGGATCCCAGGATGACGCAGTCTCGCAGGGCCTTGTCCAGGTCGGTGAACTCGCACAGACCCCCCAGGTCCCGTAGTGCCACTATGAAGTTGGCCAGCCCTTCGCCCTCGCGTTGATCCCGCCTGTAGAAGTCATGCCGCCAGATGAGGATGGGCACGATGGGGGTATAGTGGCTCCGCAGCAGGGGCTCAAGATCATCCCACTCCATCGCCTTGAAGTCCATTGGTTTGGCCAAGGCTTTGGCCATTTTGAAGGCTGCGGGCCCACAGTGCATGAGGAACACGGCCTGTTTCTTGTGGCCAGTGGAGTCCTTGAGGTTGCTACTCTTGAGGAACATTTGGAGCCTATCGGTATAGGATTCCCAGTCCTCAGTAGCAGGGTTGAAGGGAGCGGGTGGTGAGTTGATTCCGGCCATGCTGCTGGTTGTTGCGTGCTGCCTTGCCACGTGCTAGATGTCTCTTTGTCTCACGATCCCACCTTCATCGCCAGTGTTAGATCTGAGGCGGATCGGTTCGACAGAGACGTGAGACCATTTACATGAGTTCAGCTCTTTATTAGGTATAGGTAAAGGTCTGAGAATGCGAGCCGCGGCAGCCCTTCTTGTAGGGCTGGCTCACGGCTCGGCAGCCAATGGCAGCACTTTGAATCTCCCGCAACTGGCACAGCCAATCGCGGTAGATTCCTAGCGCTCCAATCACAGCCGACCTGTTGACCAATCAGGTCTCCGCTGGTCCGGACCAATCGGGTGTGAGGGTTTCTGAGTATGCTAATACTGTACAGTCAGAGCTTACTACAGAGAGCAGTCCTGGAGCCCAGCTGATTGACAATTATGAAGGAATTGCCAGTCTCCATGGGGAAGTCTAGAATGGAAGGTCTTCTGTTGCAATGCTATGGAATCACTGATAACGTTGATGAAATGGTGGCTCCCTTCTGAGTAGCCGTGCTTGTGAAGTAGAAGTGTGGCATCCTTGTAGCACATTGGCCATTTTATCCTCACTCCTCTCTTTGTCCTCATTTCTTTTTTCTTTTTATTTTTTAATCTAATTCCAGCTTAGATGCAGAACAGGAGGATGACAGATTGTTCCATGTTATACAACACTGACGACTAAAATGAACAGCTGATGTGACAACTAGCAATCCTGATTTTGCCTCCTGAATGTAGCAGTTTATTTGACACAATTATTGGGCTGTTGAACACATCTGAGCAGCTGCATTTAGCTCATTGGGCCTATTTAGGCAGGTCTATTTGCATAAGTATTAAAAATTAAACTTAGGGTTGTAGCATTATTTTAGTGAGCTTGTATCGTATTCATGTTTTGGTCTGTTAACCATTCCTTTTTGATAAGATTCCTTGCTAAAAGCCATTGATGTTGTTATTGAATTTTAGTTTATACTGCTTGGCACAAATTATGATAAGCAAAATGGTCTTATTTGCCAATCCAGAGAGTGTGATGAAGGGAAGCTATTTCAAGGACCATGTAAGCTACCAGACTGTGAACAAAGGGATGTGTGTGTGTGTGTGTCACAATTCCCATCAATTAATAGGTTGATGCTCAGTGTTGGCTTTATTGACAGCTTGAAAATTTGAGAAGCATTTTTTTTTTTTTAGAAATGTACTATATACTATGATGCATGACTACTTTCTATGTTGTATTGGTTTTATGTCACCTAATTCATAAGAAATGAAAACATATTGTTTGCAAGGGTGCCAACCTTCTCTGCTTAGAATAATGAAAAAAACAATTTAAAAAGTCAATATGTCAGCAGTTTAAAGGGACTGGATTTATGAGGATATAACCAAGCAATATATTTAGCTGATTAAAAAGGAAATATATGCTCAGCTAGTTATTTTTTCATATATATGTGCATGTATACATCTATACATATTTTGCCTAAGGGGCCTTACCCAAAGAAGACAAAAAAGAGTGCCTGAGGTTGGTCTTAAAGCCCAAGTAGAATCATTTGTACCAATAAAGGAGAATATCTGTAGCTCAGGGTTGAAATGAGCCCAGAAACACCAAACAGTATTTTAAATGCAAACAGTATTTTAAATCATCTACCAGTTTCTATCAGTTTCGACTTTTAAATATTTTAAATATTAAAATCAGCACAGCTAAGTACATAAATTTCTCTTCATTGACATTTTTTTCTTAGTTCCTTTAATTTCATGAAAAAGAATTTATTTTAAAAGATAGAAATTATTTCAAATAAACTTTAAGGTTTTGTGCCTTTGGCCCCATGCCAATTCCATTGGTAATGGACATACCAACAGAAAGGCTTCTCCTTGAAGGCCTTAATGGCTAGAGATGTTCAAAATGAGAAAAAGCTCTCCAATTGCTGTGCCTTTTGATATTTCTGGCTTTAAAAGTTGATACTATATTTTTTATGGTTGGTAAGTTGGCAAGCAGTGTAAATCTGTCAAGAGAGCAATAATTTGATCCCTGAACCTTGCACAGATGGCTATTTACCTGATGCATTTCTTACTTCCAGGTATTTTTAAGGGTAGCTTCCTATAAAGTCTGTTCTACAGTAAAAAACAAATAAACAAACAAATACCTAGGTGTTCTGTCTCACTTTTCTTCTTTCCCAAAAGATGAAAGAATACAAACTTACACAAATACAGGCAGGCAAGCTGGCTCAGACTTCACAGAGTTAATTCTTTGGAACTGATAATATCCTTGGCATTCCAACAAGTCCAAACTGATAACAAATAAAAATCTACTCACAGAAAATTACAAGGCAGTCCACAAAAATCATTCACGAAGAAAATCTGAGGTCATATTAAACTTTGTCCTGTACAAAGTTCCAGCCGAAAACACACCCACTTTTATCCCCTTTGGGGTATGGCTCAATGACTCAGCTCACTCTCTGACCCTCCCACACCTCTTACGTTGCTGCTCACGGTTCTCCCTATGACGCTGCTTAGGATCAAGCCAACACTCTTCCTCTTTACTCCCTGTCAGGGGCTGCTCCGATATGCCTTCCTCCTGATTAATCTCAGGATGTTCCTCTCGGTTGTCTGATGAAATCTGAAGCATTATCAGGGAGGAAGGCATTGCCAGAGAGGAAGGTCCTGGGGAGGAAGGCTTTCCCAGTTCCTCCTCCTCATCTTCCAGGTCTTCTTCCTCTGACAGTATAGGCTTAGGAATCGGGGCCACAACACTATCCCCCACCGCAGGGCCCTTCCCCCGAGTCTGATGGTCAGGAAGTGGTCGCAAGGGGAAATAGTCATGGAACATCTGTATAAGGTCTGGGGCATGGATCACGGAAGCATCCACCCAGGAGAGGGCCTCCGGCCCATCCCCCTGCCTCTCGATCAAATACTGGAACTGCCCTTTTAGCCAGCAAGAATCCCTTATGCTGACCACCTTGCCTTCTACTGTGCCATCTTCCCTGGACACAGGTGGTGGATCAACAGCTGTGGGACGTTGGAGATTACATGAAGGGGCATCAGGGACCAAAAGGGAATGGTGGAAGACTGGATGAATTCGCATGGAGCATGGTAGAATCAGTCGATAGACTACGGGGTTGATGACCGCCTCGATGGGAAATGGGCCGATGAACCAATGGTCCAGCTTCTTTATCAGGTGGCCGACCTAAAGATGTTTTGTGGATAACCACACACGGTCTCCTACAGCCAGTGGAGGCGTTGCCCGTCAAGAGTGATCTGCAAACCACTTGTAATCTTCCTTGGCCTGTATCAATTGCTGCTGAACTAACTACTGAACTGAGAGAAGTTCCGAAAGGAATTCCCAGGTCTCGGTAACAGGGGAATCTAATAGCGTCAAAGGGAAAAACCATGGATGGTACCCCACATTAGCCTAAAATTGTGTCATTTGGGTGGAGGTGTGCTGGGAGTTGTTGAATGAAAACTCCACCAGAGGGAGATAATCAGCCCAGTTGTTCTGCCATTGGTTTACAAAACAACGCAAGTATTGCTCGAGAATGCCAATGACCTTCCCCGTCCCCCCATCAGTCTCTGGATGGTGCGCCAATGACAAGTACACCTGCACCTGTAACACAGTCATCAGGCTTTTCCAAAATTGGGCTGTAAATTGTACACCGCGGTCAGAAACTACCCTGTCTGGCAGACCACGGAGATGAAAAACATGCTGCAAGAACAAACGGGCAGTTGTACGGGCCGTTGGCAATTTACGACACAGAATGAAGTGGGCCATTTTTGTCAACATGTCGACCACCACCAGCACAGTTGTAAATCCAGAGGAAGGTGGTAAATGAGTCAAGAAGTCCATGGAAATCGCTCCCCATGGTCTTTCTGGAGTCGGCAGAGGTTGGAGGAGACTAGGAGGTGCACCCGTCATGGATTTCGCTTGCCTGAATGGTACACAGGATGTGACATAGGTGTGGGCATCATGCCGTACTCGAGGCCACCAAAAAGTCCACGTTACAAGATGGAGAGTCCTAAAAAATCCAAAATGGTCAGCTGCAGGGTTGTTGTGACACTGAGTCATAATAAGGGCTCGAAGTGGCCCTGTGGGTATGTACAACCGGCCCTGATACTTGAATAAACCCTCCTCCAAAGTCCATGGGGATTCGGGTCCAATCTTCCCCATCCTCTGCTGCGACCAAGTGTCTAGGTGCTGCACCTCTCGCACCTGAGTCCGCAAGTCCAGCGATTCTTGGACTACGGCCAAGGATTCTGCTAGCAGCACCATCCGCAGAGAAGGGGATCTTCGGGACAAAGGTACTCGGGTTTGCAGGATAGGGCATCCGCCCTCCAATTGTGACCACTGGGGATATAGGTCACAGAAAAGTTGAACTGGGCAAGAAACAACGACCACTGGTTCAACTTTCTTGCCGTTAACAAATGTTTTAAATTCCAATAGTCCATCTGGACCTCCACCTTGTGTCAAGCCCCCTCGAGATGATGTTGCCAAGCCTCAAACGCAGCCTTGACAGCCAGCAACTCTTTTTCCCAGATGGTGTAATTGCATTCGGAAGGAGTGAGTTTCTGGGAATAATAAGCACAGGGAAAAAGAGTGGCGCTATCCACCGGGGCTTGCTACAATACCGCCTCAATAGCCACATTGGACGCATCCGTCTCCACCACAAAAGGACAATGCGGATCAAGGTGCCTCAGGACAGGTTCTGCGATGAAAGCATTCTTGAGGGCCTCAAAAGCCTGTTGCTTCTGGGGGGGGGGCTACTGGAATGGGAGCTTCTTTCGAAGGAGCTGGGTTATTGAACCCGTCAGCTTGGCAAAACCCAGGATGAAGGTCCGGAAATAGTTAGCAAACCCCAATAGGCGTTGAATGTCCTTCACGCCACGATGGGGTTCCCAACTTTATAAGGCCTCCACCTTATGTGGGTCCATGGCAATGCCTTTGGGAGAGATGGTGTGCCCAAGGAACTCGATGGAAGTCTGGAAGAACACTTCTCCAGCTTCGCATAAAGTTGGTGTTCCCGAAGGCATTGCAAGACCAGACGAATGTGTTGAATGTCGCTTTCCCTGGACCCAGAATAGATCAGAATATCGCCCACGTACACCACCACGAATCAATCTAACATATCCCGAAACACGCCATTCATCAGGTGCTGGAAGACTGTGGGGGCATTGGTCAACCCAAACAACATCACAGTGTACTCAAAATGGTCATATCGGGTGCCTAATGCCATCTTCCATTCATCCCCCTCTCACATCCGCACCAGGTTGTAGGCCCCTCGAAGATCAAGCTTGGTGAAGATCGTGGCCTCCCACAACCTCTCCAACAACTCCGGAATGAGCAGCAAGGGGTAGCTATTCCCACCGTGATGGCATTTAGCCGGTGGTAATCACAGCACAAGCATAAGTCTCCTGTCTTTTTCTTGACAAAGAGGACTGGGGCTGAGAGAGGGGATGACAAAGGCCGGATGAACCCTCAGGCCAAGTTTTTGTCCAAAAAGTCCCGTAGTGCCGCCAGCTCGGGCTCAGACATGGAGTACAAATGTCCCTTTGGTAGTGGTACATTGGGCAGAAGGTCCACTGGGCAATCATAGGGCCGATGCAGGGGTAACTGATCTGCCTCCTTCTCACTGAACACATCCGTGAAGTCCGTCATTTCAGGAGATATGGAGATGGCAGAGGTGGTGATGTCCTGGCCAGCAGAAGTGGTCCAAGCACTGCAGATTCAGAAAAAAAATGGCATTCCACGACCATGCCACCTGAGGATCATGAATCCTAAGCCAAGCCATGCCGAGGACTAATGGGAAATGGAGGTCTGCGGTGACATTAAAGCAGATCACCTCCTCATGTTCTCCAAAGACTAGGCGCAAAGGTTGGGTGGTGAATTTAATGGGTCCTGCAATAAGTTCCCACCCATCAATAGTCTCGACCCTCATCGGAGGTTTCACTGGAACCAAGGGGACATCAAAATGGGCCGCAAAGGCCTGGTCCATAAAGTTAGTCATGGCCCCTGAGTCCACCAGTGCATTTGCTGGAATCCCTTCCGACTGGTTAGCCAAGAAAACCCGAGTGTCCAAAATCAGATGCCAGGGGGATCCAGAGTCAACCTCTTCTAATTCAGGTGGGTGTTTGATATGTGCCCGGCCTAGGGTTTCCCCTAGATCAGGCCTGTCCTGTTTCCTGACTGATCACACCGAGATTCAGGCACAGGCTTGAGCGACCCACCTCGTTTTAGAGGATAAAAATTAGCAAAATGTCCTGCCCCCCCACAATACAAGCACAAACCCCCTTGGCATCTCCGTGTTTGCTCCTGGGCCATCAGGTGAGGTCTGACCACTCCTAACTCCATTGGCTCTTCGGTCATTGCCATGACACGTTGGGTGACCTGGGGCGCTGTTAGCACAGGGCGCTGCAGTACAGATGCAGATGGCTGCTCCTGGATGGTACAAAGGTTCTTTCGCTGTTGGAGACATGCATTGATGCGCAAGCATTGCACGACCAGAGCGTCGAGGGTCGGGGTTGGTTCCACTCGAACTAACTTGTCCTGCAGCTCATCTGACAGGCCATCCTGGAAGGCGTCCATTAATGCTGCATCATTCCAGTTGGAGTCCAGGCACAAAAGCCAAAATTCAGAAATAAACTCTTGCAGAGGGCACCTCCCTTGGCAAAGGTCCTTAAGGCATTTGCACTCGTATGGGGCTGCCATCTGCACTCGTATGGGGTCTTCATACATGTGGCGCATGTGTTGCCAAAACCCCTGGTAATTAGTTAATAATGGGCTTGAGCAACAAAGGTGTGGCCCATCTGGCAGCCGAGCTGGAAAGGAGGCTTATCACAAGCCCCACCCAAGCCTGGTCATCTGGGAAATCCTCTGGCCTCATAGCCATAAATAACTGGCACTGTCCCATGGAAGCCAGGAACATCTCAGGCTGCCCAGAAAACTTATCTGGCACAGCCACCGGGCATTTCCGACAAGGAGGGGGAGGAGGAGCTGCATGAGCCTGCAGAAAAGCAATTTGGGCTGTTAATTGAGCCACTTGCTGTTGTAGAGTTTGATTTTCATCTTGCAGCTGTTGTTGAAGCTGCTGCTGCTGGTCCATCTTAGGTAAAAGATGGTTTAAGTCAGGTACGGGAAAAAATGTTCTGTCTCACTTTTCTTCTTTCCCAAAAGATGAAAGAATACAAACTCACACAAACACAGGCAGGCAAGCTGGCTCGGACTTCACAGAGTTAATTCTTTGGAACTGAGAATATTCTTGGCATTCCAACACCCTCTGCCTGCCAAGCCCGAACTGATAACAAATAAAAATCTACTCACAGAAAATTACAAGGCAGTCCACAAAAATCATTCACGAAGAAAATCTGAAGTAAGATTAAACTTTGTCCTGTACAAAGTTCCAGCCGAAAACACACCCACTTTTATCCCCGTGGGATGTGGCTCAATGACTCAGCTCACTCTCTGACCCTCCCACACCTCCTACGTTGCTGCTCATGTTTCTCCCTACAACGCTGCTTAGGATCAAGCCAACACTCTTCCTCTTTACTCCCTGTCAGGGGCTGCTCCGATATGCCTTCCTCCTGATTAATCTTAGGATGTTCCTCTTGGTTGTCTGATGAAAACTGAGGCATTATCAGGGAGGAAGGCATTGCCAGAGAGGAAGGTCCTGGGGAGGAAGGCATTCCCAGTTCCTCCTCCTCATCTTCCAGGTCTTCTTCCTCTGACAGCATAGGCTCGGGAATCGGGGCCACAACACCTAGGTAACCATGACACAAGTAGCAGAAGGTAGCACAGTTCCAGAAGAAAAATGCTCCATAACCAGAACGTAAGAATTACTGTGAGGAAATATGTGTTCTTTCCAGATATTGCTGCAGATAGGAGCCATTTGGGGTTCTTAAAAATGTATCCTGAACTCCCATGCCATGTGTACATTCAAAGATAGTACTAAATCCAAGAATAATGCTAACCACCATATTTGGGGTTTTACAAAATTTGTAACTTATCTAAATCTAGATCAAAATGTTCGTGCATATAAATTTCCCAATCTATAATGCTTTTGGTTTGTGAAGCTTCCCTTTATATGTCCTTATCTGAACAGAAACTCCTCCAATAATATTTTTTTTGTCTTGTTGAAATGAGATGATGGTAAGGAGCAGTGGTGAGATTTAATTTTTTTTTACTACCAGTTCTGTGATCATGGCATGGTGGGTGTGGCTTGGTGGGCATGGCAGGGGAAGGATATTTCAAAATCTCCATTCTCACCACACTCCAGGGGAAGGATACTGTAAAATCTCCATTCTTTCCCCATCCCACTAACCTGCTTTCCAGCTCCGTTCTCCGGTGCAGGGCAACAAAAGAAGACCTCGCTGATTAGCTGGGACTCAGGAGCAGAGAATAGATGGTGGTGGGGCTAGTCAGAGGTGGTATTTGTTGGTTCTCTGAACTACTCAAAATTTCTACTACCAGTTCTCCAGAACTGATCAGAACGTACTGAATACCACCTCTGGTAAGGAGAGATTGAGTGGCATGCCATTTATATATCGATGACTCCAGATTGTATCTAACATTGGTTTCATATAGATATTAGAATGAATTCAAGGAAAAACAGTACCCTGAGAAGACATCATCAATGTCTGAGGTTCATCTTGAAAGAACAGGATTCAGCTTTCCACAATTTCCTAATACCAGCATGTTACAATAAAAGCAAGCTTTCCTACATATCTTTTTACCATATCTACCATGTGTAGTCCTTTCAATAAATCCACAGAGTGCATCACAGCACAACAATTTCTGAATTAAGATACCTCAAATCCACTAATTTAAAGACTGCATTAAAAAAAATTTGAGATCCATTTCAAGGATCCTCAGGCTGCTTTTATTCACAAAGTTGTAGTCACTGCAGCCACTCCATGGTCATGTGATAATGACGTCTGACATTGCCTGCCCTCTTTCCACAAGGAAAGTCAATGGGGAAGCTGGTAGGAAGTCAGAAGCTGCTCCCACTCCTATTGCTTTTTTGCCCACCTGTGATCATTCTGTTTATCTGTTTACTTCTATAAATATTGACTTCGTATTGATGGTCTTTTGGCACTACAATTATTGTTCTATTTATGATACACACTCTTCTTAGATGTTCATGATACCATTCAGCATTGGGGTAAGAAAAATGGTCACTTAAAATTTAATGTTAATTCTGGTCACATCAGATTATACTATCTTCCTCTCAAAGGTTGACCCAATGGGTCGTAGGTTGTCTGATCTTTTACTAAAAGTTGACAGAGTTTGCAATGAACTGAAAAACAAAACAACTTGCAAGTCTAAAGGGAAATAGGATCACTCTTTTATTTCAGATTTTGCAGTTTTCTTAACATTCCTCATGTGTTAGTAGGCAGATAAATTGGAAGAAGAGAAATTTCCTCAACTATTTCTTTTTTTACCATTGGCCATACCCCAGCTTTCCCCATGAGTTTTTTTTTTTTACTGAGAGTCCCTAAGTAATAGCAACAGCAACAATTATTGAATTACTAATGCAGCAACTATTTTTCTTGGTCAGATCTATTGTTTGTGGCTGTTATTCAAAGAGGAGGGGAAAGCTAGCTATCCCCATTTGTTTTAAATTGTGAATCTTGAGAGAAAATCCTTTCTATCCTGGGGATATGGGATAGTGAGCAAAGGAGACATTTATTTTTCCAGCAAATTATCCCAGCTCTAATTTCACTGAAATGTAATTGTTTTTTAAAAGCCTTGAAAATTACATGTCTGTAAAGAATATAAATGCATCTGTCTGTGGAGGAGGGCATGTCACTCGCTATCCATGCACACATCTAGAGTAGATTGTGAAGTTTGTTAAGGCAACTGACTTTTGGACACCTACCAAGGCGAATCAAAGAGACCAAAGAAAGTTTAGAGGGTGTTATTAATCCTGCAGTGCATATAGTCACAGGGGGAAGTATTTCTCCTTAGGAAGTTCCCTCCCCCTACTCTGTACTGAAAGTATAAGCCTTATCTACATTTCCATATTTTTATTGCTCAAGAGGGATACAGTGTCTTTAAGTGCACATTGCAGAGTTTATTTTTCGTATCTATCTCATCATAATGATTTCACAGCAGTTATATGCTAATACTTTTCTCCAGCTTATTGCCAAGCATTAGGCTGCAAGAAAGGAAGTACTTTGACGAAGGAAAACAAATGTCAGCAAAATGGGAAGAAATTTTAGGCAAAGTTAGATTTAGAGTAGATAAAGGATAGAGGATTATTCCATTTACACAAAGCGATTTTCTTCCCCAGTGGATGTCATTCTGACAAGGCTGTTTCTTTAAATGATGCAATCCAAGGTGTGTTAGAGTTTTTAATACATGTTTCTTAAAAATAATGGCAAGAATGTGTTCATAATGATGGTACAACACCTGGCTCAGCTTTTTTCTTCCTTCCGTTCAATCATACCTGAGTCTCAGTGATTGCCTGGATAAGTCCCTGCAGTTTTCTTGCATGATTTTTCACAAGTGGTTTGCATTGCTTCCTTCCTAGGGCTGAAAGAAAGTTACTAGCTCAAGTCCACCCATCTGGCTTTGTGCCCAAAGTAGAACTAGAACCCTGGAACAGAGGTGTGAATAATCTAGTCTATCTTAAATGGCCATTGGGAAGCCTTTAAGTAGAATATGAGAGCAATTTAACCCTCTGCCCTTTTTCTGTTTCCACATATAATATTTAAGGATGAAATACAGGTTGTCCACATTTAACAACTACTTGTTCAGCAACTATTCAAACTTGCAACAGTGCTACTTAAAAATAATTCTCAAAGTTCTAGCTATTACAGTGACCCCTTGGCATGCAAACATGATCCAGACACTTGATTTCTGACCATTGCAATATCTGGTGGTCACACCATCATGGTTTGCAACCTTCTCCATTGGCTTCCAACAAGTAAAATCAATGGAGGAAGATGGCAGGAAGTTGGAAGTTGCAATCAGGTGAGGTCCTCACTTAACAATTTGCACATAATAACACTACATCCTTAAGCAGGAAACAAGATGGTATCCTACTCCCATTCCCTGTAAGAAGCCGACTGAAGCAGCATTTCCTGGAATTAATAAGTGACCATTTGAAGTTGTATGGTCATATGATCTGTAGAAGAAATAATGTAAAGAAGCCATTTTGGCTGACTGCTCAGGGTTACTTTGAGTAGAGGAGGCTGTTTTACTGTTAAAAGAAGAAAATGGTGTGTGTTAGTCACTACTTAAAGAAAATCCAACCATTGATTATCTTAAACATAGAATTCTAAAACAAAGTTTTTAAAAAGGTAAGAAATTGATCTAAATATACCATAAGGGCAAAATACTATATAGGCACCTCAAGGAAGTACAGTTGTTCAATAGGCACAAGAGAGACCGTGGATAGTACAGGCAGTTTTACGTGCAAACTTGATCCCATTTTGATTCCAGCAACAACTGTCCTATTATTCTGTTTAATGATAGGATCAACCCTTATTCCCCCTCCTGAATCTTTTCAACTACAAGCCTTAGATTTTTTTTTTCCTTTTCAGAAACACAAACATATAACACTTGAACATAAAATTTGTGCCAAGAATAAAGAAGAATCTATTTTAAATACCCCTTTGCTAAACAAAAAGCTGTATCTTCGCAGTACATTATGATAATTATATTTTGCACCATCATTATCACAGGAACTAAATGATACTATTTATTTTTCTTGGTCTCTAAAGAAAAAAAAAAATCTTAGTTCACCCTTTTATGTTAATAACTATTGGAGGTTATTAAAGTTTCCTTTTTGACTTGATCTTAATTTTAGCAACCAAATATTCCAGATTCAAATTCAGTTGATACATTGGAATAAATTACTGCCATGGTGCTGGGAAATACAGGATGTCTAATTTTTCATTTCAGAAATACAATACCAAATGTATTATAAAGCAGATGCACAAATGATTTCATAGTGCATTTGTATTGTTCTTGGGTTTTCCAGGATGCCGTTTTAAAAACTTGGCAAATGATTGCAGAGAATTAGTTGAATTGATTCTAATTGTGCATTGGGCAACAGAAATTGAAATTAAAGGTATCCAGTCAATGTGCTTTAGTGCAGTCATATCAGCAGTGTGTACAAGTGATCAATAAAGCTGGCCCTGATAATCTTTAATCATATAGGACTAATTTGTGAGAACAACATAAGCATCATGAGATTTCTTCTCTGAGAAACATTAAATCCTATAACATTTGGCAAGAATCTCACTTGTGGAATTATTGACTCTTGTTGATTGTTACAGTGACAGGAACAAAGCAGCAGCAATAAGTCTATCCAGCTCCCAGGGAACCAGCTCCCAGGGAGAACTAGCTTCTGTAAGGTTTTCCCATCAGTTGGAAACAATCTCTGCTTTCCCCTAGATTTCTCTATCAATGGGAGGGACAGTGTCCTAACAATGGACCACCATCCTTTTATCTTCCAGCATGCTCAGGAAAGTAGTTTTCCAACAAGTAGAGATTGATATAATATTTGTAGAGGAGATCATCCCAAAGTTACATAAAATTTGCTCTTAATTGGAGAGGCTTCATTCATTCAGGTACAGAGTGATACAGCTTATTGTGCACAGAGAAGTTATTATCAAGAATCAAGGATCAGGTTTAAACAATGCATAGTGGCAATGTTAAAGTAATGTTATAATTAATGGTATCCATGAATTTCTGCTGGTATCTAAGACCTTCCTTAATTCAATATATCTAAGCTGTTGTACAATGGTACCCAAAATTCTGACCCAGAATTTTTGAAATATATCAGAAAATGGGAGAAATTGGTTTAAGAAAATACATCTTTACATCTTTTCTGCAAAATGTTACTGCAGAATAATATTCTTTTCAATATTACTCATATCTTTGCTATATGCTTCTCTTCCTAAGTAACATTAATTTTAATATTCATGAGTAAAATTTGAATCTGTTTTTGTCTTTGCTGGCAAACAAAGTCGAAACTCCATTTAAAAAAAATGTCCTGCTTGTAAATCAGCCTCTTTGATTATTATACCAATGTGGTATCCACATTTTTAATAGTTTTTGCATCAGGCTGTTTTTGCATTTGACTAATCTGCCACAGCTGCTCTCTCTAAAATCAAGTTATTAAAAGTTGTTAAGCTGCAGTAATGCCACAAATTGCTTAGAGGTGCTCCTGAATCAGGTAGTTGGTTTACTAGGTTTTTGTAAACAACAACAAGGATTTTATAAAATGTTTTTCTTTCCAATATTGTTGCGACATGATACTAAAAAAATGATAGTACCAGATTGACCCCTTGTGTCCAGTATCATAGTCTGTTCTATTGCAAACCATCTATAAGGGTGACATACTGTCTTCTCTATAAATAATATAAGCCTATTTACTATGTATACAACTGATTCTGAATGATAGTTATCTATATTTAGACAGAATGTTAAGAAAGGGCATTTGAGGATTCTCTTATACTCCCCTTTCCACACTTCTCACTTAATCATCATTAGATAAAGTATAATAATTTTTTTTCTATCTGGGTCTCTATATTTTATGTCACTCAGTAAAATTTATTGCTCTCAAAGTTCCTATAGACAGAGGGATTCAAACCAGGTTGTTCCAAACTAGCAGGCTCGTAATCCTGCACTTCTGATTGGTCCGTGAACAGCGGGTCATGATTGGTCACTTAGAGCTGATCTGATTGGCTGGTAAATGGGCTGCCGCGATTGGTCACTCCAAGCGCGACAAGCTCAAATCTCTGTCATTGGATGCTTTAGCAGCAGCCAGCTCTATAAAAGGAGCTGCTGCTGCTAGGCTTTTCACTTCCGATCTGAAGTCACTATTAAAGAGTTGAAGTTACTATCCAAGGTCTCGTCTCCGTTATTGCGCCCATCTTCCCAGACTTAACACAGGTAAATGTGTTAGATATGTGTGTCACCAAAGCAGGGAGGGGTGGGATCCAACAGGGTTAACTATCGGTTCGGTGATTTATGAGGTTCAGTGATTTACAATGTGCTTCCTCCGCTGCACGCTGCACCCACAGGCCTGCAAATCGTCATCAGCACACTGCATGCAGAAAATCAGCCTTTGAAAAATGATTTTTTTCCTGCTTTTTAAACTGCAGCTGTGCCTTGTGCAGCAGCTGAAGTTGAAAAAGCAGGAAATAAAGGTCAGGTAAGAACTCAGGCAGGTAGGTGGGCAAAAACATCAGCAGACATAGAACCAGTTCTATGTCTGCTGCTCTTCAGAGCTACTGGTTCTACAGAGGTGGACAGAACTGGTAGAAACCCACCCCTGAAAGCAGGACATATTTATTGCCAACCAAGCTCTGAACTGTGTTGTGCTATCTGCAGGCTGAAACAAGGAGCAACCTTTTCAAAACCCCTCAGAAGAGTTCAGAAATTCTAAAAGGATTTGCAGTGGAGATGTACCTTCTTTATCTATATATTCTTGCTCTTCTGTCCAGAAGATAACAATCAAATGATGAGGGTGTGGGATTTTTACCGTCCAAGTTGGGTGTCATAACATCTTCTGGTAATTTGTTGAATGGCTTTCTGACAAATTTGTCAGTTTGAAGAACAGAAATCTGCATCTTTCAGCTGCTACAGCCAAGATGTCCCATACAAAAAAAATATCTGGGAATTGATTGGAGCTCCACATATTTGCTACTTGCTTTATTTAACATGTAAGCTTTATGCCCTGATCATGAAGAGACAAAAGACAATTGGTACAAAATGCCATCATGAAATGCTCTTGAGACATGATGATAGTAGCAATGTTGATATTGTTTCCAACCTGTATTAGAACCTTAAGACCATCCATTTTTCTTTTCAATCCATTTATATCACAAACCATTTATTGTGGCATCTTTCATGCAGTTGTACATGAGGGATTCACATATACCATAAAAAGCAGGGTGCCATAAGAAGAGTCTTTGTGAAAATAATAAAACCTAGTTAAAATTGTATGTCTAGTCTCTACATTTCCAATTGAGAAGGATGTATCTGGAACTTTGTTATGAACTAATAAAAGCGCTTAAATAAAGTTTTATCAAAGATTAAAGAAAAAGCAGGATTCTAATCCTGCTCTTCTGATTGGCCAATAATAGCGATATTGGATTGGTCCATTCTGGAGAATCTGATTGGCTGTTAATGAGCCACTCTCATTGGTTCAAGGGTTTAATACTTCCATGTTCTCATTGGTTAATAGGACAGTAGTCTGCCCTATAAAAGGGCTGCTGCTGCCCCAGGTTTTTGCTCTGTTCACGATGATTAATAGAGTTGAAGTTCACTGTCACTGCCTCATCTCCGTTCCTTGCACCCATGCACAGAACATAACAAACTTGATAAATGTATTTTTAGCAATCTCATGAGTCATCATTTTTTTCAGCAGAATAAGTTACCACCACCAGAATTATAGGATTGCTTATGGATTCCGACTTACAAAAAATACATGAATTCCTCTACCACCAATTTAAACATGAAAAATATTATCATACTTACAATCTGTAACCTGTAAGGTGTGCCAGCTATCATGCTGCTTGGAGCACAGTTTGCTGAAAATGAATACTTTACACATTGTCAAATCTTCTGCCGAGCTCTTTAATTTTAAAGGATGGAGAAATCCTTACAGCACCTCCATTTGTTATTTGTCACTTTTTTTACTGAATGAAACAGCTTGTGTACATTGTGTAGATTCCATAGGTTTAAAGATTTCTCTCAAATCAATGCCGTAACAGGAAATGTAGATATCTCAGACAGGGAGATTGATTACTTCTTTCCAGTCAGATAAGCCCATTACCTGTCCTTCTGTGATTTAGGAAAACATCATCAACAATAAATGTTTATTAGGCCTATATATGGTCTTCAAAACATCTGAAGTTATTAGTAAGACTAAAAAGTAGGCAAAATACAATTTTATTAAATATAAATCAATACAAATAACAATAGGAATCATTAATATTTCTGCTAATCATCAGTAGTAAATGTGATGAATAGAGCAAATAAAAGCATAAAATTGGGCAGCATGGAAGGATATCACAGAGTCTTGCATGAATAGGAGTAACTGGTAAGCATTATGTTCTCTACCATGGTAGTTTGTTAAATTGGGATAAATGAATGCTTTACAAGATTCCCTGCAAAGACAACAACAAAGGTGTTTGTGACTTAGGGTCTCCACAGAATTGTGAGGCAGCACTGATGATGTTACCTAGTTGGGTAATGATATGTCTGCAAGAAAACAAATTCAGAAAGCACGAAGGACTCTACAGACTTTTCTCCATATAGGTACATAGCTGCTAAAAATGGTTTTACTGGCAAAAATTTTTTTTGAAAAAAAACCAATAATGCTTAGATGTTTAATTGAAAAAAATCATGGTTCTGAAGGTTAATAATCACTTCACGTTTATAGATTTTCCTAAGACATATATTTATTTTATTTATTTGTATCTTGTCTTTATACAGTATATATCCAACATACCTTCTTCCTCCTATTTTCCCCACATACCTATTTCCCCCACAACAACTCTGTGATGTAGATTGAAGGGAGAGAGAGAGGGAGGGAGAGGGAGAGAGACACTAGGCCAAAGTTAGCCAGGTAGGCCAAAGTTAGCCAGCTGCCGTTCATGGCTAAGGTGAGATTTGAACTCATGGTATCCTGCTTTCTAGTCTGGTGCCTTAAATACTAGGCCTACAAACATAGGAGATAAATAGCAGGCTGCATCTTTTTTTTTCCTTTTTAGCTTTTCAAGGGTTTTTAAAACGTCCATTTGATCCAATTGTAAGAAAGATATTTGTTCACTTATAATTTATTTTTTCAGATTTTTATGTATTGCACATACATTGTTTTTTGGCTGCTGTTTTATTTTTATTTTTTTAATATAACAGGACTTTATTTCCTAGAACAAGATTGCGTTAGTTCCCCTTTATATTTTAGTTATGTAAATGAGGTACTTTGACACAGAAATGCAGAACAACCATACAATCGTATCATAGATGGAGAAAAGTTCAAAAGTCATACAAAATAATAGCTGAGTGGTAGCCAAGGTCCTTCAAGAAGTACATGGAAATTATATTGTACCAGAAAGTTTCTGAGTTGTCAGTAATTGGGACTTGCTGGGTTTCAGATATGGCCTGCTTTGGGGCACCAGATAAAAACTGAATGCACTAATTATCATATTAAAAAAGAGGAAAACCTTCTACGCACAAATTCTATCCACGCTTTCTACAATTATGTAAACAATGAACTAAAAGACTCAAGGTCCATCCCACCCCTGAAACGACCTAATGGCAAAGACTGCAATGACGACACCATCAAAGCAAACCTCTTTAACACATTCTTTGGCTCAGTATTTTTAAACAGCAATGGATCAAGCCCAGTACTTCCTAGTCGAACCACAGACAACTACAATGATCGAATACATATCGATTTTACAGAAGAAATTGTTGAAAAAGCACTGCACAATCCAAAACCATCCCGATCTATTGGACTGGACAGAATATGTGCCTACTTCTTAAAAAAGTTATCCACTGCCATAGCTGAACCTCTAAGCATAATCTTTGAAAAATCTTTCAGAACCAGTTCCTTGCCAAAACTATGGTCACAAGCCACGGTCGTCACCATCTTCAAAAAGGGAGACCCCAGCCTAGTTGAAAATTACAGACCAATCTTCTTATGCTGCGTCACCTGTAAAGTCATGGAATCAATTATTAACCCAATCCATTATCCTCCACTTAGAGACAAACAACCTCCTCTCTAATAAACAATTTGGTTTCAGAAAAAAATTATTCTGTAATCTGCAACTCTTACACTACAAAAACATATGTACTGTACAACTCGATCAGGGCAAAGCAATAGACACAATCTACATAGATTTCTGTAAAGCTTTTGATTCAGTGGTACATGACAAACTACTACTAAAACTAAAATCTTATGATATCTCTGGACAGCTACATAATTGAATAGAAACATTCCTGTCAAGCAGACAACAAATGGTCAAAATTGGGAGCATCCAAGACCTTGTTGAGGATCCAAACTTTGTCAAAGACCTTGGAGTTCTCATCTCAAATGATCTAAGTGCTATAGCTCACTGTAACTACATAGCCAAAAAGGCATTAAGAGTTGTTAACCTAATCCTACGTAGCTTTTTATCTGGTAATATCACACTACTAACTAGAGCATACAAAACATTTGCTAGACCTATACTTGAATACAGCTCATCAATCTGGAACCCTATTGTGTATCTGATATTAACACATTTTTAAAAATCCAGAAATATTTCATAACAAGAGTTCTCAGCTCCTCTACTCATTGTAGAATACCTTATGCCACCAGACTTGAAACTCTAGACCTTGAAAATCTAGAACTATGCCACCTTTGGTCCGATCTAAGTATAGTATATAAAATCATACATTGCAATGTCCTACCTGCAAATGAATACTTCAGCTTCAATCATAACAATACAAGAGCACACAATAGATAGAAACTCAAGGTTAACCGCACCAAACTTGACTGCAGAAAATACGATTTCAGCAACAGAGTGGTCAATGTTTGGAATACTCTACTTGACTCTGTGGTTTCTTCCCCAAACCTCAAAAACTTTAACCTTAGACTGTCTACTATTGACCTCACCCCTTTCCTAAGAGACCTGTAGGGGGCATGCATAAGTGCAGCAATCGTGCCTACCATCCCTGTTTTTTTTCTTATAGGTATCTATCTCATGTATTCAAAACTATATTTATTCTTATACCTGTATCTTGTAAGCGATTGACAAATCAAATAAATACTAAATACATATATAGCTGGGAATCCTCAAGATGAAAATGACTACCTCCAAATTGACAGATAACTTTTCCTAGCTGTTTAATGTTGAAGTTAAATAAAATAGTTAATAAACTCAAGGCCTGGAACTGAAATGCTCCATTCTTATCTCCCAGCCACATCAATCCAGAACTCTCTTCTCAAGAAGAAAAGGAGCTATTACAAAACACTTCCCCCAGATGCTAGTCCTTGCAATCAACCCAAAGGAATACTACAACTAATAGTAATAAATACTGCTGAAAGATGTAGCAGCTCAAGTAACATTACCCTATAAATCTGGTCACAAGAACCCCTTTCCTCCTTCTCTCCCTTTTTTATAATATGCAGTAAACCCAGTATTCTGCACAACTTGAGCACTTGCGTGCATTTTTCATCCATTTTATTGGTTCAAATAAAGGTATCTCTGTTGTTTTGCCTAGATTTCTATGGATATTGGAAATGCTTAAGTAGATAGTTTTAGTCTCTTAAAAACATCAAGGAAGCAAGTTTGGGTATTTCTAACTTTGGTTTGTATTGTGCTCCTCACAATGCTGGTTTTTGTTTTTTGTTTTTGCAAAATGCTTGTCATTGATGGTTAAAGAAGAAAAGACTCAAGTGTCTGAGTGCATCTTGGAGGACACAATTCATCTTTATGCATTGTGAGCAAAGAGCATATAGGCAGAATTCCTGCTGTCATAAACTCACTGAAGCAGAGAAGAGCAAGGGGGGCATTCCTTTTAGCCTCATCTACCTTGCCTTGGTTAGTACACCCCAGCAAGAAAAGCTCTGAACTGCTAAGTACTGTGGTTGTTGCATAACTGAACAAATTACAGTGATGCTTAAAGCAGCAGTCATTAGTCAGGAAAGAGGGGACATGAAGAATGGAAAAGTCACATGTTTGTCCACTCATGTATGCATTTTTAAAAAAAAGTTTCAAAAAAGAATATTTGCAGCTCAGGGTTAAAATGAGGGGTCCTTGAGCTTGATTGTTTTCTTGCAGAAGTTTCATTACTCAGATGTTTCTGACAAATGGCAGTCCAGTCTCTTCTTGAAAGTCTCAAGTGATGGCGCTCCCACAACTTCCAAGGGCAAGGAGAAATAAGGTTTCTTCTTATTTCCAGGTTAAATCTCTCCTTGTTCAGTTTCCATCTTCAACTGCTGAGAGAAGATGAATATTTGTCAGATTAAAAAAAAGAGGAAGCTTTGGAACAAGAAGTAACTGTCAGCAAGACACTCGGACAAAGGAGCAAGCTCAGTGGAGCACAGCAACTATAAAAGGCAAGAGTCTGAAAAGATACTGTACATCTCTAGAATTCAAATAGGTTTCAAGCCCTCATGGATGAAACAGTTTTGAGCCTCCAGAATCAGGAAAAAAGCTACAGTGATGAACAGGAGAAAGGACCACAGATCCTTTAAGAGCACAGACTGTGCAACTCCGTCCTGCAAGAAGGCAAAGAAGAGAATTGTAGCAATTGGGGCATCACTTGTTTTCATTTTTGGAAGCGTATCAAAAACTGAATAAGAATAACGAGCTTTATAAATAAAGTTGATGAGAAAGTCTTGGGTGTTTTTTTTTTGGGGGGGGGGGAGCACGATGGTCTGTGCTTTTATAAAACTAAAAGTCATTTGAACCCAGTCAGAGACATCCATGTACTGAGAGTTTTTGTATTCCTGCAAAAACAAACAAGCAAACCTCCTACAGCTGCCATTTTGCAGACACAATTCTTTTTCTTTAAAGAAAACCCTAAGAGATTGGAGTGTGCCATATTTGATAAGAGAACTTTAAACGGAATCTTCTTAGAGTTGAACCTAAAAACAGCAGAGTCAGAGCCTCAGACATTTGCAAATCATTTTTTTTAATTATTTAAATACAGACATGTGCATAGGCAAGCACTTGTACAATGCTATTTTAAAATAATTTTAGGCCAACTTCTTCTTTAAATGGTTGGTAATCTGGTCATGTTTTTTGGGGAAGCCTCTACCTGTTAACATCTATTAACATTAAAGCTAGACTTTAAGCTTCCTTTGTGTTTCCCAAATAGCAGAACCAGGAAAAGTATTGCCTTTCTTTTAGCCTTGGTCCTTTAACTGGATTAAGGGGAGGAAAAGAATGAAGTTAACAGCAAATACTAGTTAAAGACAGTAATGGTGGTATTCTGCTGATTGAGTAAGAGATGCTTGCTAGAGAGATAACCTGAATTGGATTTGGACAATGAATCAGTCAATCAGTCAGTCACAGAAAAATGTACGGAAAAATGTAAGGAAGAAGCCTGGCTTTCCTTGGAAAGCATTTCTTAAGATTTTTCAAATTTCTTTCAGCCTGATCCTCCATCACATTCCACTTAATTATGCAGCAGAAATAACCTCCCCAGTAAGGCTTGTTGACTATTGATTTAGATAAGTATTGACTTGAATAGGGTCCCATTGTTTTCTCTTGCTGACATTGATATACGGGGCTTTGCTTCTTTTTACAGAGGTTTCCGTAAAATGAAAGAATTCCAATTAAATATCTCTTGGAGCATTTTTCATTCTAAGCCAATTATCCACTCTAATGCCTGTGTTACTCCACCAGTTCTAACTTTAATGAGCATAGCAGACCAAATGGCACTGTAATCAGCTGGCACAACTGCGTGCTTCAGTTTGATGCCCTGCAGTAGGGTGGAGGGGAGAATCACATGTGTTTTCTTTGCTAACTCTGCAGTAAGAAAGGTTCTTGCCATCTGTATTCATTAACTAATTTCATCAGACTCTTTTCCTAATGCCTTTCCTTAGCTTGTGAAGTTGATGTTCAAAAATAAATGTATAATATTCCATATACTGTATATTTACAGGCTGTTTCACACCACTAGAGGAAGGTACAAAATTTCTACTAATGGGTGTTCGTTTGTTTGAGACATAGCTTACTTTTTAGCAGGGGCGGGGGAGAGAAAGAGAAAGGAAGGAAGGAAGGAAGGAAGGAAGGAAGGAAGGAAGGAAGGAAGGAAGGAAGGAAGGAAGGAAGGAAGGAAGGAAGGAAGGAAGGAAGGAAGGAAGGGAAGGAGCAGATTAAATCAATAAAATGAGTACCAAAAACTTGTAACAATCAAAAACCTGATTAAAAAGAGATGTGTTATATATTTACTAAATAGAGAGAGTGGAGGGCCAAGGCAACCCTCAAAGAAATATGTGCCAAAGAGTGGGTACAATGCAAGAGAAGGCTCCCTTCCTCATGCCAGAAAGATGAGCCATCATCAAAGACCTTCTCCTGCAGTTCTTAACAAATAAACAAGTTCATACCAGTGGTCTTCAATTATTCCCCTTGTTCAAAAGGTGATTTCTTTAGTAAAGGTTTTCCACCTTTTTTAGGAAATGGGGATCATCCTTCCTAAAAGTAGGCTTTATCACTTTACTTCAACTATCAGGCCAGTTCTATGCTAAGTGATTGTTCATCCATTGAGGAATAAAGGTCAAATATGCAGTTGGCCTTCATATCTCCACATTCCCTGTCTACATATTCAATATAGCCAAGCCAAAGTATCCCAAACAAGACAAGTAGCTGCTGAATTAACATTGTTAGAATGTAACAAACTGAAACAAGAACCATAATCTAAGTGTACTGTGTCTGCAATGAACAATGCAAAATTGTTCATAGCACATCACCAACAATTTCAGCTTCCTCATTCCAAACTTTTTGTGAAGGAGACCCTACACAGTCAGGAACAGCAACACCATCTGTTTGGTTCAGCACAGGTGGAGAAATTAATGCTCTTGGCTACCACTACTGATAAGTTTTGAATTACTGGCATATTTACACAAATAACAATTTCTAGTTCCCTTCTAGTCTTCCAAGAAGCAAAGGAAAAATAACCATGGTTGTTGTTTTTACACAACATAGTTGGAAACCTGAGCCGTACAGCAGATGGTGGGGATAAGGCTATGCAGTTCTCAATTCCTGAAAATTGATCAGGCAAGAACAAACAAAATGGCTGATTTTATCGCCAGTCATTTCTGTTGAGATAAAGGCAGACTCTAATTGTGGTTGTCCAAAGGAAGAGAGATAGAAGTTATCCATATAACATTCTGAGATATAAAGTGGTTTGACTGATTGGAGTATTATGTCTAAATGTAGCCAACTGTAAGACTCCTTTAGTTGCTTGATAATTGGATGGGCCTAAATAATGAATTAAATAAATGGATGAATAAAAAATGGCTTGTTTCACAGTCTCAATGTGGATGACTATTTGCTGAATAGAAGGAATATTTCAGCAAATCACAGTCATGCAAACCTTATTTTAACATTATGTGGGAGACAGCATTCTCTCACAGCTGAGCCCACCTCACAGGGGAGTTGTGGAGAACATTGGAGTAGGAAGGAATATTAGGTATGTTCCCTGCCTTGAGTTTCTTATCACATAACAAAAATGTGATAAAAATCTAATTAAAAAAAAGTCAAGGATGCTGTTCGATTCAGGCACTGCTTATGATCATCCCATAGCAATTTAGATATTATCAGAATCAAAATCATGGATGAGACACTTTAACATATATTCAGAGTAGCAACCTATATTTTTATGAATAGACTTTATTTCTTGTTTTTGCTACCTTGACTGTTGATGCTATGTTATATACTTTTAGTTCAGGACTTGTATTTCTCATGCTCAGTCATGTTCAGGAACAGAACCGCAAAGGTGAAGATGTTATTTTTTGCTGAAAATAGTTGCTGGTTTTTCTTAACATTTTTTTTATCATTGACAAGAGACTTATCAGTAGCAAGGTCAAGAATGAAAGAAATGACATGCAGGTTTTTAGACTGTTGAACCAAACTCTCTCAAGAGGTGAAAACAGGTGTTCACAATATGTGGCCATCTAGAAAATCAGTGACTAGATTTGATTATTATATTTAGCAATATTCACTTAAAAAACTATACATAGAAAAATTGTTTCTTTTTAACTGTTGTGACTTTAAGAAAATGCCCAGGTTTCCACATCGCCTTTTCATTCATTTACCCAATAGTTCATGTGGTATGTATCTATATTACTGGACAACAGTGGGTATGCATTTTTTATGTGTGTTTCTGTGTGTGAAAAATATACTAGCCTAGCCTAGCCTGGTCTATAATGGGGTTTTCCTGGCATATATAGATATAGATACATATTCTAATGGCAGAAAGGAAGAGGAACTTGATGAGGATGAAAGAGGAAAGCATAAAAGTTGATGTAGGAGATGACTAGGCTGAGGCTGAGGGAGGGGTCAAATGCATCATCAATCATGAGTCCATTTGCACCCACAAGAGAGCTAAGTCCAGCCCACCCTGGATTCCTGAGACTCTTATCTATAGCCAATTTGCCTGGACCATTAGTAGTTCAGATTCTTGTAGAGAATTTAACCTTGCAAGAAATCTTTGTAATCATTTGAACTGCCTGATTTCCCCTGCGCTTGACTTGAAATTCAAAATTTAAAAAAAAACTAAGATCATGGCATCTGACCCTATCACTGCCTGGCAAATAGAAGGGGAAGAAATGGAAGCAGTGACAGGTTTTATTTACTTGGGCTCCAAAATCTTTGCAGGTGGTGATTGCAGCCATAAAATTAAAAGGCACTTGCTCCTTGGGAGAAAAGCTATAGTAAACTTAGACAGCATATTAAAAAGCAGATATATCACCTTGCTAACAAAGATCCATATAGTCAAAGCTATGGTTTTCCCAGTAGTAATGTATGGCTGTGAGAGTTGGACCAAACAAACTGAGTGCCAAACAATTGATACTTTTGAATTGTGATGTTGGAGAAAACTCTTGAGAGTTCCTTGGACTGTAAGGAAATTAAATCAATCTATCCTAAAGAAAATCATCCCTGACTGTTCTTTGGAAGGACAGATATTGAAGCTGAAGCTCAAATACTTTGGCCACCTATCAAGAACAGAAAAAAAAGACCTGATGTTGGGAAAGATTGAAGGCAAAAAGGGAAGGGGACAGAAGTGGATGAGATAGTTAAATAGTGTCATTGGCATATTTGGCATCAAATTGGTCAAACTCTAGGAGACAGTGGAGGATGGGCAGGCTGTCATGATGTGGTCCATGGGGTCACAGGGAGTTGGACATGACTTAGTGACTGAACAATAACTATATACTCTATGTGTCTGTAAATTCATTAATATAGGTTTTATGATTTGGACTTTACTCGCTACTTTCTTACATATATCTTTGTAGTCCCATGAGAAACATGCTACTCATCAAAGTAGATAAGAACTTGGTAGGTGAAATATTTAAAATCTTCTATGTTTTTACCCTTTAAATTCTCACATTTAATTTTTATAACCATACTTTTTGAGTCAAAAATAAACACTTAACACGAAGCACTCTGATTATAAAAGTTAGGGAGAAGGAGAATATGTCACTTCCTAATTACAACATTTAGGGGGAAAAACATGATAACTGTTAAGTTCTGCACATGGGTGCAAGGAGCGGAGATGAGGCAGTGAACAGTGAACTTAAACTCTTTACTGAACATACTGAACAGAGCAAAACCCTAGGGTAGCAGCAGCCCTTTTATAGGGTAGGCTGCTGACCTATTAGCCAATGAGAAACATAGAAGTGTTAAACCCTTGAACCAATGAGAGTTGGCCCATTAACAGCCAATCAGATTTCCCAGAAAGGACCAATCCGATATCGCTATTATCAGCTAATCAGAAGTGCAGGATTAGAACCCTGCTTTTTCTTAAGGTTGTTAAAACTTTATTAAATGCCTTTATTAGTTCATAACACCCCTTCCCCTGAGGTTCCATTTGAGGGGTGCGGTGACATTATCCCGTAGATATGCAGGTTGTTTTAACTGTCTATTAGATTTGTGCTGTCCAACCGGTTCCTGTCTGTAGTCCGGTTTCGGCGGGACGTTTTTTGATATATCTGGTACAGGCGGTTCTGCATCCTCACTGGATGACTCGGTGCTGCTAATTCTATCATTGTTGTCCTCTGATCTCTGCAGGCTCACCTCTGTTGAGGTATTCCTCTGTGGCGAGGCCATCCCTCTCCCTGATTCTTCTTCATGTATTGCACCCGGATGCTGACTTCCTTCGATTCCGCTTTCCACCATCTCAAATTCGGTTTCTTCAACATCCCCTCCCCCCTCAGTTTGAGAGTCACAGGAGTCACGCGAAGCTGATCTATATGGTGTTTCCATATTTTTCCGTCCTATGTTTGCACACGGTACGATCTGGGCCCGGTGGTTTGAGTTACGGTTGCTTTGACCCATAATGGTTTGCCGGAAAGATTTTTAGCGAAAACTAAGTCGCCTACCATGAACTCGTGGCATTTTCCACTAGATCCACAGGGTTTCTCTGGTGCGTAGGACGGGTGGAGCCGGTCAAGGTGGGAATGGAGCTTGCGTCCCATCAACAGTTCAGCTAGTGTCTTGTTGATGATGCTGTGCGGGGTGATGTGTTGGAGTAGGAGTATTCTGTTTAGTTTGTCGTCAATGTCCCCATAGTCCATTTTGTGGAGAGATTTTTAACAAATTGGACCATGCGCTCGGCCCTGCCATTAGCCACAGGGTGCGCTGGTGAGGTTAGCGCATGGCGGATATCCCGGTCCACTAAGTATTGTTCAAATGCCAGGTCAGTGAACTGGGGTCCGTTGTCAGAGACCAGAACATCTGGCAGCCCATGCGTTGCAAATAGCCTATTCAATTTTCGGATGATGGAATCAGTTGTAGTATTCTTCATTTTGTGGATCTCGAGCCAGTTGGACTAGGCATCCACTATTAGGAGGAACATATGTCCCTTAGTAGGTCCTGCAAAGTCAACGTGGATGCGGGACCACGGCCCCCGGGAGGTTTCCCACTCCGTTGGAGTTGCTCTAGGTGGGGCACTGTTGACTTCTTGGCACTTTAGACAAGTCTTTACCCAGACTCTGATCTGCTTGTTGATGCCCGGCCACCACGCGTAGCTTTGTGCGAGCACTTTCATACGCATGATGCCGGGGTGACCGTCATGCAATGTTTTCAATACTGCTCGTTGTAACCGCTCTGGGACGACGACTCTGTCTCCCCATAGGATGCAGCCTTTTTGTGAGAAAAGTTCTGTTTGCTGGTTTCTGAAAGGGGTGAAGTCATCAGGGGTTTGTTCTACTGGCCATCCTCATTCGACCCAGCTGAGAACTCACGCCAGGATAGGGTCTCGTTTCATTTCGATAGCAATGTCTCTGGCTGTTAGCGGCGGTGAATGTAGTGTTTCAATCTGGAGTGTTGTAAGGGTTGGAGCTGGGTCGTCGACGGTTTCCGGAAGTGGGGCATGGCTCAATGCATCAGTGTGGGGAATGGCTTTCCCCAGGCGGTGTTGTAATTTATAGTTGTACGCGGCTAAGAACTCTGACCAGCGAGTCATTCTAGGTGACAATATATAGGGGGTTGGCTTGTCTCCCGCTATAATCCCTAGCAAAGGTTTGTGATTGGTAATAGTAGTAAAAACTCGTCCATACACATATTCATGAAACCTTTCCACAGCAGATACAACAGCAAGAGCCTCTTTGTCAATTTGGCTATAGTTACGTTCAGACCTCGATAGGGTCTTTGAAAAATAGGCAATAGGGGCCTTACTACCATTTGGCAACACATGACTCAAGATGGCTCCTACTCCAAACGGTGACGCGTCACATGTAATTGTTAAAGGCAAAGTCTCATTATACTGCATTAAAGCAGCATCTGAGGTTAGTGAGTTTTTCACTTGTCGGAATGCGTGCTCCTCACGATGTCCCCAGACCCAGGTGGCTTTTTTGTTGAGAAGTCTATGTAGGGGCTCAGCTGCGGTCACTTTCTGGGGCAAGAAGATGTTGTAAAAGTTAAGCTTTGAGGAAAGCTTTGAGGTCAGTCTTATTCCTGGGTCTTGGGGCATTTTTGATTGCTTTTAGTTTGCTATTAGTGGGGTGAATACCTTGCTTATTGATTAGGTACCCCAGGAACTCTACTTTCTCTGTACACAGTTGATATTTATTTTTTTTAACCTTTAGGCTGGAGTCTTTAAATTTCTGGAGAACCATTTTAAGATGCTTTTCTAGTACTTCTCTATTCGGGGCCGCAATTAAAACATCATCAAAATATGGCACGACTCCCTTGATCCCTTGCAAGAGTCTCTCCATCAGACATTGAAAAATCCCCGGGGCTACGCTCACTCCAAATTGGAGTCGGTTGCATTTAAAGGTGCCTCGGTGCATTACGATCATCTGTGCCTCCGTGGTGTTTTTATCTACAGGCAGTTGTACCAACAACTGTACTAAAGCCTGTGCTCAAGCCTGTGCTAAATCCAATTTAGCGAAGACTTTTCCGCCTCCCAGGGAATGGAGAAGGTGTTGCACCACCGGCACTGGGTAAGCGTTCTGTTGAAGGGCGTGATTAAGGGTGGCCCGGTAGTCCCCACAAATCCTTAATGATCCATCCGGTTTGATGGGTGTTACGATTGGGGTTTCCCAATGGGCGTGCTCAGTTGGTTCTAAAACATCCTGGGCTATTAATTTATCGAGCTGCTCGTTGATCTTTGGTTTAAGGGCAAAAGATACTTAACGAGGCTTAAGGAGGATGGGGGCTACTTCAGGGTTAAGGTTAAATGATATGGGGGTCCCCTTGTACTCACCTAGTTTGTCTGCAAGACGTCTTGGAATTCCTGGATGAGGGCCTCGTTGCTTCTGGTTTGGTGAATGCCGGCTACCTTGATCCCAAGTGGGGCGAACCATTGAAGGCCTATCAAACTAGGCCAGTCGCGGTCAACGAAGGTCAATGGTAACGACGCAGTATGATTTTTGAATGATACTTGGACTTGGCTGGATCCAACGACCGGAATTCGGTTCCCCTGATAATCTTTGAGTATGATTCTTTGGGCTCTGAGGTCTTGATGGCAGATGGCAGGGATTAATTGTTTAAGGGTCTTCCAGGAAACCATCGAGAGGGATGATCCTGAGTCGACTTCCATCACGCAAGGCTGGTTTTCGATGGCGACCTTCACTCGGATCTTCTTTGCATCTAACGATGAAGCGTGACCGATTGTAATGATTTGGCGTGCCTCTTCCCGTCTCATTGAAGTGGCCAGTGTTTTATTTCTGTAGGAGTGGTTGTTCCATTGGTGGTTCAAATGTTCCCAACTCACAGGACGATTCCCTGTGGTCTGGTGGTAGTTGTTTCCCCTCTGAATTGGGCTGGATCCTTGCTTGCTTCTACAGACCTTCCTGATGTGGCCTCTTTTCCCACAGGAATGGCAGAGTGCATCGAGGAATTTGCAGTCTGATCGCGGGTGGTTTGCTCCACAACCCACGCATTGGTGCAGTAGTCTTCGATTCCACGGGTTGCGTTGGTCACGTTCAGACCGGAGCCGGTTGACCTCCTCCTCCTCACTTTCTGATGGCAATTCGAGGTCCTCGTGGTGGGTCGCTGTTGTGTGCCTCTCTAGGCGAGGTGAGGTATCGCTGGCGAGTTGACGGAGCGGTGCGTTGGTGCGGCGCATTCGGGCGACTGACTTCCTGGTTGCTTCTGCTGCATTAGCGTCCTTCATGACATCGGCAAGATCGATCTCCCCTTTGGCCATGATCTTGCTCTGCGCAGTGTGGTCATCTAATCCCAGAATTATTCAGTGTCTCAGAGCTTCTTCGAGGTCTGTAAACCCTCAGAGGACTCCCAGGTTCCGGAGGTCCGCGATGAAATCTGCAACGCTCTCTCCTTTCCGTTGGTCCCTCTGGTAAAACTCATGTCTTCGGACAAGCGTTGGTACGGCGGGTGCATAGTGGGCCTGTAGAAGGGGCGCGAGGACGTCCCAGTCCATGGATTTCACCTCAGCTGGTTTCGCTAGTGTCTTGGCCATCTTAAAGATGGAAGGCCCGCAATGGGTCAGGAACACTGCTCGCTTTTTCCCCATAGTGGTATCCTTCAAGTTGTTGGTCTCCAGAAACATCTGGAACCGGTCTATGTACGAGTCCCAGTCTTCTTGTGCCAGGTCAAATGGAGCAGGTGGTATGGCACCGCCGGACATGGTTTCCGTTGTCGATGCACCTTCAGCCACGTGCTCTGTTTGGTGCTCTGTGAGTGTTCAATCAGCTCAGATGTCTCCGCATCCCATCCTCGTCACCAGTGTTAAGTTCTGAACATGAGTGCAAGGAGCGGAGACGAGGCAGTGAACAATGAACTTAAACTCTTTATTGAACATACTGAACAGAGCAAAACCCTAGGGCAGCAGCAGCCCTTTTATAGGGTCGGCTGCTGACCTATTAGCCAATGAGAAACATAGAAGTGTTAAACCATTGAACCAATGAGAGTTGGCCCATTAACAGCCAATCCGATTTCCCAGAAAGGACCAATCCGATATCGCTATTATTGGCCAATCAGAAGTGCAGGATTAGAACCCTGCTTTTTCTTAAGGTTGTTAAAACTTTATTAAACGCCTTTATTAGTTCATAACAATAACATATGGATAACAGAGCTGCTGACTGACAGTTTACGTATAAATATTACAACCTCTAACTTAAATTCACTTGGTAAAATGTAAACATTTTTGTTAGGCAGCTAAAATTACACGGAGAACAGTTGGATGACATGAATGTTGGAAGAGGAGATCATGCCAAACTTGGCATCTCTTTTTCTGTTTGTCATGCTTAATAAAGTGATTTTGTTACAGAAATTACAGACTTTTTTTTTTTTTAAAAAAAGCTATATCTTGTCCTTCATCATCAAATAAAGATATATTTATGTCAATGGGAAGGCAAGCTGTTCCATTTTGCATTGTTTAACATACAGACATTGCTTTTGCGAGATTCTAAGTCAGCAGCTCAGCTCAGCTGCTGTAAAACAAACTTTGCTCCCCAAAGTCTGGTGCATTATCTCTCAGAACTGTTTTTGTTTTGTGGTATAGCAGATTTAATAGAAGTCATTTATTGTTAGTGTAAATTCCTTAGAGTTCAAGATTAATAGCAACCCTGTAAATTCAGAGTTTCTCAAATGACCAAAGGCCAAATGTGTTAAACCCGTATCTTAACTATATTGTCAAAGTGCTTTTCCCCACCACTTCAGCTTTCCTTAAAGCTGGTTTTCTTCCCGTAAATACAAATTTACTTCAGGTATTGTGACAACTTACTGACAGTATTGATTGTGGCTTCCAAAGCTCCCCTGGAGATTTCTTCTAGACTTTTAAGAATAAGGGCCTTACAAGTGAAGGGATTTAAAGACCAAAGGCAGCACTGAGATGGAATAGCTGTGGTGCTACTTCTGCATCCTAATGCTATTATTGTTTCCTGAAAGCACATAAGGAGCTCTGTTTTTATCAAATGTGGTACATAAGTAAATTAAATTTACATCCAGAAATGGGACCTCCAGGAAGAAAATTAGACAAAATGAATTTCTGAAGAGCTGGACTGGTCTTCCAATCTTAGGAATTTCTAGCATCAGTTTGATATCTCTAATCTGAATTAATTTGCTGTTTGCTTGGCTACATGGGGAAAAGTTGCCATCTTTTTCTTATTCGCCCAAGTTTTACTTTGTGTGGAAGGGAAAAATAATGAAGATGGAAAAGGAAAACAGTCATTCTTAGTGATGGCAGTTCTGTTGCTAAAGGGGTGACTTACTGAAAACGTGTTAAAGGTACTGAATGAAATTCAAAATATTTGCAGCAACAGACAAAAAGTATAAAATTAATTTCTATATATAAATGCAAAAAATATAATTTGTAGAATAATTGAGGTATATTTGTTGCTGAAAAAAGCAATGATAATGCATGCTGGACTGAAAGATATGGTACAAGTAAAATAGCAAAGCAAAACAAGACCACAGTGAAGTAAGCTGGGTAGAGAACTAAGCCAGAAGGAAGGGTTATTTCTCAAGGAAAAAGACCAATATGGCATTTTTCTCTCTCTCTTAGAAATAACTGGTCAGTGCATGACAGCAGACAAGATAAGATAAGGGTCGATATTTAGAGAGAAAGCTAACAGTGTACTAAATGAAGGAAAGGAGAAATACAAATAACACAATCCTTAACTGTGGAAGAAAAAAGTTGAATTGTGTTACCTGGGACTTTCCTATTAACCTTAAACCTAAATCCTTGAAAATTATTAGAGCTGTATTAGTATATGTGTTAACCTAAACTCCTTTTCAGAAATGTAGAAGCATATTTGAACCTGTAAGATGAAAGATGGGAGGTCTCAAACCTTCTCTCACAGAAACCCTTTGAATTTTCAGTTCCAGTAACTGTGTAAAAGTGTTTCAGATTGTATATGTAACAAAATTTCTTTAAAACACATATTGTATTAGCACTGATTTTCAATACCCACATCCCATCCAATGTATAAAAACCTGGCTGATTGAAGTAGTACCTGATTGATTATATTGTTCCAATGTATTTAGATGGAACATTGCCACTCATAAGTTGGCTGGGTGCACTGCAGCTTGATTGCCAGTGAACAATGAAGTAAAAAGGCAACTGAACTATGGAAGCATAATAACTAATTGAAATTCTCCAGCAGAATTTTCTGATGGCTATATACTTGGCAAGAACATATCTTGCCATGCTTTCAAATTATGGTCTTCGTTTCAAAGAAATGTCCATTATTTCCTGCTCACTGCATCATCTTTAATCTGATCTTCCCTTCTATCAACAACCCCTCCTCCTTTCTCATCAAGAGGAACGTCACCCTAAGGATATCTTCTAAAACATATTCAGCCATCAATGTTGTTCACAAATTTGTGGCTATTTGTGAGCTGGTCAGTCCAACCTTTGACATTTCAAATAGTAAAATAATATAAGCCAGGACTCAATGTGATTATGATTAATAACTCTATAGATGTCATTATTAGCAAGAGCATATAACTCAGGGGTGGGATTCCACCAGTTCACACCTATTCTCTAGAACCGGTTGTTAACATTCTTTTTTTTTTTTTTTTAAGTTTTTATTAATTTTCTACAAACAAACAAGACAGACAAAACATAAAAACATCAACTCTTATATATACATCCAGTGTGTCAGTTGGTTCATCATTTTTGTGCACATTCTGTAGTCTCAATTACAATTATGTTACATAACAACTCATATTGTCAGTCCAAACTTATATATCCTAATATCACTAAAAAAAGAAGATTTTGACTATATTTTTAATCATTCATGCTTAATGAGCTAACAATACTTTAAACCAGTTTACTCAATAACAAATCATCTGATCATATCAAATCAATCCTAAGAAATCCTTTATAAATATAATATCAAATAGCAAAATAATAGCAAAATAAAGATATTCCTTACTATCTAGCATTCTGAATATTCTATTATCATGTTTTATCATCTAACCATTTATAAAAAAGATCCCAAATTTCATAAAATTGTTTATCCTCTTGCTCTCTAATTTCAAATGTCAATCTGCTCATCTCAGCACATTCCAATATTTTCTTAATAATTTCTTCCTGTAATGGTATTTTCTCATTCTTCCAATTTTTAGCAAATACAATCCTGGCCGCTGTTAATACATTTACAATCAGGTATTTCAAATCTTTACTATATATATCAGGTAAAATTCCCAATAAGAAGATCTCTGGTTTCAAATCTATATGTTTCTTTGTCATTTTTTCCAACCACATGCGAATTATAGTCCAATATTTTCTAGCATCCTCACAAGTCCACCACATATGGTAATACGAGCCGGGTATCTGATGACATTTCCAGCATTTTTCAGATTTGTTCTTAAACATTCTTGCTATTCTTGTCGGAGGAAAGTGCCACCTGTAAAACATCTTATACAAGTTTTCTTTATATGCTGTTGACATTGTCATTTTATAATTTTGAGACCACAATTTCTGCCATTTCTCTAAATCAATCCCATATCCAAAATTCTTCCCCCAAACAATCATAGTTTCTTTGACTTGTTCTTCCTCTAATTTCATTCCCAGTAAATAACCATATAATTTTTTAATCACCTTCTCATCAGTACCCATCAAGATCTTATCTAAGTCAGTCTGTTTATCATAAAATCCCTCCGTTTGAGAATCTTCATCATACCTTGAGTGTATTTGTGCATATGAAAACCAATTCATCCTTATACCTTATTCTTCTAAGTTTTGGATCAATTTAAATTCACCCTTTTCATCCAAAAGTTCCCCATATCTAACTGTTTGTTCCTTCTTGTAAATTATAGGATAGGAAAATGCTTCAATGGTCGATAACCAGACTGGAATTTTCAAATAACATTGTCTTTTTATCTTCTCCCAATTTAACCACAAAGACTCCCGTACATAATGTCTTCTAAAATAACCCTGTGTTTTAGTTCCCTTATACCATAAAAAAGCATGCCAACCCAACAGCAAGTCATGCCCTTCTAATGTCAACAACCTATGTTTCCTTAATGTTATCCATTCTTTGACCCACATCAAACTTGCAGCTTGATAATACAATTCCCAATTAGGCAGACCAAAACCTCCTCTAATTCTAGCATCTTGCAAAAGCTTTAGCTTTATTCTCGCTTTTTTACCTTGCCATATAAACTTCAACATAATTTTATTTAAATCTTCAAAATAGTCTTTTCCAAGCCTAATTGGTATTGTTTGAAACAAAAATAAAATTCTAGGTAAAATATTCATCTTAATTGTTGAAATTCTCCCTATTAATGACAATTGCAAGTTTTCCCATTTCTTCAAATCTGTAGTTATCTGTTGTTTAAGTTTAATATAATTATTCTCTTTTAATGTGCTACATCTTGTTGTCAAATATATCCCCAAATACTTAACCTTATTTGTAACTTGAATTTTCAAAAGATCTGCCAATTCTTCTCTCTGTCTCAATAACATATTCTTTGTCAAAATCTTTGTTTTATCTTTATTTATTTTCAAACCAGCCACCTCTCCATATGATTCTATCCTTTCCAGTAACTTTGGAGCTGTTTCAATCAGATCTTCCAAAATAAAAGCTAAATCATCAGCAAAAGCTTGTAGCTTAAATTCTTCCTTCTTAATTTTCATTCCTTTTATGCTTTTATCATCCCTAATATTTCTATTCAACACTTCCAAGGTCAACACAAATAGCAAAGGAGATAGGGGGCATCCTTGTCTTGTGCCTTTCCTTATATTAATAAAATCTGTAAGTTCCCCCTCCATCATTACCCTTGCTGTCTGTTTATTATATATAGCTTCTATTGCTTGAATAATTTTTTTAGCAAAACCCATCTGCTCCAATAATAATAACATAAATCTCCAATTCACATTGTCAAATGCTTTTTGAGCATCTAGGAATATCAAAGCCATTTGCTTTTCAGGATGAGCCTCATAATATTCCAAAGTGTCCAAAATTACTCTCATATTGTCTCTAATTTGTCTCTTTGGCAGAAATCCATTTTGATCTGAGTAAATAAAATTATTTAAATATTTTTTAAGTCTTTCTGCTAAGATTGAAGCAAAGATTTTATAGTCTGCATTCAATAAAGAAATAGGTCTATAATTCTTAGTTTGCGATGGGTCAGTCTCTTCCTTTGGTATAAGTGTAATATAAGCCTCTGACCATGTTTTAGGTATCATCTTTTTTAACATAACTTCATTCATAACTTCTAACAATGGGATGCTCAATAATTCTTGAAATGTTTTATAAAATTCTACTGGAAGCCCATCTGGGCCCGGAGCTTTCCCATTATTTTGTCTCTTGAATGCTTCATTTAGTTCCATCATTGTTATATTGCTTTCTAGCATTTCTTCAGTCTCTTTAGGTATCTTTGGTAAATTAGCTTCCTGTAAATACTGTTTGACTTTTTCTTCATCAATATTCTCTTGTTTATATAGTTGCCCATAAAAATCTCGAATAATTTCTTTTTTCTCCTTATTCCCATAACAAACTTGGCCTTGTTCATCTATTAACTTCAATATTTTTCTTGATTCCTTCTCTTTTCTCAATTTATATGCTAGCCATCTACCTGGTTTATTTGCATCTTCAAAATAATTCTGTTTAGAGTTTCTAATTTTCTGTGCCAGTTCTTCTTTCTCTATTAATTCCATTTTATGTTTGATTACATCCAGCTTCAATTTAATATCCTTTTTCTGTGGTATTTTCTGTAATTCTTTTTCAAGAGTTTTATACTCATTTTCCAAGGCCTTAGAAGCTTGCCTTTTCCTAATATTCTTTTTTCTTGGATAATCTATTATCAAACCTCTAGCGTATGCCTTCATAGTGTCCCACACATTTTGCATTGAAGTATCTTCTTTTTTATTTTCTCTGAAGAAAAAAGCCAATTCCTTCTCCATCCATTGTGTAAAATCTTTCTCCTTTAAAATAGTATTATTTAATGTCCATCTCGATCTTTTTTTTTGTCCCTTCCATTTAATTGTCATTGGGCTATGATCTGCCCAGGTACTTGTTTCAATGCTTGTTTCTTTAATATTAGATATTAGTTCTGTTGAGATCCAAATCATATCTAATCTGGACCATGATAAATGTCTATTTGAATAAAAAGTATATTGTTTAGCTTTAACGTTTCTTTCTCTCCAAATATCTTTTAAAGTTAATTCATCTGTCATTTTAAAAAAGGACCTTGGGAGAGCCTTTCTATTTTGCTTTATTGTTGTTGCTATATAGTCCAGTTTATTGTCCACAATTCCATTAAAATCTCCCATCATAATTATATTAACATAGTCCAGTCCAATTATTTTCATGTGCAGCTTTTTATAAAATTCTTCTTGTTTATCATTCGGAGCATAAATTGCAATCAAGAGTATTTTTATATTATTGTCCATTATTTCTACCATTAATACTCTTCCATCTTCATCCGAGTAAATCAATTTTGCTGGAATAGCCTCTTTAATGTATAAAACCACACCTCTTTTCTTACATTGAGTCAAAGAGGTAAATATTTCCCCTAATTTTGGTTGTAATAACAATTGTTCATGTTGTTTTTTAATATGAACTTCTTGTAAACAAATTATATCAAATTTTAATTTCTCTAGTTTATGAAAAGTTTTCCTTCTTTTAACTGCTGAATTAAGTCCGTTTATATTCATTGTAATCAGTTTTTTTCCTCCATGATTATGCTTTATATTTAGGTCTAACAGCTCTCGTGGATCTCACTTCACGCTGTTCTTTGTTATCAATCTGTCCCCCTATTGCTCCTTTCTCTTTTTCAATCTCCAGTTGTTCATCTTGAAACTCAATTAATGAACCCTCTTTCTCTGCTTCCTCTCTTCTTCCTCCGAAAAATTCTGCATGAAAAAGTTCTGCTTTCTCAATTGAGTCAATTCTATGTCTCTGCTCTTGCCACGTAAACATTAATCCTTCTGGAATCAGCCATCTATAATTCACTTCATTTTCCAATAGTATTTTGGTCAGAAATCGATATTCTCTTCTCATCTCTCTCACTCTTCTAGGTATTTGTTTTAAAACCACAACCTCTTTATCCTTGTATTTCAGTATTTTCTCTCTTGCTACTTGTAATATTTGCGTTTTAATGGATTTTTTGGTAAATCTAATATGGACTTCCCTGGGTAATTTATTTCTCATCGCATATCTTGTATAGACTCGGTATATCTCATCTATTCCATCCATTATCTTTTCCTCTGTAATTTCCAAAGCCTCTGCCAAAATTTCTATCATTACTGCTGCCAAATTTTCTCCTTTTTCCTCCTCTATATTTTGAAATCTGAGGTAAAATTCTGACCTTTCCATCTCCCACCTCAACATCCCACCTTTTTCTTGTTCAACCACTGTTAATCTGCTGTCAATATTTCCAATCTTCTTCTCTCTTTGTTTTCCTTCTTCCTCAATTTTTTGGAATCTCTCCTCATACTTAACCATCATTTGTTTAATATTTTCAACTTTTTCATCAGTCTTCTCTATTCTTTGTTCAATATTTTCTGTTCTTTGTTCAATATTTCCTGTTCTTTGTTCAATGATATCTGATTTTGTCTTGAGTTCTTGGATTCCTTGCATAATCATCTGTAACTGTAAAGTTATTTTTTCTTGTTCCTTATCTTGCTTCAACATTGTCTGAATTAAACGTTGTCCTCCAGCTGGTGGGGAAGCAGAGGTAGAAGCAGAAATGCCAGATGGTATTGGTTTCTTGCTCATTTCAATATTTCCAAAACTTCAAGTTCTTCTTAGCTTTTAATCCAACTGGTAGAGCAGCCAATTATAATCCAAAATGGAGAACTCCAATAGTAAAAAACACGAGACCAAAGAAGAAACAAGAAAAAAAAAGGAAGAAGAAAGATCTTCAGGTTCTTCTAGACCCTAATCCAATTACAAGATAGTCCACCATAAAAAAGGAAAAAATAGAAAGGAAAAAACAAACAAATCCAAAAATAATAATATTGATTAAGAGCAAAGAAAAAGGAAAAAGCAAAAAGAGAAAAAAGAAAAACAAAAAACAAAAAGTTCCTTCAGACTCTTCACACCTTAATCCAATTAAAAAATCTCAATAATCCAAAAAAAAAAAAAATTCAACCACAACAACAAAATAGTCCAAAAAGATAAATATGAAAGGCAAAAAAGTCCCAATAGAAAAGAAAAGAAAAATAAAGAAGAAAAGAGAAAAAACTCTGAGGCTTTCCCTTTAAAGTAAAAGGCAAAAATAAAAATATTACTAAAATTAAGATTTAGAAAAAGGCTGGCGAATGGGGTATATATAAGAAGACACACTGCACTTTGTTATTTATCCAAGGCTCTTGTTATGACTCTCTTCTCCAGCAGCTTCGAAGCCAAACCTCAAGTGTTGATAACAGTCCAGGAAAGCACCTGCAATAATATTTTACTGTGCTCTCCCTCTATCTTATCAGGTTAAAAAGTCCTTGAGATGAGGTCTTTTTGCAATTCTCTCCAATTCAAATAAAGATACTTTCAAGCCTCTAGTTGGCAGTGTTACAAAGTTTCTTAATGCTCTTTCTCCCCCCCGCCAGAGAAAAGGAATAATATATGCAGAAAAAAAAGGAAAATATAGCCAAAGGGAGCCTCTATCCTAAAGAAAGTTAAAAAATCAAAGGAAGCATAAAACTATATATAAAAGAAAATTCAATCCGGTTATCTACAAAGTCACAGTAAAATCTTTCCCAAAAAGTATAAAGAAAAGAAAAAAAAAAAAACCAAGCCTCAATTTGACATCACTTTAAAAAACGCCGCTCAAAACAATTTCAGTCAAAAAAAAAATCTCACAGCTTTCTTCTTTATATCGAATGAACTTTCCAACCTTAGCGAATTTACAGCACAAAAGAGTTTTTCTCACCCAGCCGACACATTTCACTTCAATCACTTTCCTTCCGGAGCTGTCCCGACTTCAGCAGCTATGGAGGCTGCCTCTCCGCCGCCAGCAAAAGGGCTTCTTCCGGATCTAACCAGAGATTTTGCGATATCTCTGGGATCCTGGAACAATGCCCTTCACGATCACCCTCTCTACGGGATGGTTTAGGTCCGTTAGGACCAACCAGGGGCGAAAATATCGGCTGCGATCTCAGAGCCCTGAGATCGCAGCTGTATCGCCGGAACGAAGCTCCGCCTTCTCCCCGGTTGTTAACATTCTAAGCAGTTCAGAGAACTGGTTGTTAGAAGAAATTACTGGCCTAATCCTGTAAGGAAGGCAGGAAGGAAACATTCTGGTGTTGCTTACGGAAACTGCCTCTCCATTAACCCTTATTACATTCTTGGCAGGACTAGACTTCCTGTCTCAGGAACTTCTCTAGAGTTTTTTTCCCCTCCTTTGCTGGTACTTTGCTTGTATGGAGTGACCATTCAAAGTTACAATGGCACTGAAAAAAGTGACTTATGACCATTTTTCACATTTAACAGCTGTTGCAGCATCCCCACAGTCATGAGAGGACAGGCAAGGAGATGCGTGCCTTGATGTGAGTGATATTGAATTGCCCCCCCCAGCCAATAACATGACCACCAAGCCACGTCCACCCAGTCACATGACCACCAAGCCATGCCCACCACCTAAACCATGCCCACAGAACCGGTTAAAAATTTGAATCCCACCCATGATATAACTTGATTTGAACTCAGCACTTCCAGCTCACAAAATGCAGACCTCCCTATTGTATACTAAATGCTCCATTAGCTCAAGTTAATGGGAATGGAAAGTCCAATGTCTCTGCAAGTTCAGATAATAAGAGAACAGTGCATGTGAAGAGTCTAATCAGGTTAATTCATGTTTTCCTTAATTAGGGCATTTATTCCTGTTTAGCGAGGGGTTCTTGTAAGCTTGCCTCTGCTAAAGGGAACTTTAGCACTTAAAACAGCAAAGCCACAATTCTTGAATATGCTGCAATTTATTAGTTGCAGTTTACTAGCTGCAGAATTAAATCTGCAAGATTATTTCTGCAAGAGTAATTGTCTAGATCAGTGTTGGGGAACCTTTTTGGCACCGAGTGCCGAAATGGCAGTACACGTGCATGCACGCGGGAGAACACCAGAAACCAGAACAGCAGCTCCCTGGCGGTTGGATGCATGCCGGCCACCTGGTCTTCCAGTTTCTGGTGCACATGCACATGCAAAGACCAGCTGGCCAGCATGCATGTGAATGATGGAAACTGAAAGCTCAGCTTCCGGTGCACGCATGTGTGCCAGTCACCTGTTCTTCCAATTCCTGGTGCTCGTGCATGCACAAAGACCAGCTGGCAAGCTCACATGCATGTGCTGGAACCTGGAACAGCAATGGGGAACAGCTGGCATGCCCGGAGAGTTGGCTCTGCGTGCCACTTCCGGCACGCATGCCATAGGTTTGCCATCACGGGTCTAGATCAAGGATGTCAAATTCAAGGCCCATGGGTTGAATTTGCCCTGCGGGATGCTTAGATCTGGTCCATAGGGCCGCCCTGGAAACAGTGAAGGACTGGCCCATGGTGCCTCTGCCAGGGATGATGGAACTTGGATGGGCCGCACAAGACCCTACCAGGTTCTGTTTTCAGCTGCAATGGCCTCCTGCAGCCCAGCAAAAACGAAGCTCCCGGAGGGCTTCAGGAGGCCATTGCAACTGAAAACAGAGCTTGGGAGCCCATTTTCACTGGCAAAGTACTTCGGCCATGGCAGGCATCCCCAACATGAGTGATGTCAAGCTGGCCATGCTCAAGATCAAGCACAATCTTGATGCGGCCCTCAATGAAATCAAGTTTGACATCCCTGGTCCAGATTTACTGAGGCCAACACAAATATGTGATTGGAGGGTGTCATTTTCATCTCACTAAAATATGGTTTTAGGATACTTTTTGTTAAGTTCTGCGCATGGGCGCAAGGAACGGAGATGAGACGGTGAACAGTGAACTTCAACTCTTTATTATACATTCTGAACAGAGCAAAACCCTAGGGCAGCAGCAGCCCTTTTATAGGCAAGCTGCCGCTCTAGTAACCAATAAGATACGTGGAGTGTTAACCCCCTTAACCAATGAGAGTGGCTCGTTAACAGCCAATCAGATTCTCCTGAACGGACCAATCCGATATCGCTATTATCGGCCGTGCAGGCTAGAAGTGCAGGCTCGAACCCTGCTATTTTCTAAAGCTTTTGATAAACTTTATTAAAGTGTTTTATTAGTTCATAACACCCCTTTCCCCCCGGGTTCCGTTTGGCGGGTGCGGTGATGTAATCTCTGAGGTAGGAAGGTTGCTTTGACTGTCTATTGGATTTTCGCTTTCCCACCAGTTCTTGTCCATAAGCCTGTTTTGGCGGGGCCTTTTCGGGCAAGTCAGGTGCCGGTGGTTCCCCGTTGGAAGACTCGGTGCCGCTAATGTTCTCGTTGTTGTCTTCTGGCCCTTGCGGGCTTGCCTCTGTTGGGTTGTTCCTCTGTGGTAAGGCCACACCCTTCCCTGATCCTTTTTCACTTGTTACACCCGATGGCTGACTTCTTTTGTTCCTGCTTTCTGCCATCTCGAATTCAGTTTCTTCAACATCCCCTACCCCCTCAGTTTGGGAGTTACCAGAGTCGTGGAAACTAGGTTGTAGCCTCGAGTGAAGCTGATCTATATGGCATTTCCATATTTTTCTGTCGCAGGTTTTCACGCGATACGACCTGGGTCCAGTGGCTTGAATAACAGTGGCCTCAATCCACAATGATTTGCCAGAAAGGTTTCTGGCGAAAACTAAGTCACCTATCTTGAACTCACAGCATTTTCCGCTAGATCCACAGGATTTCTCTGGCTCGTAAGACAGGTGAAGCCGGTCGAGGTGGGAGCGGAGTTTGCATCCCATCAATAGTTCCGCTGGAATCTTGTTGGTGACGCTGTGTGGAGTGATGTGTTGGAGAAGGAGTATTCTATTTATCTTATCTTCAATGTCCCCATAGTCCATTTTGTAGAGGGTTTTTTTTCACAAACTGAACCATGCATTCGGCTCTTTCGTTAGCCGCAGGGTGCACTGGCGAAGTTAGCGCATGGTGAATACAGCGGTCCGCTAAGTATTGTTCAAAAGGGAGTGCGTTAAACTGGGGTCCATTGTCGGATACCAGAACGTCTGGCAGTCCATGCGTCACAAATAATCTGTTCAACTTCCAGATGGCGGACTCGGTTGTGGTACTTTTCATTTCATGGATCTCGAGCCAGTTTGAATAGGCATCCACTGTTAATAGGAATGTATGTCCCTTAGTAGGTCCCGCAAAGTCAATATGAATGCAGGACCATGGTCCCCGAGGTGTTTCCCATTCTGTCACAGTTGCTTTTGGTGGGGCATTGTTAACTTCCTGGCACTTATAACAAGTCTTTACCCAGGCTTCGATCTGTTTGTCGATGCCCGGCCACCATGCGTAGCTTCGTGCGAGCGCTTTCATGCGCACGATGCAGGGGTGGCCCTCATGCAGTGTCTTTAATACCGCTCATTGTAACCATTCTGGGACGACGACTCTATCCCCCCACAGGATGCAGCCTTTTTGCAAAAAAAGTTCTGTTTGCCTATTCTTGAAGGGGATGAAGTCGTCAGGGGTTTGATCTACTGGCCATCCTCGTTTGACCCAGCTAAGAACTCGCTTTAAGATAGGATCGTGTTTTATTTCGATCGCGATATCTCTAGCTGTTAGAAGCAGTGATTGTAGCATTTCAATCTGGAGCGTTGTAAGGGTTGGAGCTGGGTCATCGACGGTTTCCGGTAGTGGTGCACGGCTCAATGTGTCAGCGTGGGGAATGGCTTTCCCTGGGTGGTGTTGCAGCTTATAATTGTACGCAGCCAAAAACTCTGACCAACGAGTCATTCTAGGTGATAATATATAGGGGGTTAGCTTGTCTCCCGTTATAATCCCCAGCAAAAGTTTGTGGTCAGTAACAATAGTAAAAACTCGTCCATAAACATATTCATGAAACCATTTAACAGCAGATACAACAGCAAGAGCCTCTTTATCGATTTGACTATAGTTACATTCAGCCTTTGATAAAGTTCTTGAAAAATAGGCAATAGGGGCTTCACTACCGTTTGGTAACATATGGCTCAAAATGGCTCCTACTCCAAATGGTGATGCATCACATGTGATTGTTAAAGGCAAAGTCTCATTATACTGCATTAAAACAGCATCTGAAGTTAATCGGTTTTTTACTTGTCGGAACGCATGCTCCTCTTGGTGCCCCCAGACCCAGGTTGCTTTTTTATCGAGAAATTGATGTAGGGGCTCAACTATGGTCACTTTGTGGGGCAGGAAGATGTTGTAAAAATTAATAAGCCCCAGGAAAGCTTGGAGATCAATCTTGTTTCTGGGTCTTGGGGCATTCTTGATTGCTCTTAACTTGCTACTAGTGGGGTGAATGCCTTGTTTATCGATTAGATACCCCAGGAATTCTACTTTATCTGTACACAGTTGACATTTATTTTTTTTAACTTTAAGGCCAGAATCTTTAAATTTCTGGAGAACCAGTCTAAGACGCTCCTTTAGTATTTCTCTAAATACTAAAGCAGGCAATTAAAACGTCATCAAAGTATGGTACGACCCCTTTTATTCCCTGTAATAGCCTCTCCATCAAGCTCTGAAAGATCCCTGAGGCCACACTAACTCCGAATTGGAGTCGGTTGCACTTAAAAGTGCCTTAGTGCATAACGATTGTTTGTGCCTCTGCTGTTTTTTTATCTACAGGCAGTTGTTGGTACACCTCTGCTAAATCCAATTTAGCGAAGACTTTTCCGCCCCCCAGGAATTGGAGGAGGTGTTGTACCACTGGCACCGGGTAAGCATTCTGTTGAAGGGTGTGATTCAGGGTGGCACGGTAGTCCCCACAAATCCTTAATGATCCATCTGGTTTGATGGGTGTTACGATTGGGGTTTCCCAGGGAGCATGGTCGGTTGGTTCTAAAACACCTTGGGCTTTTAATTTATCAAGCTGCTCGTCAATCTTTGGTTTAAGGGCAAAAGGGACTCAATGAGACTTTAGGCGGATGGGGGCTACTTCAGGGTTAAGGTTCAATGATATCAGGGTCCCCTTGTACTTGCCTAGTTTGTCTGCAAAAACGTCCTGGAATTCCTGGACGAGGGCCTCCTCCCAGTCATCGCTGCTGACTTGGTGAATGCCGGCTACCTTAATCCCAAGTGGAGCGAACCATTGAAGGCCTAACAAACTAGGCCGATCACGGTCGACGATGGTCAATGGTAAATATGCAGTACTATTTTTGAATGAGACCTGGACTTGGCTTGATCCAACGACCAGAATTCAGTTTCCTTGATAGTCCTTGAGAATGATTCTTTGGACTCTGAGGTCTTGTCGCCGAATGGCAGGGATTAATTGTTTAAGGGTCTTCCAGGAAACCATCGAGAGGGATGATCCTGAATTGATTTCCATCATGCAGGGCTGGTTTTCGATGGCAACCTTCACTCGGATCTTCTTTGCATCTAATGATGATGTGTGACCAATTGTGATGGTTTGGTGTGCCTCTTTTCGTTTTGTTGAATGGGCTAGTGGTTTATTTCTGTAGGAGTGGTTGTTCCATTGGTGGTTCGAATGTTCCCGATTCACAGGATGACTTCCTGTGGGTTGGCGGTAGTTTGTCCCCCTCTGAAAAGGGCTGGATCCTAGCTTGCTTCTACAGACTTTTCCGATGTGGCCTCTCTTTCCACAAATATGGCAAAGCGCATCGAGGAATTTGCAGTCTGATCGTGGGTGGTTTGCCCCACAACCAGCGCATTGATACTGCAGTCTCTGGGTACGCCGGAGCTGGTTGACTTCTTCCTCATCACTTTCTGATGATGATTCGAGGTACTCGTGGTGGGTTGCCGTTGCATGTACCTCAAGACGAGGTGAGGTTTCGCCAGCGAGATGGCGTAGCGGGGTGTTGGTGCAGCGCATTCGGGCAGCGGACTTCTTGGTTGCTTCTGCTGCAGTAGCATCGGCGATGGTATCTGCAAGGCTGATGTCACCTTTTGCCATCAGCTTACCTTGCACGTGCGATGCATCTAATCCCAGAACTATTTGGTCTCTTAGAACTTCTTCGAGGTCAGCGAACCCACAGAGACCTCCCAGGTTCCGGAAATCCGCGATGAAATCTGCAACGCTTTCTCCTTTCCGCTGGTCTCTCTGGTAAAATTAATGTCTTCGGACAAACGTTGGTATGGTAGGTGCATAGTGGGCCTGTAGGAGGGGCTCGAGGACATCCCAGTCCATGGATTTCACCTCAGCCGGTTTCGCCAGTGCCTTAGCCATCTTAAAAATGGCAGGTCCGCAGTGGGTCAGGAATACCACTCTCTTTTTCCCAGTAGTGGCATCCTTCAAATTGTTGGTCTCTAGAAACATCTGGAACTGGTCCATATATGAGTCCTAGTCTTCTTGTGCTGGGTCGAAAGGAGCGGGTGGTATGGTGCCGCCGGTCATGGTTTCGGTCATTGATGCGCTTTCAGCCACGTGCTCTGTTTAGTGCTCTGTAGTGTTCAGTCAGCTCTGACGTCTCCGTATCCCACCTTCATGACCAGTGTTAAGTTCTGCGCATGGGCGCAAGGAACGGAGACGAGATGGTGAACAGTGAACTTCAACTCTTTATTATACATTCTGAACAGAGCAAAACCCTAGGGCAGCAGCAGCCCTTTTATAGGCAAGCTGCCGCTCTAGTAACCAATAAGATATGTGGAGTGTTAAACCCCTTAACCAATGAGAGTGGCTCGTTAACAGCCAATCAGATTCTCCTGAACGGACCAATCTGATATCACTATTATCGGCCAATCAGAAGTGCAGGCTAGAACCTTGCTATTTTCTAAAGCTTTTGATAAACTTTATTAAAGTGTTTTATTAGTTCATAACACTTTCAGTCCACCACCTTTCCCAATCTCTCAAAAAGCAGTTTGAAGTCAATCAGCCTTCATTTTTATTTCTGCTGTTTCAAAAAGCTGAAAGCACATAAGGGGGATGTTGTGAATGAATAATACCAATAAAGTTATCATTGAGCTTGAAGTCAAGTGCAGGGTTCTGGCCCTGCACTTCTGATTGGCTGTTAATGGCAGGATCGGATTGGCCCGTTCAGAAGCATCCGATTGGCCATTAACAGGCCATTCCCATTGGTTAATGGAGCTAGCACTCCAGGTTTGCTATTGGTTGAATAGTTAATGAGTTGCCTATATAAGTAAGGCTATAGCAGCCCTTGAGCTGAGCTGTCACAATATGTAAATAAAGAGTTTGAAGTTCACTGTTTCTACCAGCTCATCTCCATCATTCGCACCCATGCTCCAAACTTAACACTAGCGACGAAGGTGGGATTGGATGACATCAGAGCCAACTAAGCACGTGACTGAAGCGCACAACGGCAAAACCATGTCCGGTGGCGTAATACCACCCGCTCCATTCGATCCAGCTCAAGAGGACTGGGAGTCTTACATGGATCGTTTCCAAATGTTTTTGGAAACGAATAATCTAAAGGATGCCACGGCCGGGAAGAAATGGGCGGTATTCCTGACGCACTGCGGGCCAACGGTATTCAAGATGGCTAAGGCATTAGCGAAACCGGCTGAAGTGAAGGCCATGGACTGGGACATCCTCGAACTGCTACTAAGGGCCCACTATGCACCCACCGTTCCAATGCTCGTAAGACGACACGAGTTCTATCAACGGAACCAGCGGAAAGGAGAAAGCGTTGCCGATTTCTTTGCAGACCTCCGGAACTTGAGAGGCCTTTGCAAATTCACCGACCTGGAAGAGGCCTTGAGAGACAGAGTAGTCCTCGGGCTAGACGCTCTAAATGTACAAAGCAAAATAATGGCAAAGGGCGACATCACCCTTAAAGATGCCATAGCTGAAGCTACAGCAGTGGAGGCAACCAAGAAGCCAGCTGCCCAACTACACCAAAATCGCACTCCAACACACCAACCAGCCGGCAAAATTTCACCTAACGCAGAAGGGCAGATTTCCACGGCCCACCATGAGGACCTCTCTTCGTTGTCAGACAGCGACGAAGAAGAGGTCCATTGCCTGCGGTCCGATCGGGGATGACACCCGAAGTCCCAGCAACCGTGCACGGGCTGCGGGGCCAATTATTTTCGCTCCGATTGCAAATTCCGCGAAGCACTCTGCCATGAGTGCGGGAAATGAGGCCACATCGGACGGGTCTGCAGAAGCCTCCTCGGACACAGCCAGACCTCGAAAGGAACCAATCTCTGCCAATCGACAGGGAATTGCCCTGTAAGGTGAGAACCAGTAAACCACTCCTACGGAAACTGACCCGTGAATCGTCTAGCGAGACGAGAAGAGGCTCACCAAACACTCACTATTGGCCATGCCTCTTCATTAGATGCTCAGAAAATTCGGGTCAATGTGAACATTGAAAATTGGCCCTGCCAGATGGAAGTAGACTCGGGATCGTCTCTTTCAATGGTCTCATGGAAGACCCTCAAGAAACTCATCCCCACTATCCGGCACCAAGACCTTCAATTCCAACAGCTCGTGCTAAAAGACTACCAGGGGAACCAAATTCCAGTTGCAGGATACAGTCAAGTCCAGGTTACATTCAAGAACTGCACGGCGTACTTACCCCTGATGGTGATCGATAAGGACCGGCCTAGCCTGTTGGGCCTACAATGGTTCGCACCACTCGGCATCGAAGTGGCAGGCATTAATCAAATCGGTGGCAGTGACTGGGAGAAAGACCTCGCCCACGAATTCAAGGATGTCTTCAAGGAAAAGCTAGGTGAGTGCAAGGGGACCCCGATATCCTTTAGCCTTAATCCAAAGATAGCTCCCATCCGCCTTAAGCCTCGTCGAGTTCCGTTCGCTCTAAAACCGAAAATCGACAAGCAGCTTGATAAGTTGATTGCCCAGGGAGTTTTAAAGCCAACGGATCACTCCCCTTGGGAAACGCTGATTGTGACACCCATTAAGCCGGACGGCTCCATTAGAATTTGCGGGGACTACCGAGCCACCCTAAACCACGCCCTGCAATAGAACCCATATCCGATGGTACAGCACCTCCTCCTCCTCCATTCCCTGGGGGGCAAAAAAGTCTTCGCTAAACTAGACTTAGCTCAGGCTTATCAGCAATTGCCGGTTGATGAAAAAATGGCACAGGCACAGACTATTGTAACACACCGAGGTGCCTTTAAGTGTACGCGGCTTCAATTCGGAGTCAGTGTGGCCCCGGGGATCTTTCAGAGCCTAATGGGGAGACTATTGCAGGGGATCAAGGGCGTTGTCCCCTATTTCGACAATGTGCTTATTGCTGCCCCCACTCAAAAAATCTTGCGGGAGCGTTTAAGATTGGTATTATGAAAATTTCAGGAAGCAGGCCTGAAAGTCAAAAAAAATAAATGCAAAATGTGTACCGATCATGTTGAATTCTTAGGGTACCTAATTGACAGTCAGGGTATTCACCCTACTGATAGTAAATTAAGAGCAATAAAGAACACTCCCAGGCCCCAGAACAAGACCGACCTCCAGGCGTTCTTAGGCCTCATCAATTTCTATAGTGTATTCTTGCCGCACAAGGCGACTGTCACTGAACCTTTACATCGTCTTTTAGATAAAAAAGCAATCTGGGTATGGGGTCACAAAGAAGAGCAGGCGTTCCATAATGGAAAAAAACTACTGACTTTGGACGCCATGCTGATGCAGTACAATGAGACTTTGCCAATAAATATAACCTGTGATGCATCGCCTTTTGAAGTGGGCACCATTTTGAGCCATGTGTTACCTAACGGTAACGAAGCCCCTGTTGCTTACTTCTCAAAGACGCTCTCAAAAACCGAGTGAATTTACAGCCAAATAGATAAGGAAGCCCTGGCGATTGTATCAGCAGTTAAAAGATTTCATGAGTCCGTGTACGGCCAGGTTTTCACCATTGTAACTGACCACAAACCATTGCTGGGGATCATCGCTGGGGACAAGCTAACTCCCTACATACTTTCTCCTAGAATGACCCACTGGTCAGAATTCTTGGCTGCCTACAATTATCGGCTACAATATCGTCCCGGTAAAGCCATTCCCCACGCCGACGCGCTGAGCCGTACACCGCTCCCTGAAAGTATCAACGATCCTGCACCAATGATGACAGCATTGCAGATCGAGACACTCCACACACTGCCATTGACTGCCCGTGACATCGCGAGAGAAACAAAACGTGACCCCATCTTGGCGCGAGTCCTCACGTGGGTGGAACGTGGATGGCCATTGGACCAAGTACCAGACAACTTTGCACCATTCAAAAGTTGTCAAACAGAATTGTTCTCGCAGAAGGGCTGTGTCATCTGGGGCGATAGAGTCGTTATCCCAGAACAACTCCAACAGACACTGCTAAGAACCTTGCACAATTGCCACCCTGGCATCATGCGCATGAAGGGCCTCACACGAAGCTATGCGTGGTGACCAGGCACCGATAGACAAATCAAATCATGGGTTAAAACTTGCAAGAGATGCCAAGAAGTAAGCAACGCTCCACCAAAGGCAACCCCAACCGAATGGGAAATGCCGCGGGGACCCTGGTCCCGCATCCATCTGGACTTTGCTGGGCCGACCAAAGGCCACACGTTTCTGCTAACCATCGACACCTACTTGAATTGGCTCGAGATTCACCGAATGAGCAGCACAACCACTGACGCGGTCATCAAAAGACTGGAAAGACTTTTTGCAACCCACGGATTATCAGACATTCTGGTATCCGACAACGGGCCCCAATTTACCACACTACCTTTTGAGCAGTACTTGGCTGACCGTATTCGATATGCGCTCACTTCGCCTGGGCACCCTGCTGCCAACGGTAGGGCTGAGCGCATGGTTCAATTCATCAAAAAGACTCTCCAAAAGATTAACTATGACAACATTGACGAAAAAATCAACCGGATCCTTTTCCTGCAGCACATCACACCTCACAGCGTCACCAACAAAACTCCCGCCAAACTGCTAATGGGACGGAAGCTCTGCTCCCACCTCGATCGATGACACCCAGCCTACGAACCGGAAAAGCCACTCGGATCCAGCAGCCGATGCCGTACCTTCCAGGTAGGTGATCTAGTATTCGCTAAAAACTTATTGGGCGATCCGCTGTGGGTAGAGGCGACTGTAATCCGCGTAACCGGCCCAAGATCATACCTCGTTCAGTGCCCTGACGATAGACTTTGGAAGCACCACATAGATCAGCTACGATTGCGGCTACCATCTCGCACTTCCGAACTCCCTTTTGACCAAACTGAGTGGGGGGGGGGGAGATACAGAGGAAAGTGAATTACTATTAGAGGGAAATCTTTTCGAAGAGACTGATAATGGAACTGAAACGCAGGAACAGGAACCAGGGACCGGAGTAAATGCACCTCAGGAAATAGCCAGTGATATTGATGACAACAGGAACGTGAACTCGGAACCAGAGACACCCCTACCGCTAAACAACGATCTACCTCAGCAGAAGTGCAGCCAACTGCCAGGCACTTTGCAAAAATCGAAAAGACTAGTCAAACAGCCGTCCTACCTTAAGGACTATGTAACCGTGCCTCGTGGGCAGAATCCGGGGGAAAGGGGTGTTGTGAATGAATAATACCAATAAAGTTATCATTGAGCTTGAAGTCAAGTACAGGGTTCTGGCCCTGCACTTTTGATTGGCTGTTAATGGCAGGATCGGATTGGCCTGTTCAGGAGCATCCGATTGGCCATTAACAGGCCATTCCCATTGGTTAATGGAGCTAGCACTCCAGGTTTGCTATTGGTTGAATAGTTAATGAGTTGCCTATATAAGTAAGGCTATAGCAGCCCTTGAGCTGAGCTGTCACAATATGTAAATAAAGAGTTTGAAGTTCACTGTTTCTACCGGCTCGTCTCCATAATTCGTACCCATGCTCCAAACTTAACAGGGGACCCCTGCTTGCTTCCAGCTGACCCAGCATAAAGTGGGTCAGCTGGAACCACAACTACTAAAGCTGCAAAAGTGCCCATATTTCCTTTCCAGACAGGAGAGTAATAAAGTAGATTTCTAGTGGCTTTTTCATGTTTCTAGTCCATGCTGTGGGCATATGGCTGTTTATTTGAACTGAAAAAAACCTTCAGCTGCCAAGTTATCTTCCTTCCTGCTTTTAAAATCCTGCTGCTGCAACTGTGAAGGTGAAATGAAAGCCTATGCTTATATTTACAACTGGGTACTTTGCACTGGATCTCTAACATAGTTGCCTGCTCCTTGGAGTTAGGAAGTCGAAGATACATTTTAAACTGGGGATTCTCAGCTTCTGTTTAGAGAAGACTCCATTAGATGCAGTGTAACATCATGAGGCTATAATTAAAAAAAAGTAGATGACCCATTTTAGGAAGGAAGCTGAGATATTAATTAGATTGTTTAGAGCAGTAGCGGGCAATTAATTTTCTCAAAACGGGGACTGTTATGGAGAACTGTGAAGGTGCAGAGGCAAGCATGCATGCACATATGTAACTAAATAGGAAAGCAATTACCTTCAAAATAAAAGAAATTTATGCAGGTCAGACAGGAACAGCCAAAGGGCTAGATGTGGCCTGGGAGCCATAAAATGCCCAGGCCTGCTATAGAGTAGCCCCAGCCTTTCCAGCTTTGCGGACCACTGGGTGTGGGGAGAAGGGATGGGTCCTCTGCATGGTTTAAAACTCTTATTCTGCTTCTTAATACTGCCCACATCTCACTGTAGCAAAAGTCAATGGAAGGCATTATTTAAAGCAGGGATACATGTTCTAAATATACAGTATATAAAAAGGATGGTGAAAATCAAAACAGAAAAAGACAAGCATTCACCAAAATGAAATTATTTATATACGCTTTGCAGAGTTATGTTGCTGTCAAGAAAAGGTCATTGTGGAATGATATAAAAAGTTCACATGAAGCTGCCCTTTGAACTATAGCTAATATTGTTATTTCTAATTTAGGAATCTAATGCCATGGGATAGCTAAGGTCCAGATACGTGCTCAAAATTTTCTTTGAAATTTCATTCTTGGCTAGTAGGATAGTATGGGGGCGGGGGGGGGGAGAACAAGTCTTAGGGAAGTGAGTGGGTGAATCACAAACTCGATTGTTTTACCTGTGTACCAAAGATACATTATCGCTTCTTCTTTACCGCAACAGACCAAGAAACTCTCTTACAGGAATTTTATTTACATATATACACTCAGTTGTTACCAGCTTGCACAGGAAAATAGTTTTTTATAACACCCAGGAATCCCTACACATGTAGCTTCCATAATCATGTTGAAATCCATGTAGACATTGTATATCGAATCAGTGAAATGGGATTCATATGTTATCTGATTTGATTTAGCAACGAGGCAATAAAACATCTTTTGGAATTCCCTCTTTCTGTTAATCATAGCAAAAGGAAGAAAAGTAAATATTGTCTTCGCTGCAGCCACTTCAAATCCCCTCCCCCCCCCATCCCAGAATAAAAAGTAGGACAGGATATGTTGGGGCATCTGTATTTGCCCAAATGGTTCCACTTGAAAGCAGTGGTGGGATTCAATTTTTTTTACTACTGGTTCAGTGGGCATGGCTTGCTCGGCATGGCTCAGGAGTGTGATTCAACCCGTGTAACAACCGGTCCAGTGAGTGCATGCATGCAGAGAGTTAGTTACTGACCTTCTCCTGCAATCCTGCAATCTCCCTGTGTGTTAAACAGCTGACGCGTAGCAATCTGCTGTGCCATGCAAAGCAGTTGAGCTTGAAAACCAGGAAATAAAGGTCAGAATAGAGCCAGGGCAGGCAATCTGGCCCAGCAGCTGATTGTCAGAGCGAACTGGTTCAAGTGAACCTGGGCGAACCGGTAGAATACCACCACTACTTCAAAGGCTTCACTTTCACAGGATGGTTTGCAGACTAGAAACAGAAGTTACAAAAGGCAAGAAATAGGGCCACTTTAAAGCTATCTTCTTTTTATCCATTCTGCTTTCCACCCAATAGGGTTTTCCGCTACCTTCCTCAAATGAAATTCTTCATTATCTATAAAGACCATTTCTGGCTTCATGTCTCCTTATTTTGCCTGACCTACAAGATTAGGAATCTCTGTCTGGCAAGAGTGTATGAACCTCTTAAACCACCCTTCATAAGGCTCAGGCTGTTCTCCTTCCCATTCATCAATTAGTTAAATACTTTTATTCAGTTCTCACTTTATGTCTCATCCAACTTTCTAAAACTTAGCCTTGGTACACAAGAGGTATCCTTTCAATTTATACTCCATGAAAAAGCTTGTGACATAGATCTAGCTCAGATGCAGACCATCCCATTGTCACTCATTGATGTCCATGGACAAGTAGAAAAGTGACCTTATATCTTCTTGGTCTTACCCAAAATATATTTTTCCAATTAATAGCCAATTTGTAATGTTTACTTTATTTCTTGTCCTATAGCTGTTACTATTATAGTGCTTCTTTTTCACCCCACTCAGTATTCCTACTTCATTTTACCTTGTGTCTCACTGCTGGCTGGTTGTCTTGTATTCTGTATCATAATAATTCTGGAAAATCTGTTGTAACCTTTGAAATTATGTGAGCTCATGTACATTACATAAGACACTATCTACATTTGTAATCTCTGAACTGAGCTCTGCTCCTTCCATTCCTATTTTCATCATCTTTCTGATGTCTTGCTGCAGCAGAAAGGCCATTCAATATGGCCTTGAAATATGAATTCATAGAATATGAATAAAAGAAAGAATAAAAGAAAGTCCATAGCAGAAAGTTGCCCTCCATACCTGAAGGGAGCATGAAGATTATCCTTCCCCTCCCTTTTTGCATACCGAATCATAAAAAAATTAGGAAAAGATGCAACACATTTTGGATTCAGGCTGTTTTGCCATTTTGAGCATCTCACACATAATACAAAAGTTCTGTGTTCAGGGGAGATCACAGCAAAAGTTGTTTTACTTTAATTGCAGAAGTAAACCATTCTGAACAGCAGTGTTTTGAGAGTTAATGTTCTAAAAAACCTAAGCCTTTAAATCTTAAAACTTTTTTTCTCTTTTCAAAATGGACTGTTTCAAGTGAGGAAGTTTGATTTGATGTCTGGAACAAAATATTTAATTTGTTTCAAAAAGTGTCCTTTGATAGAACAAGCTGGTGTAGACTATTAAAATTTAAAACTATTTTAAATGGGCTTCTTTTGTTCCAAGCTCAAAGCAAAACACATTTCCTATTTTCAGCATTCTTCTGTGAGGAACCGAGTTTGGTTGCAAGTGCTAGTCAGAACAATAGGAGCTACTAAAATAAAAGTGACTTATAGCAAGATACTATACCACTTATCATATACAGCTTCATAAAAATAATCAACAAATGTTCAAAATTATGCAAGGAAATTCACAAACAAAATTCAAACACAAAATTAGAGAAAAATATGGAAATACTAACCAAATTCCAAATCTATGTTTAATCCGGTGTGAATTACTCTTCTATTTATTTTGGATCTCATATTTCTTGAAATTTGAGGCCCAATTCACAGGTCACCGAAGCAAATTAATTCTCTGGATAACTGCAGCCCTGTCTTTTCGATTGACCTCCTAAGGAGATTATGAAATTAAAAGTATGTAAGATAATTCAACACTATCTTAAATTCCTTGTGGAAGAGCCTTTTGATTTACTTATGTTTTAATCTAGGAGCTAAGCATAACACATACATACATACAGTGGAGTTCCTTTCTGTTTGTGCTTGATCTCTTGCTCTTTTGGTAAGATAATTAGAGAAAGCTTCTTGTTAAGTGAAAATAGTATAACAAATAACAATTTCCTATATTTTCTGTTATGTCTGGAAGGATGGGTCCAAGAAAGGAGACGAGACTCAGAAAGTGACTACAGCTCTTTATTAGTGACTTCCAATCTGAGCAAATGCTCCTAGCCGCAGCAGCCCCTTTTATAGAGCTGGCTGCGGCTATACGGCCAATGACAGTGATTTGAGCTTGCCGTGCTTGGTTCGCCCAATCATGGCAGCCCATTTAGCAGCCAATCGGATCAGGCTGGAGTGACCAATCATGACTCGCTTTTAGCAGACCAATCCACTTTGCAGGCTTTCAAGCCTTCTAGTCCGGAACACCCCTCCCCTCTAGTTTCCATTTAAGGGGTGGGGTTATATAGTCTCGCAGGTAGCCGGGTCTTCCCACCTGTCTACCTGACTTTCGCTGTTCGAATTGTCTTTGCTCGGTCTCGGGTTCCGATGGGCTGCTTGCCTGGAATGGTGAGCCAGTTTCGTAGCTGTGACTCCCTTCAGATGACCTCGGGCTGATTGGCACACCTCCTTCGCAGCTACTGCTTGTGCTCTCAGGATTCGCTGGACCCATTCGGTTGCTGCTACTAGGTGAGACAATCAACTGCCAAGGCTCTTCATCAGCAGGTGAGTACTGTAGGCTTTGATGTGGTGATTGAGGGGTTCTTTCTTCTCTGACAGATGATGGTTCAATTTCAGAACCCCCAGTTTCCCTTCCCCCTCTGGTTTCATGGTTAGAATCACTGATGGGGGATGTGGTTAGCCTGGATCGCAGCTGGCGTTTCCATACTCTCCCATCTGTGGTTTCTAGCCGGTAAGAGCGGGGTCCTGTAATTTGCATTATTTTGGCAGGGATCCACAGAGGGTCACCTGAAAAGTTCTTAGTGAATACAGGGTCTCCTACCTTGAAGGCACGGTGTTTACTGCTGGAGCCCAGGGGTTTTTCCGGGGTGTATGCAGAGTGTAGGCAGTCTAGAGGCGATCTGAGTTTTCTGGCCATCAGAAGCTCAGCTGGGCTTTTGTTTGTCATGGTGTTTGGTGTAATATGCTGGAGAAGGAGCATCCTGGTGACTTTATCGTGGATGTTGCCTTGTTCCATTTTTTGTAGAGTTCTTTTTGTGAACTGAACCATTCGTTCAACTCTACCATTTGCCGCTGGGTGCACCGGCAATGTCAGTGCGTGTCGTATGCCACGGTCTGCTAAGTATTGTTCAAAAGCCAAGGCAGTAAATTGAGGGCCATTGTCGGATACCAGGACATCAAGTAAGCCGTGCGTTGCGAAAAGTCTGTTCAATATTTTGATGACTGCATCTGTGGTGGTAGTCTTCATCTTGTTAACCTCGAGCCAGTTCGAGTATGCATCTACTGTTATTAGGAAGGTATGCCCCTTTGTTGGTCCTGCAAAATTGATATGGATATGTGACCAGGGACCCCTGGGCGTTTCCCATTCAGCTGGTGAGGCTTTCGGTGGGACTGAGTGTGTCTCTTGGCACTTGCTACAGGTGGCTACCCAGGTTTCAATTTGTTTGTCCATGAGGGGGCGTAGCTCTTCGCCAGTGCTTTCATGTGTACGATGCCCGGGTGCCCGTTGTGTAGTATAATTGTAGAACTTTTTTTTGTAGTTTTGGTGGTATAACCACTCGGTTTCCCCCACAATATGCACCCCTTCTGTGAGAAGAGTTCTGTCTTTCTGTTTTTGAAGGGTTTAAAGGTTTCATTGGGTTCAATTTGTGGCCATCCCCTCTCCACCCAGCTAAGAACTTGTGCCAAGCATGAGTCTTTTTTGGTTTCTAATGCAATGTCTTGAGCTGTCAGTGGCGGTGAGGGAAGTGTCTCAATTTGTAGTGTTGATAGTGTGGGAGCCGGGTCATCTTGGAAATCTGGCAATGGAGAGCGGCTCAAAGCATCTGCGTGGGGAATGGTTTTCCCCGGGTGATGCCTCAATTGGTAGTCGTAGGCAGCTAGGAACTCTGACCAACGTGTCATTCTCGGGGACAGAATATGTGGAGTAGGTTTGTCACCAGCCAAGATGCCAAGTAATGGTTTATGATCTGTGATGATGGAAAATGGTCTTGCATACACATACTCGTGGAACCTTTTGATTGCAGATACAATGGCGAGGGCTTCCTTGTCTAGGTGACTATAGTTCCTTTCTGTTTTTGACAAGGTTCTTGAAAAAAATGCAATAGGCGCCTCTGTGCCATTTGGTAGGATGTGGCTCAGGATGGCTCCTACTCCAAATGGTGAGGCGTCGCAAGTCACAGTTAAAGGAAGTGTTTCATTATATTGGATGACCACTGCAACTGAAGTTAAAAAGGTCCTTTACTAGTTGAAAGGCATGCTCCTCCCATCGTCCCAAATCCAGGAAGCCTTTTTATCAAGGAGTCTATGAAGGGGTTCAGCAACGGTGGCCTTCTGGGGTAGGAAAATGTTATAAAAATTGATGAGTCCCAGAAAGGCTTGAAGGTCTGTTTTGTTTTGTGGTCTCGGGGCATTTTTGATGGCAGCCAATTTCTTTTCTGTAGGGTAAATTCCTTGTTTGTCAAGGAGGTAACCAAGAAATTCAACCCTTTCAGTGCATAACGGGCACTTTTCCTTCTTTACCTTGAGGCCAGTGTCTTTGAACCTTTGGAGGACTGTTCTCAGTCATTGTTCTAATTGACTCCTTGTTGGGGCTGCTATTAACACATCATTGAAGTAGGGCACGACCCCTTTAATGCCCTGTAGCAACCTTTCCATCAGACTTTGGAAAATGCCTGGGGCAACGCTTACTCCAAACTGGAGTCTGTTACACTTGAATGTGCCTCTGTGCGTAACTATGGTTTGGGCTTCGGCGGTTTCAGCATCTACTGGTAGCTGTTGATAAGCTTGGGCCAGGTCAAGCTTTGCGAACATTCTGCCACCCCCAAGTGAGTGAAGGAGGTGTTGGACCACGGGTACCGGATAGGTGCTCTGCTATAAAGAGTGGTTTAGGGTGGCCTTGTAGTCCCCACAAATTCTCAAAGATCCATCAGGTTTTATGGGGGTTACAATTGGGGTCTCCCATCGGGCGTGATCAATGGGTTCTAGCATGCCTTGTGTAATTAGTTTGTCCAGTTGCTCATCAATTTTTGGTTTGAGAGCAAAAGGGACATGGCGTGGTTTTAGGCAAATGGGTGCTATATCAGGGCGGAGATTAAAGGAGATAGGGGACCCCTTGTACTTTCCTAGCTGTTCACTGAAGACTTCTTGGAAATCCCAGACGAGACCCACTTCCCAGTCTTCGTCTACAGTCTGATTGATGCCTGCCATTTAGATTCCTAATGGCGCGAACCACTGTAGACCCAGTAGGCTGGGTCGGTCTCTGTCAAGGACAGTGAGAGGTAGTATTGCGGTGTGGTTCTTGAAGGAGACCTGGAAATGACTGGAACCAATGACCGGAATCCGGTTGCCCTGGTAGTCCTTTAATATAAGTCTCTGAGTGCTGAGGTTCTAGTGGCGGATGTTGGGAATCAGCTGCTTCAGGGTTTTCCAGGAGACAATGGATAGGGAAGACCTGGAATCCACTCCCATGATGCATGGTTGATTTTCAATGTTGACCTTTACACAGATTTTTCTCGTGTCTAAAGATGAAGTGTGGCCGATGGTGATAGTCTGATGTGCTTCTTCCCATCTGGGTGCACCAGTAATTTTCCGGTTCCTGTTGTACTGGCTCCACTGTTGTTTGGGCAGTCCTGATTAGTGATGGGGTTGCTCTCTATTTGTTGGAGGCTGTTTTCCTTCCATTTGGGACTGAATCCTTTTTTGTTTCGGCATAATTTAGCAATATGCCCTCTTCTCTCATAAAAACAACAGATGGCGTCTAGGAATCTGCATTCGGATCGTGGGTGGTTTCCACCACATCTGGCGCATTGGAAATTCGATTTACGACCCCGCTGGTCTCATTGTTCATGCTCTGACCTGAGTCTGTGGACTTCTTCCTCTTCACTATCTGATGGGTGGCCGACGTGTATTTCTCTGATGGCGTTGCTGTATCATTGCAGGTTTGGCGGCTGGCCCCATTTGTCCGGTGCATCCGTGCTGCTGATTTGCGGGTGGCTTCAGCTGCAGTGGCATCAGCTATGGTGTCTGTGAGGGAGATGTCTCCCTTGGTCATAATTTTACTTTGGACCGTGGGGTCTCTGAGGCCAAGGACAATTCAATCCCTCATGGCTTCTTCTTGATTTGCGAAGCCACACAGACTGCCTAAATTCCTTATGTCAGCTACAAAATCCCCGATGCTCTCACCTTCACATTGATCCCTTTGGTAAAATTCATGTCTGCGGATGAGAGTCGGTACTGCCGGGCATAGTGGTTGTGGAGGATGGGAGCAAGGGTATCCCAGTCCATCATTTTGACCTCAGCCGGCTTTGCGAGCGCTTTGGCCATTTTAAAAACGGCAGGTCCGCAATGCATCAGGAAAACTGCTTGTTTCTTGCTAGGAGTGGCGTCCTTCAGATTGTTGGACTCTAGGAACATTTGAAACCTGTCCATCTATGAGTCCCAATCTTTGCTGGCTGGATCGAATGGGGCGAATGGTATAGCGTCGCTGGCCATTCTGCCGATGTCTGCGCTCTGTCAGCCACATGCTCTGTTGGTTGTTAGTGAGTGCTCAATCAGCTCTGCTGTCTCTGAATCCCATCCTCGTCGCCAGTGTTATGTCTGGAAGGATGGGTCCAAGAACAAAGACAAGACTCAGAAAGTGACTACAGCTCTTTATTAGTGACTTCTGATCTGAGCAAATGCTCCTAGCCGCAGCAGCCCCTTTTATAGAGCTGGCTGCAGCTATACGGCCAATGACGGTGGTTTGAGCTTGCCGTGCTTGGTTCGCCCAATTGCGGCAGCCTGTTTAGCAGCCAATCGGATCAGTCTGGAGTGACCAATCACGACCCACTATAAGCGGACCAATCCGCTTTGCAGGCTTTCAAGCCTGCTAGTCCAGAACATTTTCAGTTGCACATGTAGCATTCAAAGAACTCTGAGCTACTTTAATGACTATTGTGTGTGGTAAATCTAACTTGAAAAGAACTATTGTGTGTGGTAATTTAACTATAAAGTAGATTTCAGGCATAATCTCAGCTCTTTTAAAAAATTATGCATACAAATGCATTTTTTTAAAGAAAGCAATAAAAATCAGTCCTCTCTTAAAAACTCAGAACAGAACAAAAAAAGAAATTTCACTTCTCCTTTTGTAAAATTGTGTTTCAGGTAAGCAGTGCGAAGTGGATATAGATGAGTGTGCCTCAGCACCTTGCCTCAACAATGGAACCTGTGTTGATCACATCAACTATTACAAGTGTTATTGCCAACGTGGTTTTACTGGCATAAAATGTGAAACAAATACTGATGAATGTTCCTCAACACCTTGTCTTCATGGAAGGTGATTCTTGTTTATTTTTCTTTTTTACTTTTATAACCCTGTGTTTTTTTTTTAAAGGCCTAGCAATGTTTAAAATGTAATGTCAGGAAGGTTGTTGCAGATATTTCAAATTATATTATTCCATAAAATCAAACCACAGACACAGCTAATGGATAACAGATGTTGCCAGTTTAAGCTAGTGCAATGTGGTGGTACATTATCTCATTTCTTCTTTGATTTGAATGTAATGACATACAGCAATTTTCAATAACTGATTGAAATTAGGTGTTAATATAATTAACATTGGTTTCCTATACTATTTGCATTCCAGCAAGCTGAAACGTGTTTTGGTTTGTTTGTTTGTTTTGGGGAGTAGAGACCAATATACATGAAGTGAAAATACTACAGGAAGGGTTGCCAACATAAACTTGTATGAATAACAGATAATTATCTCAGAAATCAAAAACATATCAGAATTAATCTAATATGTTACAGGCATAGCAAAATAATATGCTTGGTATTTTGTCTGAAAGACAAAAATTACTTTGGGTTGTATATAAAGCAGTACTTTCTTTTTCAGATGCATTGATCTCATAGATGGATATCGCTGCAGCTGTGATCCTGGGTGGACCAACTCAAGATGTGAATTTGATGTTAATGTAAATATTCTCTTTTAAACAAATGACTATCAAGCATATAGGATTTAGTAAAACCCATGCATTTTAGGATAAAGTTGATATATTCTGGAACTCAAACTATTGCATTTTGAAGGCATAATTTGGAGCTGTTTTCTTTTCAAAATAAGCATAAGAAACTTTGTATGAACTACAAGACTACTACTTCTTGTGTAACACTGTGGTCTAGAACTCACAAGATTGCATCTTTGAGTGAAATAAATATATAAACAAAGTTTGCTGCTGTTGAACTACAAGAAAGTTCACGAGAGCTGGCATCTCTAAAATGTCCATGATCCAGAACAGTCTGGTCAAATTTAGCAATCTGTATTTTTCTGAAGCCCCTTCAACCTCTTCTGACATTGTTGTAGAACAGGGGTGTCAAACTGGAGGCCTGTGGGCTGAATGCGTCATACACTGGCCACGCCCACATCCAGTTTAGCTAAGGGAGAAAAGTCTCAATAACTTGATGCCGCTATGACAAAGAAATACATTTTATGAAGAAATAAAAAAGCCTTTGAGCTAGAAAGATTCATCTTTCTTATCACTCCATTTGTAGAAACTGGACTGAAGATCGAATGGTCTTTTCAGATGACGAACTCTTTTATATGGGAGGATGGAGCATAGCATACAATAATCTAGTGGACAATGAGAAAAATACCCTAGACTTTGGTGAATAAAGTGGCTCAGAGTTGGACAGATTGGATTATTTGGATTAAAGTGATGAAGGCCTGGCTTTGCTCAGTTCACTGAGAGTGCTTGATTCTGTCTGTTATGAGAAAATGGACAAAATATTTGGCATTGTTTCTCTGACCATCTGTTTGTCAGAACCTTGTTCTTTCTGGCTAAGGAAGAACACCTGGGACATGACACATGGAATCAGAAGTGCTGCTTTTTTGTTGCAGGGTGTGCCCTCTGGAGAGCATCCTTCTGGAGATAGGAAAGGCTTTGACTTGTTAGCCTTCCATAAGTCTTTAAAAACCTGGCTATTCCCCAGGCCTATGGACTGGGAGATTAAGCAGTTTCTGCTGTTAAATGGATTTTACTTTCTCTTTTATAAATTGAATTAGTTGGTCATTTATTATCTGGATTGTTGATTTAATTTTGTTGGTTTTAATGTAACCCATCCAGAGTCATTGCCATTGGTGGAAAATGTAGTGGCATGAGCAGGTCTTGTTATATTCATATAACATTATCTGTTCTGCAAATTGTACTGGTTACCACAAAGCGTCCAGGTACAATTCAAAAGGCAGGTATCATTTATAAAATTTTGCATGGCATAGGGCCTACTTACCTGAGGGACCATCTCTCATGATTTCTGCCCATTCTGTACAAGCAAGACAGAACAGTCGTGTTCTTGGTTCCATTGACTAAACAGTGTAACACAGCTGGACCTAAGCAGCATCCACCCAAGAAATTCAAAGTGCCCTATCCTGCATGCCTTTAAACATGTCTTGAAAACCTGGCTTTTGGGGTTGGGTTGGTTAGGTGGCTGCCATACCCCTTTATCATGGGCAATATAAAAGGGAGAGAGTGGTGTTTTTTATTGTTCCTTGTTGGTGACTATTATTATTTTTTGATTTTGTGAGTTTCCTCTTTTTTTTAAAAAAAATTGTAAGCTGCCCATAATGATTCTGGAGTTAGGGGGCTCTAGAAGTGAGGCAAACAAAAAGACAGATGCATGCATAAAAATATGGAAACCAAAAAGCTACAATGCAGACAATCCACTGTTTAAAATAAAAGTATCAGTGGAGTAACTGGAATTTTCTCCATTTCTGTTTTGTAGATATTAGTCAGCTAGCCTCATTCTCAGATAGTTTCAGTGTTTTAATTAAAACATTAATTGATTATATATGTAGTACATTTGTTCTAGAAAATTATATTCTAGCTTCTAACTTCTAATACTATCATATTAGAAGTTTTGTTCTATAATATATCTCAATGGTACAAGAGGAGTTAAATGGCCATTCAAAACAATCATTTACTATCTCCAATTAGCATTCTAGGATAATTCATACTTTTTTGCCTTGTGAAGGTCTCTTTCTTTTGATTTTGATAGTTCATATTATCAATCCATTAAGAGTTTGAGTTCCATTTATGCATGATGCTGTGCACGTGACAACTTCAGCAATAAAAAGCTCTGAAAGGAAGGCATTTGTTCTGTCCTTAATTTGCATACTTGAAATCCCCGCGCTTTGATTGGCTAAAGCGCGGGGATTTCTGATTGGCCAGGCGAGCCGCGCTGATTGGCCCGATTGAAGTCTCCCGTGATTGGCTCACTCCAAGAGCGGGAGACTTGAATTGCTGCCATTGGCCGCGGCCGCCGCAGCGAAAAGGATAAAAGCCGCGGGCTTTTTCCTTTTCGCCGGTTCGGTTCACAACTGTTAAATAAAGAGCTTGAAACTTAGTCACCGACTCCTGGCATCCTTTTGCGGACACGACACTGGCGACGAGGGTGGGATCCCGACCCTGAACCGAACCCCGTGTCCAACAAGAGCCAGTTTCAGCACAGAGATGGCGAAAATCGCACCGCCCGCCCCCTTCAACCCCGCCACCGAGGACTGGGAATTGTTCTCAGACCGTTTCCGCATGTACCTCGAGTGCACCGGAATGAAGGACGCCCCGGGCCCGCTAAAACGCGCCGTCTTCCTCACCCATTGCGGAACCGAGGTCTTCCAGATGGCCAAGGCATTGGCCAAGCCGGCAGACGCAACCGCCATGGACTGGGACGTCCTCGAACCTATCCTGCGGCACCATTATGCCCCCGAGGTCCCCATCCTGATCCGGCGCAACGAATTTTACCGCCGAGATCAGAAACCAGGCGAAAAACTGAGCGATTTCGTCGCCGAGCTGCGGCGCCTAGGAGGACTCTGCGAGTTTGAAGGTCTGAACAGCCTCCTAAGAGACCGATTCGTACTCGGCCTATGGGACCCTACACTCCAGAGCCGGCTTATGGCCAAGGGCGACATCAGCCTAACAGATGCCCTCACCGCAGCCGCAGCCGCAGAAGCAACCCGCACTTCCGCTGACAGCATGCGAAAATCAGACGCGAAGGGCGGAAACAACAACCCGGCAAGGTCGGCCGACCCTAAAAGTGAATCAACTGCGCACTACGGAGAATTCCAGTCTACATCCAGCACGTCAGAAGACGAGGAGGACATACATCGCGTGCAGACGGGACGCGGCGACCAACGGAACCGAAGAGGTTGTAGGTCGAGGACCAACTGTGCCGGGTGCGGCGGCGACCACCCCAGATCAGAATGCCGATTTTTTGACTCTATCTGTAGGCATTGTGAAAGACGGGGACACATCGCTCGAGTTTGCCGCCAAAAGAAGACCCGCAGCCCGCCCAGATGGGAACAACATGACCGAAAGAAGGAAAGCCCCCCGCCCAGGACCAGAGATCGCCAATCGGACGGTCGGTGGGACCGAATCCAACGATCTTCAAGAGGCAGCGACAGTCGGCGCAAGGAAGATACCCACCAGACGGTAACCATCGGCCACGCCATCTCCGACGGCACCAGAAAGGTACACGTAGAAGTCCATATTGAAGGCCAACCATGCAAGATGGAGGTGGACTCCGGGTCCTACCTCTCCATGATTGCATGGCACGAGATAAAACGGCTAGTGCCCACCCTCCATAAGAGGAACATTAATGCCCAAAAAATCATTATAAAAGACTACCAGGGAAACCGCGTCCCGGTAGTGGGCACCAAGAACTTTAATGTAACTTACAAGGGCCGCACCGAACAACTCCCACTCACAATCGTCGATCGCGACCGCCCAAGCCTGCTGGGCCTACAATGGTTCGCCCCGCTTGACATCGCGCTGACAGGAGTCAACCACGTCGTCGACGACGGCTGGGAACAGCGGCTAGCCCAGGAGTTCCGGGAGGTCTTCGACGGAAGCCTGGGCAAGTACCAGGGGCCCCTTATCTCATTTGACCTAGACCCTAGGGTTCCCCCCAAGCGACTAAAACCTAGGAGGGTACCATTCGCCCTAAAACCTAAAATTGACGAGCAGATCGACAAGCTCGTCAAACAGGGGGTGTTACAGCCGATAGACCATGCCCGATGGGAGACCCCTATAGTGACCCCAGTCAAGCCAGACGGGTCCGTGAGAATTTGTGGGGACTATAAGGCCACCCTAAATGGCGCGTTGCAACAAAGCGCCTACCCCGTCCCAATCGTGCAACACCTACTGCACTCACTGGGAGGGGGCAAGGTCTTTGCCAAGCTCGATCTCGCCCAGGCATATCAGCAGTTGCCGGTCGATGAAAAAACAGCGGAAGCCCAGACCATCGTTACCCATCGGGGGGCCTTCAAGTGTAACCGGCTCCAATTCGGAGTCAGCGTGGCACCAGGCATCTTTCAGAGCCTGATGGAACGTTTACTGCAGGGCATCAAGGGGGTGGTGCCCTATTTTGATGACGTATTAGTGGCGGCACCAAACGAAGCCGAATTAGAAAACCGACTCAGGGAGGTCTTAACAAAATTTAAAGTAACGGGACTTAAAGTAAAACGGGAAAAATGCCAACTATGCACAGAGCGAGTGGAATTCTTGGGCTACCTTCTAGACCGGCATGGCATTCACCCTACAATTAAAAAAGTGAAAGCCATCAAAAAAGCCCCCACCCCAAGGTCTAAAACGGAACTACAGGCTTTCTTAGGATTGCTGAATTTTTATAATGTTTTCCTACCCCAAAAGGCTACGGCGGCGGAGCCTTTGCATAGGCTCCTGGATAAGGCGGCAACCTGGACTTGGGGGAGACGAGAGCAAGCCGCCTTCCAAAAAACCAAAGACCTCCTCACCTCCGACGCCATCCTGATTCAATTCAGCGAAACCTTGCCCTTGGTTGTCACTTGCGACGCATCACCTTTTGGCGTCGGCGCTGTCCTCAGCCATACTCTCCCCGACAAAAGAGAAGCACCCATCGCTTTCTTTTCCAGGACTCTAACTAAACCGGAGCGGAACTATAGCCAGCTGGACAAAGAAGCTTTGGCTATAGTTGCCGCCGTTAAGCGATTCCACGAATACCTTTATGGCCGCCCGTTTACCATTGTGACAGATCATAAGCCGTTGCTGGGCATCCTCGCAGGAAACCGAGCCACCCCGAACATTATATCACCCCGGATGACAAGGTGGTCCGAGTTCCTGGCAGCCTACAGCTACAAACTGTTACACAAGCCAGGTAAGAAAATTTCGCACACGGACGCTTTAAGCCGCTCGCCTTTACCAGACTCTGATCCTGACCCAGCACCAACGACAAACACCCTTAACATCGAAAATTTGCCCAACCTGCCCATTACCGCGTCAGACATTGCCAGGGAAACTATCAAGGACAGGCGTCTGGCGCGAATTTTACATTGGGTGGAAAAAGGTTGGCCTGAAAGGGACAGTGACGAATCCGTTAAGACATTCAGAAACCGCCAGACTGAACTCTCACTACTCAAGGGATGTATTTTGTGGGGTGACAGGGTGGTCATCCCGGACAGGTTGCAAGGGAGGGTCTTAGAGATGCTGCACGAAGGGCATCCTGGCATCGTCAGAACTAAAGCCCTGGCCAGGAGTTACGCTTGGTGGCCAGGGATGGACAAGCAGATAGAGGCATGGGTAGCCAAATGCCAACGATGCCAGGAGACCAGACCCAGCCCACCCGCAGCACCCATCCTGGACTGGGAAACACCAAGGGGACCCTGGTCCAGAATCCATTTAGACTTTGCCGGTCCCTCGAATGGACATACCTTTCTGATCATAGTTGACGCTTACTCCAACTGGTTGGAGGTAAGCGACATGAAATCCACTACCACGGAGGCCGTTATCAAAGAACTTTGCAAACTCTTTTCCACACACGGCCTCCCAGACGTCGTCGTCTCAGACAACGGGCCCCAGTTTACTTCCCTCGACTTCGAGAGTTTCCTGGCAGAGAGGGGCATCCGCCACGCATTAACAGCACCGGCGCATCCGGCGGCGAACGGTAGGGCGGAACGGATGGTACAATTTACCAAAAAAACCATCCGGAAAATGGACCACGGGGAGATCAACGACAAAATAAATAAACTCCTCTTCATACAACACATCACCCCGAACACCACTACCAACAAAAGCCCAGCCGAGTTACTGATGGGTAGGAAGCTGAGGTCCCCGCTCGACAGGTTACACCCAACATATAACCCGGAGCGACCCCCAGACTCAAGTACAAAATACCGGACCTTTGCCCCAGGTGACTTAGTGTACGCGAAAAATCTGACGGGGGACCCCCTATGGATCCCAGCCGTCATCACTCAAATCACAGGTCCACGGTCGTACCGGCTCCAAACCACCGATGGGCGAGCCTGGAAACGACACATTGACCAGCTCAGGTCATGAACAGCAACAGACCTCAACCCCCAAAACACGAACCAAGGGGGGAGGGAATACCTGAATAAACAAACGCAAGAAAAAATAAACCAGCAGTACTTACCGGAACGCAGCCATCGCGATCCCCCGCCGGAGAAGAACCACCTGGCCAGCTCAACCGACTCGGAGAAACCAAGCGGGAGCGGCGAAACCCGTAGCTCAACCAACCCGGTAGGCCCAGGTGGGAGCCACGGAGAAAGAACCGGCCCGATCATCCAGCCGGTTCGCACAGAAGAGGGAGCAGCCAAAAACATGACCGCTCCGGCCGAAATCCAGCTTGAAACTGAGTTGCGCAGGTCAAGTAGGACTAGACAGAGCCCCGCCTACCTATGAGACTACGCAACGTGATGGACTATACCAAGAGGGGAGGGGTGTTCTGTCCTTAATTTGCATACTTGAAATCCCCGCGCTTTGATTGGCTAAAGCGCGGGGATTTCTGATTGGCCAGGCGAGCCGCGCTGATTGGCCCGATTGAAGTCTCCCGTGATTGGCTCACTCCAAGAGCGGGAGACTTGAATTGCTGCCATTGGCCGCGGCCGCCGCAGCGAAAAGGATAAAAGTCGCGGGCTTTTTCCTTTTCGCCGGTTCGGTTCACAACTGTTAAATAAAGAGCTTGAAACTTAGTCACCGACTCCTGGCATCCTTTTGCGGACACGACAGCATTAACTAGCATTACTTTTATGTTCAATTCCATTGCTATATAAGGCGGCAACCAGTATTCAGTGCTAACTATAGAGTGTCAGCTTCAAATGTCCTTCATCTCAGAAGGTCAGCACATTTAGTTATTTTGCTCAATATTAAAAGCCAGGAAAATGCACAGGGAATTTAACTCTGACAAAGGATTTACAATATTGTTTCACTGGAAAAGGGAATGAACATAGAAAATCATTTATATTTCTTAGTTCTTGCATTCTAAACTGTCTTTAAAGTGCCTTGGGATGATAGATCTAAGGGAACCTACTTTTGGAAGTTCATTAATGTGTCCCTAAAGGCGTTTTTCTGACAATCTTTTCGAGATCTGAAATCAAAGATATATACTTTTAAAAAATCACCACCATGACAGTATGTATGATGTGTGTCTGTATCTGTGTTGTATGAATATTCACTATAGTATGTGTCTGTATAGCAACTGCATCTCCCATCCCATTTTGCCTCTGAATAGTGCTAGGTACAGTGATGGGAGCAAAACAATGGCCTCATTTCCAAAATAATGGCTAACTTATCATTTTTAGTTCTGCTAATGTTGAGCCACTCTTCCCAAGAAACTGTTGGGACAAATTTTCCTCCCTCTGAAAGAGTCCCTGGAACCATAGCATGGTTTATTTTCTGGTGTTTTCCTGGATTTATATCTTGATTCAGTACTACATAACCCCATTCAGATAATGGATGGATTCACACATTGAATTCAGCCATTATGTGGGTTCTGGATTTTGACATTATGGAGAGAAAACCCAGACAAAGTGAAATCGTATTTCTACATTAAAAATGGTTCTTAATCTTGCTAACTGCTGTACATTCTTTTTTTCATTTTGTGCTTTTCAGTGTATTGTTTATGGGTGTGTGTGCTTTAAATTTTCATTGTAATTACTTTACTCTTTGCTGCCAACCGTTCTGGGATTATATCTTCAGAGAGGAATAAAAACGCATAATACATAATAAATATGTATGCTGGTCCTATGGGTCTAATCCTTCACATCTATGAATGGTTCAGGAGGAGCCAGGAATGCTAAAGGCCAAACTCTTCCATTCTGACGGTTTTGTTCTTCTTCAGAAATGTATCCCATTGTAATTACTTCAGTTAACGTTTGTGATTTTTCTTTAGGGAATCTAACTTATTGGATTTCCCTTTCTCATTTGTTCCAAAAGAGACATTACATTTTCTGCAGAGCTTGTAACTTAATCCATTAAGGAACAGATGCTGATTCCTTCTGTTCTATTAGCACAACTATCTTAATGTGTGTATCTCCTCAGAAACTAAATGTAGAAAAAGTGGGAAAAGATGCCTTTTTCAAAAGCAAAGAGTTTTTACATGTATGTATGTATGTATGTATGTATGTATGTAAATAATTAGTGTTTTTCAAACTTGGTAATTTTAAAAATGTGTGGACTTTAATTCCCATAATTCCCAATCAGCATAGTGGCTAGGGAATTCTGGGGGTTGAAGTCCATACATCTTAAAGTTGCCAAGTTTGGGAAGAAAAAAAACAAACATGCAAAATGATTGGCATCTCACAAGCCAGTAGTCTACCAGTGTTGTGGCCCGCCAGCAGCTGGTGGAGCTGGTAGCAGACTCAGACAGTGAGGAAGCTGGGGAAGAACATGGCCCAGCCCTGGAATCTGGGGAAGGCTCTGACAAGTGCTCTGCATTGGAGGCAGAGATGGGACCAGGGCTGTCTGACAGTTATCAGCTGCCTTTGGAGTTGGAGATCAGTGGGGCAGAAGAACAGCTGAAGCCTGTTCCTAATGTGCACATGTGCAGAGCTGCCAGGAGAAGGGAACAGTGAAGGAACAATGGTCAACTCGGGAGTAAAGGCACAGATGGATGATGAATGGCCCCTCCCGTAGGGATTAAAGAGGAGCGACAGGGGAGTGGTGTTTGCAGGAGACAATTAGTTCATTTAATTAGGGTGAAGATTTGTTCGTGACTACTTGACTAGTATTTTCTTGTACAGCTTTGTGCTTGGAAGCTATTGATCTGGCAACTCTCCAAGCCTGATAAAGTCTGAGACTCTTGCCCGACCGCTGGTCCCGCTGATAAAATTCGTGCCGTCGGATGAGGATGGGCATGGCTGGAGCGTAGTGGTTCCGGAGCAATGGTTCGAAGTCCTTCCAATCCATCGCGGTAACGTCGGCGGGCTTGGCTAGCGCTTTTGCCATCTTAAACACTGCGGGCCCGCAGTGTGTTAGGAAGATGGCTCGTTTCTTCGGTCCCGTGGCATCCTCCAGATAGTTGCATTCGAGGAACATGTGGAATCTGTCCATGTAAGATTCCCAGTCCTCGGTAGTGGGGTTGAAGGGGGTTGGTGGCGCGATGCTGGCCATCTCGTCGGTTGTCTGGCTTCCGTCAAACACGTGCTTCAGTTCAGGATGAGGATCCCACCTTCATTGCCAGTGTTATGTCCGCATGGACAGAAGCCAGGAGTCGGTGACTGTGTTTCAAGCTCTTTTTATTAGTCAGGAACCAAACTGAGGCTAAAGGAAAACTTTGTGGCTTTTTATTTCCAAGCCGCGGCGGCTGCGGCCAATAGCACCACTTTGAATCTCCCGCGATTCAAATTGACCAATCACGGGAGATTCTCAGCAAGTCAATTGGCGCGGCTCGCCTAGCCAATCCGAGCACTCCGCGCTTTGGTCAATCAAAGCACGGGGATCTCAAGAATTCAAATGAGGGGACAGAACACCCCTCCCCTCTTGGTTCAATCCTTACGTTGCGTAGTCCCGTAGGTAGGCGGGGCTCCGTCTCTGCCTACTAGACCTGCGCAGGTCAGTCGTAGGTTGGATCCCGGCCGGTTCAGTCGGGGTCTCTGTTTCTCCAGACTCCATCGTGGGAACCGCCTGGTCTGTCTGGCCGGGCCGCTCTCTACAGCTCCCTCCTAGGCTACCCGGGTTGGTTGAGCTGCAGGTTTCGCCGCTCCCGTTCGGTCTTCCCGGGTTGGTTGAGCTGGCCTGGCTGTCTCTTCCTGGCGAAGTTTCGTGCTGGCTGCTTTCAGGTGAGTATGGCTGGTTTATTTTTTCTGGGTTTTGGTTCCCTGGGTATCCCCTCCCGTCTTGGTTTGTGTTGCGGGGGTTGGTTTTGCTTGGTTATGCGTCGGTGGTCTCTTGTGTGGTCATCCTTGATCTTAACTGGTCGATGTGGCGTTTCCACGCTCATCCGTCGGTTGTTTGTAGCCGGTACGAGTGTGGGCCTGTTAGTTGTGTTATGACGGCTGGTACCCATAATGGGTCTCCGGTTAGGTTCTTCGCGTAGACGGCGTCGCCTGGTGCGAAGGTTCGGTGTTTGCTGGTAGAGTCTGGGGGTTTCTCTGGGTTGTACGTGGGGTGTAATCTATCGAGTGAGGACCTTATTTTCCTCCCCATTAGCAGTTCTGCTGGGCTTTTATTTGTTGTGGTGTTTGGGGTTATGTGCTGGATGAAAAGTAATTTATTTATTTTGTCCTGGATCTCCCCATGGTCTATTTTCTGGGTGGTTTTCTTTGTGAATTGAACAATCCGTTCCGCCCTACCATTCGCCGCCGGATGCACTGGGGCTGTCAGCGCATGTCATATGCCCCTCTCTGCTAGGAATTTTTTGAATTCTAGCGAGGTGAATTGGGGCCCGTTGTCGGAAACGAGGATTTCTGGGAGGCTGTGTGTTGCGAAAAGTTGGCAGAGTTCTTTGGTCACGGCCTCCGTGGTGGTTGTTCTCATGTTGCTTACCTCCAGCCAGTTGGAGTAAGTGTCTACGGTTATTAAGAAAGTGTGTCCTTTTGTGGGCCCGGCGAAATCTATGTGGATCCTAGACCACGGTCCCCTGGGGGTTTCCCACTCTAGGATGGGTGCTGCGGGTGGGCTTGGCCTAGTTTCCTGGCATCGTTGACACCTTGCTATCCAGGCCTCGATCTGTTTGTCCATCCCTGGCCACCAAGCGTAACTTCTGGCCAGGGCTTTTGTCCTAACGATGCCCGGGTGCCCCTCGTGTAACAGTTCCAAAACCTTCCCTTGTAGTTTTTCCGGGATGACCACCCTATTCCCCCATAGTATGCACTCTTTTAGTAATGAGAGTTTCGTTTGCCGGTTCCGGAATGTCCTGACGGACTCGTCATTATCCCTTTCCGGCCACCCTTTCTCTACCCAATGCAAAACCCGCACCAGACGTTTGTCTTTATGAGTTTCTCGGGCAATGTCTGACACGGTTATGGGTAGGTTGGGTAGAGTCTCTATGCTGAGGGTGGTCATCGTGGGTGCTGGGTCAGTGTCTGGTTCAGGTAACGGTGAGCGGCTTAAGGCGTCCTCATGGGAGATAGTCTTACCAGGTTGGTGTGTGAGTCCGTAGTTGTAGGCAGCCAGGAATTCGGACCACCTTGTCATTCGGGGAGACAGAATGTTCAGGGTGGCCCTGTTCCCTGCAAGGATTCCCAGCAGCGGTTTGTGGTCAGTGATGATGGTAAACGTCCGGCCATAGAGGTACTTGTGAAATGTTTTTACTGTGGCGACGATAGCCAAAGTCTCTTTGTCCAGCTGGCTGTAGTTCCGCTCCGGTTTGGTGAGTGTCCTTGAAAAAAACGCGATGGGTGCTTCTTTTCCTTCAGGGAGAGTGTGGCTGAGGACAGCACCAACGCCGAAGGGTGATGCGTCGCATGTGATGGCTAGTGGTAGGGTCTCGTTGTACTGGATGAGGACAGCATCCGAAGTGAGCAGGTCCTTGGTTTTTCTGAAGGCGGCTTCCTCGCGTTTCCCCCAAGTCCAGGTAGCCGCCTTGTCCAAAAGCCTATGCAAAGGCTTCCTGGGGCAGGAAGACATTATAAAAGTTAAGTAGCCCCAGAAATGCCTGCAGTTCTGTTTTTGACTTGGGTGTGGGGGCTTCCTTGATGGCTTTAATTTTCTTGTTGGTGCGGTGAATGCCGTGTCAGTCTAGGAGGTATCCTAGGAATTCGACCCGCTCTGTGTACAGCTGGCATTTTTCCCTCTTCACTTTAAGCCCGGTTTCTTTGAACCTCGTTAGCACCTCCCTTAAGCGAGTCTCTAGTTCGGCCTGGTTGGTTGCCGATACTAGTACATCATCGAAGTATGGGACCACCCCCTTGATGCCCTGTAAGAGTCTTTCCATGAGGCTCTGGAAAATTCCAGGTGCCACGCTGACTCCAAATTGGAGGCGGTTGCATCTAAAGGTTCCCCGGTGGGTGACTATGGTTTGCGCCTCGGCAGTTTCCTCGTCGACCGGCAGTTGCTAGTATGCTTGGGCCAGGTCAAGTTTCGCAAAAACTTTGCCCCCTCCCAGTGAGTGTAGGAGATGCTGCACTACTGGGACGGGGTAAGCGCTTTGCTGCAAGGTGCCATTTAGGGTGGCCTTATAGTTCCCGCAGATTCTCACTGACCCATCAGGCTTAATCGGGGTGACTATGGGGGTCTCCCACCAGGCGTGGTCTATGGGTTGTAATACCCCTTGCTTGACGAGCTTGTCAATTTGCTCGTCTATCTTCGGTTTGAGTGAGAACGGGACCCGCCTTGGTTTTAGGCGTTTCGGGGGAACGTTGGGGTCTAGGCTGAAGGATATAGGGGGCCCTCGGTACTTGCCTAGGGTGCTGTCAAACACTTCCTGGAAATCCCGGGCCAGTTGCTGCTCCCAGTCGGCTTCGGCGATGTGGTCCTTGCCCGTGACTAGCGATGCCTAGCGGTGCGAACCATTGAAGTCCCAGTAGGCTAGGTTGGTCTTGATCGACGATGGTTCAGGGAAGTCTTTCATCGTGTCCCTTGTAGGTCACTGTAAACTGTCCTGTTCCGACTAAAGGGATGCGGTTTCCCTGGTAGTCCTTGAGGATTAGTCTCTGGTTTTCTAGTTGCTTTCTCTGGATGGTAGGCACCAAGCGTTTAATTTCTTGCCAGGCTACCATTGAGAGGTAAGACCTACAGTCCACCTCCATTTTACAGGGTTCGCCTTCGATGCCTACCTCCACGTAGACCTTTCTGGCGTCTGTGGTTGTGGCGTGACCGATGGTGACCGTCTGATGTGTCTCTTCTCTCCGCCTGGCCTCGCCGCTTTGTTGGGCTCGTCCGTTTCACTCCCAGCGGTTGTCTGTTGGCCAGTCTCTGGTCCTGGGGGGTGTGCTCTCTCGTCTCCGCTCACTCGGGTCCCATCGCCTGGGGCTGTTGGTCTTCTTGAGGCGGCAAACGCGTGCGATGTTGCTCTTCTTGTTGCAATGCCGGAAAATGGAGTCGAAGAACTGGCATTCGGATCTGGGGTGGTCGCCCCCGCAACCGGCACACACGGTCCTCGACTTACGACTTCACCGGCTGCCCTGGTCGCGGCCTGCCTGGAGACAGTGGATGTCTTTTTCCTCATCGGACTTGCCCGAGGTGGAGTGGAGTTCGCCCTGGTGGGTGGTGGTTTCAGGTTGGGCCTCGGTCGACCTTGCAGGGTTGTTGTTTGTGGTGCGGTCCGTGGCATTCGGTCTCCGCATGCGGTCTGCTGACTGTTGGGTTGCTTCGGCAGCCCCGGCTTCGGAGATGGCGTCGGCAAGAGCGATGTTGCCCTTAGCCATCAACCGACTTTGGAGAACGGGGTCCCAAAGGCCAAGCACGATTCGGTCTCGAAGGGCCTCGTTCATGTTGGAGAACTCGCATAGTCCTCCCAGGCACCGCAGCTCTGCAACAAAATCACTGAGACTCTTGCCTGACCGCTGGTCCCGCCGATAAAATTCGTGCCGTCAGATGAGGATGGGCATGGCTGGAGCGTAGTGGTTCCGGAGCAATGGTCCTTCCAATCCATCGCGGTAACGTCGGCGGGCTTGGCTAGTGCTTTTGCCATCTTAAACACTGCGGGCCCGCAGTGTGTTAGGAAGATGGCTTGTTTCTTCGGTCCCGTGGCATCCTTCAGATCGTTGCATTCGAGGAACATGTGGAATCTGTCCATGTAAGATTCCCAGTCCTCAGTAGCAGGGTTGAAGGGGGTTGGTGGCGCGATGCTGGCCATCTCGTCGGTTGGCTGGCTTCCGTCGAACACGTGCTTCGGTTCAGGATGAGGATCCCACCTTTGTCGCCAGTGTTATGTCCGCGTGGACAGAAGCCAGGAGTCGGTGACTGTGTTTCAAGCTCTTTTTATTAGTCAGGAACCGAACTGAGGCTAAAGGAAAACTTCGCGGCTTTTTATTTCCAAGCCGCGGCGGCCGCGGCCAATGGCACCACTTTGAATCTCCCGCGATTCAAATTGACCAATCGCGGGAGATTCTCAGCGAGCCAATCAGCGCGGCTCGCCTAGCCAATCCGAGTGCCCCGCGCTTTGGCCAATCAAAGCGCGGGGATCTCACGAATTCAAATGAGGGGACAGAACACCAGTAATGTATATAGAAACAGAAAATCTGTCCCCACTCTCACCTCAATCCTCCAGGGTGCATTGTTGGACTGGAATTCTCTAGTACAACATTGGAGGGTATCAAAGATTTTAAGACCAGCCAAGGAAAGGGGAAAGAAGTCTTCATGTTTCAAATGTGATTCTTGCTCTAAAATTCAGGAGTATCACCAATGCCATCAAGTTAAGTTTAACACCTCTCAGTGTCAGTGAAAGTATATTACCTGTCTGCTTTCTAGGATTTAAGCATGCCTCACTTGAGACTAACCCACCTACTATAACTAATATTTAATTATTTAGCAATAATTGTCATTTTCTAATAACTTAGGAAGTCAGTGGGAAGTGTCAAAGAAGGTATTTTAAAAGCTGAAATAAGATTTTTTTTTACAAATGTAACCCTCCTTCATTTGAAATTAACTATCAAAACAGTTTGTATTCTGCTTCTGTATTGTGTGTGTGTTTATGCCTAGCTTATTTATTATTCTAATACTTCCCAATAATTAAAATGATTTTTTTTCAGTGAATGATTAACTCAGGACCTACAAATTTCATATATAGAATATAAAGGGAAGAAAACTATAAGAATAATTTGAAGTGCTAACAAGCTAGAGGAAAATGAGTAGAAAAAAAAAAGAAATGAAGTATATTTTTAAGTTCATAAAAATAGAATGACACTAATTGGAAACTGCTGTTTCCAAAGAAAGACTGATTTTAAATAAACAAAATTGATTTCCTAGGCTTCATCAAGTATTTTAATTAATTTAGTGCAGACTATAGGGTTGAGGTTTATTTTAAATAGTTTGCAAGGTATCCCTTCCCATGGGATGTATAATTCAATTACTTTATATAATGTTTTGTAATAAATGATCCTACATTTTCCAGCTGGAATTCTGAGAAAGAAAGCACATTGTTTTCATATAGTCCCTTTTGGATTCATTTGCATTTCAGTAAAAATAACTGCTTGCATTTAAGTAAAATTAACTCCTGTGTCATAAGGAAATCTGTTTATTATTGCACTGATTTACTTTAAAATATTCACTTTGTTTTTGTGAACATAGAAGCAATATATCTATACTTATTTGCAAAAATTATTTCACCTAAAGTACTTAGATTTGTTATTTCAACAGCTTGGCAGACAGACACTAACCTGTTGCAAAAGAATGGGGCAAATCACAACCTTATTCAACTTGTGATTCAGTGTTGTATAATTTTATGTTCCAGGTAGTCCTACAGTCATGATGAGGTATCATTAAGTATTTTAAAGATTTTGGTGGGAAAAAAAACTTGTTATTACAATCATTTCTGTTGAGCTCAACGTTGAAATTGAGCTCTGCATATAATACTGCATCCAGTTTTGGTCAACACAATGGAAAAAAGACGTTGAGACTCTAGAAAGAGTTCAGAGGAGTGCAACAAAGATGATTAGGGGACTGGAGGCTAAAACATATAAAGGACGGTTGCTGGAATTTGGTATTTCTAGTTTGTTGAAAAGAAGGACTAGGAGTGACATGATAGCACTGTTTCAATATCTCAGGTGCTGCCACAAAGAAGAGAGAGTCAAACTATTCTCCAAGGCACCTAGGGCAGGATAAGAAGCAATGGGTGGAAACTAATCAAGGAGAAAAACAACCTAGAACTAAAGAGAAATTTCTTAACAGAACAATTAATCAGTGGAACAACTTGCCTCCAGAAGTTGTGAATGCTCCAACACTGGAAGTTTTTAAGAAGGCATTGGATAACCATTTGTCTGAAATGGTATAGGGTTTCCTACCTAAAAGGGGGTTGGACTAGAAGACCTCCAAGGTCCCTTGCAACTTCATTATTCTATTCTATTCTATTCTATTCTATTCTATTCTATTCTATCTAAATGTCTAAAAATTAGAATGGCCACAGAATGCGTGCTTTATGGCCAGTAAAACACTTCATCCATCATAAATGGTCACATTGACCGCCATGGCCACATGTTGGATTGATCAATGTTATGACCCATTATGGTATTCTGCAGTCATGTGACTGATTTGTGATTTTTTTTTTTACCACTTTCCAGTATTAGTAGCAATAAGTACTAATAGATGAATGGGTTTGCTTGACAACTGCTGCAAAAATTACCAGTAAATTACTTCCAGTCATGCGGGTGCCTCACCTTACAACAACAGTGAGTTGCAACAGTAATTCTGATTGCAATTATGATAATTAGATGGGAACTACGAGTAAATGTAATGTAGTTATATCCTCAAAAAAATATCCTAATTTGGATCCAACTCAGTTTATTCTTAATTAATATAAGATAAATAGTGGCATAAATAACTGTCAACAACTGAGTCCCGTTTCATTTCCTAAAGTACAGAACTTTACAAAGTACTTCACATGTCCATCTAAAACCTTACATCGGCCCAACATGTACTCTAGCCAATATTTTAAATTTTGGATAATATTTTCATGTTTGATATTTTTAAATATATTTTTATAATGATTATTTTTAGATATTTGTTCACTGATACAATTGATGTATGGTACCCAAAAATCAGTTATTATGGGATGGGCAGTTATGATTAAAAAAATCAATAAATAAATTTGGGTATATATCAGTGGTGGGATTCATCCAGGTCGCACCATTTTGGGGAACTGGTTGTTGGAAGAAATCATCAGGGCAGAGAACCAGTTATTAAATTATTTGAATCCCAGCACTGGTATAGATCAGGGGTGGACAATTAATTTTTCCAAGGAACCATGTGAGAAACTGAAAGCTTGTGGAGGGCCAACACCACTACCTAGTCCCTGACTGCCCCATCTCACTTATACTGCTGCTACCACCCTGCCCTCCATCCCAATGCTGCCAACACCATGCCCCCTCCCACACCTCACCTAATGCCAAGAGGGGCCACCCATGGGCCAGATGTAGCCCATGGGCCATAAAATGCCCAAGTCTGGTATAGATATATGAAAGTGAAGAAAGTCTAAGCAGATGTTCTGTTGTTAAATAAATCTTATATAGAACAGAACATTATTCAATTTTGAAGAGGAAAATTTCACTGTGCCTGAACATGCCCAGATGCCTTAATGGAGAGAAGTACTTTTCATCATTTTCTAAAAACAAAGCTTTCCGCTGGTGTGAATGCATTCTTAATGGTGGATTGCAAACTGCACACTAGAAGCAATCAATATAAGCAGTATAAACAAAAGTTTAATAGGTGATTTTCCCCCCTCCATTTCTCCATTTTTTTTCTCCACACAAATCCACCAAAGTCTTCACTGTTCTTAATTCTGTGTTGCATTCTACACCACTACTCCTTTTTTTAAAAAAAATAAAAAATAAATGAATATGTATATAGGTAAAATTGCACAAAGGAAAAAAAAAAAAAAGACCTACTTAAAGGAAAGGAATCTGCCTGAATGCACAGAAGTCCTGAAAATTGCTTGTAAAATGTACACATTAAGGAAAATAGCTATAATAAAAGAAAAATGGGTATAACAATTTGTTCTGTCCCTTAATTAGCATTCTTGAGATCCCCGCGCTTTGATTGGCCAAAGCGCGGGGCACTCTGATTGGTCAGGCGAGCCGCACCGATTGGCTCGCTAAGAATCTCCCGCGATTGGTCTATTCGAATCGCGGGAGATTCAAAGCGGTGCCATTGGCCGTGGCCGCCGCGGCTAAAAGAATAAAAGCCGCAAACCTTTTGCAAAGCGCCAGTTCGGTTCCTACTTTAATAAAAGAGCATGATTTGAAGTCACCGACTCCTGGCATCATTTTCGAGGACACGACACTGGCGACGAAGGTGGGATCCAGACCCTGAACCGAACCACGTGTCCAACGGAAGCCAGACGAACCACCACGATGGCGAAAATTGCACTCCCCGCACCCTTCAACCCCACCACCGAGGACTGGGAATCGTACTCCGACCAATTCCACATGTTCCTCGAGTGCAGCGATCTGAAGGACGCCACCGGCCCCATGAAGCGCGCCGTCTTCCTGACCCACTGCGGGACCGACGTATTCAAGATGGCCAAGGCGCTTGCCAAACCCGCCGATGTGACCGCGATGGACTGGGACGTCCTCGAGCCAATACTTCGGCGGCACTACGCTCCAGAGGTACCCATCCTGATCCAACGCAACGAATTCTACCGTCGGGACCAACGGTCAGGTGAGAGTTTCAGCGACTTCGTCGCCGAACTACGACGCTTAGAGGGGCTCTGCGAATTCGACAACCTGAACGACGCCCTGCGAGACAGAATCGTGCTTGGCTTGTGGGACCCCGTCCTCCAGAGCCGGCTGATGGCCAAGGGCAACATCAGCCTAGCAGACACCCTCATTGCAGCTGCAGCCGCCGAAGCAACCCGAACTTCCGCCGACCGCATGCGCAGACCGAACACTGGGGACCGCAGCGGGAACAACAACCCTGCAAGGTCGGCCGAGGCCCAACCCGAGACGACCACCCACCAGGGCGATTTCCACTCGGCATCGGGCGCTTCCGATGACGAGGAGGACATTCATCGCCTCCAGACAGGCCGCGACCCACGGAACCGGCGGGGTCGTAAGTCGAGGACCAACTGTGCCAGTTGCGGAGGCGACCACCCCAGGTCTGAATGCCGGTTTTTCGAGTCGATCTGCTGGCATTGTGACAAAAAGGGTCACATCGCCCGCGTCTGCCGCCTTAAAAAGAACCACAGCCCACCCTGATGGGACCAGAGCGAACAGAGGAGAGAGAACACACCACCCCGGACCAGAGATCGCTCCTCGGACAACAGATGGGACCGGAACGGATGATCCCTACGAGGCAGCGATAACCGGCGAAGAGAGGAGACCCATCAGACGGTCACCATCGGCCACGCCATAACCAATGACGCCCGGAAGGTCCACGTAGAGGTAGGCATCGAGGGCCAGCCATGCAAAATGGAGGTGGACTCCGGGTCCTACCTCTCCATGATAGCATGGCATGAAATAAAGTGCTTGGTGCCTACCATCCAAAGGAGGAACCTAGACAGCCAGAGACTCATCATAAAGGACTACCAGGGAAACCACATCCCGGTAGTCGGAACCGGACACTTCAACGTCACATATAAAGGGCACACCGAAAGGCTTCCCCTGACAATCGTCGACCGCGACCGCCCAAGCCTACTGGGACTGCAATGGTTCGCCCCGCTCGGCATCGCAGTCACGGGAGTCGACCACGTCACCGACGACAGCTGGGAGCAGCAACTAACCCGGGAATTCCAAGAGGTCTTCGATGGAAACCTAGGCAAGTACCAAAGGCCCCTTATATCATTCAGCCTAGACCCAAACGTCCCCCCAAAATGCCTGAAACCAAGGCGGGTGCCATTCGCACTTAAACCCAAGATAGACGAGCAAATTAACAAGCTCATCAAGCAAGGGGTCCTACAGCCAATAGACCACGCCCGGTGGGAGACCCCCATAGTCACCCCGATCAAGCCCGATGGGTCGGTGAGGATCTGTGGGGACTATAAGGCCACCCTAAATGGCGCGTTGCAACAAAGTGCCTACCCCGTCCCAGTAGTGCATCACCTACTACACTCACTGGGAGGGGGCAAGGTTTTTGCCAAACTCGACCTCGCCCAGGCATACCAACAGTTGCCAGTCGACGAGCAAACGGCAGAAGCGCAAACCATAGTCACCCACTGGGGGGCATTTAAATGCAACCGACTCCAATTCGGAGTCAGCGTGGCACCGGGAATATTCCAAAGCCTAATGGAAAGACTATTGCAAGGCATCAAGGGGGTGGTACCTTACTTCGACGACGTCTTAGTGTCGGCAAACAACCAAGCCAAACTAGAGGGTCGCCTAAGAGAGGTTCTAACCAAATTCAAAGAGACCAGGCTCAAAGTAAAGAGGGAGAAATGCCAATTATACACGGAATGGGTTGAATTCCTAGGATACCTCCTAGACCGTCATGGCATTCACCCCACAAACCAAAAGATCAAGGCCATCAAAGAAGCCCCCACACCCAAGTCGAAGACAGAACTACAGGCATTCCTGGGGCTACTTAACTTTTACAATGTTTTCCTGCCCCAAAAGGCGACGGTGGCGGAGCCCTTGCATAGGCTCCTGGACAAGGCGGTGACTTGGACTTGGGGGAAACGCAAGCAAGCCGCCTTCCAAAGAACAAAGGACCTCCTCACTTCGGACGCCATCCTTATACAGTATAACGAGACCCTACCTCTGGCCATCACATGCGACTCATCACCCTTTGGCGTCGGCGCTGTCCTCAGCCATACCCTCCCCGACGGAAAAGAAGCACCCATCGCGTTCTTTTCAAGGACCCTCACCAAACCGGAGCGGAACTATAGCCAGCTGGATAAAGAGGCTCTGGCTATCGTTGCCGCCGTAAAAAGATTCCACGAGTACCTCTACGGCCGGACATTCAACATCATAACTGACTACAAGCCGCTGCTGGGAATCCTTGCAGAAAACTGGGCCACCCCGAACATTCTGTCTCCCCGAATGACAAGGTGGTCCGAGTTCCTGGCGGCCTACAACTACGGACTCATACACAGACCGGGTAAGACGATCTCCCATGCAGACGCCTTAAGCCGCTCGCCGCTACCTGAACCTGACACCGACCCAGCACCCATGACGACCATCCTCAGCATAGAGACTCTACCCAACCTGCCCATAACCACGTCAGACATTGCCCGAGAGACTAATAAAGACAAACGTCTGGCGTGGGTGTTGCATTGGGTAGAGAAAGGGTGGCCGGAAAGGGACAACGATGAGTCCATCAAAACATTCCGAAACCGGCAAACGGAACTCTCGTTATTAAAAGGGTGCATACTATGGGGGGATAGGGTGGTCATTCCTGAAAAACTACAAGGGAAGGTTCTGGAACTGCTACACGAGGGGCACCCTGGCATCGTTAGGACTAAAGCCCTGGCCAGAAGTTACGCTTGGTGGCCAGGGATGGACTAAGAAATTGAGACCTGGGTAGCAAGGTGCCAACGATGCCAGGAAACTAGGCCAAGCCCACCCACAGCACCCATCCTAGAGTGAGAAACCCCAAGGGAACCTTGGTCTAGGATCCATATAGACTTCACCGGGCCCACTAAAGGACACACCTTCCTTATAACAGTAGACGCTTACTCCAACTGGCTGGAGGTAAGCAACATGAAAACAACAACCACGGAGGCCGTGATCAAGGAACTCTGCAAACTCTTTGCAACGCATGGCCTCCCAGACGTCGGCGTTTCCAACAACGGGCCCCAATTCACCTCGCTGGAATTCGAAAAATTCCTAGCGGAAAGGGGTATCCGCCACGCGCTGACAGCACCGGCGCACCCGGTGGCGAACGGTAGGGCAGAATGGATGGTGCAATTCACTAAGAAAACCATCCGGAAAATAGACCACGGGGAGATCCAGGAGAAAATAAACAAACTACTCTTCACCCAACACATAACCCCAAATACCACAACGAATAAGAGCCCAGCCGAACTATTAATGGGGAGGAAATTAAGGTCCCCACTCGACAAGTTACACCCCACGTATAACCCGGAGAAGCGCCCAGACTCAAACAGCAAACACCGAACTTTTGCACCAGGCGACCCCGTATACGCAAGAAACCTGACGAGAGACCCATTATGGGTACCGGCCGTCATCACACAAATAACAGGCCCACACTCGTACCGACTACAAACAGCAGACGGACGAGCCTGGAAACGCCACATCGACCAATTAAGGTCGAGGACGACCAACCAAGAGACCACCAACGCACAAACAGGCGAAACCGACCCCCACAACACAAACCAAGGGGGGAGGGAATACCCAGGGGACCAAAACCAAAGAAGAATAAACCAGCCATACTTACCGGAAGGCAACCAGCACGAAACCTCGCCAGGAAGAGACAGCCAGTTCAGCTCGACCGACCCGGGGAGACCGAGCGGGAGCGGCGAAACCCGCAGCTCAACCAACCCGGGAGGCCCTGGAGGGAGCTACGGAGAGTGGCCTGGCCCGACCGACCAGCTGGTTCCCACGACGGCATCAGGAGCAACAGAGATCCCGACCAAACCGGCCTGGATCCAACCTACGACTGAGCTGCGCAGGTCCAGTCGGCTCAGACGGAGCCCCGCCTACCTACGTGACTACGCGACGTAAGGACCAAACCAAGAGGGGAGGGGTGTTCTGTCCCTTAATTAGCATTCTTGAGATCCCCACGCTTTGATTGGCCAAAGCGCGGGGCACTCTTATTGGTCAGGCGAGCCGCGCCGATTGGCTCACTAAGAATCTCCCGCGATTGGTCAATTCGAATCGCGGGAGATTCAAAGTGGTGCCATTGGCTGCGGCCGCCGCGGCTAAAAGAATAAAAGCCGCAAACCTTTTGCAAAGCGCCAGTTCGGTTCCTACTTTAATAAAAGAGCATGATTTGAAGTCACCGACTCCTAGCATCATTTTTGAGGACACGACACAATTAGTGTGAATTTTCACAGATTTTAAAATGATCTGCAAAACTAAATATGTTAGACTATTGTTCCCAAACATTTATTTCTCTTCTAAAGTGATTACAAATAGCAAAGTAGAGAGTAGACACTCCTGACTTGCATCTTAACTTATTGGAAAACCTGTGAAGAGTGTTCCATTTACTGTAGTCCTTGTTGTGTCAAATATATATCCCCTCCACCCAAGTTTTATCCTGAACTGAATTTGTTTAAAGTTCCTAGTAAGAAAGGCTACTCCAAATTATTAAAGGCTCTTTCTGCATTTAGGAACATTACTGCCACATTCTTTTTCTTATCATTGGTGCATTATAATGCATTTATTATAAATCTGCTGTTTTGTTTTATCTTCCTTTTGGGAATGTAACTTGTTTTATCTGCATGTATTATTTCAGAAACACAATTCCTTAGACATTCAGCAAATATTGTAGTGAATATCTTATAATCAACATTCAGTAGAGAAATCTTTCTGTATGATTGAAGTTTCTCTAGACCATTTCCTCCTTTGTTAATCAAAGTTATGTATGCTCCTTCCACATTTTTAAAGTTGTTTGTGTCTCTTTAATTGAATTCATTTTCCAACAGTTATTCTCAATTTTTAGAGTAGTAGGGTGCCAGTCAATATAATATTAATAAAAAAACTATGAAGACAAGATAAAATGCTATGAAGTTGATATAATATTAACTATTATGCAACTAAAGAGCTCAATAAGACAATTGATGAAAACAATAAAAAATGAATAATTATATAGTAAAGTGAATTCAGAACTTCACAGTAGAACAATAGGGAGAGTAATGGAAAAAAATCAATAATGTTTACTGCAATGTGCAATTTAAGGGAAAATTAGTATAAACTGCTTTATAGCTGTTTTGTAATGCCATAAACAATTACCAAGATAGACAAATTATATAACAATAAATATTACAAATGCCACAACAGAGAAGGAACATTTTATCATATGAGGGGATTACAAAACTCCAACCTACCTGGAAGAATAATCAGTATATTCAGAAAATTATAAAAATGTGAATTAAGACCACAAATATTTCTATTACGTGTAATTCTAGAAAATATAAGTGCAGAATGTCACAGTTTGCTAAGTTATGTACTGACAGGCTACAAGGACAAATTTGGCCCAATGTGGGAAAATAAAAACCCTGCCAATGATGCAATGAATAGACCAAAACTGGAGAATATGCAGTGATAGCAAAACTGTATACTGTATCCATAACAGGAATCTAACCAAAATAAGCAGGAATGACTTCTTTATATACTACATATCACACAGCATGTGAAATTTACATATTTGGAATATGGTTTCTAGGAAAAGAGTTATGAGACCAATTAGAAAAACCAGACAAAATGACTTAAACAGATATTAGCAATAATGGTAATATCTTGGTATTCAGAATAAAAGTGCAAATATTTAGGTTTGTAGGTAGGAAACAAAGGCAAAGAAAAAACATTACTTAAAAATCTTTCTATTGATTTTTTTCCTTGCTTTGTGTTTATAACTTTCTAAAATCTTTGAAAAGCTTAAATAAATAAAACTATATACCTGTAAATCAGGCAAATTTGTTTATCCTGTTATCGATGTGAAAGTTACTTGACCTTACTTTCATTGTTAGAAATGGAAGTGGGTTAGATTTTTAAGGATTAATCTTCCATTCTTATCACGTATTGTTACAAAAATCTATAACCAACATATACTTAAGCCTACACTTATTGACATGAGAACAGTGGCTTAATTCAAAGACATAAACTTAAATACAAAACGATTTACTGATGAAGAGTAGAATTCTTGGTACCAGATAGAACAGAGATCTGTTCCCATAAAGCCATATAATGCTTCGAAGTTCTGAGATCAATTTATTATCATTTATCTCATCAGGAATGTGAATCATCCCCTTGCCTTAATGGTGGCTCTTGTCAAGATTTGGTCAATGCATTCGAGTGCATTTGCTTGAGTGGATACAGAGGTGAATTTTGCGAGGTGGATATTGACATTTGCACTGAACTGCTGCTGAACTCATCCCTCTGCTTCAATGGAGGGAAATGCATTGATGGCCCTGGAAGAACTTTTTACTGCAGGTCAGTTGTCTGCTTATCTATAACCAGAATAATCCGTATGGATTGAATTGTTTGCTGCACAGTCTTTTCCAAAACAAATTGAAATTTACGTTTGCTTTTTTTTATAAAGGCTATGGAAAACAGCAAAGGGCTAATTATTTTCTGGAGCTCCTTGACTGGTCCTCCTTGTGCTTAAACAATTCCTTCATTGCTGAGATAACTTTAAGCGCTAAAAGGACAGGTGCATCTAGGAGAGTCATGATTTAGTGGCAAGGATTGATATAATTAGTTCCCATCAGAGAGCTGATTGTATCTGTGTGGTTGTTAAGAGATGACAGTTACTTGATGCTGCATAATCAATCCATCAAAACCAGGAATTGTATAATTTAAACAGCTGAAATCCAACTCCTGTTATCCTGATCAATGGTAGTGAAGAATCAGTGTTATCTGAATGACTCGTAGTCAGATCAACTATTTTCCTTGAATGTTAGCAATAGCAAGCAATTCTTAGACTTATATATCACTTCACAATACTTTACAGCCCTCTCTAAGTGGTCACCCAACAATCTGGGTCCTCATTTTACCAACCCCAGAAGGACAGAAGACTGAGTCAGCCTTGAGCATGGTGAAATTCAAACTGCCAAATTGCAGGCAACCAGTAGTCAGCAGAAGTAGCCTGCAGTACTGCATTCTAACCACTGCACCACCATGACTCATGTTGCTCTGAGAAAGTCGACAATCTATGTTTCTATCTTGCCTTTCCACCAATGAATAGTACTCTAGATAACTAACAAAATTGCAGATATGAGACTGTCTTCAATTATATCTGAAATAGGACAAGTTCATACATAAACAGTTTAGTTCCCCCTCCCCCCTGTACATTAGGAAACTCATCCTAAATTCAGCTGACCTGAATTCTCCAAATATTTACATGGGAGCAAGAAACCCAAGACTGCCTGCAGCTTCTGAATACAATGCTAACCAAAATTTATATATGAAAAAAACAAATACTTTTAGAGTCAAGAAACTTTCATAACATGGTACCATCCTAGCTCAGTTTTACATAAGAAACCATTGTCCTGATATTATTCTCACAGGAAATTTGTGTTAGGTAATAACTGTTCTCTCCAGCATGGTAATTGGCATGTAATTGCCATGCTTTCTTCCTATTCAGACAAAACACAGGTGACAAGATGAGAAAATGACAAGGGCAGGAAGTCCTTGTCTGTGTGTGTATTTTATGTAGAAATCAGGATGTATTCAAATAGCTGAAAGCTTTATAATCTATGGTGCCTCTGAGAAGGTGGGTGTGGGTTGTAAAAATGTGATAGTTTTAATTAAACAAGAGTTCACAATACAGTTCATAAAATCAGATCCATGGAATTCATTTTATTTCCTCTCAGAGGAGGATTACTGCCTAAATGGGCAGAAACAACAGTGGCACATTGAAAAGCAACTCATCACTTGCAAAGCTTTGACATGATGGAGATAATGCAGTTGATGTGTGTATGTTTGTGTGTATGGATCTGGATTGGGTTGAAATGAAAATATTTTTAGGAGGTATTTATCACATTCTTGTTGCATAAAGATAATACTGTGAATTTTACTTTGACTTACTTGCATCTTGAAAAAGCTTGATAAAAATCCCCGTAATCCTCTGGTGATAATTTTCTGTGCAAAATACCAATATATTTCAAAAGTATTATATTTCAAGTTTCCATTATCTATGTTACACACTTTGAAATAAAGCTGAGTTAATAATTTTATTAAGTACAATTATTAAATACAAAGCCATCTCTTAGTGGATTATAAGTCTGTGTGGCAATAAATAGCATAATATATTTAATTACACTACTAATCTATAAATGAAATTAAAGCAAAATTCAGGAGGAACTACTTATCCTGCCTTGCATTTGTCTTTGTAAAGAATGACAATTCTGTGTTATTCAGTGCTATTACACTATTTCTTTTGTACCTCAGTTATCTTTTTCTTTAGCTTCATACGCTTCATTTACCCATTCAGTACTTTAATTTTCTTGGTTGCAGTGATCCAATTATGTAAATGACATCACAATATACCTTCCAATGCAATATTGCCAACACATCCTCTTAGCTGTTTAAGCAAATTAAACAGTAAGAAGAGAAATCAAGAGAAGGAAGCCAAGAATCAAAGAAAAAGAATATTTGATGCTGTGTAATTTAGACTCATAGACATTGCTCAATACTAAGATCTGTTTCTATTATGTAGTAATTAGAAAAATGTTTAATTCAATTGGTTTTAGAGACAGCACTAGAAGAGTGACTTACCACTTGAAAATGCTCACCTTCTAACCCCAATTATATGTTCTCTGATTAATGTAGCTTGAGAAAACAAAAATGTAGCTTATCGCTATTGGTGGAAATATCATGTCTGTCAATGTATATATATATATATATATATAATTGTGTCATATAAAGATGGCAGCTATATATGAGGAGTCTTTAATGTAAGTTCATATCACAAAAGTGTTCATTAATAGGAGAGAGGGGGGAGGGGGGAGAGGGTAAGGGAGAGAGAGAGTACATTTGGGCAAACCACAAATAAAATTTTATATGTGTGTGTGTGTGTATGTGTGTGTATACATACATACATACATACATACATACATACATTCTGAATAATTCTTAGGGAACCTATGATAGAAGACAACAGCCAACATACCTATCCCCCAAAAACCTGGTACGGATCCAAATGACCTGCAGTGGCTAGAGTGCAGTACTGTAGGCTACTTCTACTGACTGCCGGCTGCCAGCAATTTGGCAGTTCAAATCTCACCAGGCTCAAGATTGACTCAGCCTTCCATCCTTCCAAGGTTGGTAAAATGAGGATCCAGATTGTTGGGAGGAATATGCTGACTCTGTAAACCACTTAGAGAGAGCTGTAAAGCACTGTAAAGCGGTATATAGGTCTAAGTGCTATTGCTATTGCCAAATGATTGTTTCAGACTATTCATTGATTGAATCACTGGAGGCAAAAGCCCAGATGAAAGTTTCAAGAATGCCTATATGTTACAAAGATTTTAAATTTTAAAACTTATGCAGCACAGTTTAGAAGGCAATTACAAAGGCAGTTATTTGCAACCAAGGTGAAGATAAAAATATGTGATTAAATCTCTATATTTTTAAACATTATAATACAGTTTGTTTATTTGACTTCTTTGTGCTATTGAGTAATAAAACTGCTCTAGGATTTTCACACGTCCTTAAGGTATCTGTTCCCCTTTGATAACCTGGCATTTCTCCTAGATCAAAAGGGCACTTAGTAAACCTATCAATTAGAATTTACTCTGCTCTAAGCATTAGAGTAGAAATGAAAAGGTGCCAAGTAATTTATCATTTACATTCATGTTTCCCCCCCCTTCCCTTCCTCCCACCCCACCTCGCACCACATCAGGTTGTGTTTTGTTGCAAACGGATCTACTTTAAAAATGAAAAAATGAATTTCTCCTGCTTTGCACTCATAAATTATTTTCCTTGAAGTTACTACCATGACAAAAAAACAGATGCTAAGATGAAATTCTGAAGGCTAACAAATATGTGCAAACATAGCATGTAGCTTCTTAGAAAGTCAAGTAGTTCTGAACATAGAATCTGTTGTATTTACAGTTAATTCTCATTTTACAACCATAAATGGGATGAAAATTTCCACTGCCATGCCATGTGGTTGTTAAGTGAGTGACATCCTGATGTTATGACTTTTTTTGCCAAAGTTGTTAACTTAATCATTGCAGTTGTTAAGTGAATCATGAGGTCACTAAGCAAATCTGGCATCCCCCATTGACTTTGTGAGAAGCTGGCTCAGAAGATTGCAAATGATGATCACATGACCCTGGGATGCTGCAATTGTTATAAATTCAGTTACCAAGTGCCCAAATGTTGATCACATGACAATGGGGATAATGTAATGGTCCTATGTTGCTTTTTTCAATACCATGGTAACTTTGAACAGTTGCTAAACAGATGGCTGTAAGCTGAGAACCATTGTATTATTTTTAAGTCACTTATTATTGTGTGTGCCCTATGTTTATAGCACTTCATCTAAGGAATACTGCAATAAATCTGTAGAAGGCTGCTCTTGGAGACCACTCAGATGCTACTAGTCCATAGTTTAGTAGCACAAGTAATTATGGGCACAACTCAGTATACCTATGTTATGCCAAAACTACACACAGAGAAACAGACTGGTTATCAGTGAGCTTTTAAATTTTGCTAGAAGAAAAAACGTTTCTGGGTTCAGATGCAAGCTGTATTACAAATAAACACGCTAGGCGATTGTTTGAAGAGGAAGGTAGTTTTTATTGGACAGTTTAATGTGGAGCCTAGAAATTGAAGGTAGACCACGATGTTAGAAAGCTGAAAGTGATGGTGTTTATAGTAACAATGGGCTTTGATATGAAATATATTAGATTGAAGCGCTCCTACCTTGGGGAAGGCCTGTTCCTTATCCTGTGGATGTGGGTAAATCTCTTCATTGGTATCAAATTTGAGAGCAATCTGGCATCAGGGTGTAGTCTTGTGACAAGAGATTTCTCTTATCATGAGTGGTTTCTGGTTTATATTTGTTTGCCAATGTTGGCTGACTTCCTAGAGAGGTGCACTTAATCAGTTTGAGTCCATGGGTCAATGCTAGCAGAGAAAGTTTAAGTGGTTTCCCAAAGGTGCTTTTTTCAGGAGATAACTGGATTTTTTTGTTTTTCTTTTGAAGATGTTTCGCTTCTCATCCAAGAAACTCTGACAGGATAGTGGGGAATAGAAGGATTTATATTCCTTGTAGACAGCTGGTCATTTCCATCCTTTTAGAGGGTCGTTGAAGCACTTAGAGGTTTATCTGTGTCCTCAGGATCACCTGAGTAGTGCTCCTCTACAGACTTTAAGTGGTTTCCTTGTAACTTTATTTTGAAGTTGGCTAGCTGATCAGTGGTGGCCAGGCCTGACATGCAACCTGACCAAAACAGGAGGGGGTGCCAAAGGGGTTTTTATCTACTAACCATATAATTCAATGGGTTGGTTACCATATATAAGTCATTTATCCCAGACTAAATGGCATCTGACCTGGTTAAGCAAGGAGCCATCTCTCTCCCAACATTTTTCCTACCTCATAAAATCCATGAGAATAGATACCTCTATTAAGCAGATACCTTTGTCTCTTCTGTCAAGCAATGCCATCTGATGGGGCCTAGAAGGCATATCTTTTCTGTTGCAGTGACTGGTCTCTGGAGGATCAATACCCTGAAAGTTTATTTATTTATATTTTATTTTATTTATTTTATTTGACAATTGCTTACAAGATAATAGGTATAAGTATAAACATGAGTAAGAATACAGGAAATAGGTACGAATAAATGGGGACAATAGGACATGGATGGTAGGAATGATTGTGCACTTATGCATGCCCCTTACAGACCTCTTAGGAATGGGGTTAGGTCAATAGTAGATAGTTTAAGATTAAAGCAGTGTTCAGACAATTACAACTTAAAACTTTAGAGCTTTAATCTCCACCCCATCCAGCTTGGTGTACAGTGTCTGGACATGGTAGGGTATTCTGCTATTATATTTATTGTGTCTATTTTTAGGTATGGGTCAGCTTTAATTGTACTCCACCCAGAGTCAATGTTGTTGGGAAACTTTGTGCATCTCAATTACAAATAAGCAAATAATTTAAGTCTAAATTATAAGTAAATAAACTCTTCCTTTTTAGCCAAAGCTATTCATGATACTATAAAGAAATTTTTTAAAAAAACTAAACATAGTCTTGGAGAGCATTTTCAGGTAAAATTCTCATTGTTCCTTAGTAATGGCCAACCTCCTTGGAGGTTGAAGGGAGTATGAAAAAGAAGACATGTGCCAATAAAATATGGCTGCATAAGAAAGGAAATGAAGAATCCAGGTACCTCACAGCAGGATCTGTTAAAATTAACTTGATGACCATTAGATAGGAAACTGGAGTGTTTAACCTTTGCAAAAAAAAAAATACAGTTTTAAATGAGCTGGTTTTATGGAAAAGGACAAGAAATAATTAAATAGCCCTATAAATGTATCATTTGCAGTTCTGCTAAAAATAGATGCTGTCTATAACTCTGAGCCTTTCTTCCCCTCATTAATGGCTTATCTGTGTCACATTGCACAGTATTGATAAACTTTTTAACTCATGGGGGAGGAGAAGAAAACCAGTGACAGAATTTTGACAGGGATTATTCTGGTAGGAAGTCAAAAATACCATGACCCAAGGAGGACCTAGGATAGTGAGGAGAAATTATAGGAAGGTTGAGCAGTGGAACCATTTGATCTAGAACTCTGGACAAAAGCCCTATGTGCACACTCTAGAACAGGGATATCAAACTTATGCCATCACAGTGGTGTCATGTGACATATTGGGACTTTTCTTCCCTTCACTAAACTGGGCATGGGTGTGGGCGTGGCCAGCGCATGACACATCCAACCCATGGGCCAGGAATTTGACAGCCTTGCTGTAGAACATGAGACAGGAACAGGTTTGAATGATATTGGCCTAAGGAAGCCAGTGGAGTTAATGCTTATTTCATTCCCATCCCATCCTAATCCATTTTGAGAGGAAGAGCTAATAGGGTACACCCATATTTCTGTCTGTCTGTCTGTCTGTCTGCATCCATCCATCCTACATAAAACAAGATCTTTACTAGACTTATAGGCTGTTCCAATGAAGCCTAATCATCTTACATATCTGTTATGACGGTGTTATTATTAGAATGAGTTTAAAATAATGGCACATACCCAATTGTCTCCTCTCTCCCTCCCTCCCCCCTCTCTCTCCCTTCCTTTCTCCCCCCTCTAATTTTTCTGTCTCTCCCATAAAGGACATATAGTTGTTGCTGTTTTTTTAAAAAAAACTTTTCTATAATATATCATGAACACAGAAACAGCTACACATGAAAAATATGAAATATTAGAAAGAGAAGAACATTGTTATTTGATTGAGGGAAATATAGATGACTAAGTAGAGAAGGGTTCTTTCATGCCCATTAAGTCTATGGTCTAAAATAATTTGGTTGCACTTCTGAAATAAAAAAAAAAAATAATGCATTCCCTCAGTGCTTTGCAAAAGGAGGGAGATGGCAGAAACTATCTATAGTGTGAAATGGAAACAGTATGAAGTCTTTAACTGTTTTAGTGAGTTTTCCCCCGAAATTGTTTTGGATGTATTACAAAGGGCTAAATCACAGAAAACATCTCCGGAGCCACATAATAAACACAAAGCTCAGTAGCACAGCCCCAAATGTATATGGATAAGACCCCTGACATTTACAACTAAAAAAAAAGAAATAAAAAGCAGGTGATAGAAAACTACTTCCTGAACCTTTTGTCAGCTTTAGTAGATAAGGTGAAACAGTGGTTGACCCGTTGTAAGAAAGGTGAAGCAATTCATTGTTTCACTAGCTAACCTTCTGAAATTAAACCCTTTTAGAAGATCAAGCTGGAAATATAATATTCAGAAATTCAGTTTCAGGAATTATGGAATTTAGTTCAACAAGAAGGAGAAATATTTCATACTGTAAATTGAGAGGTACAGACTTCTCCAATATGGCCAATAGTTGCTCACATATTTGCCAGTAAACTTCATTATTTGCTAACTGTTTTAAATCAGTTTATCCATCTTTGAATCATAACATTGATTTTGCTTTCAGTGATTAATTTATTTGGATAATTAGCAAGCAATACAATGTGATGGATGGATGGATAGATGGATGATGTGTATGAGTGAATGAATAGGTATAGATAGATAGATAGATGAATAAGTAGATAAATAGGTGGATGGATAAAGAGAGAGAGAGAGAAATTGAGAGAGAGAGAGAGAGAGAAACAGATAGATAGACAGAAAGAGAGAGAGAGAATCACAGACACAAATAGACATAATGTAAAGGTAAGGAAATCAAGGCTTCCGGTTTCGCGTGGCTTCAGCAGCAGAAGGAATTTGCGACTCTCCGCGATTCCTGCTACGCTCACCCCCAAGGTGCCCCCAATCCAAATGGGTCTGGGGGATATAGCTGCCCTGTAAAGGCAGCCGAAGAGAGAGGGGATCTGGACAGAGGTTTGGGGGTGTCACCTCCTCCCCAGCCGGCAAAACCCCTTTTTCCCAAGGTGGTGGAGCAGCGGTCAGTAATGGCTGCCACAAAGAAGTCTGCAGCCGGGTAAGATTTGTGCTGGAGGAAGCAGGAGAAGTGAAAGTGCTGGCTGAGCCGGGACAATAAGAAACTTTTTACCCTGGAAACTGAATTGCTTGAATTATTTGAAGGATACATTGTTTCCCAGAGAAGGTTGGAAAACGGCGAAGAAAGCTGTCAAGGGAAAGTTTTTCTCTTCACTCTCCCTCCCCATAGAAACAGCAGATGGAGATCTGGAAAATCTACTTGGGCACTGAAGGTAATCCAATTTGAAATTTAAAGCCATAAAGGATTTCTGAACACTGGATTTAAAAACTTAAAATTCTTTCCAGTTTTTACAAGGGGAAGGGAAGACATAAAGACTTATTATAAGATTGTACTGAAGGAGGCTGCTTTGAGCCTATAAGAACAGGAATAAAAGACATTAAGACTTCTAGAAGATCATCTTGGAACTGTGTATTTGAATTCTACCCTAGGAGGTGAAAATATAGAAAGAAGAAAGTGCTAAATGAAACTGTTTGCTCTGATTTGGTTTGCTTTGTGACTTTGAGATTTTTGTGAACTTTTGTTACAAAAAAAAAGGAGGAGCCTAAAGACATTAGTCCTCAAAAAAGAAAGAAAGAAAGAAAAAAATGCCTCAAAAAAGAAAGAAAAAAAAATGGCATTATCTTTTGAAGGACTACAAATGGAATTTCAAAGACTGAAAGAAGAAAATAAGGGCTCTTCTGGGTCTATTTTTCACTTTTTAGAAATGGCGATTGCTACCTATAAGAAATACGACAACGACAGGAAGGCTGGGATGAAGGAGAAGAAGCCATCTTTAATGGACAAACACACTTAGTGGAGGAAGAAAAGCGAAAGGGGGGCAAGGAAAAGGTGAACTTAGAACTTAAAAAAGCAACCAAGAAAAAGAAAAATGAGATGAAAAAGCAATATGATGTCAGAAAGCAACAGAAAAGAGAAATACAACAGAGAGGGAAGATTAAGAGAGTGAAACTTGAGAGATGGAGGGGGGGGGCTCAAAAAGCTAGAATGGATAAGAAAGAAAGGGGAAAAGGAAAGAGAAGTCATAAAGGCTTTAAACAAAATGCTAAAAAACATTTTTTTTTCAGAGACAAGGGGTAAGATAATTTTATAAAAATGATTCTGCAAAAGTACATAAGAGTGTATTGTAGATATTAGTATTTGAAGCTGAGTTAGAAAATCAGAATATTATATGACTTAAAAATGTATTAAAGGGAAGCCATGATTTAATTATAGAGTTTAATTTTTTATGAAATATTATTTTTATTGCTTAAGAATTAAGAATAGAATTTAATTTCATATGAAATATTGTTCTTATTATAAATTTAACATTCCTTTTTCTTTCTTTTTTTAGTTTTATTATTACTTATTCAATTTAATATTATTTGTTTGTTTTATTATTTTGAAATGTAATACTTAGAATGTACAGAGCAGAATCAGTACGGAAAATATGTATTATCTTAAGTGTTATTTAGGGGAAAGATAAAAAGTTGTCATACTTCAATTTGGGTTTACAGGAGAAATATTGTATTAGATAGAAAGGATAAGTAGATGATTGGACCAAAGATGCAAATATAATTATTTAATTGAGATGGAATAAATAAAATAGAATCAAAAGAATGACTAGGAGAGAGAAAATATATGGAAAATAGAGAATGTTAAATAAGATATGAGATAGTATATTATGTGAGTATAAACTTTGATTGATGTCTGTATAAAAAGAGTTAATCCGGGGTAAGCCACCTTCCAAAAAGGAGTTTTATGTATTTATGTTTTGTATAATGCTTGTTTAAGTTTGACAGGATGTGGAAGAATACTAATGAAATTATATTCAATGAGTATATAATCTTAAGGCAGAAGAAGTGTGATTAAATAGAAGGAAAGGGAGTAATAAAGAGAAGTTTGGAAAAGATATGAAGTTGACTAGATAAGATAAATATATAGAAATGTGATAATTTGGAATTATCTTTTTTTTAAAAAATAAGACGGTTTATCTGTTTCTTTTAGAAAAGATATTTTATGTTACTACATCCTATGTTTTGTTTGTGTGTGTAAAAAAAAACTAATAAAGTTTGTTCAAAAAAAAAAAAAGGTAAGGAAATCATCTGGAAAATATATTTAAAAAAAAAAAAAAAAAACCTTAGGCCTGGAGTTTTCTCAATAGATCATCATGTACTTTCATATTCTATACAACTTTTAAGGATTATATCAAAAACAATGTTTTTAATTCAGCCAAGTATCATCTGTAAAAAGAGAGATGCGACCCATTTACTGTATTTAACAAAATACTTATGGGAACCACTCTTGCCATCTTTCTCTTTAAAGAAGTTAAAAACACCAGGTTTTCTATATATAAAAAAAAACAAAAAAATTACATTTGGTATTTGAGAGCTGCAAAACACTTATCATTTCAGTGAAGATAAATGCCTGCCCTTGCATCTCCGTGGCATAGAATGTGGCAGTTAGCCCTGAGATTCAGGAAGAAATTAAATGAGGATGCTGAAGAAAATCGCACTCCTGAATCCTATTCTTTAGCTCCTTTCAATGGAGGCCTGAAACACCTTGTTGCAATAAGCACTGAATCTCATTGAAAATTCTGGAAGAGAGAAGACGGAGAAGCACACAGACTGGTTGGCCTGTGCAATCAGTCCTGATCTGTATTCAAGATTTAATTTTGAAAAGGGCATACCTCAAATTGTCTTTTTAATTCAGGATTCGAGGGGCAAACTGATTCAATTCAAACCACTTCAAGATTTGACATTTTTTTTTAAAAAAAAAAAGGTTATCTCGAGGTGGTAATGGAAAAACATAGAAACATTTTTTCATTTTTTGATAGCATGAAAATAGCAGGGTTAATAGACCCTTTTTGAGGACATCGATCATGACAAATTTTGGTTGGGTATCTTAAAAGATTTCAAGATTTTTTTCCTTAAAAAAATATTCCACTGGATCTCTTTGAAGCAGATACAGGTCTGAAGTAAAGGTCAGAAGAACAGTCTATAAATTTCCCAAAAGTGACGCCTAGTTTTGCTGAATCTTGGCAGTAGGTTTCCTGTGCCAATTGACATACATACAAATCCCTCATCCTATTCTGCTGTAGGGTAAGAAATGTTATAAACATTAAAGGAAAGGAGGAAGAAATAATGAACAAAACAAAGTAAAAGCAAGAAATAAGAGGGGGGGGGGGACAAGAACCAACATCTAATCTAATCCACATCTAGTAGTAAATCTTTCTGTAAATTTCTAAACTTGAAACGTATCCTTAATTCTACTATATTCATGCAGTATTTCATACCTTGTCTTTTGTTCTTTCAATTTCTCAAGCTTCTCTTTTTAAGACTATCAACAACTCCATCTAATTACTTTTGCAGTTTCCCCTTCCTCTTAAATCCATTCACTTTTCTTTTCTATATTTGTTTTGTTCTTTTGTCTTTATTTATTTATATCCTGCCTTTATTATGTTTTGCAAATAACATGGCAGCAAACATATCTAACATATCCTTCTTCCTTCTCCTATTTCCCCACAACAATCCTGTGAGGTCAGTTGGGCTGAGAGAGAATGACTGACCCAAAGTCACCCAACTGGCTTTCATGGTGGAGGTGGTATTCAACAGATTCTGACCAGTTCTGGAGAAATGATAGTGGAAATTTTGAAAAGTTTGGAGAATCGGCAAATATCACCTCTGATTGGCCCTGCTCCCATCTATTCTCTGTCTCTCAAGTTCCAGCTGATCGGCTGGGTCTTCTTTTGCTGCCCTGCACAGGAGAACGGAGCTAAAAAGCAGGTTAGTGGGATGGGGAGTGAATGGGATTTTGCAGTAACCTTTCCCCTGAAGTGAAGTGGGAATGGAGATTTTATAGTATCCTTCTCCTGCCACACCCACCAAGCTACACCCACAGAACCGTTAGTAAAAAAATTTGAATCCCACCACTGTTTCATGGCTAGGACTTAAACTCAGGATTTCCTGCTTTCTAGACTGGTGCCTTAACCACTAAACCAAACTAGCTCTCTATGTGACCAGATTACTTCAGTGTATTTCCTTCTTGCTGGTAACTCACTTTAAATTCCGTTCACATTCATTCAGCATCATTCATTTTTTATCTATCTCTTCATGTTTTACTGTACACTCTCCATTCTCACTGCATTCGGCCTGCAGTACCCCATTCTCACTGCATTCGGCCTGCTTTTATGCTTCTCACTCTCACAATTCTCATTTCCATATAATAAAATAGGCAGAAGCATGCTCTTATTAAACAGGCACTATTATGTCTTTGGTTAAAAATGCTTTCTTCATGGCTGACCATGTTATCAACCTTCAGACTGTGAACTTCTTAAAAATTTACCTTCCCTTTTACTATTTTCAGTAAATTCTACCAAGTTATATAAATTCATCCATTGGTCTAGGACTTGTTTTCTGCTTGGTTTGGTTTGTTTTTTTTAAAATCTAACTCACAATTATTCATTCTATTTCCTCTTTCAGAGACAACTTCTCTAATCTTTAATACAATACAAGGATCCAATATCCTTGTGGTATCATACAATTAGCTAATACTTGCTACAAATCTTTCAGGTTTGTTGCCAACAACATGGTATAATCTTCATGCAAAATTACACATATATGGATATCCCCAAAGAACAAATCCCTAACTTTATTACAAACATTCCTTTTTCCTGTATTCATAAATATATTAAATTGTTTTATCCAAATAGTTTTCTGTTTCTTCTGATCACTGGACTATTATTATTATTATTTAGGATTTAATTTTCAATTTGATTCACAGTCTGGGATTGGTAAAATGTTAACTGTTCAATCCTAACCAAGAACCTAAGAACTGTTAAGGTAACATCTGAGTATATAGGTAGTTCTAAGTAAGGTTGAGTGGTGGTGTTTTTTGTTTTGTTTTGCAAAGTCAGAATATTCAGGCCTGATAAGTTTAAAATTTCCATGTATCTAGGCAGTCCTTTGGCTATTGCTCCAAGGGTTCCTATTACTATTGATACAACCATTGATTTCTTACTCCACAATTGCTCAACTTCAATTTGCAGATTGCAGTATTACATTATTTTTTCTAATTTTTCTTCAGTTCATGCATCACCTGGTATTGCAATATCAATGAACCCAACTTTTTCTTTTCCACAATAGTGATGTCAGTTGTGTTGTCAGCCAGATGTCTGTTTGTTGGGATTCCCACCAGTTCTTGACTTGTTCATTTTCAATAACTTTGTCAATCTGATGTTCCCAGTGATTTTTGCTGCATTCAAACCCAAACTTCTGACAAATTATTATTATTAAAAAGTTTGGATCTTGGAAAGAATCATCTCAACATCGATAGGATTGAGTCAGAATTTGGAATTTCTAGCAATAATTTAGCTAGTTAGTAGAGGGGAAGTTGCAGTAAAGAGGCACAAAAAATATTAGCTTTTTCCTCTGGAAAAAAAAAATTAAAAAAATAATCCAAAGTTTGGCTCAGTGCTTATAAGTGCTAGTGGGACACCCACTGAGGACTTTAAACCTGTTGAGGCCATTCAGAATTTAAAAGTAAAGTAAAGAGTTGTGCCAGACTGGTACTGAGCACATATTCAGAGTACTAAACTGAAGTCCAGCTGTGGTAGCAGCACCAGCAGAGAAATGTTATTCTTCCGTTAGTAAAACTAAAATAAGGACTATTGTTTCGTAGTACAAAGAAATCAAAGTTGAAGCTTGTGGCTGGTCCCAGTAAAAAAGCTGAGAACTTTAATGAAGCTAAAAGCTATATTAGCTTTCCTACTCCAAAAACTCTCTGATCGGCAGAGAGTTTATTGTCAAGCAAAGTTAATAATAGATCACAGATTGTTCTGACCCCAACCCTTTTCCAATAAAACAAACAATAATCAAAGGAGACAGAAACCTTTTAATGAGTCTTATGAATCCCCGGTTAAAAGGCTGCTGCAAACTAATTACCTTTGATATATACAAATCTCGCCAAAACTGTGCGAAACTGCCAAGAATCACAGATAAGAAATATTTCACAAGAGTCTTCAAACACCAACTAAGATACTGCAATGTCCATGAGGCTGGAGTTTCAAAACATTTTTGCTTCTTACAAAGAATGTCTAATTCACAGCTGGCTTTTATCTTCTTGAAGGAGGTGCCATTATCTTGCAGCTTTACTCCCGAGTCGCCCATGCTGCTGCAGCTGTTCTTTCCTACGAGCAGCCCTGGCACTTGGCACAGGCTCCTTGGGAACCTCCTCATCACTGTTGCTAGCCCCCACAATCTCTGAAGGCAGTAGTCCACTCCCTAATGGTCCTGGTCCCTCATCTGAGTCCTTGCTCTTCTCAGCCATCCGCACCTGCTGCCAGCTAAACACAACACAGATCCAGAGAGCATATTGTTGTGGCCTGCCAGGTGCCAGTGGAGCTGGCGGCAGATTCAGATGAGGAGGAGGTTGGGGAATAATTTAGGCCAGTTCTGGAGCCTGGGGAAAGCTATGGTGGATGCTCAGCATAGGACACAGAGATAGAGCCAGGGTCATTCAGTATTTCCCAGCCAGAGAGGCAGCTGCCTTTGGAGTCAGAGATGAGTGAGGAGGAGGAACAGCTGGGACATGTTCCAGATGTGCATATGCACAGAGCAGATAGGAGAGGTGAATAGCGGAGGACAATGAGCCAGCTTGGGAAGCAAAGCAAATTGTGGATGCTGAATGGACCCTCTCTGGCTGGGGAATAAATAGGAGGAAAGGGGAGTCGTTTGGTTGTGACAGACAACCATTCCCATTTCTGGAAAGTTTGCTCCTTGTGTGTTTCATGTGACAAAGACTGCCTTTAGGTTTGTCTATTTCACTGTTTGAACTGACTTAATTTGCACCCTCCTGGCTGGGAGTTCACAGCCTTGCATCTATCATAACAAGCTCATAAGGACTATTGTTTCTATGAATTTCTTTCAGGACTCTTGTCAGGACTTTCTGTTGATGAATGCAGTTAAATGTATAAAATAAAGAGGGTGGTTTTTTTGTTTTTTGTTTTGCAGAGAGTCTGTTTCTTGCTTCTGCGAAGGCTGGGTCAGAACACATATAAGAAAATGCAGTATATAATATGAAGTTCAATATTACATGCATGATTAAAAAAAGGATTTACTTTACGCAGTTTACTTTGCTGTTTTAGTTTAAAGTGATCAGTTTTATTGATATGAGCAGTGGTTAAATTTCAAGCTAACTATGCCCATTGCCAAGAGTTCGATCCTGACCAGCTCAAGATTGACTCAGCCTTCCATCTTTCCAAGATTGGTAAAATGAGGACCCAGGTTGCTGGGGGCAATATCCTGGCTCTGTAAACCTCTTAGAGAGGGCTGTAAAGCACTGGTATATAAGTCTAAGTGCTATTGCTCTTTATTGACTGGTCACTAAGGTCAATGTCAGAAAGTCCATCTCAACCTCTCCCTTTCCAGTATGCTTCATATATAGAAGGTGATTGCAGAATCAGTACAAAAGCCCATAAAATCTTCAATGGCTTTGAAATGTTTATGAAGCACTTCAGAAACACTTGATTTGATTTGCTGGACATCTTTATTACAGGTGGCCCTCACTTAATGACCACAGCTGTGACTGGAATTTCTACTGTTAATACTTGTGATTATTAAGCAGGTTGCCAAATGCCTCAAATGCAATCAAGTGCCCACAGAGAAGAAGCTGTGGCAGTCATAACTTTGAGGATTGGTCATAAATAAATTTTGGGAGAGGGGGGTCAATCATAACTTTCAACTTTCATTAAGTCCCCAGTCTTTAAGCAAGGGCTACCTGTAATCAGCTTTGATGGGAGATTTGATTCAAATTTCCCAGGGGAAGAACTGCTTTTGAGCTTGCGCAACTTTAGAAGTAGATAGCTTAGATAGCTTACTTCAAGACCTCGAAAATATTTAGTCCCGTCTTGATTCAGCTACAGATAGAAACATTGTCACAACTATAAAAAATACTACCAACTTGTGCTGGCTATGATGACAGATATTATCATCGTCTTTTACTGACCCCATAATCCCTTGCGGGGTGGAATATGGGCAATTGAACAGAGCTAGCATAGAGTTTTAATGGCCGAATGCCCTTCCTGATGCCAATGCAGAGTTTCATCCAGCAAATATATTCTCAGTGCGTCCAAAGAGAGAAATATATGCCTCCACCCAGGATCGAACTCATCGCCTCCTAATCATGAGGCGAGAGCTCCACCTCTAAGCCACCACATCACCCTGCTATGACGGTATATCCATGTATATTCTGAATTAAAAGAATTCAATCCTTTTTATGTCAACACTCAAGTAAGAGTAATAAGAATCTTTTAAAAATAAATGAGGGCTAGCACTGATATGTAGATCTTGACTTCCTACAATTTAGTAAAGCTATCCTATTCCCCAAGTCCTTGTTTTGTTGCTTTTATTGAAATGCTACTATTATTGTTTTAACTGGTCGTGCCCGATTCTTGATGACTTTAGAATAGAATAGAATAGAATAGAATAGAATAGAATAGAATAGAATAGAATAGAATAGAATAGAATAGAATAGAATACTTTATTGGCCAAGTGTGATTGGACACACAAGGAATTTGTTTTGGTGCAAATACTCTCAGTATACACAAAAAAAAGGTACATTTGTTAAGAATCAAGAATCATAAGGTACAACACTTAATGATAGTCATAGGGTACAATCAACAATCAAATCATACTAGAAAACAGTCAAGTGGGAAGGGATGGGTGAGAAGGAGTGGTGAGAAGATTAACAGTAATAGTAGTGTACACTTTGTAAATAGTTGAACAGTGTTGAGGGAATTATTTGTTTAGCAGAGTGATGGCTTTCAGGAAAAAATTGTTCTTGTGTCTAGTTGTTCTGGTGTGCAGTGCTCTATAGCATCATTTTGAGGGAAGGAGTTGAAACAGTTTATGTCCGGGATGTGAAGGGTCTGTAAATATTTTCACAGCACTCTTTTTGACTAGTGCAGTATACAGGTCTTCAATTGAAGGCAGGTGGGTAGTAATTGTTTTTTTCTGCAATCCTAATTATCCTCTGAAATCTGTGTCTGTCCTGTTGGGTTGCAGAACCAAACCAGACAGTTATAGAGGTGCAGATGATAGACTCAATAATTCCTCTGTAGAACTGTATCAGCAGCTCCTTGGTCAGTTTGAGCTTTCTGAGTTGGCACAGAAAGAACATTCTTTATAGGCAAGTTTTCTCCAAGTTACCCTGTCAAGTACAGCTTCTTTCAGTTGTTGGATGTTCGCCTTTTAATCAGCTTTGAAATTATCAAGCCGGCATGTTCTTTGCTTACCTCTTCTTCTAGTTCTACTAATTCCTTTGACAATAACTCAAGATGCAATGATACCACTTCTAATAGTAGTACTTTATTCCTTAGTGTGCCAATTTTGGATTTTCATTAGTACTTTATATTCAAAACCATTTGGATCTGGATACTGGTTCAAAAAAGAAAACTGGGGCCATTTAAGAGCCATGGTGGTGCAGTGGTTAGAATGCAGAGTGCAGGCTACTTCTACTGACTGCCAGCTGCCAGCAGTTTGGCAATTCAATCCTCACCGGTTCAAGGTTGACTCAGCCTTCCAACCTTCCGAAGTCAGTAAAATGAGGACCCAGATTGTTGGAGGCAATATGCTGGCTCTGTAAACAGACAAGAGAGAGCTGTAAAGCACTGTGAATCAGTATATAAGTCTAAATGCTATTGTTATTTATTTAGAAGTTAGTCTTGGTGAAGGGAGATCTCTTCTAACCTATCCAGATAATATTGGGATATATCATCCTTTTCTTATCTCCCTGCCCAGGTAGACTTCTGTGAGCTGAAAGAGAAGCTATCTCTGGAATTTAAACAGAGGGATAGGAGAATAAAGATTCTGGGACAGTATGTAGCAAGTGTGGATTATTTGTCTGGCACAGATATCCCTGTTATAAATTTGCATCCAGAATGCTATTGCATTGCACTATATTGTATTTCTTCCAGGCAATTTTAAAATGAGATTTATTATCCAATTCTATTGCTATTCATTGGGTCCATGAAACTAGTGCAACAATAGTAAATTGGCTATTCAACATATTGGAGACAGAAATCTGTCTCTTCTAAAGGAACAGTCCAGATCATCACAACAGTGGGTTTTTTTTTTTTTTTTAATCATAAAAATTGCTCTGTGGCTTGAACTTCCACACTTATTCACATTCTTACAAATCCTATTCTTTGCATTCTGTGCCTCAGTGTGACATAATCCTTACTCTAGTAGAATTTAGTCAAGGTCTCCTGTAATACATATATTCATGTAGGTGAAACATAAAACATCCTTTCTCTCAGTAGCATTAAGCTAGGGCAGTTCATTTTTGAAGAAGACTTCACAATGAAAGAGTGAACTACAGCTATAGAGGGCAATGCTAAAGGTCACTTTCCAGTCTGAGATTTCTGATCTGCTGCATTGTGAATTAATACATTTATCTTGGAACTAATCCCATTGGAATAACTCTTATTCACTGCTGATAATGTAGTAGGGAGCACAACTAAGCACATTGGTCTGCATCGAATAGGGCATTTGTAACTACTATTTCTTGTTAAACAGAAATCAATTTGCATCTAGATATATTGCACTAAATGGTCAAAATCTAAAGCATAGTTTGCATATTTATTTATTTATTTATTTTTGCAGTCAATGGGGCAAACAATATGTTGAACTGTAGCCAAGGTTTATATTATAATTCTCTGTCTATTTCTCTTTCTAACATATGCATTGATTTAAAAGTCCATTCTTTATTATTCCTAAAGTCTAGTTCCAACTGTGCACAGGACAGTGATTTTTTCTACCTTTTGCAGCTGTGAGAACTGATGGTGAATACCAAAGTGATGCTGGTATAGATTTTCTCACTTTTTGGTTGCCCTTTTGGTTATTTTCAGTTATAGGTGGTGGTGATTGTATCTCTATAAGTAAGTGTGTATGCGTGGAGATTGCCCTAGTTGAATTTATAGTTGGGGCTGATTTTTGGGTAATAGTGTCAGAAGTAAAATGTTTTATTGACCCAGTCTCTGTTATTTCCTTGCCTCAAACAATTCTCTCTTCCTCTGTTCAATTGTAGTGATTTAGATATGCATAAGAAGATATCACTATATTGCACGTGAGTGAAATTGCAGGCATTTGAAGGGTACTCATTCTATAATTCTCTCTTCCATTAGGCTAACTATAGAAGCTTGTTCTTGAAATTATTGACATAAGCCTAGGAATCAAATACAAAGCTCTAGGCATATGTAGATGCCAACACATCTCATACAACAAGGACATATAAACAATACCGTATAGGCCATGACTATAATGTGCAAGCTATTTGTTAATAGATACATCTTGAAAAAGCTAAGATACTTCATAACTACATCTGAATATACTATATACCCATCTTTTCCTGTTCTGGCATTGCTGAGAATTCACTAATAACTTCTGCTTTAATCACACATACTATATGTTAAGTTCTGCGCATGGGTGCAAGGAACGGAGACGAGACAGTGAACGGTGAACTTCAACTCTTTATTAATCATTCTGAACAGAGCAAAAACCCTAGGCAGCAGCAGCCCTTTTATAGGGCAGGCTGCTGACCTATTAGCCAATGAGAACATGGAAGTGTTAAACCCTTGAACCAATGAGAGTGGCTTGTTAACAGCCAATCAGATTCTCCAGAACGGACCAATCCAATATTGCTATTATCGGCCAATCAGAAGTGCAGGATTAGAACCCTGCTTTTCCCTTAAGCTTTGTTAAAACTTTATTTAAGTGCTTTTATTAGTTCATAACACCTCTTCACCCCGGGTTCCATTTGAGGGGTGCGGTGATGTAATCCCTAAGATATATAGATTGTTTTAACTGTCTATTAGGTTTGCGCTGCCCCACCGGTTCCCGTCTGCAGTCCAGCTTCGGTGGGATGGTTTTAGACATATCTGGTACAGGTGGTTCTGCATTCTCACTGGACGACTTGGTGCCGCTAATTCTGTCGTTGTTGTTGTCCTCCGGTCTTTGTGGGCTAGCCTCTGTTGAGGTATTCCTCTGTGGCGAGGACACACCCCTCCCTGATTCTTCTTCATTTATCACGCCCGATTGCTGACTTCCTTCGCTTCTGCTTTCCACCATCTCGAATTCAGTTTCTTCGACATCCCCTCCCCCCTCAGTTTGGGAGTCATAGGAGTCGCGGGAACTGGGTTGTAGCCTAGAGCAAAGCTGATCTATATGGCATTTCCATATTTTTCCATCCCAGGTTTGCACACGGTACGATCTGGGCCTGGTGGTTTGAATTACGGTTGCTTCGACCCATAATGGTTCGCCGGAGAGGTTTTTAGTGAAAACTAAGTCATCTACCTGGAACTCGTGGCATTTTCTGCTAGATCCACAGGGCTTCTCTGGATCGTAGGAAGGGTGAAGCCGGTCGAGGTGGGAACGGAGCTTGCGTCCCATCAACAGTTCAGCAGGCATCTTGTTGGTGATGCTGAGCGGAGTGATGTATTGGAGTAAGAGTATTCTGTTTATTTTTTCATCAATGTCCCCATAGTCCATTTTGTGGAGAATTTATTTAACAAATTGTACCATGCGCTCAACCCTGCCGTTAGCCGCAGGGTGCGCTGGCGAAGTTAGTGCATGGCAGATGCCCTGATCTGCTAAGTATTGTTCAAATGCCAGGGCGGTGAACTGGAGTCCGTTGTCAGAGACCAGAACGTCTGGCAGCCCGTGCATTGCGAATAGCCTGTTCAATTTCTGGATGACGGACTCTGTTGTGGTATTCTTCATTTCGTGGATCTCGAGCCAGTTGGAATAGGCATCCACTGTTAGGAGGAACATATGTCCTTTAGTAGATCCCGCAAAATCAACGTGGATGTGGGACCACGGCCCCCAGGGTGTTTTCCATTCTGTTGGAGTTGCTCTAAGTGGGGCACTGCTGACTTCTTGGCACTTTAAGCAAGTCTTTAACCAGGCTTCGATCTGTTTGCCGATGTCCGGCCACCCTGCGTAGCTTCATGCAAGTGCTTTCATACGCATGATGCCGGGGTGACTGTCATGCAATGTTTTCAATACTGCTTGTTGTAACCGCTCTGGGACGATGACTCTATCTCCCCATAGGATGCAGGCTTTTTGCAAAAAAAGTTCTGTCTGCCGGTTTCTGAAAGGGATGAAATCATCAGAGGTTTGTTCTATTGGCCATCCTCTTTCAACCCAGCTAAGAACTCGCGCCAAGACAGGATCTCATTTTGTTTCGATTGCAATGTCTCTGGCTGTTAGCGGTGGTGAATGTAATGTTTCTTGTAAGGGTTGGAGCTGGGTCGTCGACGGTTTCCGGAAGGCTCAATGCATCAGCGTGGGGAATAGCTTTCCCCAGATGGTGTTGTAATTTATAGTTGTATGCCACTAAAAACTCCGGCCAGTGAGTCATTCTAGGTGACAATATATAGGGGGTTGGCTTGTCTCCCGCTATAATCCCTAGCAAAGGTTTGTGGTCAGTAACAATAGTAAAAACTCGTCCATACACATATTCATGAAACCGTTTCACAGCAGATACAACAGCAAGAGCCTCTTTGTCGATCTGGCTATAGTTATGTTCAGCCCTCGATAAGGTCCTTGAAAAATAGGCAATAGGGGCCTCACTATCATTTGGTAACATATGACTCAAAATGGCTCCTACTCCAAACGGTGATGCGTCACATGGAATTGTTAAGGGCAGAGTCTTGTTATACTGCATTAAAACAGCATCTGAGGTTAGTAAGTTTTTCACTTGTCGGAATGCGTGCTCCTCACGGTGTCCCCAGACCCAGGTTGCTTTTTTGTTGAGAAGTCTGTGTAAGGGCTCAGCTACGGTAGCTCTCTGGGGCAAGAAGTTGTTGTAAAAGTTAATGAGCCCCAGGAAAACTTGGAGATCAGTCCTATTTCTGGGTCTTGGGGCGTTTTTGATTGCCCTTAGTTTGCTATTAGTGGGGTTAATGCCTTGTTTATTGATTAGGTACCCCAGGAACTCTACTTTATCAGTACACAGTTGACATTTATTTTTTTTAACCTTTAGGCCCAAGTCTTTAAATTTCTGGAGGACCATTTTAAGACACTTTTCTAGTATTTCCCTATTCGGGGCAGCAATTAAAACATCATGAAAGTATGGCACGACCCCCTTGATCCCTTGCAAGAGTCTCTCCATCAGACTTTGAAAAATCCCTGGTGCTACGCTCACTCCGAATTGGAGTCGGTTGCACTTAAAGGCGCCTCGGTGCGTAACGATCGTCTGTGCCTCTGCAGTTTTTTATCTACAGGCAGTTGTTGGTAGGCCTCTGCTAAATCCAGTTTAGCAAAGATTTTTCTACCCCCCAGGGAATGCAGAAGGTGTTATACCACCAGCACCAGGTAAGCGTTCTGTTGAAGGGCATGATTAAGGGTAGCCCAGTAGTCCCCACAAATCCTTAATGATCCATCCGGTTTGATGGGTGTTACAATTGGGGTTTCCCAATGAGCATGGGCTATTAATTTATCGAGCTGCTTGTCAATTTTTGGTTTAAGGGCAAAAGGTACCTGACGAGGCTTAAGGTGGATGGGGGCTACTTCAGGGTTAAGGTTAAATGATATCGGGGTCCCCTTGTACTTGCCTAGTTTTTCTGCAAAAACGTCCTGGAATTCCTGGACGATGGCCTCCTCCCAGTCGTCGCTTCTGGTTTGGTGAATGCCGGCTACCTTGATCCCAAGTGGGGCAAACCATTGAAGGCCTAACAAGCTAGGCCGGTCACAGTTGACGACGGTCAGGGGTAATGATGCAGTACGATTTTGAATGATACTTGGACTTGGCTGGATCCAACGACCAGAATTTGGTTCCCCTGATAATCTTTGAGTATGATTCCTTGGACTCTGAGTTCTTGACGCCGGACGGCAGGGATTAATTGTTTAAGAGTCTTCCAGGAAACCATTGAGAGGGACGATCCTGAATCGACTTCCATCATACAAGGCTGGTGCGGTAGTCTTTGATTCCGCTGATGGCGTTAGTCACGTTCAGACCAGAGCCGGTTGACCTCCTCCTCCTCACTTTCTGATGGCAATTCGAGGTCCTCATGATGGGTCACCGTTGTGTGCCTCTCTAGGCAAGGTGAGGTATCACAGGCGAGTTGACAGAGTGGTGCGTTAGTGCAGTGCATTCGGGCGGCCGACTTCCTGGTTGCTTCTGCTGCAGTAGCATCCTTGATGAGATCAGCAAGGTCAATGTCCCCTTTGGTCATGATCTTGCTCTGTGTTGTGGGGTCATCTAATCCCAGAATTATTTGGTCTCTCAGAGCTTCTTCGAGGTCTGTAAACCCACAGAGGCCTCCCAGGTTCCGGAGATCCGCGATGAAATCTGCAACGCTCTCTCCTTTCCGCTGGACCCTCCGGTAAAATTCATGTCTTCAGACAAGTGTTGGTACGGTGGGTGCATAGTGGGCCCATAGAAGGGGCGCGAGGATGTCCCAGTCCATGGTCTTCACCTCAGCCGTTTTCACTAGTGCCTTGACCATCTTAAAGATGGCAGGCCCGCAATGGGTCAGGAACACTGCTCGCTTTTTTTCCCATAGTGGCATCCTTCAAGTTGTTGGTCTCCAGAAACACCTGAAACCGGTCTATGTACAAGTCCCAGTCTTCTTGTGCCAGGTCAAATGGAGCGGGTGGTATGGCGCCGCCGGACATGGTTTCCATTGTCGATGTGCCTTCAGCCACGTGCTGTTTGGTGCTCTGTAGTGTTCAGTCAGCTCTGACATCTCCGTATCCCATCCTCGTCACCAGTGTTAAGTTCTGCGCATGGGTGCAAGGAACGGAGACGAGGCAGTGAACTTCAACTCTTTATTAATCATTCTGAACAGAGCAGAAACCCTAGACAGCAGCAGCCCTTTTATAGGGCAGGCTGCTGACCTATTAGCCAATGAGAACATGGGAGTATTAAACCCTTGAACCAATGAGAGTGGCTCGTTAACAGCCAATCAGATTCTCCAGAACGGACCAATCCAATATCGCTATTTTTTTTTTTAAAGAAAATTTTATTAATTTTCTACAAACAAACAAGACAAACAAAACATTAAAACATTCAACTCTCGTATGTACATCCAGTGTGTCAATTGGTTCATCATTTTTGTGCATTCATTCTGTAGTCCCAGTTACAATTATGTCACATAACAACTCATATTATCAATCCAAACTTATATATCCTATAATCACTAAAAAAAAATAAAAAAAAATTTTTGACTATATTTTAATCATTCATGCTTTATGAGCTAACAATACTTTAAGCAGATTATTCAACAAATCATATAATCATAACAAATCAATCCTAAAAAAAACCCTTTATAAATATAACATCAAGTAACAAAATAATAGCAAAATAGCAGGATAAAGATATTTCTTACTATCTAAAATATTCTATTATCGTGTTTTATCATCTAGCCATTTATAAAAAAGATCCCAAATTTCATAAAATTGTTTATCCTCTTGCTCTCTAATTTCAAATGTCAATCTGCTCATCTCAGCACATTCCAATACTTTCTTAATAATTTCTTCCTGTAATGGTATTTTCTCATTCTTCCAATTTTTAGCAAATACAATCCTGGCCGCTGTTACTACATTTACAATCAGATATTTCAAATCTTTACTATATATATCAGGTAAAATTCTCAATAAGAAGATCTCTGGTTTCAAGTCTATATGTTTCTTTGTCATTTTTTCTAGCCACATGCGAATTATAGTCCAATATTTTCTAGCATCCTCACAAGTCCACCACATATGGTAATACGAGCCGGGTATCTGATGACATTTCCAGCATTTTTCAGATTTGTTCTTAAACATTCTTGCTATTCTTGTCGGAGGAAAGTGCCACCTGTAAAACATCTTATACAAGTTTTCTTTATATGCTGTTGACATTGTCATTTTATAATTTTGAGACCACAATTTCTGCCATTTCTCTAAATCAATCCCATATCCAAAATTCTTCCCCCAAAACAATCATAGTTTCTTTGACTTGTTCTTCCTCTAATTTCATTCCCAGTAAATAACCATATAATTTTTTAATCACCTTCTCATCAGTACCCATCAAGATCTTATCTAAATCAGTCTGCTTATCATAAAATCCCTCCGTTTTGGAATCTTCATCATACCTTGAATGTATTTGTGCATATGAAAACCAATTCATCCTTATACCTTGTTCCTCTAAGTTTTGGATCGATTTAAGTTCACCCTTTTCATCCAAAAGTTCCCCATATCTAACTGTTTGTTCCTTCTTATAGATTATAGGATAGGAAAATGCTTCAATGGTCGATAACCAAACTGGAATTTTCAAATAACATTGTCTTTTTATCTTCTCCCAATTTAACCACAAAGACTCCCGTACATAATGTCTTCTAAAATAACCCTGTGTTTTAGTTCCCTTATACCATAAAAAAGCATGCCAACCCAACAGCAAATCATGCCCTTCTAATGTCAACAACCTATGCTTTCTTAATGTTATCCATTCTTTGACCCACATCAAACTTGCAGCTTGATAATACAATTCCCAATTAGGCAGGCCAAAACCTCCTCTAATTTTAGTATCTTGCAAAAGCTTTAGCTTTATTCTCGCTTTTTTACCTTGCCATATAAACTTCAACATGATTTTATTTAAATCTTCAAAATAGTCTTTTCCAAGCCTAATTGGTATTGTTTGAAACAAAAATAAAATTCTAGGTAAAATATTCATCTTAATTGTTGAAATTCTCCCTATTAATGACAATTGCAATTTTTCCCACTTCTTCAAATCTGTAGTTATCTGTTGTTTAAGTTTAATATAATTATTCTCCTTTAATGTGCTACATCTTGTTGTCAAATATATCCCCAGATACTTTACCTTATTTGTAACTTGAATTTTCAAAAGATATGCCAATTCTTCTCTCTGTCTCAATAGCATATTCTTTGTCAAAATCTTTGTTTTATCTTTATTTATTTTCAAACCAGTCACCTCTCCATATGTCTCGACCCTTTCCAATAACTTTGGAACTGTTTCTAGCGGGTCTTCCAAAATAAAAGCTAAATCATCAGCAAAAGCTTGTAGCTTAAATTCTTCCTTCTTAATTTTCATTCCTTTTATGCTTTTATCATCCCTAATATTTCTATTCAACACTTCCAAGGTCAACACAAATAGCAAAGGAGATAGGGGGCATCCTTGTCTTGTGCCTTTCCTTATATTAATAAAATCTGTAAGTTTCCCCTCCATCATTACCCTTGCTGTCTGTTTATTATATATGGCTTCTATTGCTTGAATAAATTTTTTAGCAAAACCCATCTGCTCCAATAATAATAACATAAATCTCCAGTTCACGTTGTCAAATGCTTTTTGAGCATCTAGGAATATCAAAGCCATTTGCTTTTCAGGATGAGCCTCATAGTATTCCAAAGTGTCCAAGATTACTCTCATATTGTCTCTAATTTGTCTCTTTGGCAGAAATCCATTTTGATCTGGGTGAATAAAATTATTTAAATATTTTTTAAGTCTTTCTGCTAAGATTGAAGCAAAGATTTTATAGTCTGCATTCAATAAAGAAATAGGTCTATAATTCTTAATTTGCAGTGGGTCAGTCTCTTCCTTCGGTATAAGTGTAATATAAGCCTCTGACCATGTTTTGGGTATCATCTTTTTTAACATAACTTCATTCATAACTTCTAACAATGAGGTGCTCAAAGATTCTTGAAATATTTTATAGAATTCTGCTGGAAGCCCATCTGGACCCGGTGCTTTCCCATTATTCTGTCTCTTAAATGCTTCATTTAGTTCCATCATTGTTATATTGCTTTCTAGCATTTCTTCAGTCTCTTTAGGTATCTTCGGTAAATTAGCTTCCTGTAAACACTGTTTGACTTTTTCTTCATCAATATTCTCTTGTTTATATAATTGCCCATAAAAATCTCGAATAATTTCTTTTTTCTCCTTATTCCCATAACAAACTTGGTCTTGTTCATCTATTAACTTCAATATTTTTCTTGATTCCTTCTCTTTTCTCAATTTATATGCTAGCCATCTACCTGGTTTATTTGCATCTTCAAAATAATTCTGTTTAGAGTTTCTGATTTTCTGTGCCAGTTCTTCTTTCTCTATTAATTCCATTTTATGTTTAATTACATCCAGCTTCAATTTAATATCCTTTTTCTGTGGCATTTTCTGTAATTCTTTTTCTAGAATTTTATACTCATCTTCCAAGGCCTTAGAAGCTTGCCTTTTCCTAATATTCTTTTTTCTTGTATAATCTATTATCAAACCTCTAGCGTATGCCTTCATTGTATCCCACACATTTTGCGTTGAAGTATCTTCTTTTTTATTTTCTCTGAAGAAAAAAGCCAATTCCTTCTCCATCCATTGTATAAAATCTTTCTCCGTTAAAATAGTATTATTTAATGTCCATCTCGATCTTTTTTTTTGTCCCTTCCATTTAATTGTCATTGGGCTATGATCTGCCCAAGTACTTGTTTCAATATTTGTTTCTTGAATATTGGATATTAATTCTGTTGAGATCCAAATCATATCTAATCTGGACCATGATAGATGTCTATTTGAATAAAGAGTATATTATTTAGCTTTAACATTTCTTTCTCTCCAAATATCTTTTAAAGTTAATTCATCTGTCATTTTAAAAAAAGACCTTGGGAGAGCCTTTCTATTTTGCTTTGTTGTTGTTGCTATATAGTCCAATTTATTGTCCACAATTCCATTAAAATCTCCCATCATAATTATATTAACATAGTCCAGCCCAATTATTTTCATGTGTAACTTTTTATAAAACTCTTCTTGTTTATCATTCGGAGCATAAATTGCAATCAAGAGTATTTTTATATTATTGTCCATTATTTCTACCATTAATACTCTTCCATCTTCATCCGTGTAAATCAATTTTGCTGGGATAGCCTCTTTAATGTATAGAACCACTCCTCTTTTCTTACATTGAGTCAAAGAAGTAAATATTTTCCCCAATTTTGGCTGTACTAACAATTGTTCATGTTGTTTTTTTAATATGAACTTCTTGTAGACAAATTATATCAAATTTTAATTTCTCTAATTTATGAAAAGTTTTCCTTCTTTTAACAGCTGAATTAAGTCCATTTATATTCATTGTAATCAGTTTTTTTTCTTCCATGATTATGCTTTATATTTAGGTCTAACCGCTCTTGTGGATCTCACTTCACGCTGTTCTTTACTATCCATCTGTCCCCCTACTGCTCCTTTCTCTTTTTCAGTCTCCAGTTGTTCCTCTTGAAACTCAATTAATGAGACCTCTTTCTCTGCCTCCTCTCTTCTTCCTCCAAAAAATTCTGCATGGAAAAGTTCCGCTTTCTCAATTGAATCAATTCTATATCTCTGCTCTTGCCACCTAAACATTAGTCCTTCTGGAATCAGCCATCTATAATTCACTTCGTTTTCCAATAGCATTTTGGTCAGAAATCGATATTCTCTTCTCATCTCTCTCACTCTTCTGGGTATTTGTTTTAAAACCACAACCTCTTTACCTTTGTATTTCAATGTTTTCTCTCTTACTACTTGTAATATATGCGTTTTAATGGATTTTTTAGTAAATCTAATATGAACTTCCTTGGGTAATTTATTTCTCATCGCATACCTTGTATAGACTCGATATATCTCATCCATTCCATCCATCATCTTTTCCTCTGTAATTTCCAAAGCATCTGCCAAAATTTCTATCATTACCGCTGCCAAATTTTCTCCTTTTTCTCTTCTATATTTTGAAATCTGAGGTAAAATTCTGACCTTTTCATCTCCCACCTCAACATCCCACTTTTTTCTTGTTCAACCGCTGTTAATCTACTGTCAATATTTCCAATCTTCTTCTCTCTTTGTTTTCCTTCTTCCTCAATTTTTTGGAATCTCTCCTCATACTTGACCATCATTTGTTTAATGTTTTGCACTTTTTCATCAGTCTTCTCTATTCTTTGTTCAATATTTTCTGTTCTTTGTTCAATATTTTCTGTTCTTTGTTCAATATTTCCTGTTCTTTGTTCAATGATGTCTGATTTTGTCTTGAGATCTTGGATTCCTTGCATAATCATCTGTAAAGTTACTCTTTCTTGTTCCTTATCTTGCTTCAACATTGTCTGAATTAAACGTTGTCCTCCAGCTGGTGGGGAAGCAGAGGTAGAAGTAGAAATGCCAGATGGTATTGGTTTCCTGCTCATTTCAATGCTTCCAAAGCTTCAAATTCTTCTTGACTTTTAATCCAACTGGTAGAGCAGCCAATTATAATCCAAAATAGAAAACTCCAATAGTAAAAGGCACGAAACCAAAAAAGAAACAGGAAAAAAGGAAGAAGAAAGATCTTCAGGTTCTTCTAGACCCTAATCCAATTACAAAGTAGTCCACCATAAAAAAGAAAAAATAGAAAGGAGAAAAACAAACAAATCCAAAAATAATAATATTGATTAAGAGCAAAAAAAAAGAAAAGAAAAAAAAAGCAAAAAGAGAAAAAACAAAAAGTTCCTTCAGGTTCTTCACACCTTAATCCAGTTGAAAAGTCTCAATAATCAAAAAAGAAAAACAAAGTGGTCCAAAAACATAGATATGAAAAGCAAAAAAGTCCCAATAAAAAAGAAAAGAAAAATAAAGAAAAAACTCTGAGGCTTTCCCTTTAAAATAAAAGGCAGAAATAAAAATATTACTAGAATTGAAATTTAGAAAAAGGCTGGTGAGTAGGATATATATATATATTTGGGGCAGCCTATTGCTGTGTCAGAATGGTTTTTTTTCTTCCTCCTGATTGGAAGAACACAGCAATAGGCTGCCCCAAATTTAGATCTGAAACCACTGTAAAAGTTTGACTCATAGACAAACAGCATACAGAAGCCTGATGATGGCAGATGAGATTCTGCTGAAACGTTGCTACAACTTTAAAAGCACCCCTATTATGACGTGGGAAAATACCCAAACAAAGCTGAATGCCAGACATGTAAGTACCCGCGAAAACTTAAGAAAACAAATGTTTTCTTAAGTTTTTGCGGGTACTTACATGTCTGGCATTCAGCTTTGTTCGGGTATTTTCCCACGTGGTGCTTTTAAAGTTGTAGCAACGTTTCAGCAGAATCTCATCTGCCATCATCAGGCTTCTGTATGGTGTTTGTCTGTGAGTCAGACTTTTACAGTGGTTTCAGATTTAAATTTGGGGCAGCCTATTGCTGTGTCAGAATGGTTTTTTCTTCCTCCTGATTGGTTGAGAGTCTTGGTCTGTGTTTATTGGTCTTGGAGTTTGCTGTGTTCTGCTACTAGTATCTTCTGTCTGTTTTTTTTTGGGGGGGGGGCTCTTTTTGTATCTTGATTGGCTGGCAACATTGTGTTACTTTATTGGAGGCCTTTAGTGCAGCTTGGCTTCGGGTAAATGGACGGCTATCATTCGTTAGGAAGCTGGCTTTCATCTGGGTGCCTGGTTGGGGTGTGTTTGAGCTGGAGGTATCAGGGGGGATCTGTTTGTGCCCAGGTGTTTGCCTGGCTTGTGGTGTGGAGATTTTTTTTTTTGTTTGTTTGTGAGTGCAGGTTTCCAAATGATTGACAGCCTGGTGGAATCATCTCTTCTGTTCATGCTTTCTGGTCTTTTTTCAATCTCTATGGCTTCTCTGATGATTCTGTGCCTGGGATTTTCTATGGTGGCTAGGGTTTTGGTGCCATTGAAGTTGATGTTATGACCTGTGGCTTCCATGTGTTGGACGAGTGAGGAAGTGTGTTCCAGCTTTTTGACTGCATTTTTGTGTTCATCCAGGCGGGTGCTTATTCTTCTATTGGTCTGTCCAATGTATGTGGCCGGGCATGATGCACAGGGGACTTCATATATGCCTTGGTTTTCCAGGTCAATTTTGTCTTTGGGGTTCCTGAGGATGGCTGCTATTTTTCTGTCTGTTTTGAAGGCAGTCTTGATGTGGTGTTTGCATAGAATCTTACTAATTATGTCTGTAGTGCCTCTTATGTAGGGCAGGACAGCTGTTCCATGGGTCTGTTCATCTTCTGGGTCTCTATTATGTCTCAGTGTGCTTTTGTGGATCAAGTTGGTGATTTTGCTTTTGTGGAAGCCGTTGGCTGTCAATATTTTAGTCAGGGTGCATAGTTCAGTCTTAATGTTTGTCTTGTCTGCCAGGCGTTTGGTTCTAGTAATTAGTGTTTTAGCCACGGAGTTTATCTGTGCTGGGTGGTGGTGGGATTGGGCGTTGAGGTAGCGGTTGTTGTGTGTTTTCTTCTGGTATATGGTGTGTCCTAGTGTGCCATCTGTTTTCTTGTAGATTAGTACATCTAGGAATGGTAGTTGTTTGTTTGTTTCTGTTTCCATGGTGAACTTGATTTTGGGGTGGGCGCTGTTTAGGTGTGTTAGGAAGTTGTTTAGGTTTTCTTGTCCATGGGGCCAAATCACGAATGTGTCATCGATATATCTTAACCATAGTTTGGGTTTGAGTATGGCATTAGCCAGGGCTCTGGATTCGAATTCTTCCATGAACAGGTTTGCAATGACAGGTGACAGTGGTGATCCCATGGGGGCTCCTTCAATTTGTTTGTATCTTTGTCCTTTGTATATGAAATATGTGTTGGTTAAGCAGTGTTCTGTTAGTTCCATGAGGTGTTTAGCTGGTTGGTATTTATTTTTGATGATTTCGAGGGTCTCTTTTATCGGGACTTGAGTGAATAGTGAAACCACGTCAAAACTTACAAGCAGATCTTCTTGCTCCACGTGTAGATCTTTGATCATTTCCAAGAAGTGGTATGAGTTTTGTACATGAGAAGCTGCTGTTTCAGCATGGGGCTGTAGCTCTTTTGCTAGGTGTTTAGCCAGGTTTTGTAGTGGTGCTCCTCTGGAGCTGACTATGGGTCTGAGAGGTATGCCTTTTTTGTGTATTTTTGGGAGGCCGTATAGTTTGGGGCATCTGGAAGATTTCTCTCTGGGTATGATCGTGTGTTGGATCTCTTTGCTTATGTGGCTGGTTATAATTTTCTTCTTGGTTAATTTTTCCAGATATGTGGTTGGGTCTGTGTTTATGCGTTTGTATGTGGAGTCTTGGAGTAGGTCTGTCAATTTAGTTTCATAGTCTTTTCTGTCCATTACTACAGTGGCATTCCCTTTATCTGCTGGGAGGATGATTATGCTGCTGTCTCTTTTCAGGGTTTGTAGCGCTTTAATTTCATTTTGCTGTAAGTTGCTTTTGGGTGGTTTGCTTGTGCATAGAATGTTGGTAACTTGGTGTCTTATTTTATCAGCTTCATCTGTATTTAATTTAGTTAGGCTGGATTCTACTGCACATATGATGGATTCTGTGGGGATTTTTTTGGGTGCTATAGCATAATTGAATCCTTTGGTGAGGACTTCTGTTTCTGTTTTGGTGAGTTCTCTGTTGGAAACATTGTACACTAATTGTTTCAGGTGTTGTGAGTTGTTGGGGGTTTTCTTGTCATGTTCTAATTTCTTTAATTTGTTCAAGAGCTTTTCCTGTTTGTAAATGTTTGCAGATTCAGCTCTCCAAGTTGTAAGTTGTTTTATCTTGTCCCAAAGTAGAGGGTGGATTTTGCTGCTCAATTCCAGGTGTAGTGCTAGCAAATCTTTGTTTAACTGATCTAATTGGAATCTCTTACTGTGGAGCTCGTTCCTTAGTAGAGCCATTTCAGTTCTTTTCAGGATACGTTTAGTGGCTGCTGTGCTTTGATGAAATGTTAATTTGAAGCAGGTTGGTGTAGTATTGTTGTCTCTGCAGCTGCGTAGGAATTGGAGGTCACATAGTATTACTGCTCTTTTAATTTCCAGTTTCTCGTAGGTTTTGATCTGGTTGTTTATTCCCTCCCCGTAGAGGTTTGATATTTGTTTTCTTAAGTTTTCGCGGGTACTTACATGTCTGGCATTCAGCTTTGTTCGGGTATTTTCCCTCGTGGTGCTTTTAAAGTTGTAGCAACGTTTCAGCAGAATCTCATCTGCCATCATTAGGCTTCTGTATGGTGTTTGTCTGTGAGTCAGACTTTTACAGTGGTTTCAGATTTAAATTTGGGGCAGCCTATTGCTGTGTCAGAATGGTTTTTTCTTCCTCCTGATTGGTTGAGAGTCTTGGTCTGTGTTTATTGGTCTTGGAGTTTGCTGTGTTCTGCTACTAGTATCTTCTGTCTGTTTTTTTTTTGGGGGGGGGCTCTTTTTGTATCTTGATTGGCTGGCAACATTGTGTTACTTTATTGGAGGCCTTTAGTGCAGCTTGGCTTCGGGTAAATAGACGGCTATAATTCGTTAGGAAGCTGGGTTTCATCTGGTGATAGCCGTCCATTTACCCGAAGCCAAGCTGCACTAAAGGCCTCCATATATATATAGGCACACTGCACTTTATTTATTTATCCAAGGCTCTTATTATGACTCTCTTCTGCAGCAGCTTCAAAGTCAAACCTCAAGTGTTGAATTATTGATAACAGTCCAGAAAAGCACCTGCAATAATATTTTGCTGTGCTCTCCCTCTATCTTATCACGTTAAAATGTCCTTGAGAAGAGGTCTTTTTGCAATTCTCTCCAATTCAAATAAAATACTTTCAAGCTCTAGTTGGCAGTGTTGCAAAGTTTCTTAATGCTCTTCCTCCCCCCCAGCCAGAAAAAAGGAGTAATATATACAGAGACAAAAAAAAAAAAAAATAGCCATAGGAGCCTCTATCCTAAAGAAAGTTAAAAAATCAAAGGGAGCATAAAAATATATATAAGAGAAAATTCAATCTGGTTACCTACAAAGTCACACTAAAGTCCCCCCCAAAAAATATAGAGAAAAGAAAAAAAAAACCCCAAACCTCAATTTGACACCACTTTAAAAAACGCCGCTCAGACAGTTTCAGTCAAAAAAAAAGTCTCACAGATTTCTTCTTTGATCAGGATGTCCTTTCCAACCTCAGCGAATTTACAACACAAAAGAGTTTTTCTCACCCAGCCGACACACTTTCACTCCAGCCATTTTCTTTCCGGAGCTGTCCTGACTTCAGCAGCTATAGAGGCTGCCTCTCCGCCGCCAGCAAAAGGGCTTCTTCCGGATCAAACCAGAGATTTTGCGATATCTCTGGGATCCTGGAACAGTACCCTTCTCAATCCCCGTCTCTACGGGACGGTTTAGGTCCGTTGGGACTGACCAGGGGCGAAAATATCGGCTGCGATCTCAGAGCCCCGAGATCGCAGCTGTATCGCCAAAATGAAGCTCCGCCTTTTCTCTTTCCAATATCGCTATTATCGGCCAATCAGAAGTGCAGGATTAGAACCCTGCTTTTTCTTTAAGCTTTGTTAAAGCTATATTGAAGCGTTTTTATTAGTTCATAACACTATACATGTTGCTTTGCAGTTTAGCTAAGTTTTCAGATGTCGTTTTCTGCCTTTAGCTATTCACTTTATCAGTTGTGCTTTGTCATCTGTTTTTATCAATTGCAAGATGAACGACATTCCCCATTCCCAACAGCTCCAATCAACTGGACCAACAAAAATACTGAAAGATAAAAGTGAGCAAACTGGAAGAATTTCTGTGCTATGCATAGGTACAAGTAGTCATTTGAATTAATGCTATCAAGACAACATTTTATAAGAATCTGCAGTAACTCAGTGCAAGAACTTGCAACATGAAAGAGTTGATTAGACCAATTTATTTTGGAAGGCCCAGTGAAACATGTCTCCTGGGGGGTATATATTCTGTTTTGAATGAACAAAATATGGAAGGCAGCATCATTTCTCAGCTGTATAAGGCTGCTGCAAATTTTACATGAATGTAAGAGACTAGAACTGAAAGATCAGATCAGATCAATGTTATCGTGGCTTTTAGCCAGCAAAATTCAATGAGAAGATCTAATATTGCTTTCATGATGTTAATGTTTGTGTGTGTTGGGGAGGATGGATATCTTTTCTAGAACAGACAAAAGAGAATCCAAAATATCTAGCTCTGAGATTTAAAAAAATGGCACTTGTTCTATTTACATAATTTGTAAACAGCAAAAATAACCAATCCAAGTTTATTATTTTAGACTGTGTACTATGGAAGAAGCTGTCCCTGTATGACATAGAAAAGTATTTTTCTTTTTAAAAAAACCTAAAAATTATTCTATGAGCCAAAAGGACTTATTTGATGCTATGTAAGGATATAGATTAGGAGATGATGGTTTTAAAATATAGTTTTAATGAGATGTTGACAAATCACCTTTAATATTTTAGGTTAAAAAAATGGCATGTAGATAAATGGGAAAGGATAACTTTGACTGAATGACAAATACCCTTTATTCCCACAACCTATTTTTCATCAGTTCTAATATCAGTATCTTTGTTACCCATGCATGTGTAGATACTGGAGGGCTCATAATTTGGTGCTTCAGGTTCAGAAAGGCAATTGTAACTCTTTTATACATACGGGTAGTCCTCGACTTATGACCACAATTGAGCCATAAGACAACCACAATTTATGTTGTTAAGTGAGAAATTTGCTAAGTGAGTTTTGCCCCATTTTATGACTTTTCTTCCACATTTGTTAAGTGAGTCGCTGCAGTTTTTAAATTAATGGGATGGTTGTTAAGTGAATCTAATTTCCCCATTTCCTTTGCTTGTCAGGTCACAAAAGGACTCATAAGACACTGCAATGATGTGAGTCAGTTGTCAAGCATACAAATGTAAATCATGTAACCATGGGGATGCTAAATGATTGTAAGTGTGAAAAAACAGTCATAAGCATTTTTTTCAGTGATGTTGTAACTTTTAATGGTTACTAAATGAACTGTTGTAAGTCGAGGAATACCTATATTTATTATAGGTATTCCTCGACTTACAACAGTTCATTTAGTAACCATTAAAAGTTTAGTAACCATAAATGTATAATTCTTGTACTTCATGATAAGGCTGAAGGGCTCAAATGATTTACAGCCATCATATCAGAGCTGCAAAAATGTGGATGAACACTAGATAGCCATATAAAGAATATTCTGTAACTCTTTGCTACCATTTTAGTGGTTGTATGGATTTTTTTCCAGGTTAGATTCAATAGCCATAAATTATTAAAGTTTCAGAATGCCATTAATTCTGGAATTAATTGGACTATAGGCTAATAAAGAGATTACAGGAAAGCTGAAATTCAGGATGACATTTCTGAAAATACTTTTTATACAAATTTGTGTCGCTATTATGTAGGCAATTAATTAATTAAATTTCTAAGTCCACTGGAATCTATAAAGACTCTGGGCATACAATAAGAAAACTGAATAAATTACAGATAAAATACAAATGGGAAACCCCAGATGTTTGGAAAAACAACTGTTTTAATCAAGAGAAAGACAAAGGACCAACCACTCCTCTAATTCAAAACCTACAGGAAAAGCAATCATTTTTAAAAGGAACTTTCTAAGTGGACTGAAAAATATCCTTCACAACACCCATGCCTCTTTGCTGCCTTGATCAGATGCTGTTGCAGTGACATTTGTTGGCAAGCTGCTCAACTCTATTTAATATTGATATAATGATGTAGCTGATTATATTTAGCAGCAAGAGATTATCACCGAAGCAAAATATGGACAGGGCCTGTTTAGGGGCTTTGCTTTCTCTCTGAATTTGCTTCATTTGCTTTCACTGACTTACTCATCCTGGCAATAACAACTGTTATGGACAAAGCCAACGCATCAGTAACAACCCTAATAGCTTTACTTTAACAGCAGGCTTGTAATCCTGCACTTCTCATTGGCCCGCGAACAGCGAGTCGTGATTGGTCGTTTCTGGCCAGTCCAATTGGCTGTTAGTGGGTCTCTCTGATTGGACGCTTGTTAGAGCGGTAAACTCAAATCATTGGTTGTTTTGACAGCAGCCAGTTTTATAAAAGAGCTGCTGCTGCCCAAGTATTTGCTCTGTTCTGAAGTCACAATAAAGAGTTGAAGTCACAGTTCGATGTCTCGTGTCCGTTCCTTGCACCCATGCTCAGAACTTAACACTGACGACGAGGATGGGATGCAGAGACGACAGAGCTAAGTACTCATCGAACAAGACAGAGCACATGGCTGAAGAGCACATGCAACAAACAGCAGAATGACCAGCAGCGCCATACCACCCGCTCCATTTGACCCAGCAAACGAAGACTGGGACTCGTATATAGACTGTTTCCAGATGTTCCTGGAGACCAACAATCTGAAAGATGCGATGCCTGGCAAGAAACGAGCGATGTTCCTGACCCACTGCGGCCCCGCCATTTTTAAAATGGCTAAAGTACTTGCCAAACCGGCGGAAGTGAAGACCATGGATTGGGATAACCTCGCGCCGATCCTCCAGGCCCATTACACACCCGCAGTACCTACACTGATACGAAGACACAAGTTTAACAGAGGGACCAATGGAAGAACGAGACTGTTGGGGACTTTGTAGCCGACCTCCAGAACCTGGGAGGCCTCTGTGGTTTTGCAAACCTCGAGGAAGGCCTGGGAGACCGCATAGTTCTGGGATTAGATGACCACACTGTGCAGAGTAAACTCATGGCGAAAGGAGACATCAGCCTTGCAGATGTCATCGCCGATACTACTGCCACAGAAGCAACCAGGAAGTCAGCCACTTGAATGCGCCGAGCGAACGCACTGCACCGTCAACTCGCTAGAGATAGCCCACTCTCCTCTGAGAGGCACACTATTACCGCCCATCATGAAGACCTCGAGTCATCCTCAGACAGTGAGGAAGAGGAGGTCAACCGGCTCCACTCGGAACAAGAACAAAGGAACCAGAGACTCCTGCACCAATGTGCTGGTTGCGGGGCAAACCACCTGCGATCAGACTGCAAATTCCTCGACGCACTCTGCCATTCCTGTAGGAAAAGAGGCCACATCGCAAAGGTCTGCAGAAGCAAGCGAGAGTCCAGTCCCAGCCGAAGGGAGAATAACCTCCGCCAGGAGACAGGCAAACCACCTGGAAATCGGGACCGCCTGAACCACCAATGGAACAACCACTACTACACAATTCGAGCGCCTGCCATTTCAACGAGACGAGAAGAGGCACACCAAACTATTACTATCGGCCACGCTCCATCGCTAGATGCAAGAAAGATCTGCATATTGAGAATCGACCATGCATGATGGAAGTCAATTCGGGGTCGTCCTTATTGATGGTCTCCTGGAAAACCCTCAAACAGCTGATCCCTGCCATCTGTCGCCAGGACCTCAGCATGCAACGAATCATCCTAAAAGACTACCAGGGAAACAGAATTCCGGTTGTCGGTTCCAGCCACGTCCAAGTATCCTTCAAGGACCGCACTGCGACGCTTCCCCTGACTGTCGTCGATCATGACTGGCCCAGTTTGTTAGAGTTACAGTAGTTCGCCCCACTCGGAATTGAACTAGCTGGCATACACCAAACCAGAAGCGATGATTGGGAAGAGGCCCTCATCCAGGAATTCCAGGACGTGTTCACAGGAACATTAGGCAAGTACAAGGGGACCCCATATCGTTTAATCTCAGTCCCGAGGTAGCTCCCATTCACCTTAAGCCTCGTCGGGTGCCTTTTGCCCTCAAGCCAAAGATCGACAAGCAACTAGACAAATTGATAGCCCAGGGTGTGTTGGAACTGATTGACCATGCCCGATGGGAAACTCCAATAATAACACCCATAAAGCCAGACGGCTCGTTAAGAATTTGTGGGGATTACCGGGCCACCCTAAATCATGCACTTCAGCAGAGCGCTTACCCAGTACCGGTGGTCCAACACCTTCTTCACTCCCTGGGTGGCAGAAAAATATTTGCAAAATTGGACTTAGCTCAGGCGTACCAACAGCTACCCGTAGATGCGACGACTGCAGAAGCCCAGACAATAGTTACACATAGAGTGCCTTCAAGTGCAATAGACTCCAATTCGGAGTAAGCGTGGTGCCGGACATTTTCCAAAGTTTGATGGAGAGGCTATTACAAGGCATAAAAGGCGTTGTGCCTTATTTTGACAACGTCTAAATAGCTGCCCCTACTAAAGAGCTCTTAGGACAACGACTCAGAAGGGTTCTTCAAAAATTTAAAGACGCTGGCCTGAAGGTAAAAAGGGACAAGTGTCAACTTTGCATGGAGAGAGTGGAATTCCTGGGATACCTTCTCGACAGACCGGGAATCCACCCCACCGAAAAAAAACTAACTGCAATCAAAACGCCCAAGACCTAGTTATAAGACAGACCTCCAAGCCTTCCTGGGACTCATTAACTTTTATAACATCTTCTTGCCCCAGAAGGCTACCGTAGCCGAGCCCCTACATAGACTTCTCGACAAAAAGGCTTCCTGGGTCTGGGAACGGCGTGAAGAATGAGTATTTCAACAAGTAAAAGACCTCTTAACTTCTGATGTTGTATTGATACAATACAACGAGACTCTACACTTAACGGTTACCTATGACGCCTCACCATTCCGAGTGGGAGCCATTTTAAGCCATGTCCTGCCAAACGGTAATTAGGCACCTATTGCGTTCTTTTCGAGAACTTTGTCTAAAACTGAAAGGAACTATAGCCAACTTGATAAAGAGGCTCTCGCCATTGTATCCGCAATTAAACGTTTCAATGAGTATGTGTATGGGAGACCCTTTGACATAATTACAGACCACAAGCCACTACTTGGTATTTTGGCAGGAAACAAACCAACTCCCCACATCTTATCATCAAGAATGACACGTTGGTCAGAATTTTTAGCTGCATACGATTACCCACTGCAACACCGCCCGGGGAAAGCCATTCCCCACACTGATGCTTTGAGCCACTCTCCACTACCAGATGTCATAGATGATCCAGCTCTAACACTAGCCGTATTGCAAATTGAAACTCTTAAATCACCACCGCTGACCGCTCGAGACATTGCCTCAGAAACAAAAAAGGACCCTTCTTTGGCACGAGTCCTCAGCTGAGTGGAATGGGGTTGGCCGCACCCAACGACACTTTCAAGCCATTCAGGAATCGACAGACAGAACTATTCTCCCAAAAGGGCTGCATCTTGTGGGGAGACAGAGTTGTAATCCTGGAGGAATTGTAACATAAAGTTTTAAAAATGTTGCACGATGGACATCTAGGCATCGTGCGGATGAAGGTATTGGCTAGAAGTTAGGCATGGTGGCCTGGTTTAGACAAGCAGATAGAGACCTGGGTGGCGACATGCAGCAAATGCCAGGAGACTCGCTCTGCTCCTTAAAAACACCCCCAACTCAGTGGGAAACGCCTCGAGGTCCCTGGTCCCGTATCCACATCGATTTTGCAGGACCCACAAGAGGACACACTTTCCTTCTAACCTTGGATGCCTATTCTAACTGGCTCAAGGTCCACAAGATGAAAAGCACCACCACGGAGGCGGTCATTAAAAAACTGAATAAGCTATTTGCTACCCACGGATTGCTGGATGTCCTGGTCTCCGATAATGGCCCCCAATTCACTGCCCTGGCATTCGAACAGTACCTAGCAGACCAGGGCATCCGCCATGCCTTAACATCGCCAGCTCACCCTGCAGCCAATGGTAGGGCTGAGCGAATGGTTCAATTTGTAAAGAAGACTTTACACAAAATGGACCACGGTGACATTGACGACAAAATAACCCGGATGCTTCTCCTCCAACATATTACCCCAAGCAGCACCACAAACAGAACCCCAGCTGAACTCCTGATGGGCCGGAAACTTCGCTCACATCTCAATCGCCTCCACCCTGCTTACACGCCTGAACAACCCCTGGGATACAGCAGCAAGTGTTGATCATTCCAGGAAGGTGACCCCGTTTTTGCAAAAAACTTCTCGGGCGACCCATTGTGGTACCATAACACAACTTACAGGACCCCGATCCTATCATCTACAAACTACAGATGGTAGAATGTGGAAGCGCCACATAGACCAACTTCGATCCAGACTTGCACCTACTCCCATCTCATCACCTGAATCTCCAACTGGGGGGGGAAGGGACATCGAGGGGGCCAAAAAAGAAATAACAGATCGAAACCAGCAGTCTACACAACCAACCATGGGATACTCACCGCCAGAAGGAGAACCGAGCCGGGAAGTTGCCTCACCGCATGACAGCACTGCGATGGAAACAGATCCAGGGAACCCGGATGACAGCATTGGCGAGAGCAGAGAGGACAGCCCAGAGCCATTCAATGAAACAGCTGGATCGTTTTTGCCACCCAGCTCAGCAAGCAGCCCACTGGAACCAGAGCCAGGACAGAAACCGGTGGAACAGCGCAGATCAAGCAGACAGGTGAAGCGACCTGCCTACTTATGAGAATACGTCACCCCACCCCTCAGACGGAACCTAGGGAGGAGGGGTGTTATGGACTAAGCCAACGCGTCAGTAACAACCCTAATAGCTTTACTTTAACAGCAGGCTCATAATCCTGCACTTCTCATTGGCCTGCGAACAGCGAGTCGTGATTGGTCGTTTCTGGCCAGTCTGATTGGCTGTTAGCGGGTCTCTCTGATTGGACGCTTATTAGAGCGGTAAACTCAAATCATGCTGCCCAAGCATTTACTCTGTTCTGAAGTCACAATAAAGAGTTGAAGTCACAGTTTGATGTCTCGTCTCTGTTCCTTGCGCCCATGCTCAGGACTTAACAACAACAATGTTAAGAAGAACACATACACACACACACACACACAAAGGATTTAAAAGATAATGCTCCTAAGAAAAATCTGCTGTTTAATAGAAGCATGTTGTTTGCTTTTAACTTAGCCCTGGTCTACTATAATAAAACTTGCAATCATCTACCTGCACCTGTAAAGGCTCTCATTACCTTTTTGGCTCTTCCTGATAGGTATTTCTAAAATGTATGTAAAAGTAGAAGAAAGTTGTTTGTATCCTGCAAAGAACAGCCATGCTGGATCATATGAATGATCTATCTAGGCAAATTTTATGTGACTGAAAGACTCTAACTTCTATCATTTCATAATAAGCAAGATCTCAAGCTTTTGCTGGTGGATAGATAATCCTCAGTGACATATAAAAGCTTCACAAGTTAGATTTCTACCTTTCAGTCACCTGTGAAAGATGAATAAAACATTGAAAGCAATCCTGATTCTGGTACTTTTAAAGAAAGGTTTTAACAGCATAGACAGGAATAGGAGATTCTTTGTTCTCATGTTAGTGGTACATTGCAAGCCTGGATGGATGTGGTGAATATTTCTTCATTCATACTTACAAATGTAATGTGATCTTTAATAAAAAATAAAAAGAACAGCAAGAAATTAATATTTTTTTAGAAGGAAATTACTTGGCAGGTCTTCATCATTAGGTGATCAAATCTCCTATGGATATCCAGCACTAATGACAAACTGGTTGTCTCGTTTTCTACTAAGTTAGAATTAGTAATTAATTATTTCCATTAAGAAAAATAGGTAGTTGCAGTCATTTTTTGGAAGTCCTCAGTTCCAGGCAAAATGGTTCTATATAGAGTACAATCATTGATTTTTTTAAAAAATTTTACTTTATGAATCTCTTAAACTACCGTAAGTTTTCCAATCAAATTGAAGCTTTTATTACGTCTGCCAACACTTTAAAAATGGCTTACTTTTCACAAATTTCACAGACTATCTTTGGGAGTATTTTCATTTATTTCAATACAGAGTTTGTTACTAAAGTGCTTCATAATCGGTAGGAAAAAAATATTTATCCAGTTAATTATTGGGATCTGTGCAATGCCTAAATGACCATTTATATTGGGGGTGAAGGTTATTTTCCTTTTTCTAATGGACTTTACAGCTGGAATATAATATGTTTGCCATTTTAAAGTTGAATTTAATATTGTTAAGCTATATTTCTTTCAAAATAAATAGCAAAACTATGATAAAAGAGTCAAACAATAAAATTAAGCATTTATATAAATAAGAGAATATCTGAATGCCACAACCATTACCAAAAGATTGATTACAAAATGTGTTCTGTATTAGCAGGATTAAGTGAAGTGAAGATGGGGATGGTAGAAGAGAGCAGATAGATGAATTTACATCCACATTTTTATCCACCTTTTATAGGTAGATATCTACAAAATGTGATTTAGATATTATCTAACTCTACTGGATTATGGCTCTTAGCCACAGTTTAGAGCAAATCTAAGCATCAAAATGAATACCTTTCATATGCCCCTATTTAATTTATATAACAAATTTATATAGCCATCTAACTCATATATAGGTGAATCCAGGTACTTACAAGATAAAAATATCCATCAGATAATAAAACCCCATAAGAAAAGCCACCCCATGTATCACTTCTTCCTGTACTTGCACTTCCTTGTTCCACAGATGCACAAAGAGAGAATCTTGCACTTGGCTGCCAGTTACGATGTAGAATTATTTCTAATGTTATAGTTGCATCTGACACAGCCTGCAGCCATAAAGGCACTCTTTGAAAAATATCTGATTTGAATATATGGAAATGATAGCTAGCAGAGATTACCCTCATCTCTTTGGTTAACATGCTGACCTTATTCTTTAGCTCATCAAGCAATCTGATGATTCTGTCTGGAAGCTTGTTTTGTGCTTGGAGAGTGGATTCACTTCACCATTTATTTGGAACCAGACTCAAGATGTATTGTTTGCACCATTCATCTGCTAGCATTTTAGGAAAAGGAGGAGTGCTAAACAAAAAACAAAAAAAAACATCTCAAGTAATTGACTGTGAAGTGTGATTTATTTATTTATTTGCTTCTGGCACTTGCCCACTCTTGCAATTTTTCTTTTCTTTGCTTTCAAAATGAGATGCACTCAGACAAATGAAATGAATGTGTGTCTTTTTTCAATAATGTAGCTCTATGGAATGCAATGCCAACTTAGTCCCATGGTTAATAATATAGTCTGCATTGTTAAGTCCTAACAAAGTTTGGAACTGTCTGGAAAAAAGGAATGATAAAATGGGGGGGTGGGGAGTGTAACTGCTAATGGTCATGCTGATTAACAGACACTTCAAGTTTAATATAATGGTTTAAGATTGTAGGAAGTAGTTTCAACAGATAATGTGGGTAGGATGTATAGCTGAGCCATACCACAGATCTGGTCTAAAATTCAATATATTTCTTCTTTTTTAATTAATTGGGGAAGGCTCTTGTTTTTTGGCACCTATTCCGGATTGATATGTAAGTTATTTTCCTTATGCTACCCAGAAAGAGAGATAGTCCCAATAATGGAAGATACTATAAGCATTTATTCAGGAGAGAAAAACAACTACCTTCTATTACTGCCTTGGTGATCCGCATTTAAGCTTAATTATTACCCTTGAATGTAAACAAAATATTGTCCTCTAAGCATCATTTTGTTCCCTTTCAGAAGTAGAATAGTTCCCTAGTCCATGGCTTCCATTGAATTTTAAATGTGCTTTAAGGGGATGAAGCTTGATCACGCTGACCTTTGCTTGAGGTGGCTGTTTGTTTGCCAGACAAAATACGTTTTGCCGAACAAAGCTGGCAGAAGGAGATTTTGCCTTGCACTCATTTGTGAAATATGTTCCATGGCTTCTGAGACATGTGTATATGTAGCATATTTTAATGAAAATGCATTGGTATTAGATGGAAACAGAAAGTATTTATGCAAGCTGATATTGCCTCCTAATGTTCTATGTGAGAAATTGGCATTTCTGTTTTGTCATATCATATTTTTATCTGACTTGTCTAATCGGTATTTCTGATTAGTTCTGCATATCAGGTATACTGTAACTGTCCAGCCAAACAAATTGTCTATTTGACATACATTTCATTAATAACAACTCAACTTATTCCCAAGTATCTTCACAAGTACCGTCCCAGAGTGGAATCTTATACATGCATTGCATACGTCGAATTAGGTTCCAGTGAAACCAAAGTGCTTTATGTCTATATTTTAAATTGCTGCTCCTGTCTCTTTCACTGCAGGTTCTAGGATGTCTTCTTTTGCTGTCCCATTATGCACTTCAACAATATATAATAAAATAAAAAAGGAGGGTTTAAAAAACACAATTAGGAAAATTCTAACCCATAAGCACAATATAGAAGTGTCTAAGAATTGAATCTCTTTTGCATGCAGTTGTTAATAAATTAATATCTGGAACTTTTTGTGCAATTTATTTTGTGTATAGGCTGTCTCTAATCTCACTGTCTCTTTCATTCTATGGTAGATGGTTTTTCTGCCTTTAGAATTTGGCATGCATTATTTTGTTTTTTCTTGAGGATAACGACAAAATCTACATTTTATTTTTGTTGTGCTTTGTTAGAAAAGAAATATAAATGCAGTCCTAGATTGCATCAACAGAAGGATAGCATCAAGACCACAAGAGATGTTAGTACTTCTTTACACTGCACTGATGAGCCCACACTTGGAATAGTATATCCAATTCTGGCCCCCACAATGCAAACAAGTTCCTGGAAAGTGTGCAGAGAAGAGCAATGAAGATGATAAAAGGTTAAATTGTATAACAAATAGTTGAGGGAGCTTGATATATCTAGCCTATCAAAGAGAAGGATTAAGAGGGGAACATGATGGCTATCTTTCAGTACTTGAGGGGATGTCACAAAGAAGAGGGGATTGGCTTATTCTCCAAAACACCGGAGGGCAGGAAAGGAAGTCATGGGTGGAATCTTGTTAAAGAGAGATCCAACCTGGAAGTAAGGATAAATTTTCTGACAGTGGAAGCAATTAATCAATAGAATAGCTTGTCTGGGGTTGTGGGTGCTTGATCATTGGAGATTTTCATAAATAGACTGGATAACCGTTTGACTGGGATGGTACAAGTTTCCTGCTTGAGCAGGGAATTGGGTTAGAAGACTCCAAACACTTCCAAAGCTATGATTCTGTGATTTGCAATTCTGTGATTCTATGAATATAAAAGATGATATTCATATTATAATTAGCCATATATGGGGATAACTAGTTAACTATGGCACGTATGGAAAATGATGGGAAGGGAAAGGAAGGGAAGGGCATTAATGAGGCAAGTACCATAAGGGATGCTATCCATACAAGCTTATTTTCAGGCCTGGAACAGTGTGAGGAGCACATTGCTGAGACTATTTAAAGACTGTAAAACCTGCATGTATGACTGCTGTTCAGATGAGGATACATTTGTCAACTGGTAGTTTTTTGTATCTTATTTCTTTAGACTTAGTCAATCAGTTTAAGGCAGATACGCACATATACACATAAAGAGGAATTCCTTTCCGATCACACGAAGTGATAACTCAATAGCTTGCTTGTTCTTCAGCCAACAGTGGGTTGCTATATCATTGTTGCTCAGATTCCACTCAAGGAAATAAAGGCACTGTTATGGACTAAGCAATTGCGCTAATTTAAAAGCTTAAATAGTTTTACTTCCACAGCAGGCTTGAAATCCTGCACTTCTGATTGGCCCGCCAGCAGCGGATCCTGATTGGTTGTCCTAGGCTGATCTGATTGGCTGTTAACGGGCGCTGCCGATTGGACACCGCCAGCGCAGCAAACTCAAAGCATTGGCTGTTATGATAGCAGCAAGCCCTATAAAAGGGCTGCTGCTGCCCGAGTATTTTAGCTCTGTTCTGAAGTCACTAATAAAGAGTTGAGTCACTTTCCAATGCCCCGTCTTGCGCCCATGCTCCGAACAGAACAGGCACACTGGCAATGACCCCCTAGGGCCATTTCCATTCACATTTGTTTGATTGATAGTACTTCAACCCCGTCCTCCTTTTCTAGCTAGGTTCTGCAAAAAGGCTCTCAGGTTAGCCAGATGGATTTTAGTGTTACACTTGGGTTGAGATTCTCAACCTGACCAGTGCTACAATCACAAAACAAAAGTGGGGGGCTGGGTCCACTTGCCTGTGGGCTGCAAGGCAACAAAGCACCCTACTTTATTGTCTGCATGTCTCTGAAACCAATAAAAGAAAAATCATGGTGTCCAAAGTTGCTGAGGGATTAAAAAATATCCAAAAAATTAAGAATCCAAAAATTTCTCCCAAAATAAGTCCTCTGCAGGGAAATTAAAGCCAATTCATATTCAACCCAGTCTTGAAGTTGGACTGAAATAGATCTAGATTATCCACTTTCCCCCCAAATATTCCTGGATGTGAACCACCATGATACTTTTCAAAGCCCTTTGCAAAAGAAGAATATCAAATATTAATATAGCTTTTAAAATATTAAGGTGAATAGGAATTGCTGATTTTTTTTTCATCTTGCAAGAGGACATTAATAACATTTGGCCTCCCTGTGTCACTCCTAATTCTCTACTTGTTACTTTCTAGGGTGGACAAAGATCAAGAATGTAGATAGTCTGTGAAATTTCTCCAAAGATTGTTTAGGCTGCATTAACTTACATTGATACCATGATGCAAGTAGATTAGATAGAGCTCCATACAGCTCTGGAATTCTATTAGTGATAATATTAATATGAGCAATTATCCTTAAAGTGATAAAAAGTTTGCCTTAGAAACTTAGCACAACCATTCTCAAGGGATTCCATCACTCGCCCACTTAAATCTTATTTTTTAGAACCTATTTCAGCTGGATTGTTGAAACATAAAACAGGCATAGAAGTATGTATTCTGTGAAATCTGCCAGTGATAAGCATGGTCATGTAACTTTACTTGAGTTCTGCAATATTTTGCCATGCTAGAGTTGCAGACTTGCCTACGTGATGTCCCCAGTGCAAAAGCACTTTCATTCAACTTCCCAAATAACCAGTCAATGGAGCAAACAATGATGCCCTGTTTTACCTCCTATAATATTTTAAATATTGTGCCACTGTGGTTATCCCAGTCCTTCCAAAGTCAGAAATACTATATATAAAATCAAGAGACTAGTGAAGAAAGCAGTCATATGAGGTATCTTGAAATGTAGATACGTGATTAGAAATGATCAAAGATCTACATACGGAATACAGATAATGGATATAATAGCCATATAATTTTTTAACACATTAGTAATTCTTAAGAGAGTCATTCATTCACTGGGTTGCAGCTTCTCTTTTAATCATGGTATTGCAGTCCTTTAAATGTGAAAAAAGGATACAGAAATGGAATATAATTGTACTTGTAGTGGTGAGCACAAATTTACTTAGAAAGCAATATTTGGGACTGCTGTAGAAAAACTATTAAATGATATATCCCTCTATTCTCTGCTTTCTGAATTGACAGATATACCTAATACAGGTATATTTTTTTAGGGTAATGTGTCTCTAAACAGTAATTAAACTCACATTAGTTCTATTTTGAATTTTACAATGGATTCTAAAATAATATGCTGAGAAACACAGAAGTAGAATCAATAGCCTAATTAGAAAGTCAGTCTGTTTTAAAATATTTAAAAAATATTGATTAAGTTAAACTGCTGATGAGCACATGAGTGTTTTTAAAACAATGAATATAATTTGGGTAAGCATGAAAAGCATCCTGAGTGCTGGAGCAGGACATGCTAGGTACAACATCTACTGGGAATTAGGAAATCAATAAATACTTAACTGATAATTGGAAAAATAATGTTGTTTAGGAAATATCCTCTAAGATATACTGATCTATAAACTACTTTAGAGATAGTTCATATTGTTTGCAAGTATAATCTAATACGTGAATTCATTTCACAAGAGAAAATTACATTGCTGAAATTCAACACATTAAAAATTCATGTGGTTAATTGCAATCTTATTCTTCTAGCGAGTTCTATTTTGGGATTCTCAATCATCTGGTTTTCTTTCCAAAGTGTTGTACAGCAATCTTTCATTGTTCCATTGTGTTCCATTGTAAAATTTGTCTGTGCATTGACTAAAACAATATTGTACACTTAAATGCAAGATTCCTTTTATGTTACTACTGTAAGGTGCCTATGTTTGTTGTTGTTAAGTTCTGTGCATGGGCGCAAGAACGGAGATGAGGCAGTGAACAGTGAACTTCAACTCTTTATTAATCATTCTGAACAGAGCAAAAACCTAGGGCAGCAGCAGCCCTTTTATAGGGCAGGCTGCTGATCTAGTAACCAATGAGAAATGTGGAGTGTTAACCCCTTGAACTAATGAGAGTGGCTCGTTAACAGCCAATCAGATTCTCCTGAACGGAACAATCCGATATCGCTATTATCGGCCAATCAGAAGTGCAGGATTAGAACCCTGCTTTTTCTAAAGGTTTGATAATACTTTATTTAAGCGTTTTATTAGTTCATAACACCCCTTCCCCCTGGGTTCCATTTAAGGGGTGCGGTGATGTAATCCTTGAGGTATGAAGGTTGTTTTGACTGTCTATTAGATTTATGCTGTCCCACTGGTTCCTGTCTGTAATCCAGTTTTGGCAGGACGTTTTTGGGCAAATCAGGTACCGGTGGTTCCGTATCCTCATTGGATGACTTGGTGCTGCTAATGTTCTCGTTGTTGTCCTCCGATCTTCATGAGCTTGATTCTGTTGGGGTGTTCCTCTGTGGCGAGGACACTCCCCTCCTTGATTCTTCTTCATTTGTCACACCCGATTGCTGACTTCTTTAGCTCCTGCTTTCCACCATCTCGAATTCGGTTTCTTCGATATCCCCTCCCCCCTCAGTTTGGGAGTTACCGGAGTCGCAGAAACTGGGTTGTAGCCTCGAGCGAAGCTGATCTATATGGCGTTTCCATATTTTTCTATCCCAGGTTTTCACACGGTATGACCTGGGTCCAGTGGCTTGAATTACGGCTGCCTCAACCCACAACGGTTCGCCGGAAAGGTTTCTGGTGAAAACTAAGTCGTCTATCTTGAACTCGTGGCATTTTCCGCTAGATCCACAGGGTTTCTCTGGCTCGTAAGACAGGTGAAGCCGGTCGAGGTGGGAACGGAGCTTGCATCCCATCAATAGTTCAGCTGGAGTCTTGTTGGTGACGCTGTGCGGAGTGATGTGTTGGAGTAGGAGTATTCTGTTTATTTTATCTTCAATGTCCCCATAGTCCATTTTGTAGAGGGTTTTTTTAACAAATTGTACCATGCATTCGGCCCTTCCGTTAGCCGCAGGGTGAGCTGGCGAAGTTAGCGCATGGCGAATACCCCGGTCTGCTAAGTATTGTTCAAAGGGTAGAGTGGTAAACTGGAGTCCGTTGTCAGAGACCAGAATGTCTGGCAGTCCATGCGTCGCGAATAGCCTGTTCAATTTCTGGATGATGGACTCGGTTGTAGTACTCTTCATTTTGTGGATCTCGAGCCAGTTGGAATAGGCATCCACTGTTAGGAAGAACGTATGTCCCTTAGTAGGTCCCGCAAAGTCAATGTGGATGCGGGACCACGGTCCCCGGGGTGTTTCCCATTCTGTTGCAGTTGCTTTAGGTGGGGCACTGCTAACTTCTTGGCACTTTAAACAAGTCTTTACCCAGGCTTTGATCTGTTTTTCGATGCACGGCCACCACACGTAGCTTTGTGTGAGCGCTTTCATATGCACGATGCCGGGGTGACCCTCATGCAGTGTTTTTAATACTGCTCATTGTAACCGCTCTGGGACGATGACTCTATCCCCCCATAGGATGCAGCCTTTTTGCAAAAAAAGTTCTGTTTGCCGGTTCTTGAAGGGGGTGAAGTCGTCAGGGGTTTGTTCTACTGGCCATCCACGTTCGACCCAGCTAAGAATTCACGCTAAGACAGGATGGCATTTTGTTTTGATCGCAATGTCTCTGGCTGTTAGCGGTGGTGAATGTAGCACTTCAATCTGGAGTGTCGTAAGGGTTGGAGCTGGGTCGTCGATGGTCAATGGTAAAGATGCAGTACGATTTTTGAATGAGACCTGAACTAGACTGGATCCAACGACCGGAATTCGGTTTCCCTGATAATCCTTGAGTATGATTCTTTGGGTTCTGAGGTCTTGCCGCCGGATGCCAGGAATTAATTGTTTAAGGGTCTTCCAGGAAACCATCAAGAGGGACGATCCTGAATCGACTTCTGTTAGGGATAACATTGTTTACCCTAACTGGTTTAGGTAAATAATAATATGTAATCATAGTTTGTATGTTAAAGTGTCTGCAACTTTAACTGTGGGATAGTAATTAAGGGAGTGGTTGTGAAAGCACTTTAAAAGAAGCAAGACGACAGCTTGCTCTCTCTCTGACTTTGATGATCCCTGATTACTGCAAGGACTCAAGACTGCATTGCTCGAACGGGAGAAAAAACAAAGGACTGACTTGTAAGTGAACTGACATAGGATATTCTAAACGGATTTTGCTAACTGAATATCCCTGAATGGACTGACTAAATGATACATGACTATTGGACTGTTATTTTGACTATGCTATGAACTCATAATGGAATAAACTATATTTTTGATAGCACAAGCGTATCTGTTATTTTTACTGTATGTTAATAAACATACAAGCTTAGCTCACTCATTTATCTGTGTGCCTATCTGACTAATGCTGCACATTCTGTTTAGCTTGTCTCCCTAACCCTGGTTGGGGAAACCAGGCTTAACACTGGTTATGGGCCCAGAGGCTGCAAAGTTAGTTTAATTAGGATAAAACAGATTTATGTAAAAGTGAGAGTTTGTGTTGTTATACATTACAGTAAACAGACAGCTGTGTTTTATTAATTATAGTTTTATATCCATACAAAGAAAACATGGCACAAGTCAATCTACAAAGTTTGTCCCTTATATCCAAGTTGGATGGAACAAACTATGTATCATGGTCTATGAAATGTAGTCTGCTTCTACGAAGAGAAGGTTTGTGGAACATAATTGAAAATCCACCAAACGTAGAAGAATGGGATCCAGAGGACAAGGAAGATAAACTAAAGATAGAAGAATTTATGCATAAAAATGAACACGCTATTTGCATTATTACTTTAACCTTAACTGATCAACAGCTTGTTTATATCCACGGAGAGAAAATGGCTGTTGGGTGTTGGCAGAAGCTGAAGAGGATTTATGTTCGAGATAATGTTGGTGCTCAAATAAATCTAACACGGAAGCTTTTCAGTACACATCTCCAAACAAATGGTGATATGCTGAGTCATTTGAAAACTATGCAAAGCATTTTTTAAGAACTGCACGAGAAAGAGCTTATTTTCTCTGAACAACACCAAGTCTACATAATTCTATCTTTCCTTGATGAAAGTTATGATAACTACGTAACTTCACTTGAAATTTTGCCAAAGGAAAGCCTAACTTTAACTGATATAACTGGCAGATTGATTGAAGAGGCCAGAAGAAGGCTTGAAAGAGATGAGTTAAGGAGGGAACAACCTCAAAAAGAAGATAATGAATCTCCTACTGCATACGCAATGAAAAAGTGCTTTAATTGTGGAGGAAGAGGACATTTGGCAAGATTTTGTAAAAAAGCAAAGCACCAGAACGCTGGCCAGAATACAAAAAGTCATCAAAAGATAAATAAAAATTTAGAGTTAGCCATGTATACTAACGGAGCTGTAAAAAATAATTTATGGGTGGTTGACAGTGGAGCATCTCATTGTATAACAAATGATAACAAAAATTTTATTAAAATGTCCAAGAGTACACAGCAGATATCGTTAGCCAATGGCTGGAAACTGAAAGCTAAAGGTCAAGGTATAGCATATTGTTCTTTTATAAAAGAGAATGTAAAAATGTTATATGTACCACAACTTAAGTTTAATTTAATTTCAGTTAGAATTTTGGTTAAACTAGGATATGTAGCTACATTTAGGGGAGATAACTGCATAATTGAGAAAGAAAATAAGAAAATTACTACATCTTTAAGAGGTGAATTATATGTGTTAAATGATGATGGTTTAAAGGTGGCTAACATGGTTTATGAAAATAAGAAACCTCATGATGAATGTATTCACTTGTTACATCGAAGGCTAGGGCATTTAAATTTTAAAATGCTTAAGAAAACTGTTGAATTATCTAAGGGAATAAGTTTGAAACCTTGTAATAAGTATTTGCAATGTAATGCCTGTAATCAAAGCAAGAGCAGGGTCACACCGGCTAATAGAGTTGATGGATTTACTACCAAAGAGCCTTTAGAGGTAGTATTTGCAGATTTAATAGGTCCGAAAAAACCAAGTGTAGGAGGAGCTCGTTACATACTAAGTATAATGGACCATTATTCTAGATATGGGTTTTGCTATTTAATGAAGAGCAAAACTGAAACGTATCAAAATCTCTTTAATTGGATAAAATTTGCTGAAAGGAAAACTAAAAAGAAATTAGTAACTCTTATAACAGATAATGGTATGGAATTTACAAATAATAAATTCCAGAACAGACTTAGAATGTTAGGTATTCAACATAAAAAGTCTGCACCATATAGGCCACAACATAATGCCTTTATAGAGAGAAGAGGCCAAACATTACAATCAATGGCACGAACTATGATGTCTGATTCAGGATTACCTGAAAATTTGTGGAGAGAAGCAATAATGTGTGGTAATCATATATTAAATAATGTTGTTAATTCAACAATAGGTGAATTACCATTCACACTGTGGCATGGTACAAAACCTGATTTAAGTTACATGCACACATTTGGAGCACCAGCATGGATGCATATCCCTACACAACTTAGACACAAAGGACAACATAGAGCTAAAAGATTATTTTTTGTAGGATATACATCTAATCATAGATCTTATAGATTCTGGGAACCAGGTACATCTAGAGTTTACACCAGTGCTAGTGCAAAATTCCTAGAACATGTAGGATGGAATAGATTAGAGCAAGATTTAAATAATGAAGTAATTATTGAACCCTACAAAAGGCAGAAAGAACAAATTAGTTATAAGAAGAGTCCAATTAAAGAAGAAGTCCAAGAAGAGCAAATAGGACCAGAACAAGAGGAAACAGTTGATCAGGAAGAGTTAGATAATCAAGAAGAGTTAATTAATGAAAGTCCACCTGTAAGTCCTGTAATACCTAGACGTACTACACATATAACTAGACCACCTGATAGGTATCAAGCAAGTATAGTTTGCCAAGTAACTAAAGTTCCAACTAGTGTAGATGAACTTAGGATGTATCCTGCTAAGGATCAGGAGAATTGGCAAAAGGCAATGAAAAAGGAATTAAATTCATTAAAGGTAATGAAAGTTTATGAAGATGCTAAATTACCTCCAGGAGAAAAATCCATTGGGTGCAAATGGATATTTAAAGTAAAAACAGGAAATGATGGGACTGTAACCCATAAGGCTAGGTTAGTAGCTCAAGGATTTAATCAAACTGCATCTGATTATGATGAAATTTTTGCACCAAGTCTTAAAGCAACATCTTTAAGAGCAGCATTAGTGTGGGCAGCTAAGAAAAACTATGTCATTAACCATTTAGATGTAGAAACTGCTTACCTGCATGCACCATTGCAGCACACTATATATTTAAGAAAACCAGTAGGTATAAAAGACAATAAAGTAAATAGTAATGATTGTTGGAAACTCAAAAAGAGTCTTTACGGGTTGAAACAATCTGGGTTTGAGTGGAACCAATATATTGTGAAAGAGTTAAACAATATAGGTTTTAAATCTGGTTTAGCAGATCCATATGTGTTTAAAAGAGAAAATAATGGAACGGTGTCATTATTGTTATTATTTACAGATGATATTGCTTTGATAACTAAGACTAATAATGAAGCTAATGAGATTATATCATTATTAGCCAAAAAGATAAAATTAAAGCATTTAGGTGAAATTAAAAAGTATCTAGGATTGACAATTAACAAAACAAAAAATGGTTTTAAGATATCTCAAGAAGATAAAATTTGCCAATTAATTAAAACGTTTAAAATGGAACTTTGTAAACTGGCAAAGACTCCAATGAGTCAGGAAGTTTGCCAAACTAATGATCAAAGTCCCAAATTTGATAAGTCCACATATCAATCTTTGATTGGCAGCTTATCATATATAAGCAATTGGTCAAGGCCAGATATAGCTTATAGTGTAAATCAGCTGGCACGTTTTAATTCAGATCCACATCAATGTCATTGGCAATCATTAAAGAGAATTTTAAGATATCTTAAAGGAACAATGAACCATGCATTGTATATAGAACCAAAGGGTGATTTGAGTCTTAGTGCCTATGCAGATGCAAGTTTTGCAACTGACATAAACACTATAAAATCAACATCTGGGATGGCTATATTATTTGGTAAAACACTAATAGGGTGGAGGTCAATCAGACAACAGCATATCAGCTTGTCCACGATGGAAGCGGAATTTTCATGTCTGTCATTACTATGCACTGACTTGATTTTGTACAAACAGTTATTATTAGACATGGGTATTACTGTAAAAGATTCCATTATTGTGTACGAGGACAACCAGGCAGCTATAAAATTAGCTACTAGTATTGCTGTAAAAACTAGATCAAAACATACTGATTTAAGATACTTAAATGTTAGAGAATCTGTAAAGAATGGGCTAATTAAATTGGAATACTGCATGACGGAAGAAAACATTGCAGACCAATTTACAAAAGCTCAAGGAGTAATCAAGTTTAAAGAAAGTTGTCACAAATATGATTTAAAGATGTAAATAGTTATATTATTATTTAACCTAAAAGGGGAGAATGTTAGGGATAACATTGTTTACCCTAACTGGTTTAGGTAAATAATAATATGTAATCATAGTTTGTATGTTAAAGTGTCTGCAACTTTAACTGTGGGATAGTAATTAAGGGAGTGGTTGTGAAAGCACTTTAAAAGAAGCAAGACGACAGCTTGCTCTCTCTCTGATTTTGATGATCCCTGATTACTGCAAGGACTCAAGACTGCATTGCTCGAACGGGAGAGAAAACAAAGGACTGACTTGTAAGTGAACTGACATAGGATATTCTAAACGGATTTTGCTAACTGAATATCCCTGAATGGACTGACTAAATGATACATGACTATTGGACTGTTATTTTGACTATGCTATGAACTCATAATGGAATAAACTATATTTTTGATAGCACAAGCGTATCTGTTATTTTTACTGTATGTTAATAAACATACAAGCTTAGCTCACTCATTTATCTGTGTGCCTATCTGACTAACGCTGCACATTCTGTTTAGCTTGTCTCCCTAACCCTGGTTGGGGAAACCAGGCTTAACAACTTCCATCACGCAGGGCTGGTTTTTGATGGCAACCTTCACTCGGATCTTCTTTGTATCTAGTGATGAGGTGTGACCAATTGTAATGGTTTGGTGTGCCTCTTCTCATTTTGTTGAATTGGCCAGTGGTTTATTTCTGTAGGAGTGGTTGTTCCATTGGGGTTCAAATGTTCCTGACTCACAGGATGATTCCCTGTGGTTTGGTGGCAGTTGGTCCCCCTCTGAAGTGAGCTGGATCCTTGCTTGCTTCTACAGACCTTTCCGATGTGGCCTCTTTTCCCACAAACATGGCAGAGCACATCGAGGAATTTGCAGTCTGATCGCGGGTGGTTTGCCCCACAACCTGCGCATTGGTGCTGTAGTCTTTGATTCCGCTGGTGGCATTGGTCACGTTCAGACCGGAGCTGGTTGACCTCCTCCTCATCACTTTCTGATGATGATTTGAGGTCCTTGTGGTGGGTTGCTGTTGTGTGTCTCTCTAGGCGAGGTGAGGTTTCGCTGGCGAGTTAGCGGAGTGGTGCATTGGTGCGGCGCATTCGGGCAGCTGACTTCCTGGTTGCTTCTACTGCAGTAGCGTCAGTGATGGTATCTGCAAGGCTGATGTCACCTTTCGCCATCAGCTTACTTTGCACATGTGGTGCATCTAATCCCAGAACTATTCGATCTCTCAGAGCTTCTTTGAGGTCGGTGAACCCACAGAAGGGAGCCTCCCAGGTTCCGGAGATCCGTGATGAAATCTGCAACACTCTCTCCCTTCCGCTGGTCTCTTTGGTAAAATTCATGTCTTCGGACAAGCGCTGGTACGGTAGGTGCATAGTGGGCCCGTAGGAGGGACTCGAGGACGTCCCAGTCCATGGATTTCACCTTTGCCGGTTTCGCCAGTGCCTTGGCCATCTTAAAAATGGCAGGTCCGCAGTGATTCAGGAATACCGCTCGCTTTTTTCCCATAGTGGCATCCTTCAGGTTGTTGGTCTCCAGAAACATCTGGAACCAGTCCATGTACGAGTCCCAGTCTTCTTGTGCCGGGTCAAATGGAGCGGGTGGTATGGCGCCACCGGACATGGTTTCCGCTGTCAATGTGCCTTCAGCCACGTGCTCTGTTTGGTGCTCTGTAGTGTTCACTCAGCTCTGGCATCTCCGCATCCCATCCTCGTCGCCAGTGTTAAGTTCTGCGCATGGGCGCAAGAACGGAGACGAGGCAGTGAACAGTGAACTTCAACTCTTTATTAATCATTCTGAACAGAGCAAAAACCTAGGGCAGCAGCAGCCCTTTTATAGGGCAGGCTGCTGATCTAGTAACCAATGAGAAACGTGGAGTGTTAACCCCTTGAACCAATGAGAGTGGCTCGTTAACAGCCAATCAGATTCTCCTGAACGGACCAATCCGATATTGCTATTATCGGCCAATCAGAAGTGCAGGATTAGAACCCTGCTTTTTCTAAAGGTTTGATAATACTTTATTTAAGCGTTTTATTAGTTCATAACAGTTGTCCTTTATTATGATAGACAGGCTATTATAAATGTTCTAATTAGCACATAGCACTTAGATTTATATACTGCTTCACAGTGCTTTATAGCCCTCTCTACAGAGTCAGTATATTGCCCCCAATAATCGGGGTCCTCATTTTAACAACTTTGGAAGGATGGAAGGCTGAATTAACCTTGAGCCAGTGAGATTTGAACTGCCGAGCTGCTGGCAACCGGCAATCAACAGAAATAGCATGCAGTACTGTATTCTAATCACTGTGCCACCACAGCTCTTAACTGTCTTTTTATGGGGTATTTCATCAATGAACAAAAAATATTCTTCAAAAACCACACACTCCTGCCTAATAAATCTATAAATCAATCATGTAATGGTCTTATCAGGGCCCAGGAAAGAGGGTAGCAATGCTCAGAAAACATGGCAAATAGAAAACATCTGAATATTTCTCCATTATCTGGAAAATGGATACCAATTCTCATGATTATCAAAGAACTATTAACAAGTGAAGTATGAAAGAGTTTAACAATTTCAGAGATAAATAGGGCCCTAAAAATGAGAATATTCAGTTGTTGAGATTTCTGTAACCTTTTGCCTTTGAATGATTTTTAAAAATTTATTACATTTATTTGCTGCCCCATCTTGCTGTCATTTTAGTCAGAGAAGCTTATCTCTCTCTCTCTCTCACACACACACACACATACACACACACCACAACTGTGTTTTTTTTTCAGGATTTATCAATGCAATGTATAAACATGTAAGGAATTAGGATATAAATTTACTTAACTTCTGACATTAATCATTGTAATTTTCCAAGAGTAACATGGAGATCAGAACAAACTAGAGCAACCATAAGGATATAGAATAGAGAAAAACATTCATCCTTACACCATTAACAGTATAGAATGGCAGCCCATGGGCAAGATGCGTCACACACAGGTCACACCCACCCCAGCTCTGCGAAGGGAAAAATGTCACAATATATTAAGCGATGGCAACGTGACGCCGCAAGTTTGACACACGTGGTATAGGCAATCATTTCTTCTCAGCTGATAAACAAGGTGGATCAAAGATAGGCCAATCACTGTATTTTATTTTTCTCCATAGAAAACCTTAGCATATTCAGAAACATTCAAAGGTCATGCATGCATCAATGGGGTAAGAAATTGTTTAGAAAACAATGGCAACCAATTCAAATATAAATTCTTCTTGGAGCCTGACTTCTATTATATTCTGAATATTCTTCACTGGAAGGAAATTTCCCACAAAATTTTAATATTACAAACTGACTTTTGATTTATTGTGACTCGGGTTTTCATTCAGAAGAAATTTTGTTGCTATAATTATCAGGTTTTGATGTAACAAGAAGGAAGATTATTTGATCTTCTGATTTTACCCAGCAATGTAGTTGTCATTTTCTCATGCATTCATGGATATTTAGGTAAACAACTACTAAAATAGGTATATTTTATTTCATATTCCATTAGTTAAAAATGAAGCAATTCCCTAAGAACCATTTTAACCCCATATTACAAAAACACATCTGTGAATAGTTTCCATGGAATCATATCATTAATAATAATGTGAAGATAACACCTAGATAAAAGTAAGGGATCTGTAAGTATACTAGCCGTGTATAGATGCATAGTTAAAATCAGTGCATATTATTATGTCCTATAACATTCCAAGCAGCTAATATAAGCAATTCATTTCAGGTGCATTTCTTTCAGAATAGAATGTGGCTGCCCTCTTTCTGACATATGCTAATCAGTTTAGCTGCATAGTACTTAAAAGATGGGAGCTACATTTGTTGCTGGTAAGCTTCCAGATGCCATTGAAAGTATTGGTTGTTAGCTAGGAAGCCTTATACATCCTTGCTACCTTCAGAACCATTTGCTCTGGGTAGAATAAGTCCATGTAACATAGGCCATCCAGTAGTGTGTATTATAGGTACTCATCTTCTTGGAGATCAATTAGGAATCTGAAGGGTGTCCTTTTTGGTAGCAGCCTTCTCATTATGGGACACATCTCCCCTGTTATCATTTCATTTTTTATAATAATGTCATCAAACATTACTTATCAATAAAAATACAAATATAAATAAAAAATAAAAGTATAGAAAAATAGAAAGTGCAGAAAAAAATGGAAAAGGAAAAAATAAGAATATAATAAAAAGGAAAGGAAAGAAATGTATAAAGAAATGATTTCTCCCTTCATCACAGTTATGAACAATTTTAATAAAAATATTTAACCTATCTTTAAAATACAAAAAAAGATATCTTCTTTCCATACCTCATTTATTATCTATAAACAAATCTTTAGAACCTCATTTTTCAGTCCTGGTCAACAAAAGTTAATTAAGGGTTACCAGGGATAACAATATAGATATTTTAACTTTGATCAAATAAACCAACTTTATATTCCTTCCTTTTGCTTTTAGCAATTTGGATCTTTAATAAATAGTATCCCAGAGCTTGAGAAAACCAGTTTGTTCTAGTGGATAAGGCACCAGACTAGAAGCTGGAAGACTAAGTTCTAGTCTTGCTTTAGGCATGAAATCCAGCTGGGTGATTTTGAGCCAGTCTCTCAGTTTCTCTCAGCCCATCCCATCTCACATAGTTATTGTGGCAGTGGAAATAGGAAGAGAAGGAGAATTAGGTAAGTTTGTCAATTTGAGTTATTTATAAAAATAATAAAGGCAAGGTAGAAAGTCCATTAACATCAAACTCAGCATATATAAGTAATTTTATCCAGCCACCTGCAAATTCAATCAGTTTGTCTCAGGAGCTTGGTCCCATACAACTTTTCTTAAACCAGTTAGGGTTAATCTGAATAAGGTCATAGGGTGAGAGGCTGAGAATGCAATACGTTCTGAGACAAGAACTGACACAGTTTTGCTCTTATCATGACTAGGTAGACCCAAACCTAAACTGCTACTGGTTGCATCTACGGTTCTAATTTTCTTCCATCTTTGCTTTAAGCTTCCTTTTGGTAGCTTTTTCCCCTCAGTTCCTCAGTAAGTGAAGCCTTGATTGTAAAACTGCTTAAAATATAATTCTTCAGACTTTAGGGCAATTTCATCAAGTTGCTTTGAATTCTGTTTATGAAATAAATTTCAATCATTTTCCCTTTCTTTCTTATTTTTAATGCATGGCATATGCATTTCTGGTATTCCTGTCAAATTAAACTGGTCTGTTAAAGTCAACATGTATGTTGATATTGTAGAATGTTCAAAACTGTTGAAAGAAAAGTAAGTTATGTTCCAAATGATGTCCTTCTCAAGATTAGAATTTTAAAACAACTGACTTGTGATTAAAGTTATATGAAGTAGGCATGACTAGTTGGATGAAGTAGGTATAGCAGTATTTATGAAAGACTGTGTATAAAAATCAAATGCAAATGTGGGATGCCATTGGCATGGGATACCATGTGGCTAAAGGATTTCAACAGCTGGAATTCAATTAACTGCATAGGGAAATGCCTAGTTTTTGGCTGTGTAAGATTGTGAAATGCAGCAGTCCTGCTGTGTGATTAGTGTTTCAGTTTCATTCATTTGCATTTAAGTAGTCTCCTTCTATTTGGAATAGCAGGAACAACTTTGTTTAGTGACAACACGGGACAAAAATGTTCTCATCTTGTTAATGTCATTTTTGTGGAGACTAAGGATTATGGGTCCTCTGCGACTTGGACATTGATCCTAAGCATGCTTATTTATTGGTTGGAAGCAAGTTGCAGTAAAATGAACAAGGCTTCCTTCCAAATAAGTGTGGCCAAGATCAGAATGTAGAGAAACTCTTTTTGCAGACTGAGCAGGTGATCAACACAAGATGACATCCTGGGATTCAGAATGTAATGGCTATTGATAAAATGATTTGAAAGTTGAATTTTGAAAATTGAATTTGTCCACATATACACCTACCGCATATGTCCTCCCTCCCTTCTATCCCGTTTCCACACTCAAAATATTAGGGAGTGAGGGGAATAGCTATAAGGATTGAAGATGCTTAGGCAGAAATCCCTGATTTTTTTTACTCTAGAAATTTTGTGTTTTATTGGTGCAGGGGGGTTGTTTGTTTATTTTGGGTGGTGTTTTTTGTTTTTTTTTTAAAAAAAAGCTGTCTGAAAAAAATGATATATGACTAAGGCATATTTTCTGTGTGCTACTATGTTCAGAATCTCTTTATAAGTATCATTACAAAGTATTTATCTAAGCTTCTTGTATCTGCTTCAGGAATGCAGAGGGAAAAGAGACAGAGAATAGCATGTGTTTTTTATTGCTATGCCTGGCTGGAAGATTCTTCTTCATATACTTTTCTTTCTCGAAAGAAGTGTTTACTTATTCAGTGGGCAGATAGCAAAGTGTCTTCAACTCTCAAATTTCCAGAAAGATCATTTAGTATCTTACAAACAAAATAGAGACTTCCGCTCCAAACTTATACCAAAACAAAAATGCTTATTTTAGAGTCCTCAGAAGCCTTTGATATCACTACTCCGTTCTCTGGAATTGTACCAAAATTTAAGAGCATAGCACTATTTCTATTAGATCACAGTTGTTCCCATTTCTACTACTTAGAAAATGATTAGCTCTTCCAAACACTGCTGCCTGGCCCTTAACAAGCTCTGACATAATCGCTGGACAAGATGAGAACTCTAACTTCTTCTGTCACAGCTGTTTATCCTGTTGTCTGCTATAAAATGTGACATATAAGGCTTTCTTGTAGTCCATTCAATTGATTCAAAATGAAACAGCTCAAGTAGGTAAGAGTGTCAAATGCTTTACCATATAACAACACAGCTTCAAGAGCTCCACTGGTTATTTGTCTGTTTTAGGCGGAATTCAAGGTGCTGTTTATTTGTTATCATGTGGCCTAGGATCTGTTGAATTTTATTATTTGTTTATTTAATGTATCTTTATTTTAATCTAACTACTTTATTGGATGTATATGCCACAGATGTGATTACGATTGGAAAAGTTTGTAAGGCCAGCATATTACATTGACAACAAATATAAGATATTGCATTGATGACAAAAGCATATGTTATCAAGGTTATGGTTTTTCTACTGTGTTTCTCACAAAATAAGGCTGGGCCTTATTTTTTTTTGACCCCCCCCCCCCATAAAAGGCATCCTCGGGCGGCGACGGCTTGAATGTTGACCTCGGCATTGGTGGGGCACTTCGTATCGAGAGACCTCCTGCCACCATTGCTTTCCCTTCTCCCCATGCTGCCACAGCATTTAGAGCAACGCTGTGGCATTTGGCACAGTCATGCGTAGCCAGCCAGGGCTCCTCCCTGCAACCGGAGCCCAGTGGAGACACTCGGCTTCATGCGCTCCTGTCACTGCCTTCTCTTTGCCTTTGAAGACAAAGCCAATTCTTTTAAAAGCGACGCCCTACTACCAGTACAACAAAGTCTCCCCTGCCAGAGAGGGCATCCCAACCCCACGTGGGGAGGTGAATCTCCTGGGGCTGCAACACAGGATTAGCCCACCCCGGGAGAAGTGCCCAGCCGCCATCCCTGCCTGGTGCAGGGCAGAGTGCAAAGAGCTTCACCTGGTTTGCCCAGTGCAGCTGACAGGCGGGCCCTCCTGCCTGGTGGTGGAGCTCTCACCAAGGCAGTGAGCACCTCCCCGCTGGGCCCTCCGCTCATTCTGCAAGGGCTGCGCCAGAGCCAGATGGGCTGGGCCGAGCTGGGAAAGCGAGCTGTGGGTGTGCACCCACCTGCCAAGCAAAAGAGATGGGCCGACCCAAGCTTGGCTTCCTTCCCAAGTCCCTCCAGCCCAAACCTGAAGGGGCCACAAGGAGAGGCCGCCTGAGGCAGTGATACCACCCACTCATCCATGGACAGGGAGGCAAGGCGATGCCTGTGCCATGTCCTCCTCCGAGCTGAGCCCTGCCAAGTGAGCACCTCTGCCGATGCCTGTGCTGCTACAGTGTTTGGAGCTGCCAGCACATTTGGAGATGTGTGGGGACAGGGATGGGTTGGGCGAGGGGTGGAAAGGATGGGTGGCTTTGGGCCCTCTCCGCCGGCCACACTGGCCAGGGAAGCAATGCTGCCAGGAGCCCCTGAAGCCGAGTGTCTCCCCCGGGCTCCGGTTGCAGGGAGTAGCTCTGGCTGGCTGCACGTGGCTGTGCCAAATGCCGTGCATGGGGAGAAAGGAAAGCAATGGTGGCAGAAGGTCTCCCGATACGATGTGCCCCACCAATGCCGAAGTCAACGCAGGCAGTACCATATCCGGGTATGCAACAAAAGTACTTCCTAATGGCAAGCCCCCCTCACCATCCCCCCGCCATTTCACATGTTTAATATAGGCCTTAATGTGAGGGGAAGGGCTTAATTTGATTTTATGCCTATAAAACATGCTGGGACTTCCTATTGGAGGAGGCCGTATTGTTGGAGAAATACAGTAGTGCTAATATATCTCCATGGTACTCGGTCATCAGAAAGACTGAATATCCTGGACGGCTGTTCAGTACTAGACAAAGTAAAATTAGACTGATCATTAAGATCACTAATACTAAAATACTTTAAGCTTCTAATATGAAGGCAAGTGTACTTTCTATTGAAAGGCAATAGAAAAAGAGTTCAATAAAACATTGATAATATTTGTGTAATTTGTGAAAACATTTGTGTCTGGCTATCTATCTACAGTATCTATCAAAATAAAGTGTACACTGTATGTATAGACATGAATGTGTATATAGGAGCATGTATTTATTCCACTGTGCATGTGCATGTATTTATTCCACTGTGAGATTTGTTGAGGGTTTGGATGTATTTAAAGATAATGTCCTATCCACTCTTTATACAGAGTGTTAATAAAACACGAGTTCAATATTTTTTTAAAAAAAATTGTTTCATAGATTCTTTTATGTCATAGTGTTCAATATCATTCCTTTGATCATGCAACTGAATTGACTTTTGGCACCTTCATCATATATTCCTTAGGCTAAAACCAAAAAGAGATTACAAGCAGTAGAAAAAGTGTTAGAAAGAATTATCAAATTTATCTATTCTTCAAGACAACATTTGTGAAGCAATCAAATCTTTTGAATGTCTATAAGCTAATTACTATTCTAATCAGTCTCTGAAGGAAATAATCAATGTATCAAGTAGCAATGCCAATCTTCTATGACTAGTATTACAATCTTAAATTACTATCTGTTAGTGTATCCATTCTAGCCGAATGTGAAATTATCCCACCCCAATTTCTAATTAACTCATTCTAAGCCTCAATATTATCTTCTCACCATTTTCATCCTGCATATTTACCTTAATAAAGCACAATTAGAACCTCGGTGGCGCAGTGGTTAGAGTGCAGCACTGCAGGCTACTTCTGCTGCCTGTCGGCTGCCTGCAATTTGGCAGATCAAATCTCAGAGATTGTGGGGGGCTGGCAGCAGCAATGAGGAGGTTTCTGAGGAGCCTGTGCCAAGTGTGCATGCGTGCAGGGTTGCTTGCAGGAAAGAGCAGTTGCAGCAGCTGGGACAACTTGGGAGTAAGGCTGCAAGGCAATGGCCCCTCCTTCAAGAAGATAAAAGCCAGCTGTGAAGAGAACATTCTTTGTAGGAAGCAAAAATGTTTTGAAACTCAGCCTCGTGGACATTACAGTATCTTAAGTTGGTATTTGAAGACTCTTGTGTTGTGAAATATTTCTTATCTGTTATTCTTGGCAGACTCACACAGTTTTGGCGAGGCTTGTACTTATCAAAGTTAATTAGTTTGTAGTAGTCTTTTAACTGGGGATTCATAAGAATCATTAAAAGGTTTCTGTTCCCTTTGGTTTGTGTTTGTTTTATTGGAAAAGGGTTTGGGTCAGAACAGGAATTTATGTTACTGCCATAGCTAAGAGATTGTGGGAGGATTTGTTCTCCTCCAAGTTTGCTGTCCATAAATAAAAAAGAAAACTCTGAATGGATGCTTGAACACAAGTATTGCTTCTTCCCTATAGTCCTTATCTAGTCAAATCTATGCAGCATTGTCTACCCCATTCATTGAAGCAAGGAACTCAGGGCAGTGCTTTAACAAAAGTATTAGCATGTGTTAAGTGTTTACGGAGTTTCTCAGTCATCCAGGTCAGGGTTGTGTCAAATGTCATGCTGTCTTCAAAAGGCAACTGAAAAAAACATTTCTTCCTCAAGAAAAAATATAATTCAGTTGCCTTTTGAAGAAAAACATTTTTAAACATTTCTCAAAGTTAAATACCTTCCAAAATTTGCAATTAAAATCTTTTAAGAGCTCTTTTCCTCTTTATCTTGTTCTTCGTTCTCTTGGGAAATTAGCGTTCTCTTAGGCTTGTTTTTTTATTAAATCCTGACATACTATTTTAGAAAGCTAGTTTGGTATAGTGCAGCGATGGCTAACCTTTTAGGTACCAAATGCCCAAAATGTGCACGCACGCACCCCCAAAATGCAATGCGAGTGTGTCCCCCGCATGTGCATCCCACCCTCGCACATGCGTGGCAGACACCCGAAAACCAGTTGGCCGTCGGGAGGCGCATGCGCACACATATGGCAGAGCTGAGCTGAAGCGAAGGCTCATGTGCCACAAAGAGGGCGCTACATGCCACCACTGGCATGCGTGCAATAGGTTCACCATCATGGGTATAGTGGATCAAGACATCAGGCTAGAAACCAGAAGTCCATGTGTTCTAGTCCTTCCTTAAGCACAAAGCTAGGTGGATGAACTCAGTCACTCTCAGCACTAGGAAAGAAGCAAGAATAAACCACTTCTGAAAAACCTTGCCAAAAATACTTCAGGGATTAATTCAAGCAATTGCCAGAAGTCAGTACTGACTCAAGGGTACAATAAGTAAATAAATAAATTACTACTTTATTGTTTTTACAGTGACCTAAGGTAGAAAGGCTTTACCCCCACCGCCAATATACATTTTTGACCATGATTGTTAGGTGAATCACTGTAGCTATTAAATGAATCATTTGGTCATTAACTGAATTCAGCTTCCCACACTGCCCTTCTTTGTTGGAAACCAGCTGGAAAGATCACCCAACAGTGATCACATCATCCTGGACACTGCAACCATTGTAAATACATGCCAATTGCCATGTGCCTGAATTTTGATCAGGTGACTATGGGGATGCAGCAATGGTCATAAGTATGAGGACCGGTTGTATATCACTTTTTTTCATGCCATTGTAAATGAATGGCTGTAAGTCAAGGACTACCTGTATTGAATTTAATATGCTTTTAACATAAAATACTGAAATAATTTTTAATATATAATAAATCAGAGTGTATGTGGACAACTTTTCTCAGCAGAATGTTGCAGAGACAACACAGAATCTCAATGTGAAGAATATTGTTTCAAATGCATTGGAAAAGAATGAAGGAATTGATTAATAACCTTATTTTGCTTGTCACTTGCAATCATTATGTTCCTACAGAAATAAAGTCCATTGACTCTGTGGGCTTTATGTAGTGAAAAGAACGATGAAGCTGTATTTTATCACAAATATTCCAAGTATGTTCTGTTATTGTAGAGAAGGAAAAAAAATGTAGGTTCAAGTTTGCTTATGATGTTTCGTTCAATCCATTCCATTTTGTTGTTTACAGGGAAGGAGGTAAGATGCAGTTTACTTTTCATACATCCTTGTTTACTTTCTTTTTAAAAATGCAAAAATGACTGTATTGAGAATTGTGCAGGTAAGAGGCAAAGGGAATGACATCTTTAAACAAGATGTCTCTCTTCCCTACACATCAAACATCCCAACTCACATATGCAATCAACATACTCTTGGTGTTGAGTGTCTCCAGAAATGAATGTAAATTTCAATCCATTTGCTCTTTAGGAGGGAAAAAATTGGTTTATTATTTTACTTAATAACATGTAATTTAACAGACTGTGCCCTCTATTACGTGTGTGTGTGTGTGTGTGTGTGTGTGTGTGTGCAAATTCTATCAGCTCCTTTAAGTCTCCAAGGTAATATTCTTTAGGGTTGCAAAATACTAACAATTCATGAAAATGAAATATATTCAGTTCTATTCCTTTGGCTATGTTACTAGGATTATGTTTTGTGAATCTTCAGAGAACATTTTTTTCTTGTCAAAATATATTTTGACTATCTTACACATTGCCCAAACATCTGTCCAAATGACAAGCTTAATATGTCCTGCTGCTTCTTTCAGACCCCACTGTTTTCTAAAAAAGAGTGACTTTTCTCCTTAAGGTTGACATCATTTTCCCAATAAATCAAATGCTCCAGAGAAGCGGTGGTTGTTTTATCCTGATTACACTTCACACTATTTTTTACTGATAAAATCATTATAATTGGAGTGGCAGGTGTCCTTACTTAATGATGTGTTGCTTTCCACTTCAAGCAGGCTATGCTACTAAGATTCAGCCAAGTTTAAAATGTAAAAGTAGTGATACTGATGCAGTAGTGAACCAAATTCAAGACATAGCATTAGCTGATCACAGTCCATGTACTGTAACATTATCAATGTAAGAGAAAAGCAGGCAGAGCTGAGGAATAGAGTTAAGCACACCATCAGATTAAAGTCATTCCTCTGCTACAAGTAATACACATCCAGCCCCCTTTGAATTCCATTGATTCTTATCTAGTGCCAATTTAGTGCTGACCACATTGACTGGATTCTGGTGTATAGGCTTGAGCAAAAACTATTCTGAACTACAATTTAACTTAGGGTCCTGATCCTTTGTGTTTGACATTCTACAATGCTGTTCTCAAATTTGAGGTCATCTTCCAGAATACTCCCAAAGCCTGGCCATTGCTGAGAATTCAGGGATGGAAGGGCAAGTATGGGATGAGCTATGTACAATCTAAGGAATAGGCTTACAATGATTTTGGTATCCAGAAGTTATTTATCTGTTTTTATTTTCCCACCAAAACCTATTCAGAGAACATAATGTCCTTTTGGTTTTCAGGATTAGGAGGCTACTATTTTAATATATTATTTTTCTACTACTACTATTACACCATCTTTAAATTGGAAAACAGCTGCATTATACCAGTGGGACAATTATACACTTATTTTACATTCATAATGTATATTTTAAGTGGGATTTGTCTGCATGAAACATGGGTTCCACCTGTCCTAGTTCCAGTTATCCCTGAATGGAAGGGATGTCTTCATTTCTATCTCAGGAGGACAAAGATTTAATTGGTAAACTTCTGCATGCATGTTCTGTCACAGAGCCACATGCTAGATTGAGTTTTATTTTAATCACTATTGTTGTTTCATGTTTCACACAGTCCAAGATAAAAGTTACATCAGTTGTATCTAATGCTTGACAATCAAATGATTAAGGCCATTAGTTTAAAATTGTTCCACCAAAATAAGGACTTTGCTCCACAAGATGGCTGTTGAACAGTAGAGATAATTTTCTCTCCCACTGACGAACAAAATTGAAGAACAAAATTTCCAAAATTTCTTGTCAGCTGCCAGTAATTCTTGCCAGTAATTAGGCATACTTAAATACTTTTTAAAATTTGAAACAGGCTTGTGTGTCTCTTTATTTATGAAAAGTTCTTGAAATAATAAATATATACAACATTATTGCACTTACTTACTTCTTATATGTTGTACAGTTGCATATGGACAATCAGAAGGCATAACCTTTAAATCTAAATTTCTTTCACAGAGGTAATGTAATTGTTCTTTTTTAATCTTTGAGAATTCAGAACTTATCCTTAATAAAATTTCTATTTTATTAGAATAAGCTTTATTAAGCTTCTACAGAGAAACTAAATCTTACACTGTGAGCTGAGATATGCAATGAAACATATTAGGATAGGTTTTTGATATCTCTTACTATTGAAGTGCTGATCTTTTGTCAGTAGTACTCAAAGGAACAATTGACACCTGTTATTAAAGATAAGGAATTTGAATCATACCCTTGTACTTTAATTCATTTTTTTAAAGATCGGCTCAGAGAAAAGCTCTTTCATTCAACTGTAGTACAATATACTCATTTTTAACTCTTGTTTGCAATTCCCTAATCAAAGGTTGAATGGATGGCTTGCCTCCTTTTCAGATATTTGGTTTTAAGCATTGGCTGGTTCAATCACAGATCTCAAATGAACTACCTTTTCATACTTTTATCTCAATTGAATCAGACTAAAATAGTAAGATGACATTCAGACTTGACTTAGCCCAGTGTTTGACTGACAGGAACTCTTCCTTTTTCTATACTAATACCAAAAAATTATATTACTGTGTTTTCCACAAATTTATAAATCTTCATGATACACTTTAGGATTTCAAAATAAAATTATATTTATCTCAGGATAAACGAAGCATGAAATTCACAATACTCTGAAATATACACAGAGTTTGGAACTAAGAATTCTGTTTAAAAATCTTATAGTTACCTTGCATTGAGATGTGCGGCCAATAAATTTAATAAATAAATAATCATCTTAATGTTGGAGAGGAGGAGGAGGAGGAGTGTAATATTAGAATGTTACTCTTGCTCATTTATAAAGGAAATGGCTTGAACTTATTTTGTGAAGGGTCTTTATGTTTCATTTCACTGAGTAGCAATGATTACTTTAAAGGTCATCTGATCTTCAGCAAACTTCCTTGTAGGTAATCTCATTTGAATGTTGAAGCATATCCAGGGTTGAAATATAGGCAGAAAAGCTTGAGGAGATGGATATTTGTGTACTCACTCAGCATTTTGCAATGATATTTTTAAAAAGATATTAGTTTTGCAGTGGCTTTTGCATTTCTGAAATATTTCAAAGTTCTAAAGTAATTCATAGTAACGTATTATGTTAAAATGTTTTTTCCACATGTTCAAATGGTGGGTTTTTTAATAGAAAATGAGAAAATGGAGTAGTATGGAACTACTTGTACAACTTAAAACAGTGACTTCAAATAAAAACAGTCATGATCAATGACAATTTATATGATATAACAGTTATATATATACTGTTTTTTATATATTGAATCATATAAACTGTATAAAAGATATAAATATATAGAGACATGTGATGCGACACCCAGAAAAATACAGCATACTTCACTTAATCCTCCAAGGAAAGATTGAAGGCAAATGAGGTCCAGGCAGAAGAAGAACATCATGGCTTCAAAATATAAGGAACTGATTTGGACAAAACTCAATAGCACTTTTTTATGTGGCTGTTGATAAAAATAGGATCGCCAACATGATTGCCAACATCTGATGACAGATATAGCAGAAGAAGAAGAATATAGTGTGTGTGTGTGTGTGTGTGTGTGTATTTCTCTGAAAATAAGACCGGGTCTTATATTAATGTTTTCTCCAAAAGACACATTAGGCCTTATTTTCTAGAAAATACGGTAATAAATGTATCCATCTGGCTGACAACCTTACTGGAGCTTATTTTGTGGGTAGGGATTATATTAAGAGCATAATGAAAAATCATGCTAGGGCTTATTTTCTGATTTCAATATTAGGTGTGCATGCCCCTTACTTCCTCCAGATCCACTACTACATATCTAAAATGCAAATTATTCAATGCAAAATGTCTCACAAACAAAATGCATGAATTCCTCATCTTATTAGGCACGACCATATTCAACCTTATATTTGTCTGTGAGAAATCATTATATGCATCTTTTCCAGACTTCATTACTACAGTCAGTGAATATCACGTTTATTGGTCAGATCACAAAATCTGTAGAGGAGGTGGAGTTGCTATCTTCTACAAAAAAAATCCCTAAATCTAAAAAAGATTCAAATTACACAGGAACTTGCTCTCCCAGAGACCATCATCTGTGAATTGTCCTCAAATGCCACAATCCACTTCTTACTATGCTACAGAGCCCTGGATTATGACATAGTTCATGCAAACAAGCTAACTTCACTGTTAACGTGGGCTGCCTCTTGCCCTCATCCTTTTATTTTCCTTGGTGACTTCAATCTACTTCTTATAAATTGGACACTAAATGAATGTACATCTCAACCTATACATGCAACTCTGTACAATGCTGTTACTAAACTGAGACTAGATCAATTAGTAAATAACAATACTAGACTCAATAACTGCCTTAACCTTATCTTCTGCAACAGATCAAACTCAATATATGTCCTACAAATACAAGAACCCTTTTCAAACAGTGACCACAGTATGATCGACTTTTGTCTCAATTTACACCTTCATAAAGAAGATCATAATGTTGGATCCCCAAAATACAACTTCAAAAAAGCCAACTATGATCTCATAGATGCTGACCTATCATTTCTTGATTGGCACATTCTGTTCTCTAGCTGTAATACTACAGAAGACCATTATAATGCATTTTTGTTTGAACTTGAAAGAGTCATTAAACTATACGTACCATTAGTAGCTCCCCCCCCCCAAAAAAAAAATCACCCATAACAATAAGGAAACTTCAATAAAGAAAAGATCACTATGGCATAAAATCAAAACTAGCTATGTAGCAAACTTTAAAAACCAATCAACACCCTATGCCGACAGATAAAGGAAGAACACACAAATTACCACTGCAAGCAAAAGGAAAACCTCCTACGTACAAAATCCACCCACGCCTCCTACAATTTTGTTAATACCAAACTTAAAGAATCAACAACCATCCCACCCCTACAAGGACCAAATGGGAAAGACTGCGATGATGAAGCTGTTAAGGCCAATCTCTTCAACACATTCTTCAGTTCAGTCTTTGTAAACAGCAATGGCTCATGTCCCACATTTCCTAGTCATACCACAATGAACTGTAATGATCTGCTACATATTGACTTTACGGAAGATAATGCAAAAAAGGCACTATGAAACCTAAAACCATCCCTATCTATTGGCCCCGATGGATTATGTGCATACTTCTTTAAAAATATCTCCTCTTCATAGGGGAACCCCTAGGCATTATATATGAGATATCTTTCAGAACCAGCTTTTTACCCAACCTATGGTCCTTAGCTATGGTCATCCCTATCTTCAAAAAATGGTGACTCCAGCCCGATTGAAAACTACAGACTAATCTCACTGTGTTGTGTCACATGCAAAGTCATGGAATCAATAATTAACCAATTCATCACTCTTCACTTAGAGTCAAACAACCTACTCTCCAAAAAACAATCTGGTTTCAGGAAAAAATTGTCCTGCAATCTACAACTCCTACACTGCAAAAACATACGGACTACTCTACTTGACCAGGGTAAAGCTATGGATGCAATTTACAAAGACTTCTGTAAAGCCTTTGATTCAGTGGTACACGACAAACTACTGTTAAAACTAACTCTTACAGCATTTCCAGTTCCCTCCATAAGTGGATTACTGCGTTCCTGTCAAAAAGGCAACAAATAGTAAAAATAAGGAGCACTATATCTAACTCTGCTCCAGTCAACAGTGGTGCCCCCAAGGCAGTGTTCTAGGACCCACACTCTTTATACTCTATATAGATGATCTTTGTGATCACCTTATAAGCAACTGTGTCCTCTTTGCGGATGATGTATTCAACACCACTGACAATGCTACTATCTTTCCAAGTGACCTTGAATATGTGTCTGAATGGTCAAACTCCAAATCTCTACCAACAAATGCTCTGTTCTATACATTGGTTAAAAAAAAATCAGTACACCATGTTAGGAATAACAAGGTTACCTAACGTATTTTGGGTAAAATAATATAGATAAACGATGATAATAAGTTTATGTGTGTTTCACTTTAACTGCAAAGCATGTAATTTTGGGTGCGGTTGTGAAACCGCCATAAGAGGGAGCAAGAGAACTTGATTGATTGCTGGCTTACTGAATTGCTTGCTGACTATGATGGATTGATGTTTTTGTTAACTGCGTGTTCCCAGCTGCTTGAAGGAAGAAAGGAGGTTTGACTTCTTCATATCTTTACTGCGAAGAGATATATTACTGGACTGATATTTGTAAGTTTACTGACCTCTTTTTCGACACTGGACTTTGCAAATGAATAATCCCCGGACGGACTGAAATAGTGAATGATATATGGACTGTTTGACTATGCTAAAACTTACTGGAATAAACTATTTAACTAGCACAGTGTATCTGTTTTACTGAGTGTAAGCTACAAAAACATTTATCTCACATATTTGCCTGCCTGCCTGACTGCCGTGCAGATTCTGCTAGGGTGTATCCCTAACACACCAAATACAAACTAGGCAGATATGACCTCGATGATCCTCACTCTGTCAAGGACCTTGGATTTCTGATATCAAATGACCTAAGTGCCAGAGCTCATTGTAACAGCATTGCCAAAAAAGCATTAAGAGTTGTAAATCTAATCTTACGAAGCTTCTCCTCCGGAAATACCGAATTAACTAACTAGAGCATACAAAACTTTTGCCAGACCAATACTTGAATACAGCTCATCAGTCTGAAATCTGCACTACATATCAGACATTACTACAATCGAGCGAGTCCAGAAATATTTCATGAGAAGAGTACTACACTCCTCTGCTCACAACAGAATATCCTATATCACCAGGCTTGAGATTTTGGGCTAGGACAACCTTGAACTACACTGCCTATAGTTAGACTTAAGCATAGCACACAAAATTATCTGCTACAATGTCCTACCAGTCAATGACTACTTCAGCTTCAACCACAACAATACAAGAGCACACAACAAATACAAACTCAATGTAAACCACTTCAAACTTGATTGCAGAAAGTATGACTTCAGCAACAGAGTGGTCAATGCCTGGAATGCACTACCTGATTCTGTTGTTACATCCTCTAACCCTCACTCCTTTAACTTCAAACTATCCACTATTGACCTCAAACTATCCACTATTGACCCCACCCATTCCTAAGAGGTCTGTAAGGGGCGTGCATAAATGCACTATCATGCCTACCATCCCTGTCCTATTGTCCCCATTTATTCATACCTATTTCCTGTATTCTTACTCATGTTTATACTTATATCTATTACCTTGTAAGTGATTGACAAATCAAATAAATAAATAATAAATAAATAAATAAATAAATAAAATTGATAAAGAGATCTACAATAATAGAAGAAATGATTCTAAGTCTTTAGGGGCAGAGAGTTTATTCTTACCATAGTAAACAAAGGATGAGAAAAATGACAAGCATTTGACTTAATCTTTAAATTGTTGTACACTGTATTACTTGAGATTTGTTATTATTTTATTTTACCTTGATTGTTTGTACATTCATGTGCCTATTTTTGCTTGCATGTTATGGAGAATTTATTTTTCAGGGAAGCTCTAGATTACTTTTAGAAACCTCAGTTTGTTTCCAATATTCAAGATCATTTTCAGTCAAGCTGCTCAGCAGCATATTATCAGTTCTAAAATGACATAAAGAGGAAAAGCTCTGCAAGAAGTCTAGAGATTTTCCCTTGCATCTACTATATATCATACTTTTAGTAGTAATTGGATTGGAAAGTATCTGGAGCTAGGGAATGGTGAACATTAAGTGTCTTGACAATACATTTAAATTAGATTTGCATGCATACAGCCTTATGAATTTAGGAATTGAATGGGCAACTTGCCTCCTGGGACAGATACAGAGCCCACATCGAAAAACTAATTCAGTTTGTTGATCTTTAAAATTATATTTCTAATACAAATTCCACTTGTGACATTGTTGTTTTTTTTAGTCCTAAGAGAGCAGTGTGAATAAATGGTTGAATAAGAGCAGTTGCAGTACTTAAGTAGTAAATTACATTGGATTCATTGGGAGAGAGAGAGAGAGAGAGAGACTACTATATATGTATGTATGTATGATTATGTGCATACTTCTTAAAAAATCTCTCCTCTGCATAGGGGAACCTCTAAGCATAAATACAACTTTTTCTCAAAGTTTCTTGACATCTGCATTTTAAAATGATTTATTTATAATTGAGACCTACAAAAAAACTAATAGTTTTTATATTTACTTTTAAAGGACATAACAGGATGTTGTTCTAGCTGAAAAAGCTGCTGGTCCAAACAATTTTCTTAACAAACATTATAGCTAAAAATATAGCCATTGGGTTACATCTGATAGAAAATATTTATCTCTTGAAACAATATATGTTAAAAATTCACCTTCATGATCAGTTGACCCAAAGTCAATATCTATACTTCCATCCAATGCACCCATCATTTTTAGTTGTAAATATTACTGTGCACAGAAACTAAACTATCCTATTTCAAGAACATAGCATACCATGGGTTTGCACGAGATATCTGCATTGATTAACAGATATCTAGAAGGAAAATAAGACATATTCATTTCAGTACATAAATGGAATGCTACTTTGTGCAATACATTATTAAATTATGCAATTTACTGCCTTCAAATGGAGTAAGCATCTTAACTTAATATACAATTCCAATCAAAATATGCAATACATGTCATTTAAATCACTTTCTGCTGGCTAATTCCAAACTCTTCAAGCACCACAAAAAAAAAAACTTTTTGGCATAAGAGCTAAAATGGGGATGAAAGGGGACAGGCAAAGAAAAAAAATGACATATCTCTGGATCAGATTAAAATAAATCCTATGTCATTTCCAACATATTATTGGAAACTCTGGAAATAGATGTAGGAGAGGATCAAACTGAGCCTGAGGGAGGAGTCAAATCCATCATAAACCACAAGTCCCTGCACACCCGCAAGAGATTTAAGTCCATCCCACTTTGTATGCCTTCTTAATCCTTGTTCATTTTCCTTGGCCGCTAGTAGCTCAGATTCCTGTAGAGAGTTTAAGCTTGCAATAAATTTATACTCATTTGAACTGCCTGGATCTCCTGATTTCCCCCATTGCTTGACAGTGCCACTACCACCATCCTGTTAGTCAGCAAAAGGTTTAGATTTGCCACAGTGTCCCATCACTTTGACTGGCTAGTGCTGAAGGAACTGGCAGAAGGCAAAGCAATGGCCTCAAGTGCTGGCTCAAAAATATATGGCACCCAAGACCACGTTATCTCATGGTGTCACCTCCCAATGATGTGAAGATTTGCATTTTTTGAAATAACCTCAGTTTTCAGAAGGAGGGGCATCATTGGCCTCCACTAAACTAGGCCATTGACTATTCGGTCTTGCCTAAAGCCAGCTTGCCCAGTCATCCCAACTCACCTTCCCTGACACTGACCTGGGTCACTGAAGAAGGCTTTGAGCTGGTTGCTTTTGGCAAATGTGCAATTCAGCATCCAGAACTGCAGGAGAACAACCTTGTCCACAAAGTTCACCACAGAAAATCCTCTCAGCTTTTGACATAATCCACGCTGTTCAGGAGAGTCCAGCAGAGCAAACTGAAGCAAACATATTTTATTTGTTTGTTTGTTTGTTTTTAATTTATCTATTTATTTATTATCATATTTAGAGATTTCTCATATTTAGAATAACTCTGGATAATATTGTTGATTTGTGAACTACTTTTTTTTTCAAAATTCCATAGAGCCTTAAAGATTATTTTAGCACATTCAGTCAGGAAAAAAAAGAAGCAAACCAACTTGATTCCCTCTACTATTTCAAAAGAGACTAAGAAATTTCTGCTAAAAATTCAAACATTCAAAAAATATTTTAAGATCTCAAGTCCTCTATAGGTTTCCAAGATTGCAGATCATCCAAAAGATTGAAAGACAAATTGGATCCTCACTGGCGTAATTTTATTTCAGTATTATTGACATTTTCAACAAGTAGCATTTCACTATAGCATTTTTTTTAATAAATGGCTTTGATTTTTACTTTCATTCATTTATATACTGGAGATAATTACTGTCAGGTTAAGCCTATATGCTCAATTAAATCCAAGTGAAATATTGACTTGTGAAGCTAATTTACAAGAACTAAAATTCCTCTTCAAATTGTTAGGGGAGAGGAAGAAAAGAAAACTACAAAAATGTCATCAGGAAGTTTACCTATGCTAACAGCCAATAATTTAAAAATTAATATGCTGAAAAATTGTACTTGAGAACCTGTCATCAATGTGAAAAAATATAGATTTTATTAAGAATGACGGTTTGTTATTTACAGTTTCTTCACTGAAATTTGTCATACTTGTCAATTCGTTGGATGGAAACACTGGGTTCAGTGGAATATGGAACGTAGATGTTTAAAATAATTTGATTTATTTTTGGCCTTCCTCAGCTTCTAACATCACCTATTGAAATATTTTTTTAAAACCCTGTGATTTATGAATAGAAATGATTTTCATGTGAAATCAAAGATATGCCTGGTTTATTGGCTTGTTTCTAATAGAAACCAGATTTATTAATATGAAGCTACCTTATGCCACATAGTTGAACATCTGTGAGAGTTCAGAAGGGGCTAGCTATTAGATCTGGGGCAGATCGGGTCGAAGGAGACACGAGACCATTGGAGTATGCTAATATCGTACACTAGCAAATCTTCTTTTATAACTAATGGAAGCTGTTAAGTTTGAGAATGGGTGAGGAGGAATGGAGACAAGCCTCTGAACGGTGAACTTCAGCTCTTTATTTACATAGTGACTTCTCAATAAAACAACAGTAACCCCCGCCTTATATAGGCAACCCTTGTAATGTTCTAACCAATAACAAGCTAGGAACGCTAGCTTTTATGACCAATAGGAACTCTCTGTTAAGGGCCAATCGGATTCCCCGGAACGGGCCAATCTGGTCCGGTCGCTTAACAGCCAATCAGAAGTGCAGGGCCAGAACCCTGCACTTACTCCAAGCTCACACTTTATTACTTATATACATACACAACACCCCTTCCCCCTGGTTCCTTAGTCCAAGTCATAGTCCCTTAAATAGGACGGTTGCTTTTTTAGTCTTTTGGATTTCCTTTGTATTGTCTGGTTGCAATCCAGCTGAGGTAGATCGCCGCTTGGTGGTGGGGCTGCCTCTGGTTCAGAGTTCATTTCCACGTCATTGCCCACATTTTCCACAATTCCCTGAGGCACAAACGTTTCTCCCTCCGGCTCCGCTTCTTGAATTACATTTAAATCATCGTTTCCTTCGAGCGGGTTCTCGAGGATTTCCACATCTTCCGTACTTCCCCCCCCTCAGTTTGGTCGTAGGGGAGTTGCGGACTGGCTGCTGCAAGTCGTGACCGTAATTGGTCGATATGCCATTTCCAAAGTTTATTGTCAAGGCATTGCACAAGGTAGGATCTGGGGCCGGTTACATGTACTACTGTTGCTTCCACCCACAACGGGTCGCCCGATAGGTTCTTTGCGTACACGAGGTCTCCTACCTGGAAGGTGCGACAGCGGCCGCTGGATCCTAGTGGTTTCTCTGGTTCATAAGCAGGGTGCAACCGGTCGAGGTGGGAGCGGAGCCTTCGTCCCATAAGCAGTTTGGCGGGAGTTCTGCCAGTGACTCTATGTGGGGTGATGTGTTGCAAGAAGAGGATTTGATTGACCTTGTCGTCAATGTTGTTGTAATCTACTTTTTGCAAGGTTCTCTTCACAAATTGGACCATGTGTTCTGCTCGGCCATTGGTCGCAGGATGCACAGGCGAGGTGAGCGCATGGCGGATGCCGCAATCAGAGAGATACTGCTTGAACACTAGTGCAGTAAACTGTGGCCCGTTATTGGACACCAGGATGTCTGGTAGTCTGTGGGTTGCAAAGAGTCTGTTGAGAACCTTGATGACTGCCTCGGAGGTCGGAGTCGTTATACGATGAATTTCGAGCCAATTTGAGTAGGCATCGACTGTAAGCAGAAAGGTGTGGCCCTTGGTTGGTCCCGCGAAGTCCAGGTGAATTCGGGACCAGGGTCCACGAGGTGTCTCCCATTCAGTAGGCATGGCTTTTGGTGGGGCGTTGCTGACTTCTTGGCACCGGAGGCAAGCTTTAACCCACTGTTCGATTTGCTTGTCAATGCCCGGCCACCATGCGTAGCTTCATGCAAGTGCTTTCATTCACACGATGCCGGGGTGGCCCTCATGCAACGTTCTCAGCAGCGCTTTTCGGAGCCGCTCTGGGATAACGACTCTATTGCCCCAGATGATACAGCCCTTCTGGAAGAAGAGTTCGGTCTGCCTAGACTTGAACGGTGTGAAGTCATCTGATACTTGGTCCAAAGGCCATCCGCGTTCTACCCAACCAAGGACTCGTGCTAGGGTGTGGTCGCACTTGGTTTCTCTCGTGATGTCTCGAGCAATCAGTGGCAGCAAGTTGAGTGCCTCGATTTGCAACGTGGTTACTGTTGGTGCTGGATCGTCGAGAGTCTCTGGAAGTGGTGCTCGACTCAATGCGTCGGCATGGGGAATGGCTTTCCCCGGCCAATATTGCAACCGATAATTATAAGCAGCTAAGAATTCTGACCATCGGGTCATCCTAGGGGATAATATGTAGGGAGTCGGCTTATCCCCGGCTATTATCCCTAGCAACGGTTTGTGGTCAATCACAATGATAAAAACCCTCCCATACACGTATTCGTGAAATCTTTTCACAGCTGAGATGATTGCGAGGGCTTCTATATCAATTTGTCCACAGTTCCTCTCTGTTTTCGAAAGAGTCTTTGAAAAATATGCAACAGGGGCTTCGTTCCCATTAGGCAGCACGTGGCTCAAAATGGCACCCACCCCAAAAGGCGATGCATCGCAGGTTATAACTAACGGCAAAGTCTCGTTATACTGCATGAGTACAGAGTCAGATGTGAGCAGTTTTTTAACATTTCGGAACGCCTGTTCTTCTCGGTGACCCCATAACCATATTGCTTTTTTATCTAATAAATGGTGTAACGGTTCAGCGACGGTTGCTTTGTGCGGTAAAAATACATTATAGAAATTGATGAGGCCTAGGAATGCCTGGAGATTGGCCTTGCTTCGTGGCCTGGGAGCGTTTTTGATCACCTTTAACTTACTCTCGGTAGGGTGAATGCCCTGGCTATCAATCAGGTACCCCAGAAACTCAACACTGTCAGTACATAATTTACATTTGTTTTTTTTAACCCTAAGACCGGCTTCTTGGAATTTTTTTAGGACTAATTTTAACCAGTCTTGTAAAAAAAATTTTGTAGGGGCTGCTATTAAAACATCATCAAAATAAGGGACCAGGCCCTTAATTCCTTGCAATAACCTTTCCATAAGGCTCTGGAAGATCCCCGGGGCTACACTAACTCCGAATTGCAGCTGGGTACATTTAAAGGCACCACGGTGCGTCACAATAGTTTGGGCCTGTGCCGTTTTTTCATCCACTGGTAATTGTTGATATGCTTGAGCTGAATCCAATTTAGCAAAAAATTTCCTGCCCCCCAGGGAATGGAGGAAGTGCTGCACCACTGGGACTGGATGTGCGTTCTGCTGCAGGGCGTGGTTCAAGGTGGCCCGGTAGTCCCCACAAATTCGGATTGACCCGTCTGGCTTGATGGGTGTTACAATAGGGGTTTCCCAAGGGGAGTGATCGATGGGCTTCAACACCCCCTGAGCTATCAGTTTGTCGAGTTGTTCGTCGATTTTCGGTTTTAAAGCGAACGGAACTCGACGGGGTTTCAAACGAATTGGAGCTATTTTTGGATCTAAGCTGAATGAGATCGGGGTCCCTTTGTACTCGCCTAAGCTGTCCGCAAAGACGTCCCCGAACTCAGAGATAAGGTCTTCCTCCCAGTCACAGCCACCGACTCGGTTTACGCCAGCCACTTCAATGCCGAGTGGCGCGAACCATTGGAGGCCCAGTAGGCTAGTCCTATCTCTATCGATGACCGTTAAAGGTAAGTATGCTGTGTGCTTCTTGAAGGAGACTCAGACTCGGCAGGACCCGACGACAGGGATTCAGTTCCCCTGGTAATCCTTGAGGATGAGGCGTTGGAACCATAGATCTTGGCGTTGAATTGTGGGGATGAGTTGCTTGAGTGTCTTCCACGACACCATCGAGAGGGATGATCCCGAGTCAACTTCCATGAGGCAAGGCTGGTTTTCGATGGCTACTGTGATTCGAATTTTCTTAGTGTCCAAGGTTGAGGCGTGACTGATAGTGATAGTATGGTGAGCCTCTTCTCTCTGCAAAGCTCGGTTTCTGTAGGAGTGGTTTACTGGTTCTCGCCTTGCAGGATGGTTTCCTGTCGATTGGCGATAGTTAGCCCCTTTTGAGGCCTGGCTGGGTCCTGGTAAGCTGCGGCAGACCCGTCCTATGTGACCTCATTTCCCGCACTCGTGGCAGAGTGCGTCGCGGAATTTGCATTCAGACCTGGCATGGTTGGCTGCACAACCAGCACAAGGGCGTAAGGGCTTCGGGTGAGGGTCGCGGTCAGACTGCAGTCGATGGACCCCTTCTTCGTCGCTGTCTGACGACGAAGAGAGGTCCTCGTGGTGTGTTGTTGCCAGCTGCCCTTCTGAACTAGGTGAGATTTCACTGGCCGGTGGTCGTACCGGAATGCGGTTACGCCGTAGTTGTGCAGCCGACTTCTTGGTTGCCTCTGCTGCCATGGCTTCGGCGATGGCGTCGGCAAGGCTGATGTCTCCTTTTGCCATCAGCTTGCTTTGCACGCCTGGTGCATCTAATCCCAGGACTAAGCGATCTCATAGTGCCTCTTCTAAATCGGCGAATTCGCAGAGGCCCCCCAAATTTCAGAGGTCTGCTATGAAGTCGGACACGCTTTCTCCCTTTCACTGGTTCCTCTGGAAAAACTCATGCCATCTCACCAGCGTAGGCACAGTTGGTGCGTAGTGACCTCGCAGGAGAGGTTCGAGGTCGTTCCAATCTATCGCCTTTGCTTCTTGGGGTTTGGCTAGTGCTTTAGCCATCTTAAATACAGTTGGACTGCAATGCGTTGGGAACACCGCCCGTTTCTTTCCTGGTGTGGCGTCCTTTAAATTGTTCATCTCTAGGAACATTTGGAAGCGATCCATGTAGGACTCCCAGTCCTCTTGGGTTGGATCGAATGGAGCGGGTGGTACGATGCCGCCGGACATGGTTCCGTTGTTGGCGTTGTCTGTCACGTGCTCAGTGTTCTTCGAAGTTTCATTGGTTCAGATGTCTCCAAATCCCACCCTCGTCACCAGTGTTAAGTTTGAGAATGGGTGAGGAGGAATGGAGACAAGCCTCTGAACGGTGAACTTCAGCTCTTTATTTACATAGTGACTTCTCAATAAAACAACAGTAATCCCCGCCTTATATAGGCAACCCTTGTAACGTTCTAACCAATAACAAGCTAGGAACGCTAGCTTTTATGACCAATAGGAACTCTCTGTTAAGGGCCAATCGTATTCCCCGGAACGGGCCAATCCGGTCCGGCCGCTTAATAGCCAATCAGAAGTGCAGGGCCAGAACCTTGCACTTACTCCAAGCTCACACTTTATTACTTTTATACATACACAACAGAAGCCTTTACATTTGGCTTTAATATTTTATACAGGAAAAAGGCTTTATTTCTGTACCTAGGACCCCACTCTTCCATGAAGCTCCCATCAGGTGCCTCCAGAAATTTTTTAAAAGGCAATTTTCCAGGAAATTATACTTGTCAAGGGGCAAAAACTCAGGGGATGGGGAAGAAAAGGAAAATGCCTCAAGGTTTTTCTGGATCTCAAACTCTTTGAGATGCTTTCTGTATCCAGTGGAAAGGAGCTCTTCCTTTTGGGATGCACCATAACACAGCAAGCAAGGTTTCTAATTGCAAGGGCCAATGAAACTGGCTTAGTTGGGTGATATATCTTCAAACTGCTAAAATGTTTTAATTAAAAGCTTTTGAAGGCTTTGTTTATCTGCTTCTCCTTTCCTTTTAGGGAAAGGAGTAAAGCGTTTGAGAACTCTGTCAAAGCTCCTGGAATACCTGAACATGGAAACTGCTGTAGAAGACTTTCTTCTTTTTTACTGCATCCAGAGTAAAAGTAAAGATGCTCTGCTGGAATATACAGTAGATCTAAATGTCACTTCAGATAAATAGACATAACCATGGGCATAACCATGGGCATAGCCATAGCCGTAGCCATAGAAGTACAATAGATGCATGCATGGGAGATATCTGTGGAAAAAAGAAGGGCCTATGTCCCTAACTGCCTTTCTCACTAGCCCTTAATATGGGCTTCTTAGCATAGTCTTTGAGGTCAAAAGTATTCCCAACCAATATTCCCAGGGAAATATTGCCCATACAATGTTTTGCATTGTATCTAACAATAATTTTCTGGAAGCTTAAAGGGAAAAATGAATCACTTTGGAACCTTTTTTACATTGGCAAATCCTTTAAAGCAAGGTTGTCAAATTCCTGGCCCATAGGATGGATACGTCATGCACTGGCCACACCCATGCCCTGCTTAGTGAAGGGGGAAAAAGTCCCAATAAGTCATGTGATGCCGCCGTGACAATGTGAGTTTGACACCCCTGCTTTAGAGCTTTCTGAGGAAAAAAAACAAAGTGAATTTGCTGACACACAAACACTCACACACAGAGAGAGGTGAAAAAGTAGCTCGGATTAGTTTCAAAGCACTGTGCAAATCTTACAGAAGGCACAGCTGTTTTAACGGTTCAAAGAGAAGTAATCTATTGATACTTTTAAGCATTGTGAAATATCTTTCTTTTTGTATAGATACAAAGAATCCATTTATACTTAATAAATAAGATTAAAAATGGGACTTTTTCAAAGCAGGTGCTTTATCACTGTTATGATTATTCTTCAGTCATCTTGTTTGGGTAGCCAACATCAAAAATTTAATTTCTCTTATCGCAGGATAAAGCTGTTAAAATACCAGATATTCTGTTTTATAACCACTGCATATAGATTGAAATGTCTTGCCATGAATTCCTTACCTTTCAAATAATTTTGTGTACGGCCCAGACTGTATGGCTTCTTCAGTACACTAATGGTACACATTTCTTTCTACTCGTGATGTATTCTTATTTCATCAGTATCTAAATAATGGCATACTTTCATTTCTCATAGACTTCAAATAGCTAAGCATGTCCAATACAATATTTACTTTATTATTTTCATATTGATTGCTTGATTATGTTTTATCAAGAGTCTAATAACTTCACAGTGGTGTTCTGAAGAATTTGTTCCCAACCTGGTCTTTCAGGCCTTCCAACAGTTCACTCTCTGCTATTGTAACTGAGTCCATCCACCTTGTTGCTTGTCACCACCCTTCCATTTTTTTCCAGGAACATAAGTTTAATTAGAGAGGTAGACCTTGCATAATGTGTTCAAAGTATGATAATTTGAGCTTGGCTATTTGTGCTTCAAGTGAAAACTCTGGATTGATTTGTTTCATAAGCAATTTGTTTTCTTGGCTACCTATGGCATTCTAGGGAAATCTTCTCCAATACCACATTTCAGAAGCATCATGTAATGGATAAAGAAGGAGAGAAGGAAGAACCACTACTAAGGCAATGACCAGAGAAATGAAACATGAGCCCAGGCCAAGAAAGTAATTTGAGAAAATGACTCAGATAGCCCCTCCCCATTATCATAAGAATAAAAGAGGGGAGAAAAGTAAGAGTTGCAATGTTAAATTCTGCGCATGGGTGCAAGGAACGGAGACGAGGCAGTGAACAGTGAACTTCAACTCTTTATTAATCATACTGAACAGAGCGAAAAACCTAGGGCAGCAGAACGCAGCTAAGAACTCCGACCAGCAAGTCATTCTAGGTGACAATATATAGGGGGTTGGCTTGTCTCCTGCTATAATCCCTAGCAAAGGTTTGTGATTGGTAATAATAGTAAAAACTCGTCCATACACATATTCATGAAACCGTTTCACAGCAGATACAACAGCAAGAGCCCCTTTGTCAATTTGGCTATAGTTACGTTCAGCCCTCGATAGGGTCCTTGAAAAATAGGCAATAGGGGCCTCACTACCATTTGGTAACACATGACTCAAAATGGCTCCTGTTCCAAATGGTGACACATCACATGTAATTGTTAAAGGCATTATACTGCATTAAAACAGCATTGGAGGTTAGTAAGTTTTTCACTTGTCGGAATGCGTGCTCCTCTCGGTGTCCCCAGACCCAAGTTGCTTTTTTGTTGAGAAGTCTATGTAGGGGCTCAGCTACTGTCGCTTTCTGGGGCAAGAAGATGTTGTTAAAGTTAATGAGCCCCAGGAAAGCTTGGAGGTCAGTCTTATTCCTGGGTCTTGGGGCATTTTTGATCCCTTTTAGTTTGCTATTAGTGGGGTGAATGCCTTACTTATCGATTAGGTACCCCAGGAGCTCTACTTTCTCTGCACACAGTTGACATTTATTTTTTTTAACCTTTAGGCCAGAGTCTTTAAATTTCTGGAGAACCATTTTAAGACACTTTTCTAGTACTTCTCTATTTGGGGCCACAATTAAAATGTCATCAAAGTATGGCATGACCCCCTTGATCCTTTGCAAGATTCTCTCCATCAGACTTTGAAAAATCCCTGGGGCTACGTTCACTCCGAATTGCAGTCGGTTGCATTTAAAGGCACCTTGGTGCGTAACGATCATCTGTGCCTCCGCGGTTTTTTTATCTACAGGCAGTTGTTGGTACGCCTGTGCTAAATCCAATTTAGCGAAGACTTTTCCGCCCCCCAGGGAATGGAGAAAGTGTTGCACCACCAGTACCGGGCAAGCGTTCTGTTGAAGGGTGTGATTAAGGGTGGCCTGGTAGTCCCCGCAAATCCTTAACGATCCATCCGGTTTGATGGGTGTTACGATGGGGTTTCCCAATTGGCGTGGTCAGTTGGTTCTAAAACACCCTGGGCTATTAATTTATTTAGCTGTTTGTCGATCTTTGGTTTAAGGGCAAAAGGTACCCGATGGGGCTTAAGGCAGATGGGGGCTACTTCAGGATTAAGGTTAAATGATGTCAGGGTCCCCTTGTACTCGCCTAGTTTGTTTGCAAAGGCGTCCTGGAATTCCTGGACGAGGGCCTCCTCCCAGTCGTCGCTTCTGGTTTGGTGAATGCCGGCTACCTCGATCCCAGGTGGGGCGAACCATTGAAGGCCTAACAAACTAGGCTGGTCGTGGTTGACAACAGTCAGTGGTAACGACACAGTACGATTTTTGAATGATACTTGGACGTGGCTGGATCCAACGACCGGAATTCGGTTCCCCTGATAATCTTTGAGTATGATTCTTTGGGCTCTGAGGTCTTGACGCCAGACGGCAGGAATTAATTGTTTAAAGGTCTTCCAGGAAACCATCGAGAGGGACGATCCTGAGTCGACTTCTATCACGCAAGGTTGGTTTTCAATGGTGACCTTCACTCAGATCTTCTTTGCATCTAACGATGAAGCGTGACTGATTGTAATGTTTTGGTGTGCCTCTTCCTATCTCGTTGAAGTGGCCAGTGTTTTATTTCTGTAGGAGTGGTTGTTCCATTGGTGGTTCAAATGTTCCTGACTCACAGGACGATTTCCTGTGGTCTGGTGCTAGTTGTTTCCTCTCTGAATTGGGCTGCATCCTTGCTTGCTTCTACAGACCTTCCCGATATGGCCTCTTTTCCCACAGGAATGGCAGAGCGCGTTGAGGAATTTGCAGTCTGATCGCTGGTGGTTTGCCCCACAACCTGTGCATTGGTGCAGTAGTCTTCGATTCCACTGGTTGCGTTGGTCATGTTCAGACCGAAGCCGGTTGACCTCCTCCTCCTCATTTTCTGATGGCAATTCGAAGTCCTCGTGGTGGGTCGCTGTTGTGTGCCTCTCTAGGCGAGGTGAGGTATCACTGGCGAGTTGACAGAGCGGTGCGTTGGTGTGGCGCATTTGGGCAGCCGACTTCCTGGTTGCTTCTACTGCAGTAGCGTCTTTGATTACGTCAGCAAGATTGATGTCCCCTTAGCCCATGATCTTGCTCTGTGTCGTGTGGTCATCTAATCCCAGAATTATTCGATCTCTCAGAGCTTCTTCGAGGTCTGTAAACCCACAGAGGCCTCCCAGGTTCTGGAGATCCACGATGAAATCTGCAACGCTCTCTCCTTTCCGTTGGTCCCTCTGGTAAAACTCATTTCTTTGGACAAGCGTTGGTATGGCGGGTGCATAATGGGCCCGTAGAAGGGGTGCGAGGACGTCCCAGTTCATGGATTTTGTTAAGCCTGTGTTCCCCAACCAGGGTTAAGGAGACAAGCTAAACAGAATGTGAAACATTAGTCAGATAGGCACACAGATAAATGAGTGATATAAGTTTGTATGTTTATTAACATACAGTAAAAATAACAGATACGCTTGTGCTATCAAAAATATAGTTTATTCCATTTATAGCATAGTCAAAATAACAGTCCATTAGTCATCGTTTAGTTAGTCTATTCAAGGATATTCAGTTTGCAAAGTCTGCGTAGAATATCCAATGTCAGTTCACTTACAAATCAGTCCTTTGTCTCTCTCCCGTTCGAGTAACGCAGTCTTGAGTCCATGCAGTAATTAGGGATCATCAAAGCCAGAGAGAGCGCAAGCTGTCGTCTTGCTTCTTTTAAAGTGTTTTCACAACCACTCCCTTTATTACATTCCTATATTTAAAGTTGCAGACATTTTAACTTATAAACTATGATAACATATTTATTATTTTACCTAAACCAGTTAGGGTAAACAATGTTATCCCTAACAGATTTCACCTCAGCCGGTTTTGCTTGTGCCTTGGCTATCTAAAAGACGGCAGGCCCGCAATGGGTCAGGAACACTGCTTGCTTTTTCCCCGTAGTGGCATCCTTCAAGTTGTTGGTCTCCAGAAACATCTGGAACTGGTCTATGTACGAGTCCCAGTCTTCTTGTGCCGGGTCAAATGGAGCGGGTGGTATGGCGCTGCTGGACATGGTTTCCGTTGTCGATGTGCCTTCAGCCACTTGCTCTGTTTGGTGCTCTGTAAGTGTTCAGTCAGCTCTGATGTCTCCGCATCCCACCCTCATCGCCAGTGTTAAGTTCTGCGCATGGGTGCAAGGAACAGAGACGAGGCAGTGAACAGTGAACTTCAACTCTTTATTAATAATACTGAACAGAGCGAAAACCCTAGGGCAGCAGCAGCCCTTTTATAGGGTAGGCTGCTGACCTATTAGCCAATGAGAAACATGGAAATGTTAAACCTTGAACCAATGAGAGTTGGCCCGTTAACAGCCAATCAGATTTCCCAGAAAGGACCAATCCGATATCGCTATTATCGGCCAATCAGAAGTGCAGGATTAGAACCCTGCTTTTTCTTAAGGTTGTTAAAACTTTATTAAATGCCTTTATTAGTTCATAACATGCAAGATTCTCTTATTATAGCTAATAAAAGTAGTTTTGGTATGCAGTATCTGTTCCTTAGTTTGATAGGGCTGAAACATTAACACTCTATGCTACTTTTTTAAAATCCAACTTGGTAATATTGCTTCTTCTCTATGAAGTTCTTTAAGTTTCTTCCTGAGATTTTTGTCTTGTCTTTGTCTTCTCTTCTTGGCAATCTCACAACCAGTTTACTTTCTTCTATTTCTTAGTTTTTAGCAATCTCTTTCGCATTCATCCTTTGATTTCATTCCACATTTCCTATGGTTGTCTATCAATAATTTTTAGGACTTCAAAGTGATTCCTCCCATTATCAAGTACAATATAATCAGTAATGTTCTATTGTCTATTCATTTGGTCTTCATGGTAAAATATAGGAGTGGCTCACTACTGTCTTCTCCCATCCTGCTCCAACTTATTTGTGTACCTATGATTACCAGTAAAGACCTGTTGGCTTTAGTGGACAATTGGGATAATTTTCATACTTTGGGTGGTTCGAATGGAAGAATGAAGCTCTTGGCATACACTCTCAATGTTCTTCATTCATCAGGCTCAGTAATATACTCCCCATCCCTGCCGTGGCCACAATGAATCAACAGAGGTGAGGACTTGAAGAGGTAAGTCATTGTCAAGAATTGAATTCCAGCTCCCACATGACAGGTAGAATGCTTAGCACCATACTAAATCATATACTGGAATGAAATAAGAGACATTGGGATTATGTTGCACTATGCTGTGTTTTTGTGCTGAACAGACATGTATCTGATAGGATCAGTGTAAAACGGAAATCAAAATCAAGCACCAAAGCTGGAAATGGAAGGAAACTTAAAACGGGTAAAACTGTCAGTTAAAATTACTATGTATTTTGAAAAATTCAAAGTAGTACACATACCTATCTGCCAAAGGGAGAATAAGAAATAATCAGCCCAAGAAATTAAAGGTGTGAGAAAAAAAGAAAAAGAAATAAAGCTAGATTTACTTCATTGAAATAGTATTTGTTATACCTCCTATTTTACCCTTGCAAATCATCTTTGCTTCCACACTGTTTCAACAGTCAACATACTGTTTCAGGCATTGCCTTTTATTCTTTAAACCTTCCACCCATTACTTTTCCTAAATATTATTTGCTTTTGCAATTCAAGTCTCATTCATTCTCTTTATATGACCACTGTTCTGTCCCTAATTAGCATTCTTGAGATCCCCGCGCTTTGATTGGCCAAAGCGCGGGGCACTCTGATTGGTCAGGTGAGCTGCGCTGATTGGCTCGCTAAGAATCTCCCGCGATTGGTCCATTCGAATCGCGGGAGATTCAAAATGGTGCCATTGGCCGCGGCCGCCGCGGCTGAAAGAATAAAAGCCGCGAGCCTTTTGCGAAGAGCCAGTTCGGTTCCTACTTTAATAAAAGAGCATGATTTGAAGTCACCGACTCCTGGCATCATTTCGCGGACACAACACTGGCGACGAGGATGGGATCCAGACCCTGAACCGAACCACGTGTCTGAGGGAAGCCAGACGAACCACCATGATGGCGAAAATCGCACCCCCCGCACCCTTCAACCCCGCCACCGAGGACTGGGAATCGTACTCCGACCGATTCCGCATGTTCCTCGAGTGCAGCGACCTGAAGGACGCCACCGGCCCCATGAAGCGTGCCGTCTTCCTGACCCACTGCGGGACCGAGGTATTCAAGATGGCCAAGGTGCTTGCCAAACCCGCCGATGCGACCACGATGGACTGGGACGTCCTCGAGCCAATACTTCGGCGGCACTACGCTCCAGAGGTACCCATCCTGATCTGATGCAACGAATTTTACTGTCGGGACCAACGGTCGGGTGAGAGCTTCAGCGACTTTGTCGCCGAACTACAGCGCCTAGGGGGGTTCTGCGAATTCGACAACCTGAATGACGCCCTGCGAGACAGAATCGTGCTCAGTTTGTGGGACCCCGTCCTCCAGAGCCGGCTGATGGCAACATCAGCCTAGCAGACACCCTCACCGCAGCCGCAGCCGCCGAAGCAACCCGAACCTCTGCCGACCGCATGCGCAGACTGAACGCTGGGGACTGCAGTGGAAACAATAACCCTGCGAGGTCGGCCGAGGCCCAACCCGAGACGACCACCCACCAGGGCGACTTCCACTCGGCATCGGGCACTTCCGATGATGAGGAGGACATCCATCGCCTCCAGACAGGCCGCGACCCACGGAACCAGCGGGGTCGTAAGTTGAGGATCAACTGTGCCGGTTGTGGCGGCGACCACCCCAGGTCGGAATGCCGGTTTTTTGAATCTATCTGCCGGCATTGCGACAAGAAGGGACACATCGCCCGTATCTGCCGCCTAAAAAAGAACCGCAGCCCGGCACAACGGGACCAGAGCGACCGGAGGAGAGAGAGCACACCACCCCGGACCAGAGATCGCCCCTCGGACAACAGATGGGACCGGAACGGACGATCCCTGCGAGGCGGCGATAACCGGCGAAGAGAGGAGACCCATCAGACGGTCACCATCGGCCACGCCATAACCAATGATGCCCGGAAGGTCCACGTGGAGGTAGGCATCGAGGGCGAGCCATGCAAAATGGAGGTGGACTCCGGGTCCTACCTCTCCATGATAGCATGGCATGAAATAAAACGCTTGGTGCCTACCATCCAAAGGAGGAACCTACACAGCCAGAGACTCATCGTAAAGGACTACCAGGGAAACCACATCCCGGTAGTCGGAACCAAACACTTCAACATCACATATAAAGGGCACACCGAAAGGCTTCCCCTGACAATCGTCGACCGTGACCGCCCAAGCCTACTGGGACTGCAATGGTTCGCCCCGCTCGGCATCACAGTCACGGGAGTCGACCACGTCACCGACGACAGCTGGGAGCAGCAACTGGCCCGGGAATTCCAAGAGGTCTTCGACGGAAACCTAGGCAAGTACCGAGGGCCCCTTATATCATTCAGCCTAGACCCAAACGTCCCCCCAAAACGCCTGAAACCAAGGCGGGTGCCATTTGCACTTAAACCCAAGATAGACAAGCAAATCGACAAGCTCGTCAAGCAAGGGGTCCTACAGCCCATAGACCACGCCCGGTGGGAGACCCCCATAGTCACCCCAATCAAGCCCGATGGGTCGGTGAGGATCTGTGGGGACTATAAGGCCACCCTAAATGGCGCGCTACAACAAAGCGCCTACCCCGTCCCAGTAGTGCAACACCTACTGCACTCACTGGGAGGGGGCAAGGTTTTTGCCAAGCTCGACCTCGCCCAGGCATACCAACAGTTGCCAGTCGACGAGCAAACGGCAGAAGCGCAAACCATAGTCACCCACCGGGGAGCATTTAAATGCAACCGACTCCAATTCGGAGTCAGCGTGGCACCGGGAATATTCCAAAACCTAATGGAAAGACTATTGCAAGGCATCAAGGGGGTGGTACCTTACTTCGACGATGTCCTAGTGTCGGCAACCAACCAAGCCGAACTAGAGGGTCGCCTAAGGGAGGTCCTAACCAAATTCAAAGAGACCGGGCTCAAAGTCAAGAGGGAGAAATGCCAATTATACACGGAACGGGTAGAATTCCTAGGATACCTCCTAGACCGTCATGGCATTCACCCCACAAACAAAAAAATCAAGGCCATCAAAGAAGCCCCCACACCCAAGTCGAAGACGGAACTACAGGCATTCCTGGGGCTACTTAACTTTTACAATGTTTTCCTGCCCCAAAAGGCGACGGTGGCGGAGCCCTTGCATAGGCTCCTGGACAAGGCGGTGACCTGGACTTGGGGGAAACGCGAGCAAGCCGCCTTCCAAAGAACAAAGGACCTCCTCACTTTGGATGCAGTCCTTATACAGTACAACGAGACCCTACCCCTGGCCATCACATGCGACGCATCACCCTTCGGCGTCGGCGCTGTCCTCAGCCATACACTCCCCGACGGAAAAGAAGCGCCCATCGCGTTCTTTTCAAGGACCCTCACCAAACCGGAGCGGAACTATAGCCAGCTGGACAAAGATTCCACGAGTACCTCTACGGCCGGACATTCACCATCATAACCGACCACAAGCTGCTGCTGGGAATCCTTGCAGGAAACCGGGCCACCCCGAACATTCTGTCTCCCCGAATGACAAGGTGGTCCGAGTTCCTGGCAGCCTACAACTACGGACTCATACACAGACCGGGTAAGACGATCTCCCATGCAGACGCCTTAAGCCGCTCGCCGCTACCGGAACCTGACACCGACCCAGCACCCACAACGACCACCCTCAGCATAGAGACTCTACCCAACCTGCCCATAACTGCGTCAGACATTGCCCGAGAGACTAATAAAGACAAACGTCTGGCGCGGGTGTTGCATTGGGTAGAGAAAGGGTGGCCGGAAAGAGACAACGACGAGTCCGTCAAAACATTCCGAAACCGCCAAACGGAACTCTCGTTATTAAAAGGGTGCATGCTATGGGGGGATAGGGTGGTCATTCCAGAAAAGCTATAAGGGAAGGTTCTGGAACTGCTACACGAGGGGCACCCTGGCATCGTTAGGACTAAAGCTCTCGCCAGAAGTTACGCTTGGTGGCCAGGGATGGACAAACAAATTGAGACCTGGGTAGCAAGGTGCCAACGATGCCAGGAAACTAGGCCAAGCCCATCCACAGCACCCGTCCTAGAGTGGGAAACCCCAAGGGGACCTTGGTCTAGGATTCACATAGACTTCGCCGGGCCCACAAAAGGACACATCTTCCTTATAACAGTAGATGCTTACTCCTACTGGCTGGAGGTAAGCAACATGAAGACAACAACCACGGAGGCCGTGATCAAGGAACTCTGCAAACTCTTTGCAACGCACGGCCTCCCAGACGTCGTCGTTTCCGACAACGGGCCCCAATTCACCTCGCTGGAATTCAAAAAATTCCTAGCAGAAAGGGGCATCCGCCACACGCTGACAGCACTGGCGCACCCGGCGGCGAACGGTAGGGCGGAACGGATGGTGCAATTCACTAAGAAAACCATCCGGAAAATAGACCACGGGGAGATCCAGGAGAAAATTAACAAACTACTCTTCACCCAACACATAACCCCAAATACCACAACGAATAAGAGCCCAGCCGAACTATTAATGGGGAGGAAATTAAGGTCCCCACTCGACAGGTTACACCCCACGTATAACCTGGAGAAGCCCCCAGACTCAAACAGCAAACACCGAACTTTCGCACCAGGCGACCCCGTATACGCAAGAAACCTGACGGGAGACCCACTATGGATACCGGCCGTCATCACACAAATAACAGGCCCACACTCGTACCAGCTACAAACAGCAGACGGACGAGCGTGGAAACGCCACATCGACCAATTAAGGTCGAGGACTGCCAACCAAGAGACCACCGACGCACAAACAGGCGAAACCAAACCCCACAACACAAACCAAGGGGGGAGGGAATACCCAGGGGACCAAAACCAAAGAAGAATAAACCGGCCATACTTACCAGAAAGCAGCCATCACGACCCCTCGCCAGGAAGAGACAGCCAGGCCAGCTCGACCGACCCAGAAAGACCGAGCGGGAGCGGCGAAACCCGCAGCTCAACCAACCCGGGAGGCCCAGGAGGGAACTACAGAGAGCGGCCCGGCCCGACCGACCAGCCGGTTCCCACGACGGCATCAGGAGCAACAGAGATCCCGACCGAACCGGCCGGGATCCAACCTACGACTGAGCTGCGCAGGTCCAGTAGGCTCAGACGGAGCCCCGCCTACCTACGTGACTATGCGACGTAAGGACTGAACCAAGAGGGGAGGGGTGTTCTGTCCCTAATTAGCATTCTTGAGATCCCCGTGCTTTGATTGGCCAAAGCGCGGGGCACTCTGATTGGTCAGGCGAGCCGCGCCGATTGGCTCGCTAAGAATCTCCCGCGATTGGTCCATTCGAATCGCGGGAGATTCAAAGCGGTGCCATTGGCCGCGGCCGCCGCGGCTGAAAGAATAAAAGCCGCGAACCTTTTGCGAAGAGCCAGTTCGGTTCCTACTTTAATAAAAGAGCATGATTTGAAGTCACCGACTCCTGGTATCATTTTGCGGACACAACAACCACTAAACCACCTCAGTGTATTTCTTTTCATATTTTATTTCCATCATTCACTTTTGAATTCGCCCTACATTCATTCACCACCCATTGATTCTTGGTCTAGCTCTTGTTTTACAGCATACTCTTCTCAAGTGCCTCATTCCCACTGCATTCAACTTAACTTTTATGCTTTTTCCTCTTTCAGTTCTCATTTTAATAGAACAAAATGGGCAGAAATATGCTTTTAGAATCCAGCCTCTTTTGATCCTTTCAATTAAAGCTCCTTCTTTTCTTATAAATTTCATGTATATCTACAACTAGAACATGTGCACCTTAAAATCTTGCCATTCATATCAGTATTTTTTTAAAAAAAAACATTTTACAGAAGTGTGTCAATTCATCTGCTAGCTCTAATTTTTCACCATTTATGTATAATTTGGCTTTCCTTCCTCCAATTTTTTTTATATTTTCCTCTCTCTCCCTCTCCCCCCCTCTCTCTGTTCTCTCTCTGCTTAGTGCCAAATTATTTACCCAGTGTTCAATTTATTTTCATACATTTTGTTTCCATCATATACTGCTCTTTTGCCAGTCAACAACTAACATTCAAATCAATAGTCATGTAATATAGCTTTCCTAATTTAATCCATGACAAACTTTAGACTCTGGAGCATTTTTTGAAAACTGGAGGGGAAAAAAAGTGTTCATTTAATTGGCAAAACCAACAAATTAATTTGTACTGTTATTTTTTGACAGTGTTTATAATTTCTTTTAGAGCATCTTGGAGATAGCCTTGAGGGAAATATTCAGAAACTATCACAAAAACAAAAAGAGCAAAATAATCCTTTGAGCCCTGGAAAAAGAGGTGGTGTTGCAAGGAACTCAGACCATCTTCTGACTTCCTGGAATATAAGAAGAAAAGAAAAGAAAAGAAAAACCAAAATTTTATTTGCAAGATGTTATTACTAACAACTAGTTCTAGTCTTGTTATGAAGTCTGTTTCCTGATCTGGACAATCTTGAAGAGCTGACATTCCTAAAAGACAAAAATAATAATTTCAGTTGTAGAAGACGGTGTTGCACTTTAGACATGTGCAGTAGTGGGGTGGTGCCAGTTTAACAAGCGGTTTGGTAAGTGTGCATTTTGTATGCACATTGCTTAAGGCGCTTGCATGCAGCGCTGAAAATGGAGCTTTTTAGAAGCTGCTTACCTTCCAAGTCAGCAATGGTAAGTAGAACAGGAAGGAGGAGATCATCTGTGCCGCACGATTGAGATGAGCTACAAAGCAGGAAATAAAGGACAGGATAAAGTGTGGGGGGTGGGTGGGGGTGGCCAGCTGATCATCCGAAATACCAGATCGCCTGAACCGGTCCAAACTGCAGCATCCAAACTGGGCATGTTTGATATTAATCAGAAATCATTCTCTTTCTGCTTTAGATTTCCATTGCAAGCTAATTATAGGTATCTTGTAAATTAGACAACACCTGGTTCCAGAATAAGTAATGGGAGGGGAAATTTAAGGATAGGGAAATGGGGTGGGATCTGAGAGGGTTAACTACCAGTTTGGTCATTTACGAGGTTCGGTGATTTACGTTGTGCTTCCCTGCACGCTGCCGGCACGCACCTGTAAATCGTCATCAGCATGCTGCATGCAGAGAAGCAGCCTTTCAAAAAGCCCTTTTTCCTGCTTTTTTAACTGCAGCTGTGCCTCGCATAGCAGCTGAAGTTGAAAAAAATCAGGAAATAAAAGTCAAGTAAGAGCCCGGGTGGGCGGGTAGACAAAAACATCAGCAGACATAGAACCGGTTCTATGTCTGCTGCTCTTCAGAGCTACCGGTTCTACAGAGGTAGACACAACTGGTAGAAACCCATGCCAGGTTGATAAAAATCATGCTATAAGAGGTTGCTTTTGCAGGTGTGGGTAATGTGTGGGTAATGAAAGAAGTGTCACACATCTATGAACCTAGCTCTTCAGGTGTAATGGTATGCAGGAATGACCTTGGCAGACTGGAAGGAGAGAGAGGGAGAGCTGCTTTGGAAACAATCAGATAAAAGAGGGCATAGTTCACAATTGTAGGAAAGTTATCTATGTAAAGCAAAGCTCCAATTACGAACATACTACAACATGCAGAAATGTGTTCCTTCTGCAAATACTAATATCATTTTAGAACAATGTTTACAACGTGAAGCAAACACATGAGTGTTCCAATTAGTATAATGCCTGCATTGGACTATATTGGTCTTATTCAAATAACATAAATAACCAGCCAAGCAGTTTACTTAACTTTGTCTATTATAGCATACAGTCTTGAAAGGATGAATTCATCATCTAGCAGACATGTTTTTAATTCTTCTCCTTTACTTCTCCTTTAGTTCTCTTTAGTCATCACATTGGAGGCTTGGAAACTGTAACTTTCTTCCCTCTCCTCTTCCTCTTCTCTTTCATGTTATTTTCATCCACCTACTTATATTCTAGTGCCTTTCTAAACCTTCACAGTGGTTATAAGAACAGAAAGCAAAATATCCACAAAGATGGATTCCTTATAAAAGTTCCTTTTTCATTTATCTTGGTTCAATCACAGCCCCAAAAGGATTTTTAATTATCTGATATCTGATGTGGGGAAGTTATTTGATCAGAAGACTTAATTTTGTCCCAAACAAGGCCAGATCTGTCTCCAAATTTATCATTGAAGGTCCTTTGGAGTCCACATGATCAGAGTCATCCACAGGAAGTTGAAGCTTTCTTCAAAGTGACAAAATCAATATCACACCATTTCAGTGAAAATTCCGCCCTTTACAGGTGTGCATGCAATGTCACAAGGCACATCCAAGAGGACCGGAACTTGGGTTGTGACAGAACAACATTGCTTTTGTCATTTGCCCCCTCTATTCCTGGACTCCCCCTAGGAAAGCTTCTGTATATGACATGCTTTTTCAACACGTTGTGTGTTTGTAAAATGGAATGTCCGGACCTGAATTTGAACAAAGTGTATTTTCTACATTTTATTGCTGCAAAGCAACTTGGAAGGCTTTTGGTTTTAAAGGGCATTTAAAAACGCTTTAAAAATTAACAAGCAAGAAACATGTTGTCATGAAAAACAGGGCTGCCACAACTCTGGCAACTCATATTTGATTTAACCGTTCTGTTTTTCTTTCTATTTGATGTTCTGAATTTTCTCCTTCTGCCATCTCTAATAAAAAGGGCTAGCCAGCTCTAATTCTCAGGATTCTTTTTCCTTTCTTTGCTGGGCAGGGTTAACAGAGGTATGCATACAACATAATATGATTCTACTTATTGTTTATTAAAATCAGAAGAGAGATAACACTGAAATTAGGAGAAGCAAAAAAAAATTATAAACAGGCAAGGCTTCAAGATCTGTTGGAGTGCTGCTGCAGGCTACCTCTAGATTAAGCATACAGATATCCTTTTTGATGCAAAGGTCAAGTCTTGTTGCTTTTTAGAAAGGAGAAAAAATAATGACAAAAAGTTCCTTGCTTCCACTGAGAATATGCTTTAAATGCTAACAGGGAGTTTTTAGCCTATTATGCCACTTTCATGAAAGGATTCTTACTGCAAAATACTACCCCAAAATGCTATTCAGACAAAAATTATAATTATATGTCCAAGTTATCCAAATCTAGATAAGCATTAGATGGCAGCAGATTTTTCTTTACTGGATTGCCATCTAAAGGTCTTCCAGATATTGGTTCCCCAAATTTGCAAGCATACTTTCTGTTTTACACAAGGAATTTGTTTTGGTGAGAAAAATTGTAGTAATATTGCAACTTCCAAAAGTAAGTTATGGTTCTTTGGGCCTGCTTGTGTTTAATGTATTTGTTGATTAACAGCATTTATATATTCTGCTGGTCTGAAAATCTCAGCTGTTTAGAGAATAATAGATTTTGAACCATAACCTTGAGTTTACAGTCTGCTCAAGCCCCAACCAAAGGTCCTTTTTCTTTCAAAGCTTAGGCAGTAAAATAGCCAGATTATGGAAGTCCCATGCAACTTTCTTGTCTTCTTAATGGATTGAAAGGTGACTTACATATCTACCACATAACAAGGTCAAGCTGCCATTATTTAACCCATTTTTTTTTAACAAAAATAACATTATCAAGAACCTTGATAATGGGCCTGCTTGTGTTTAATGTATATCATAATTAGTGTTTAACAAGTGATTATTTTCATTTCAGCATAGATATTATAAATAGTTGGCAATACTGCAAAGCTATTTGTATTGAGAGAGAACATAACTGAGAGAGAATCTCAGATGGTGATTGGCTGCTTTCTAAGTGCTTCTTTAAACAAAGGAGATGGTGGCTTACCAGTCAGTTATTGTACTAACACAACAATAGCCTGAGAATTATTCTTTAATCCATTATTCAATTTCATTAAAGAAAATGGAAACTTGCTAGGTCAATAGGACATTAAAAGTTCAATGTCAATGTTACACATTAAGAAATGTTTTGTTTCAAAATAGTAATAAATCATCCAGGAATAGATGTTTCTAAGCATCTTTATTAAATGCATCAACAAAAGGAAATTTTAAGCATTCTTACAAGCTCCAAGTGTACTGTATTATCCAGTTGTGAGTAGACTAATTCAGTTGACAGCTAAATAGGTCTGATGAACTTCTAGATGTTAAAGTACCAACTTCATCCCCAAATTAAACTATTCTTTGTTTTAAAATCAGAACATTTCCAGTTATCCCTCATTCTCAGTCTCACTTAAAGTATTTGCAACTCTAACTAAGCAAGCCTTAATAGAGATTCTGTGTTCTTAAAAATCTCCAGGCTTAATTTTGACTTTTGTTTAGCCAAAGAGGTAGCATCTTAAGCAGCTTTCTATACTTATAATGTAAATGCTGTAATAATAAGCAATAGTCAAGAGCTTTAAAATGGTAGGTATTACTGCGATCTAAGTCCTTCCTTTGTAATGGGTGTGATGGATTTTTTTTAAAGGAAGTGTTTTGACTGTTATTCCTGCCAGCAGACATTCCTAGTCAATCTAACAGTCTTGTTTTCCAGGATGTGAACACAGGGGCAAGAAAACTGATGTTATTACGTCCACCATTGTGAAAAAATTCCAAACCAGCCCCTTTGTGACTCAGCTATACCATAGCTGAATTTTTGAGGAAGAACAAAACACTCTGAAGAGGACATTTTTTTAGCCAAAGCAACAGATAGATGCTTTCTCATTTATCTATTTCTTTATTTTGCTCCAGGAGAATGTGTGTAGCAGTTTCAGATGCTCCCTGTATATACAGGAGTACCCTCCACATAACTGTTCCACTGGCACCTTCAATGGATTGCCGGGTCTTGGATGTACTACACCTTTGGATGAAGTCCATGGAATAACCATTGAGCTTGTAGACCTGATAAAGATATATCCACTCCTTGGCTTTGGCTGTCAGTGTACTACAATGAGTGTCTACCCTACTAAACAGTGCCCGAATACAACTGACTTTATGTGCAATGGGGTGATTGCTCTCATCTTGGGAGAGATAGCAGAGGCGGTCCTCCAAAAATTGAAATATGAGGCAATTAAAATTTACAAGCCCAGGTTTTGGGCACGTTATGTTGATGACACGTTTGTCATATGTTAAAAAAGAGATAAGAACAGATTTATGAGCATCCTCAATTCCATATATCCAGACATCCAGTTTATGATGGAGGAAGAAACCAATTACACACTGGCCTTCCTGGATGTGCTAGTCAACCACAACCCAAATGGGAGTCTTGATACAGGTGCACTACACCCAGGGCCCGGCAACACATTGAAGGTGCCAGTGGAATAGCTACATGGAGGGTGCTCCCGTATATACGGGGAATATTTGAAACTGTTGCATGCATTCTCCTGGGGCAAGGTGGCGTATAAACCAGACCAAACTCTAAGAATGAGAGTGATGCGCCCAAAGGAAACACTACCCAAGTAGGAGACATCTTTGGTGATTTACCGCATCAACTATAGAGATTGTGCAAGCAATTACGTAGGAGAAACAGCCAAGCGGCTACAGACCAGGGTACACAAAATGGCTGTCTGGCACAATGGACAGCGCTCTCAGATCTGGGCACATATGCAGGAGTATAATCATGCATTCAGTTTTCAAGAGGCTGAGGTTGTTGCCCGTGATATAACTAAAGGGGAATGCCTTCTAAAAGAAGCCTGGTTTTCCAACAGCAATTCTATCAATACGCATATCGAACTACCACCAGCCTACCAAGCACTGAGACACCAGGAAAGACCCTGCAGGAGGAGCAGAGACAACTTCCATTGGGGAGCAAGGACTGATGGCACCCGCCCATCCCTGGGCATGTGGATTCACCCTATGAAGGCACAGCCAGGCCTGTCCAAATACAGAGGAGTCCAGCAGAGCTGCCTCAAGTTATAACAGACAGGAATAATGAAGAATGATCCAGGCCCACCACAAGGTCACGAACAAAGCAACAAATTGCAATAGCTGGCAGTTTAACCTCACCTCCTAGAGATAAGCATTCCAGGCTGGGTCAGACAAAGGAGGAAAAAAAAACAAGAGATAAGCCTCCTTTGACCAACATGATGGAAACAAAAACAACAGAACTAATTACAGATGGGAGGTGGTGGGAAGGGCCTATCACATGTGCAAGGGCTAAATTAATTAATGATATATAAAGGCACAGATCTCTGTAATGGTAGCTTAATATTCTGACGATGTCAGCAGAGGCTGACAAAAGCTTAGTAAGTACAATAAATATATATCATGTTCTGATTTCCCCTAGAAGATTCTGTTCTCTCCCCACCTCCCAAAATTTACTGTTACGTTTATTCCATGAATACCATACCATTTATTGAACAAGGTTTGGGGATTTTTTGGAACAGGAAGTAGTTTACAAGCTATTTCAAACTTACTCTAATCACCAGGGGGACCATGACAAAATATCAGAAATCATGTCCTTTGCTAGAAGAATCACTTTCAGGAAATGACAAATTGTTGTCAGAACAACTGACACGGTATGATTCTGAAAAGAAAAAAAAAGAATAAATTTCTGGAATCTGCTTTATTTCTAAGCCACTGAACCTTCCATGGAACTAATTCATGCTATGCTATGCTATGCTATGCTATGCTATGCTATGCTATGCTATGCTATGCTATGCTATGCTATGCTATGCTATGCTATGCTATGCTATGCTATGCTATGTTATTCTCAATAGCTGTATATTTGTTACAACTACAATAGCAACTGCACTGGCTATGTGGTTTGTGACCATATACTAGATCTAAAAGAATATTCTCAATCTCTATAGGTAGTCCTTGACTTACAATCATAACTGACCCTGGAATTTTGATCATAAATTGTTGTGGTCCTATGTCAAGACATCATGTGATTGGATTTAATTTTACAACCATTTTTATGATGGTTGTTAAGCAACTCACTGTGGTCATAAGTCTGAATCCACTGATTCAATGGGCATTTTTTCCCAGAAAACAACAAAAATGTTGCAAAGCTTTTATGGTGGTAAAGTCATTCTGCATAAATCAGTATCTATCAATTTAACTAAAAAGTGAAGGAGAAAATAGAGAAAATTCTTCCCTACAGTCCCTACTGAAGCAAATCTAAACTTCTAGAACAATCCTCTATTAAGACTGTATGCCTTCTGTTCTATCTCGGAGAATGGGTGCAATAACGGAGACGAGACATCGAATAGTGACTTCAACTCTTTATTAGTGACTTCGGGAAAACAGCTCAGCACGTATGGCAGCAGCAGCTTCTTTTATAGAGCTGGCTGCTGTCAAAGTGTCCAATGATTTAAGTTTGCCACGCTTGGAACGTCCAATCATGGCAGCCCATTAACTAGCCAATTGGATCAGTCCAGAATGACCAATCACGACCCGCTGTTCATGGACCAATCAAATATGCAGGATTTCGAGTCTGCTTGTGAAAAGCCAGTCAGGTTTGCAGGCTTACGAGCCTGCTTCTAAAAAGCCAGTCAGGTTTGCAGGCTTATGAGCCTGCTAGTTCGTAACACCCCTCCTCTCTAGGTTTCGTCTCAGGGGTGGGGTGATGTATTCGCGCAGGTAGGCAGGTCTTCGCACCTGTCTACCTGACCTTTGCTCAGATTCTGGTTCTGGTGGACTGTTTAACAGTGACCCGGCTTCTATGCTGGGTATCCTTGGAGGTGACTCAGGAATGCCTTCAACGTTTCCCTCATTCCTTTCGTCCGGACCCGCTGAACCCGCTCGGCTGCTGTTGCCTGGAGAGATGACCATCTGCCATGGCTCCTCTTCAGCAGGTGAGTATGCTGGGCTTGATTGTGCGGATTGTGGGTTTGCGTGTCTGGGACCAGGTGTTAGTTTGTTTCCAAAATCCTGAGTTTCCCTTCCCCCTCTGGTTTCAATTTCAGAGTTTGTGGAGGGGTAGTTGTCAGCCTTGAACGCAGCTGGTCGATGTGGCGTTTCCACAATCTTCCATCTGTGGTTTCCAGTCGGTAGGAACGGGGGCCCGTAATTTGTGTTATCTTGGCAGGGACCCACAATGGGTCGCCTGTAAAGTTTTTTGCGAATACGAGGTCTCCTGCCTTAAATGTGCGATGTTTGCTGCTGGACCCCAGGGGCTTTTCTGGGGTGTAGGCAGGATGTAGGCGGTCCAGATGTGATCTAAGTTTTCTGCCCATCAGGAGTTCGGCTGGACTTTTGTTCATGGTGCTGTTCGGTGTAATATGTTGGAGAAGGAGCATCCTGGTGACTCTGTCGTGGATGTTTCCTTGGTCCATTTTGTGTAGGGTTGTTTTCGTGAACTGAACCATTCGTTCAGCTCTGCCATTGGCCGCCAGGTGAGCAGGTGATGTCAGGGAGTGACGTATCCCCCGGTCTGTTAGCTATTGTTCAACACCAAGGCGATAAACTGCGGGCCATTGTCGGAAACCAAGACATCTGGAAATCCGTGCATTGCAAACAGTCTGTTCAGTTTTTTGATGACCGCTTCTGTGGTGGTGGTCTTTATCTCGTTTACCTCAAGCCAGTTCAAGTAGGCGTCCACTGTTATTAGAAAAGTATGTCCCTTTGTAGGTCCCACAAAATCGATATTGATGTGGGACCATGGACCCCTGGGTGTTTCCCATTCCGTCGGTGGTGCTTTTGGTAGAGCCACATGTGTTTCTTGGCATTTGCTGCAGGTGGCAACTCAGGCTTCGATTTGTCTGTCCATACCTGGCCACCAGGTGTAGCTCCTCACCAGCGCTTTCATTCGTACGATGCCCGGGTGTCCATCATGCAGCACTTTCAAGACTCTGCGTTGAAGTTTTTCTGGGATGGCTACTCGGTCTCCCCACAATACGCACCCTTTTTGGGAGAAAAGCTCTGTCTGTCTGCTTTTGAAGGGTTTGAATTTGTCATTGGGTTCGATTTCTGGCCATCCCCTCTCCACCCAGCTGAGGACTCGTGCCAAGCAAGGGTCTTTTTTTGTTTCTAACACAATATCCTGTGCAGTTAGTGGAGGCGAGGGAAGCATCTCAATTTGTAGCATGGATAGCGTAGGAGCTGGATCATCTAGGAACTCAGATAACGGTGAACAGCTTAAGGCGTCAGCATGGGCAATGGTTTTCCCCGGACGATGCATTAACTGGTAGTCGTAGGGGGCTAAGAACTCTGACCATCGTGTCATTCTTGGTGATAGTATGTGGGGAGTTGGTTTATCCCCTGCCAAAATGCCAAGCAATGGCTTGTGGTCTGTGATTATAGAAAAGGATCTCCCATACATGTATTCATGGAACCTTTTAATTGTGGATACAATAGCAAGGGCTTCTTTATCTAATTGAGTATAGTTCCTTTCAGTTTTAGACAAAGTTCTTGAAGAGAATGCAATAGGTGCCTCTGTACCATTTGGTAGAACGTGGCTCAGGATGGCTCTGACTCCAAAAGGTGAAGCGTCACAAGTCACAATCAAGGGTAGTGTCTCGTTATATTGGATTAACACTGCATCTGATGTTAGGAGGTCTTTGACTTGCTGGAAAGCTTGCTCCTCTCGATGTCCCCAAAACCAGGAAGCCTTCTTGTCGAGGAGCCTATGCAGGGGTTCAGCAACAGTCACCTTCTGGGGTAGGAAGATGTTATAAAAGTTAATAAGGCCCAGGAAGGCTTAGGGGTCTGTCTTGTTTCAAGGTCTTGGAGCATTTTTAATAGCTGCTAATTTCTTTTCGGTAGGGTGAATACCATGTTCGTCAAGAAGGTAGCCAAGAAATTCAACCCTCTCAGTGCATAATTGGCACTTGTCTTTCTTGACTTTAAGTCCTGAGTCCTGGAACTTTTGTAGGACAGTTCTTAGGCATTTTTCTAGTTGACTTCTTGTAGGGGCAGCTATTAATACATCATCGAAGTAGGGTACAACTCCTTTTATGCCCTGCAGCAACCTTTCCATCAAACTTTGAAAAATGCCAGGTGCTACGCTTACTCCGAACTGGAGTCTGTTACATTTGAAAGCACCCCTGTGCGTGACTATTGTTTGGGCTTCTGCAGTTTTTGCGTCTACTGGCAGCTGCTGATATGCTTGGGCTAGGTCAAGCTTCGCAAATACTTTTCTGCCCCCAAGCGAGCGGAGAAGGCGTTGGACCACGGGTACTGGGTAAGCGCTCTGTTGAAGCGCGTGATTCAGGGTGGCCTTGTAATCCCCATAGATTCTCAGGGATCCATCAGGTTTTATGGGGGTTACAATTGGGGTCTCCCATCGCGTGTGGTCGATGGGTTCAAGCACGCCCTGTGCTATTAATTTGTCCAGTTGCTCGTCAATTTTTGATCTGAGATCAAAGGGAACTCGGCATGGCTTTAGGCGGATGGGTGCAATATCAGGGCAGAGATTAAACGAAATGGGGGAACCCTTGTACTTGCCTAATTGTTCGGTGAAGACTTCTTGAAAGTCCTGGATGAGGGCCACCTCCCAGTCTTCGCTTACAGTCTGGTTGATGCCTGCCAATTCGGTTCCTAATGGCGCGAACCACTGTAATCCCAATAAACTGGTTTGGCCCCTGTCAACGACGGTGAGAGGTAGAGTTGCGGTGTAATCTTTAAATGAGACCTGGACGTGACTGGAACCAGCAACCATGATTTGATTGCCCTGGTAGTCCTTTAATATAAGTCTCTGGGTGCTGAGATCCTGACGGCGGATATCAGGGATCAGTTGCTTGAGAGTTTTCCAGGAAACCATTGATAGGGAAGAGCTGGAGTCAACGTCCATGATGCACAGTCTATTTTCAGTGGTGACCTTTATCCGGATTTTTTTTACATCCACTCATGAGGCGTGGCCGATGGTGACGGTTTGATGTGCTTCTTCTCGTCTGGTATTGGTAGCAAGCATTCGGTTTCTGTTGTGCTGGCTCCACTGGTTGTTTGGGTGGTCCCAATTTGATGGGTGATTGCCTGCTGTCTGCCAGAAACTATTTTCGTTCCTCTTGGGGCTGGAAACTCATTTACTTCTGCAAACTTTGGCGATGTAGCCCCTTTTATCGCAGGAATGACAGATGGCGTCTAGGAACCTGCAATCTGCTCGTGGGTGGTTCCCCCCGCATCCGGCGCATTGAAAGTTGGGTTTACAACCTCGCTGGTCTCACTGGTCACCCTCTGATCTGAGTCTATTGACTTCTTCCTCCTCACTTTCCGACGAAGACTCGATGTCTTCGTGGTGGGCTGTTGTGTGTCTCTCTGAAGGTGTTGCGATGTCGCTGGCAAGTTGGTGGTTAGACCCATTTGCTCGGCACATTCGGGCAGCTGACTTCCTCGTTGCTTCTGCAGTAGCATCTGCTATGGCATCTGCGAGTGCGATATCTCCTTTTGCCATAATCTTGCTTTGGATGGTGAGGTCTCTTAGATCCAGGACAATCTGATCTCTCATTGCTTCTTCCAGATTTGCGAAGCCACATAGTCCACCCAAATTTCTTAGGTCAGTGACAAAGTCCCCGATGCTTTCGCTTTCCCGCTGGTCCCTCTGGTAAAACTCGTGTATTCTTTTTTTTTTGAAAAAATTTTTTTTTATTAATTTTCTACAAACAAACAAGACAAACAAAACATTAAAACATCAACTCTCATCTGTACATCCAGTGTGTCGGTTGGTTCATCAGTTTTGTGCATTCATTTTGAAGTCTCACTTACAATTATGTTACATAACAACTCATATTGTCAATCCAAACTTGTATATCCTAATATCACAGAGAAAGAATTTTTTGACTATACTTTTAACCATTCATGCTTTATAAGATAGCAATACTTTAAACAGTTTATTCTATAACAAATCATGTAATCATATCAAATCAATCCTAAAAACCCTTTATAAGTATGGTATCGATATTCTATTATCGTATTTTATCATCTAGCCATTGTTAAAAAAGATCCCAAATTTCATAAAATTGTTTATCCTCTTGCTCTCTAATTTCAAATGTCAATCTACTCATCTCAGCACATTCCAATATTTTCTTAATAATTTCTTCCTGTAATGGTACTTTTTTATTCTTCCAATTTTTAGCAAATACAATCCTAGCCGCTGTTAATACATTTACAATCAGGTATTTCAAATCTTTACTATATGTATCAGGTAAAATTCCCAATAAGAAGATCTCTGGTTTCAAGTCTATGTGTTTCTTTGTCATTCTTTCCAACCACATGCAAATTTTAGTCCAATATTTTCTAGCGTCCTCACAAGTCCACCACATATGGTAATATGAGCCAGGTATCTGATGACATTTCCATCATTTTTCAGATTTGTTCTTAAACATTCTTGCTATTCTTGTCGGGGGAAAGTGCCACCTGTAAAACATCTTATACAAATTTTCTTTATATGCTGTTGACATTGTCATTTTATAATTTTGAGACCACAATTTTTGCCATTTCTCTAAATCAATCCCATATCCAAAATTCTTCCCCCATACAATCATAGTTTCTTTAACTTGTTCTTCCTCTAATTTCATTCCCAGTAAATAACCATATAATTTTTTAATCACCTTCTCATCAGTACCCATCAAGATCTTATCTAAATCAGTCTGTTTATCATAGAATCCCTCCATTTTAAAATCTTCATCATACCTTGAATGTATTTGCACATATGAAAACCAATTCATCCTTATACCTTGTTCCTCTAGGTTTTGGATCGATTTAAGTCCACCATTTTCATCCAACAGTTCCCCATATCTAACTGTTTGTTCCTTCTTATAGATTATAGGATAGGAAAATGCTTCAATAGTCGATAACCAAACTGGAATTTTCAAATAACATTGTTTTTTTATCTTCTCCCAATTTAACCACAAAGACTCCCGTATATAATGTCTTCTGAAATACCCGTGTGTTTTAGTTCCCTTATACCATAAAAAAGCATGCCAGCCCAACAGCAAATCATGCCCTTCTAATGTCAACAATCTATGCTTTCTTAATGTTATCCATTCTTTGACCCACATCAAACTTGCAGCTTGATAGTACAATTCCCAATTAGGCAAGCCAAAACCTCCTCTAATTCTAGCGTCTTGCAAAAGCTTTAGCTTTATTCTTGCTTTTTTACCTTGCCATATAAACTTCAACATGATTTTATTTAAATCTTCAAAATAGTCTTTTCCAAGCCTAATTGGTATTGTTTGGAACAGAAATAGAATTCTGGGTAAGATATTCATCTTAATTGTTGAAATTCTCCGTATTAATGACAATTGCAAGTTTTCCCATTTCTTCAAGTCTGTAGCTATCTGTTGTTTGAGTTTAATATAATTATTCTCTTTTAATGTGCTACATCTTGCTGTCAAATATATCCCCAGATACTTAACCTTATTTGTAACTTGGATTTTCAAAAGTTCTGCCAGTTCTTCTCTTTGTCTCAGTAACATGTTCTTTGTCAAAATCTTTGTTTTATCTTTATTTATTTTCAAACCAGCCATCTCACCATATGTCTCTATCTTTTCCAATAACTTTGGAGCTGTTTCTAGCGGGTCTTCCAGAATAAAAGCTAAGTCATCAGCAAAAGCTTGTAGTTTGAATTCTTCCTTTTTAATTTTCATTCCTTTTGTACTTTTATCATCCCTAATATGTCTATTCAACACTTCCAAAGTCAACACAAATAGCAAATGAGGTAGGGGACACCCTTGTCTTGTGCCTTTTCTTATATTAATAAAATCTGTAAGTTCTCCCTCCATCATTACCTTTGCTGTCTGTTTATTATATATGGCTTCTATTGCTTGAATAAATTTTCTGGCAAAACCCATCTGTTCCAATAATAATCACATGAATCTCCAGTTCACGTTGTCAATTGCCTTTTGAGCATCTAGGAATATCAAAACCATTTGCTTTTCAGGATGAGCCTCATAATGTTCCAAAGTATCCAAGATTACTCTCATATTGTCTCTGATTTGTCTCTTTGGCAGAAATCCATTTTGATCTGGGTGAATAAAATTATTTAAATATTTTTTAAGTCTTTCTGCTAAAATTGAAGCAAAGATTTTATAGTCTGCATTCAATAAGGAAATAGGTCTATAGTTCTTAATTTGCAACGGGTCAGCCTCTTCTTTTGGAATAAGTGTGATATAAGCCTCCGACCATGTTTTGGGTGTCATCTTCTTTAACATAACTTCATTCATGACTTCTAACAATGGGATGCTCAATGATTCTTGAAATATTTTATAGAATTCTACCGGAAGCCCATCTGGACCCGGTGCTTTCCCATTGTTTTGTCTCTTAAATGTTTCATTTAATTCCATCATTGTTATATTACTTTCTAGCATTTCTTCAGTCTCTTTAGGTATCTTTGGTAAAATAGCATTCTGTAGATACTGTTTGACTTTTTCCTCATCAATATTCTCTTGTTTATATAGTTGCCCATAAATATCTCGTAATAATAAGGAGTAAAAATAATGAGAAAAAAACTCGTGTCTTCTGATGAGGGTTGGAACTGCTGGGGCATAATGAGCCCTGAGAATGGGAGCAAGGGTGTCCCAATCCATAGTTTTGACTTCAGCTGGTTTCACTAGCGCTTTTGCCATTTTGAAAACGGTGGGTCAGCAATGCGTTAGGAACACCGCACATTTCTTGCTAGGCGTAGCGTCCTTCAGACTGTTGGTTTCCAGGAACATTTGGAACCTTTCCATATATGAATCCCAATCTTTGTTTGCTGGGTCAAATAGAGCGGGTGGTATTGCGCTGCTGGTCATTCTGCCATTTTCTGCGTGTTGTCAGCCACGTGCTCTGTTAATACTTCACGAATGCTCAGTCAGCTCTTATCATCTCCACATCCCATCCTCGTCGACAGTGTTCTATCTCGGGGAATGGGCGCAATAACGGAGACGAGACATCGAATAGTGACTCCAACTCTTTATTAGTGACTTCGGGAAAACAGTTCAACACGTATGGCAGCAGCAGCTCCTTTTATAGAGCTGGCTGCTGTCAAAGCGTCCAATGGTTTAAGTTTGCTGCACTTGGAACGTCCAATCGCAGCAGCCCATTAACTAGCCAATTGGATCAATCCAGAATGACCAATCACGACCCGCTGTTCACAGACCAATCAAATATGCAAGATTTCGAGCCTGCTTGTGAAAAGCCAATCAGGTTTGCAGGCTTACGAGCCTGCTTGTGAAAAGCCAGGTAGGTTTGCAGGCTTATGAGCCTGCTAGTTCGTAATATCTTCCTTCCTCTATTATTCTTTCTGAAGATGTCATAAATGATCAGCTATCCATATATACTGCATATCTTTTCTGTTAATGCTTCTCCACAATCCTGGAATCTCTTCTGTAGTTAGAAAACAGAAAAATATCAGGATGCATTTCATCTATGTTGTGAACCATTGCTACTAATAAATAGGTTAACTGACTCTAGATCAATCTGTACTTCATCCTAGCTGTGTTGCCTCCAGCATCCATAAGTGAATATGGTAATTTTCAAGCTCATATACTAGTGTTTGTCCATTCTGACCCATAACCAGTTCAGTGTAGGTCTAAATAACAAGTTCTTTAATGTAAGTGAGGATCAGGCCTGTATATGAGCTAAAGTCTTACTATTGAGCTTTCATGAAGACTCAGATACTTCTGAAAATAAATGGAATTTTTTTGTACATTTCTATAGTATTTTTAAAAATTTCTGCATCACTTGTTTCTGTGTACGCTAAAAATGACAAAACAAAGCAAGAGTTTCATCAGCAGAAAAAAGCAGATGTTGGTATTTATTCAGCTGGAACTTGTTTTCTAATGTTGATTAATGACTTGCATTGTTTGTCAAATGTTCCTTAAGGCACTGATGTGAGATGTACAGTGTTGGCCTAATAGCAAATATCAAGATTAATGACTTATAAATTATTATCTCTGATTACCTCTGCACTTATGTCAGATAAGATAATATCGTTCATACACAGAAGAGAGAAAGAAAGAAAAGGAAGGAAAGGGAGAAGGAGAGACAGACAGACAGTTTTTATATATACAATGCTGCTGAATTTGTTTAATTGTCATTTGGCCACTTTTAAATTATCTGGGTGATTAAGTTATATGAGATAAATCAGTTTGATTTTTAACTATGAAAATATATTTAGATTGGATTAGGCTGTTATTTCAGGTTTTTTTAAATCAAAACAAAAAGTGCAATGAGAGATGTAATAGAAGAACAGAGTACAGTTTAGATCCTAGATCTTCTGTCTTTTCTCCCATGCTGTTTTAGTGAGAATGAGTGAAGAGCCCATCTTATTGGGAGAAAGTTTGTTATTTCCAGTCTTAGTTATGTGGTTGTGAATGATTGCAGTTTGTTTATTGGGTTCTGTATTATGATTATGATTATGATTTTCAGTTTTGGTTTGTTTACTTGTTTGTTTTAGACTTTTTAGTGATGAACACCATGCAAAATTATAATATAGAGAGTTGGGTGACTTTATAAATGTGGAATCCTTGGTGCTCTCGGAGCTTGATTGTTTTCATGCAGATGTTTCATTATATAGCTAGGTAGCATCTTCCATGGTAGAAGGGAGTGCACTTTGCTCTTATTTATATATATCAGTTTGTTTTGTCAGTATTGGTGGTGTTTTTCCTTGATAGTTCCTTGATTAAGCTGTTATTTACTGCTCGACTGTTTGACTGGTGGTAATCCTAGTGTTAAATAATGGCCACATACCAAAGAGAAATTATGTTTTCAAGCTCTGTATTGTCTTCAAAGGCACATGTGAAAAATAGCTTTGGTAGTCAAGTTTAGAAAGATGCTTTGGCTAAGGTACCCTAGGAGCATAATTGTTATGTTTGGAGCATGGGCGAGAAAGAATGGAGACAAGCCTCTGGAACGGTGAACTTCAACTCTTTATTTACATAGTGACTTCTCAACTCAATGGCAGTTATAACCCTCCTTATATAGGCAACCCCAATAACTATTAACCAATAACAATCGAGGAGTGCTAGCTCCCTTAACCAATAGGAACTCTCTGTAAATGGCCAATCGGATTCCCCGGAACGGGCCAATCCGATCCTGCCATTAACAGCCAATCAGAAGTGCAGGGCCAGAACCCTGCACTTTACTCCAAGCTCAAGTTCTCTTTATTAAACCTTATGCATTCACAACAATAATAATGGCTATATTTTAGTTATTCTTTCTCAGAAGAGAAAAAACCCAGTCATCAAGTAGATACCATCCAATCTCATAAGTTTTTCAAGGAGAAAACAGAATGACTACTGAATCTATCCACACTAACAATTTATAACATCATCCAACCATCACTAAAGTGATATATGGCTAAATGTGGATAAGCTTTATATCATCACAGCACTGTCTAGTACAAGCAAGAAATCATTGAAGTGTATAATCTTGGAGTATTATTCTAAGGATCTTTCAGACTTGGGAGTGTGCATGTAACTCCTTTCAAATTACTGTACTAAACATGCAACAGTCTTTAGAAGAGACTGCCTCTTGAGAGGGATAGAGTTTGTGTTCCTCTCCCACAAAACTTCCAACATGTGAATCCTTTTTTTTTTAATTGAAAGTTTGCCTCAAGATTATATGATGCCTGTGTGTTAGTATATGGTCATCATATAATTCAGAGACAAGAAATGTATAGCTAAGCAGTTGATAAAATATAACCTACAGCAGGGATGTCAAACTTGATTTCATTGAGGGCTGCATCCAGGTTGTGTTTGACCTCAGGGAAGGCATAGCCAGGGTGAACATGGCCAGCTCAACGTTACTTGTGTTGGAGACACCTATGGTGGCCTGAGCTCTCTACTAATGAAAACAGAGCTCTACTTTTGCTGGCAGAGGTTTGCAAGAGGTCATCGTAGCCAAAAACAGAGTTTGGGTGGCCTGCAGGTGGCCCTCACAAGCTCCATTTTTGCTGGCAGAGATACCATGGGCCAGTCCTTGGTTTCCAGGGTGGCCCTGTGGGCCAGATCTAAGCACCCCATGGGCTGGATCCAAGATGCATGTCTGCTGCTACACTTTTTTTCTGCTTATTTGTTCGGAACTGGTATTCCTATTGACATAATATAGGTGTTTATACTCTTCCTTCACCTTCAACAAGAGAGTTCTTCACTTCCAGCTTTCAAAATTGTGCATATGCACAAAGTCCAATGTATATTTTCTTTCATGTAAAGAATATGTTAATAGGATCAAATGGAAGATCTCTGACATATTCAGAAGTTTGATTTTTAATTTGATCATATCTTAGATACCTATGAATCTTCAGGGAGTTATCACTTATTTTGTGGTTTTGGAGGGATTCAGGTTAACATTTTGTTATCCCTCCTGTTTTTTTATCCAATGTGGAAAAGATCTTATTGTTCATATGTTGATATTGACAGGGCCTTTGTATGTGGGAAAGTGGATTTCTGCATGCACAGTGTAATTCAGAAGGAAAATAAAATATTGGAAACTGGGAATAAATTCATGTTTCAGATTTGACAGAATCTTATAAATGAACTGCAGTTCTACCAGGAACAACTGGGAATTGTGGATGTTCAGCACCACTAAAAAGCCAATTCTTTGAAATGTAATCATGGGATTTCAGTTTCTTGCCTTGCAGAAATGTTGGGGAAAAAATCAAGTACAAAAGAGAGCCTTTGGAACCAGCCTTCAACATAAATCTTTCCCCTGCATTTTGTAAAGGGGGTACAGTTTCACTCTGTGAGGAAAAAGAGGAAAAAGTTTGCAGTTCATATAAGTTTTGTGAGAAATTTGTACACATTATATGAATTTTTTTACAAGAAACCAAGCTGTGCTATTCATGGGAAGATAGGATCACTGTTTTAGACAAAAGCAAACTTTTTATTTCTCTAAAAATAATATTTGGGAGCTCAATCATATGCTTTCATAAAGTAAGGATTGAGTGGCAGTAGCAAAGGTAAAGAAGTGACTTGAATCACCTGTTGTCTCTATAAAAAGTTGGAGGAAAGGATTTATTTAAAAATAATAATAATGAAAGTTATGCTGTAAGAGGCATCAACCAATGGGAAAACATCCCATCTGGTGATGAAGTCTAACCCCCAAACCATTGGGTCTCCACTCTTCAATAAATACTAGTGATGGCAAAGCATTTTCCACAGCATTGAAATTTTAATTAAACTTTGGAATTCACTACTTTGATATTTGGTGATCAAGACTGACCCCAAAGATACTCTTCAACAGATCTGAGCAATATCAAACATTTTCCATAGTAACTGTAATTAGACTTTGGAATTTGCTCCTACACTATGTGGTGTTGACTAACAGCTTAGCTGCCTTAAAAAAAGAGTTGGGGCAATTCATGGAAGTCACGGGGATCAACAGCTACAGTATTAGCCTTCATGATAGTATGATTGCTTCTGAAGGCTGTCTGCTGGGAGATTAGTTGCTTCCTTGTACAGTTGTCCATTATGAAAACAGGTTGCTGGACTAGACGGGCCAATTTAGCAGAGGCCTCCTTATGTTAATCTGTTATTCAAGGATTCTGTGATTGTTAAATTGACCTTGTTAAAAGTGGTGGATTGGGGTTGGATGAAGTTATTCCTGCTTCAGGCCCGTTGATTTCATACAGGAAAATTAGTCATGGCAATAAAATTAAATCCTGTTTAATTCAGAAGGACTTTAATGTGACTCAGTAAATCAACCATTCCTTTTTCCAAGGTTTTTTGAGAAGATTGAAACTGGTAAGGTTACTTCATCTGACAATGGTGACAGTGCATAAAGATTATTAAGGGCAAACAGAAATATATTTCCACAGCAAGGAAGAAAAAGCAGAAATGGTTAAATTGATTGTTTTATTCAAAGAGAACATATTATGTTTTTTATTTGGAAATAACTTCTGGATTTTGTGGTTAAAAATGAAATTCTGACTTTGGTTTTGCTGATTAGATAGATTTATTGTTGTAGAAATGGCTATTATACACTAATGTACAAAAGTAAAAAGTTGAGACTGTAATGTTGTTATCTTCTACTGTGCTAAAAAGAGTCAGAAATCAATTTTTTTTCTTTTTTTCCCTTGTACCTCACATTTTCTTTCCACCTATTTTCTCTTAATTTCCTATTATTTTCCTTTATATTTTATATGTTGATAAAACTATCAACTTTTGTTATATAAGTAGAAACTGGTAAGGTTACTTCATCTGAGAATTAGAATAACTCTGAGAATTATGACAAAGTTGCCCACATTGAATAACTCAATTGTCACTATTTCAGAGATTATCCATTTTGCATAATTGACTCTAAAAGATTAAAGTTAAAATAATTGTTTGTAAACCCACTTAGACTAAGAAGATTCCATTTATTTTTCATGAATGACAACATTACATAAACTGGTGCAATCCTTTATAATGAAGACTGTGAAGAAAAGGTATTCTGCATTTTTTAAACCATTCTCCAATGGAAAGATAATTATTTTGTAAAATACTTGTTAAAGGATAATTAATTTTTTAGTAAAATTATCATTTGTAAGGAATGGAATTTTTGTCCTTAAATTAGTCATAAAGTGGTTGGGGATTGTGAAGAACAATGTTTTATTTTTCATATTTTTTTTAAAAAAATATTGGGAAACAGCAAGTAGTCTCATTCCCAAATTTCAATGAAATCCCAATAAAAGAATGACTTCATGAGGCAAATCCTCTTGTAGGACTTTTTCATATCAGGCAAAAGGACATAGCAGAGAAAAGGAAGCAATAACTTCAGGGGAATATTCCCATTTCCCACCCTAACCCCCAAATTCTTCTTCCTAATGACACTTGGCAGATTTCTTACTGTATTATTTTTATGTGCCATGTTTCCACATGATTTTGCTTCATTGGCATGCCATTTTGAGTTCTGAGTGTTCAGTTTGACTTCAATATTGAAGTCAATCTGGTGGATTAATCTAGAAGTTTTTTTAAATAAAGAATTGAAAGGAATATTATTAACAAGGAACACATTTAGTGAGCATTAAGAGTCTTTCCACTTAGGTCATTTAGCTGGGAAGATGACAGCAGACAAAGGTTGACATTTTGTAAAATGTCAACCTTGCACAGTGGGTCAAATTCTTGGCCATGATCCACAGTTGTTCTTTGAGTATTATATCTCATCTGCTTCTTTGTGGTACAAAGGACAGTTTTAGTGAGATGATTATAATTTAGGAAGGGCACTAGAATAAATATTTTGAGCACATTTCTGCCCTGATTGTGGTTCTTCTGCTGAAAAAACCAATGGGAATAAAACTGTTACAAATGAAATTCAATAACCTTTACATCAGGTGTTACTCAGAGGAATCTTCCTTTGCCTTCCTACTTGGACACTCTCTAGAATTACAATAACGACAGATTTAAAGTGAATATGAAGCATGAATGAATAAAATAATATTACAATAAGTATAAAAGCAACAGAAGTAAGGAATAAAAGTGGAAAAACAATTTCTTGCTACCTAGCAAGAAAAACCCTTTTGATTTCTTGCAACATTGTATGTTCTAATAAAAGGATTTCTCCTTTAAACCTGACCTCACCATTTGATTTATAAATTACATGATGGTTGACAATTGGTCTATCAAATGAAGATAGAAAACAACAAGAGAATATTTGTAAAAAACCAAGAAAATTAGGCAGGCAAAGCTAGGAGTCAAAAGGATTAAACAAAAATTTTGAGCTTGAAGCATTTGTATATAACTTCTAAGAACACAAAAAAGCTTTTAGCTTGTCAGAGACTTATTAGGTAGAATGGGGATTTCAAACATCTACCACACTTTTGTATTCTAGAACAATATCCTTTTTTTCCCATTTTACTAACAAAAAGTGCTTGTTTCTTTTATTTTGCCTATGGGAAATGTCTCTTTGAACAGCCAGAATGGCATGTTGATTAGTACCAAATGTACCCTGCTTCTCTATTGCAAAAAATGCTTTTACTAGTAGAGTATTATTATAATTATACCTTATTTTAGCACTTTTGATTGTTATTGAAAGTATTTAACAAAGTATTTGTAGAACAGATTACAACATGGATCTAAAATATGAAGGAAAGGGACTAAAAAGAAAAATAAACATAACATCTGTTATTTCCTTTTACTGCAGCCAGAAACATTTATGGGAATAGTGTCTACAGTAGTACTGAATTAAACATGACTCAAGATAGTTCTGAAGATGCTAGAATTATTGGCTGCCCTGCTTTAATTATTATTTTTTATTCCTCAATCCTGCATGAGAACGTTGATTAAGGTACAAGATAAATTGGTTTTTTCATTTTTAATTTCAACTGTAAAACATTCCATCAATGCCAGGTTTGAAAATTATAGTGGAGATAATAGAAGCCTGACCCCAGTAGAAGTTAGAGAAGAAAAAGTTGTCCCTCAAATGTCAAGGCACCTTGTGGTCCAAGAAATTAAAACTAAATTGTTTGCAGTATGAATTCGAAGGTGGTGTATATCTCAGCTGCCATGACATTTAGCCAGTGACTTTTCATAGCTTGTTAATAATGTATAGCCATCCCAATATAAATTTGCAGTGATGGAAGTAGCCTGTTAGAGTGAAGTAGTTAAGGAGATTTATTCTGCCCAGAAAATGCATATATGAATGAGAGAGGGGATGAAATCAGGACAAATGTCCAAAGAATTTTCTGTTAGACTGGTTTTATTTAATGGGGCACTGGGGCAATGTTCACTTTTATTTATTATTCTCTTCTTCCAACTCCTTTTTTAAAGTTCAATTAGTATTCAGATAATTATGAAGACTAATCAGATTGGTAATCTCCACCAATTTATCCATCTCATCAATTCTTCCAAGCCAAAAGAGCTCCATGGAGCTAAAGGTGACTGCATAAGTGCTGTCTTTTTAAAGTATATTACTGTTAATGATCTATTTTTTTAAAAAAAATAAAGCCAGCTTCCCGTTCTGTCAAAGGATGCTAGTCTTCAACCTGGCAGTTATACAAATTATTCATAAACTGTGAAATGTCAGCAGAGAGATGAACAGAGATGAGAAAAGGGTACAGGTGAGCAACAGAGACACAAGAACAATAGGTTACAGCAGATTATGGGTTGGAATTGAAGGGGGAGGAAAGGGAGTTTGACATTTGAAGAGTTGTAGCCCAATCTAAGACTGCAGGGAGCTGTTCAACCAGGAGACACTTAACTTCTCTTGACAACCTCTGGATATGTGAACACTTATAGCTGGGAAAGAGATTCAGCTGCTTTCATTTCAGTCTAATTTGTGGAGTAAATAATTACAAAGGGCATTGCAAGACTACAGCTTTTCAGACTTTTCTAGTCAATGGAGCTGGAAGAATATTAAAAACATATATAACTAAGGACAAAAATGCTCTGTTGGCTTCAGTGTCACTGAGGTCTAGCGTATAAAGAGAATTTAATTGACCAGTGTGTTTAGTAATTACTGAAATAAATTAGGCTGTTTGTTGCTTAGCAAAATTATTTGAATAGAGTGATTTGAATAACCAATTGATTGATTGATTTTATTAATAAGTAACCTTACTTTTGATTTGTTCTCTAACATATCAACTAACATTTATTAATTACCAACCCATTAAGTAACTGTCTCCCTATCACATTAACTAGCTATTATGCTTGGTATAAATTGATCTGGATAATTGCTTTCATGGACTTTCTACTTTCTATTATGTTGCCCAACTCACAATAAAGATATTCTCAGAAATCCAATGGTTCCTGAGTTTGTGAGTTTTGAGAGTTGTGACCTTTCTCATTTGCCAGATGGTTTGTTTCTCCAAACTGAGTAAGCTCCATTGACAAGACGTCACGTGCCCATGTTGGTTAGATTTGGAAGTTAGGGCTAGCAACAAGAAAGCATAAAATTAGGTTTGTGGTGACCTTGGCCATAGTGTGGTAGAACTTGCTGTTAAGCTTGCTATTTTATGCTTGACCCCACCCCCCAAATTTGATTCTTTTGGTGTGTCTTAATGAAATGTCCTTCCTGAATTGGTATTATTCAGCTGTTGTATATGATGATGCCTACTATGCACATTTTCATTTCCTTGCTTTTAGGATTGCTGAACAAAATAGGAAGGCCATCAAACTTTTGTGATTACTGTTTTATCTAACTGTATTCCGAAGTAGCATAATTGGAAATAGGCTTACTACCTCTATTCCTTGACACTAGACATTGTCCTTCAACATTCCAATCAAAGTGATTTGGGAGTGCTCTCACAAATGAGAGTCTTAAACATGGAACATGCTTAAAAAATTCAGAGGGGCTTATCAAAGACAATGTCAAATGTTGAAATCACTAGACCAGGCCACATGATTGGTTCCAATTAAACTGATTTATTGTTCATGCCTAGGCACAGGAATTTAGTCAACCAACTGGTGAGCACTATTTTGGCATTAAATAAGGGTCAATGGAATTCAAGAAGTGTTGGACTTCATACATTTTTGTTTATGTAGAGACTCTAGGTTTATGTAGAGACTCTAGGAGCTCTGCCACTCTTTTTCCTACATCTTTCATGCCCTTTGCAGACTCTAGGAAAATATCTTATCTTTCCGTTTTTGTCCCATTCAGTGGAAATGAACATCCATTAATATCCAGATGGCTATTTAACATGAATCAAATTGAACCAAGACAAAGTATATGCATAAAACTTGGGTTTATTTCTGCATAGTTATGAAATTGTACATTATGTTAAACTATATTGAATATTATTTGTAGGTGCCTCAATGGATTTTCTGGCCAATTTTGTGAAATAGACTTGAATGAGTGCAGCTCTTCTCCTTGCTTACATGGCTCAGTCTGTGAAGATCTTATTAATGGATACTTCTGCAGATGTCAGAAAGGTAACAAATGAACAAAATACTTTCAATTAAATCTTTTTACTATTCAAAAATTCAGATTCGAACAAACTTTCCCTTTTTTTCTGTACCAAGGCAATACTTACCGGAATTATACAGTGGAATGTTTGTTTCTCCAAATACAGCACAATATATCAGGAAATCCCTTTTGTTGTTTCTTAGGTGCAAATTGATCTAACCTCTTGATCAAAAAGCTCCACAGAAAAAAATAGTTTCCAGTGGAAGCAAGAGAATGCACTTAAAATGTTGTCTTGGGTCCAAAGGGAAAATTAGTTGTTTTAATTCGCATTCTACACTAGCTAATTCTGCCATGTGTTGGACAGTTTGATTGAACATTACTATAAAGTAAATTTGTAGAACAATTTGCATTTGGAATGAGGACAGCTCTTAGAATTAAATGAAAAAAAAAAGAAAGAAATTGTTGTTAACAGGAGGTTTATTTGAAGTAGAGTAATGTGTAGAGCTAGCCATAATGGTTTGTAAATCACCACTTTCAGAGAATACCCATGGCTTCCACTATTGCTTCTGCCCCACACAATCAGTGGTGGGTATACTTCCTTCCTTCCTCCCCTCCCTCCCTCCTTGTACATTCCATTTGTTAGAGGTAGTTGACAATGTTTCTAAGGGGCATTTGGAGGGGTTAATTTTAGCAAAATAGACCAGTTTTAATTCACTTTGGTAAAAGACAATTTACTTTGGAAATCATTTCAAAGAAGTAAAGCACACCATTTTTTTTGGGGGGGGGAATGGAAAAATTGTCTTCATTGTGGAAAAATAGCAATCTCCTGCCCAAATTCTTTGCTCATAAATCAGTGAAGAATTTCAAAAGATTATTCATGCCTAACTCCAGTTAATGGAGAGCATGAGGACAAAGAACTTAAATCCAAGGTATGTTTCTACTCCAAGCAGAGTTTAAAGGCCCATTATCAATAACACCAACACTTTATAATTATAGTATGGATTAATAATTTGAAATTCCAGTCTTGCTACAGCCAATAAGACACAACCTGTCTATGCAACTGTATTGCACTGCAATGCTTGCAGTCAAGAAAAAAGCAAGGTAATACCAGCAAATAGAATTAATGGATTTAAAACTAAAGAGCCTCTAGAGGTCGTATTTGCTGATATTATAGGTCCTAAAAAACCAAGTGTGGGAGGTGCTCGTTATATATTAAGTATAATGGATCATTATTCCAGATATGGTTTCTGTTATTTAATGAAGAGTAAAACGGAAACATATCAGAATTTCTTTAATTGGTTGAAGTTTGCAGAAAGAAAAACTAAAAGGAAACCAGTATCTCTTGTAACTGATAATGGTACAGAATTTATAAATAATAAATTCCAAAATAGACTGAAGATGGCAGATGTTGAACATAAAAAGTCTGCACCATATAGGCCACAACATAATTCCTTTATAGAAAGACGAGGCCAAACAAATGGCTCGTACTATGTTGTCAAATTCAGGATTACCTGAAACTTTGTGGGGAGAAGCAATAATCATATATTGAATGATGTTGTTAACTCAACAACAGGTGAATTACCATTCACACGGTGGCATAGTAGAAAACCTGACCTAAGCTACATGCACACATTTGGAGCACCAGCATGGGTGCATATTCCTACACAACTGAGACATAAGGGGCAGCATAGAGCTAAAAGGTTATTCTTTGTAGGTTATGAATCTAATCACAAATCATACAGATTCTGGGAAAAAGGTACATCTAGTGTTTGCTGTAGTGCTAGTGAACAATTCCTTGAACATGTAGGATGGGAAAAACTGGAGCAAGATTCAAGTAAGGATGTAATCATAGAAACCTACAAAAGACCAAAACAACATATCAGTAATAAGAACAGTACAATTAAAGAGGAAGTACAGGAAGAGCACATAGGACCAGAACAGGAAGAAATAGGTGAACAGGAAGAAATAGATAACCAGGAACAGGTAGTACATGAAAGTCCATCTGTAAGCCCTGTAATACCTAGACGTTCAACACGTGAAACCAGACCACCTGACAGGTACCAAGCAAGTGTAGTTTGCCAAGTTAGTAAAGTTCCAATTACTGTTGAAGAACTTAGGATGTATCCTGCAAAGGAAAAAGAAAATTGGCATAGAACAGTGGAAAAAGAATTAAATTCATTAAAAGAAATGAAAGTTTATGAAAATGCCAAATTACCTCCAGGTGAAAAGTCCATTGGCTGTAAATGGATATTTAAATTAAAAACAGGTAAAAATGGGACTGTTACCCATAAGGCTAGGTTGGTAGCTCAAAGATTTAATCAAACTGCATGTGATTATGATGAAGTATTTGCACCTAGTCTAAAGGCAACAACCTTGAGAGCAGCTTTAGTGTGGGCAGCTAAGAAGAACTATATTATAAATCACTTAGATGTAGAAACTGCCTATCTGCATGCAACATTGCAGCACACTATATACCTAAAGAAACCTGTAGGAATTAAGGATGATAAAACAAATAATGACTGTTGGAAACTTAAAAAGAGTCTCTATGGATTAAAACAATCTGGTTACAAATGGAGCCAATATATTGTTAAGGAGTTAAACAATATAGGGTTTAATGCAGGTTTAGCTGATCCATGTGTATTTAAGAAAGAGACAAATGGAACAGTGTCATTATTATTGTTGTTCACAAATGATATTGCCGTAATTACAAAAACTAATAATGAAGCTACTGAAATAATATCATTATTAGGTAAGAGGATAAAATTAAAGAAATTAGGAGAGATAAAACAGTATCTAGGATTGACAATAAATAAAACCAAAGGTGGCTAAAAGATATCTCAAGAGGATAAGATTTATCAATTTGCTAAAAACATACAAGATGGAACTTTATAAACCGGCAAAAACTCCAATGAGTAAGGAATTTGGCCACACTGATGCTCAAAGTCCAAAATTCGATAAGACTATTTATCAATCATTAATTGGTAGTTTATCATACATTAGCAATTGGTCAAGGACAGACATTGCCTATAGCATTAATCAATTGGCAAGATTCAATGCTGAACCCACTGAACAACACTGGCAAGCGACAAAACGTATCTTAAGATATCTTAAAAGGACAATGCACTATGCATTTTTTTGGAGCCAAAAGATGATCTGATTTTAAGTGCATATGCTGATGCAAGTTTTGCAACAAACATAAACACTAGGAAATCAACTTCAGGTACGGCTATACTGTTAGGAAAAGCACTGATTGGTTGGAGGTCAATTAGACAGCAACACATAAGTATATCCACAATGGAAGCAGAATTTTCATGTCTATCTTTATTATGTACTGATTTAATTCTGTATAAACAGTTGTTATTGGATATGGGAATAACTGTTAATGATTCCATTGTAGTTTATGAGGACAATCAAGCAGCCATACGGTTAGCTACAAATATTGCTGTGAAAACGAGATCTAAGCATACTGATCTTAGATATCTGAATGTAAGGCAATCTGTAAAAAAATGGTTTGATAAGACTGGAATATTGTATGACTGAAGAAAATATTGCTGATCAGTTTACAAAAGCCCAAGGTTCAGTCAAACACAAAGAAAGTTGTGATGACTATGGGTTAAGGTTGTAAATATATATATATATATATATATATATATATATATATATATATATATATATATATATATATATTTGGTTATTCGGGTTTTCTCCCGCGTAAGATTGGAAGTATCTAGGCAACGTTTCGATGAAGTCTCATTCATCATCTTCAGGCTTGGTCTTCAGCTCTGTGCTTCTCAGAGTGATGTGAGCTTGCAGCTGCTTCTTCCTTTTAACTGCTCCTGGGGGTGTGACTTGATTGGCTGGGGGCTTGGCTGTGTTCTGATTGGATGGGTCACAGCTCACCAGCTCAAACCTTCCAGCAACTAAGACTAACCTGAGCACAATCAAGCCCCCACCTGAACAGAACACGCCTCCAGCCAATCAGAACACAGCCAACCCCCCAACCAATCAGAACACAGCCAAACCCCCAACCAATGAGAACACCCCCCCATCCAATCAGAACACAGCCAAGCCCCCAGCCAATCAATTCACACCCCCAGGAGCAGTTAAAAGGAAGAAGCAGCTGCAAGCTCACATCACTCTGAGAAGCACAGAGCTGAAGACCAAGCCTGAAGATGATGAATGAGACTTCATCGAAACGTTGCCTAGATACTTCCAATCTTACGCGGGAGAAAACCCGAATAACCAAAGATCCACATACAAGTACCCGCGAGAACCTCAGAAAACAAATATATATATATTATTATATTACCCAAAAGGGGAGTATGTTAGGAATAACAAGCTTACCTAACGTAGTTTGGGTAAAATAATATATATAAACTATGATAGTGAATTTAAGTGTGTGTCACTTTAAACAGCAAAGCATGTAATTTTGGGTGCGGTTGTAAAAAAAGCCATAAGAGGGAGCAAGAGAACCTACTAGCTTGCTGGCGTACTGGATTGCTTGCTGACGATGATGGATTGATGGTTTGATAACTGCATGTTCCCTGCTGCTATTGCTGAAGGAAGAAAGGAGGTTTGATTTATTCATATCTCTACTGCGAGGAGATGTGTTACTGGACTGATATTTGTAAGTTTACTGACCTCTTTTTCGACACTGGAATTTGCAACTGAATAATCCCCGGACGGACTGAACTGGTGTATGATATATGGACTGTTTTGACTATACTAAAACTCTTATTGGAATAAACTATTTAACTAGCACAATGTATCTGTTTTTACTGAGTGTAAGCTACAAAAAACGTTTATCTCACATATTTGCCTGACTGCCTGACTGCCGTGCAGATTCTGCTAGGGTATATCCCTAACAATAACTAATTCTTATTTCATTAATCATTTTGCTATATCCAGATCAGAAAAGGATGCCCAGTAAATGGTTTGAATTATACATCTATTTTCAGAGTATAATGGGAAGTAAAAACAGGGGTTTTTTGGAGGAGGTGTCTTTGAGTCAGTGTTGACCTTTGATGATGTTCTTAACTAGTCTCTATAGTTTTCTTGGCAATATATTTAGAAATGGCTTGTCTTTAAATACTTCCTAGGGTTGAGAGATAGTGACTGGTCCAAAATCACTCCACAAGCTTCATGCCTAATGTTTGTCTAGAATTCATGGGTGCCTTCAATGTTTCAGAGAATACCAATGGCTTCCACATGGGTGCCTTCAAATCAATGTTAGACCAAAAATCTAATACATATTTTTTTTCTCCTCCCAACAGGCTGGGAAGGGCTCAGATGCGAAGAGGATATCAATGAATGCACATCTAACCCTTGTGTACATGGTATATGCATACAGAGGGAACCAGGCCTGGATTACACCTGTTATTGCACATCTGGATATGTGGTATGAACCAAAATCTTACTACTGCCACTCGATATGCAGCATATACTGTTGAAGTTAAACCTTAGCAGAGTCTGTCTCCCATTAAGTTTTCGCATTTGTCTTAAACTTAAGATCAACCATTAATGATCAAGCCAACAGATAAGAAAAAGCCTCTGAAGCTTAGTCCTGATTATCCTGGCAGATTCATTTGTATAATTGTTCAGTGTCCAAATATATAGAGGTTTATGCTCTACTTAAATTGAGCTTTCCATTGTCTTTGAATGGGAAGCTTTAACTTACCTTATTAAAGCAAATATTCGCCACCAGGCTACTATGAAAATGATCTGTAGAAGGAAGCCACCAAACAATGATAGATGATGAAGATGGTACACAGCTACCTTAAACTGTTGTTTTCAACCACAGGGTAAAAATCATCTTAGGAGTCAGCCTATGTGCAAATATTTATGGATCAAGTTCATAAACCAAAAGTAATATATTCACCATGTTATCCAAATCTTTATTCTATTCTATTCTGTTCTGTTTTACTCTACTCTATTCTACACTACTCTACTCTACCCTACTCTACTCTACTCTATCCTACCCTACTCTACTCTACTCTACCCTACCCTACTCTACTCTACTCTACTCTACCCTACTCTACTCTACTCTACCCTACCCTACTCTACTTTTGACTCTATTCTATTACAGATCTATATATTATTTATTTGTTCAGTTTAACATTAAATTAAAATATACTAGAATTATTCAGATAAATCTTGCACTTCTTTCTGTTCTAGGATAAAGAAGTAAAAAGTTTTTTTTAAAAAAATGCTGCTTGAAAAAGCTCTAGAGCCCAAATAATTTAGTGTGCCATTTGTTGTATCAGTGCTCAATGATTTAATTATGTAATCATTTGAAATTACCAAGAACACAAAATCTTACATTGGTTCATGTCTATGTTTTAAAAACTTGGACTTCTTATATAATAAGGTAATTTTGAGAAACAAAAGCAAAGAGATGGGTTTATTGCAGTTTATTGCAAAAAATCAAAGTTTTCTGATGGAATTTGTCATGCTAGGTTGCTACAACAATCATGCAAAAGCTCTTGGAATAATTTTAAAGACCAAACATTTTATAGTGACAAAAGCTGATGTGGATACAGTGAATTGCGAGAGGCAAAATGTATATACCTAAGTACAGATGCACTTGATTATTGTTAAGCCAGCACTGACAACAACATTCATAATTTGATATATGGTCAAATGAGCTTAGTGATGGAAATAAACTTCTAGAGAAAAAATGTTTTGCTGTATAAGTAGTTTTCTGCAGAATTTCTACAGATCAGAGGGTGGAAAGTCAGGGAAAAGACAAGGTTGTGTCCCATGTTATAATTCTAAAGAAACATAGGAATGTTTTTTTCATGAATCCTCCTATTCTGAATATATTTACTCTGAAATAAGATATTAATATTAATAAGATATTTTTATTGTTTATCCATAAACAATAATGTGGTAAGGCCAAAATAGTAGTTATTTACCTGTCTTTTTCCTCCTTTGGTGCCACCTATTGTCAGATTTGTAAATAATCTTAAATCTGTGATATTTCATGGAACTATAAGTATAGTTGATAACACATTTGGGAATATTTTTCCTTTATTAATAAAATGACAATGAGTACAGAATGATCCAAAACTCAAGACATATGTGTTGACTAAGATTGAGATTATTTAAGGAACAATGTTTTTATAGCTAGACAATATTTAGCAGTCTTTGAATTATATTCTAATCAATAACCAGCACATGTTGTAGCAACACATGAAAGTATTCATTCATAAAAATGAATACTTTGAGGAAAACTAAAACATTATGTTAGATAATGTAACATGTTCACTTAGCAATACTCCGCAATGTTTGCTTTATCCAAGAGAAGATTACAATATGTCCGGCTACTACCTGCTTGGGAAAGATGAGACATTAGTGGATGGCATATATCAAGTTAAAATGGGGAAGAAATGTGGTTTTGAAGCCAGTGTAACATAAAGTTTTAGTTTACATACTTCTCTATCACTTGAAATTAATCTCCAAGGAGCCCGTTTTGACATTGAAAAACAGATGGCTCAGAGACAAAGCTTTTCCTGGCATGTCACCTACTGTGAAACTCTATGAATGAAACCTGACATTCTTTGAATTGATTGGAAGTCAAAACACCATAATTGCATTACAGCACAAAACCCAAGGTCTATGCCATAAAATCAGTACAGACAACAGCGCTCAATAGGATTACATTAATTTTGGGGAAAGCATTCTGCCCGCTTTAAATAGATAGCATTTGGAAAACAAAAAGAAAGTCATAATCAAATTATTTAATGTGACTATCAAAATGCACATGGCCTTTCAAATGACATTAAAAAAATTTTTTTTTACAGGGTGAATACTGTGAGCTTAATTACAATGACTGCTTAATGAAAACCTGCCCTACTGGATTTTTCTGTACGGACGGAATCAATAGTATTTCCTGTTTGCCTGAGGCTCCCAATAAAGTCCAAAATATTTCTAGTATGGAAGGGTCATCTCCAACCGAACCACTGGAGAGAGGACTCTCACAGTCTCAGTCAAGCTATTTGTCTGCTGATGTTTCTGATTCTCAAAGATTCACAGGTAAGGGGGGGGGGGGGACACAGATAAACCTTGTTTAGTAACATCCTCATTTAGCAACTATTTACAGTTACAACAGTGATGAAAAAGTAATTTTGTGACCAGTCCTTCGTTTATGATCTTCACAGTTCCAAAACAAAGTTGAAGTAAGATATGCACAGCTGTGGTTTCACTTCGTGATGACTTCCTTGAATCATGGACTTGCCAGCCGCAATTATGCTTGCTAAGGGAGGACTATATGTATTCTTTTCTCAGTCCTACAGAATAGAGTAGAAGAGTAGAATGGAATGGGATGGAATGGAATGGAATGGAATGGAATGGAGTGGAGTGGAATAGAATTGACTAGAATAGAATGGAATGGAATGGAATGGAATGGAATGGAGTGGAATGGAATGGAGTGGAGTGGAGTGGAGTGGAGTGGAGTGGAATAGAATAGAATAGAATAGAATAGAATAGAATAGAATAGAATAGAATAGAATAGAATAGAATAGAATAGAATATTCTTTATTGGCCAAGTGTGATTGGACACAGAAGAAATTTACTGTGGATGTGGAAGTCAGGTTTTGCCATGACATTCTTTAAACATAACTGGAACTGAGCTGATATGAGCAAATTGATCTCATTTATCTCTATTCTATAGCAGATCATCATATGTGCCTGCCTCCACTGTCAGCATAAGTCACCTGTGACTGGAAATCAGATAATTGTACTTACCTCTTGAGAGTGATTGAATCCTATGCCTCCCCCCCCCCCAATTCTCTTGGTAGTTTTGTGCATAAGAGTGCCAGTAAGAAGTTCTTCAGGGTTTTCCCCTGTTCCTTTGTTTCTCGAGAATAAGAATGAAAAAGACTTGAATGGCAGAGAAACCATTAAAAATGGAACAGAACCATAAATGCAGAGGCTAATATTGATTGCCACATGTCTGAGTTCATTTATTTAACTCTAGATACTGCAAAAACATTTGTGCATTGTTGTCTTGTTCGGGTAATCTTTCAGGGGCTTTTGTCCATTTTTAAATATTTCTTCTTGATATCGATAAGTAAATTGAATGTGACCCAATTAGTAAATGTCATTATCTTGGTAACTTTTCCAGCTCATCATGTTTGCCTTTCAAGTTCTCTATGGGAAAGATATATAATTTATTCTTTTTATATTGATTCTCAAAAACAATTTGATTTAGCAAATTTAATACATTTCTTCCAAGCGATGCTTTTTTTTTGGGGGGGGGGTGTACATTCTCCCAATGTGAATAATGGGAGGGCTTGCATTTAGTCAGGTCTTGAGGTCACTAAAATCTTTCTTCTACTTTTATTAAGAATGTGATTTATGGAGTTGTATTTGTCTGCTACGGGATACCTGGGTGAGAATTAATGGTTTTCAGGTAGCAATGCAATTTGCTGCTGGTCCAGCCTAGGGGCAAAGTTCTTCATTTTTTATTTTCTTCTAACTCTTCCCCTTACTTTTTATCCTCTAAAGGCCTGCAAAATACTGGCTTCCTCAGCCATGGCAGTTTTGTATTCCCTAGCATAGCAAAATTAATGTCCAGCATATCATTTAATGGCTGGGGTCTAGGATCATTAACTCCATTGCGAGTCTTCAGCAGCTTGCTCTCTCACACACATACACTTTCTCTCCCTCCTCCCCTCCTCCCCGAATGCATTCTTACTATACAGTTGTGGGGGGTTTATATCCCTTTTCTCAACCAAAATGAAGTCTGATACAACCACTGAGCTATGGGCAATGATTGATAATTCCAGCAATTTAACACTAGTCTTGCTGAGTGTGATATGACCTCATTTATCACAGACTCCTTAATGACAACTCCTGTTCCCTCTGTGTGAAGTTTGTCAGTGGGGAACCATAACAGTCTTGTTTTATCTGCCATAGACATTAGTTCAGTAATTAGTAGCATACCAGACACCAAGGTTGAATTAAACAGCCACTCATTACATCCTCCCAGATCCCAGCCTATGATTGTATATTGAACTTTTTTTTCAAGGTTGTCTCAAGAAAACAGTAGAGAGGAATCAGCTGTTTCTCTAACAGGCAACAAGTGGATTTCATCTAAATCCCCAGTGTTTTTCCATGTGAAATAATTAATTTAGAGAATAGAGGTTGTTTTACTGTATCATTTCAGCAGGTTCAAAAAGTCAAAGCTTCCTCATGCTCGTACACATATTCAAGGTTCATATTTTAAATAATGTTTCTAAGGTGATAAATTGCAATTTGATTTTTCTTTAAACAACTTAAACCAAATATTGGAGGGAAGGGAGTAGGATTCCATAGCAGATATAAACCTCTTGAGTAAATTGTCAGATCAAGCTCTGGATAGCAAATATTCCTCTATAAGGCATTCTGAATGAATTCAGTAATAAAATCAGCTAGTATGCATTAATGAGTTATATAGCTATTACATCTGGGCATTCGTTTATTTTGTGCATGTAAAATAAGCATCATCAGTGAAGTTCACAAATCTTTCCTAACTTGCTGGAAGAACTAAGGTATGGAGGAATATGGTCCAAGAACAGCCTGAACTGGAAAGAAACACAAAAGTTCATGTGCATTTAGTCAGTTGTACAGCAACTGCCCTTCCACAAATCACCACTTTAGATCAGGGGTATCAAACTCAATTTCACTGAGAGCCGCATCAGGGCTGTGGTTCACCTCGGGGGGCTGGGTGTGGGTGTGTTTGACTGGGTGGGTGTGGCCAGCTGGATAGGTTGGCCAGCTTGACACCATTCCCTAAACTGATAGCATGTTTCCTCTTCACGCTGGGTAGACTGGGATCTGGCCCACGGGCCTTAAGTTTGTCAAAACCCTTCTTTAGAGCCACCATTTTCAATAAGCTCAGTCTCCCAGAGGTCTAGCATGTATTTGGCAACACATATGAAATAACTTCATTGTATATTCTACAGTGGGGGGATACTGCAGGATCCTGCAGAAAGTCATCAGTGCCTCAAGAGTACATGACTTTTACTCTGAAAACTGAAGCAGTTTAATTTATTAGGTGCTTATAACTTAGTGCAGTACATAGAATAAAAGAAAATGATGCAGTAATATGTAAAATAATAATGATGACAGGTCCATGTTACACAAATACATCAATTCAGAGAGAGATCTTGATTTTCCTCTTAAACATGCAGGCATTTAGCAGATGGGCTTTCATGATTAATCTTTTTTGTTGATAGGACATTTCCTTCTGTTTTAGCTGACCAGTGGCTCTCTGATCAAAATCACTTTGCTAACATTTCAGTGCCGCAGGATTTATTATTGGATGAAAAACAGGCTCTCAGTTCTGCTTTAGTTGTTGTAACTATCAGTGCAATTCTGTACCATCCTAGCATTGTATTTAGCTTTCTTGTGTAAAACATCAGACTCCTGTCTGCATTGTATCTTTTTGTAAACATAAAACTCTTATCTCTTCAGTGATCTTTGCCAGGCATGCAAAAGAGAAGAGGAGTTTAAACAGCTGTCAATACAGAATGATGTTTTAATTGACCTGAATTCCTATAAATTACACTTTCTGATACCCTGTTGTCCTTACTAACCTGAGCTATTATAAATCTTATGTATTTCCTGCTGACCTAAGCTATTATAATTCATGAATGTCTTGTTTACCCTGGGCTTTGAAGAATTTCACCACCCTGTGAAAAAGCATAATAAAAGAGCCTGTGTCAAGGTATTTGGCGCGCTCATCCAGAGGAAACCTCGTCTCGTGTCGTTTCTCTCTCCCTTGCTCCCTTTCATGAGGCGCCCATCTAATGCGGGATGGCAGATACCGCATTTTGGTGACCCCGACGTGATTCCCTAAGGGGGATACGCAGCGGCGCGCCCATACTTATCAGCTCGGTTGGAGCTGTGCATCGCCAGGCGCCTGAGCGAATTGCACCTCATCGGATCTGAAAGATGGTCTCGACTTTAGTAAGTATGGGTGGAGGCTTTTCTCAACAGCAGAAGGAATTGAGAGAGCTAGTCGCTTCTTCTAAATACTCTGCTAATTTAAAGGGCTTTCCCATAAAAAAGAAATCTATTGCTGCATTATTGGCTTATGTGTGGCAACATTGTCCCAATTATTCAGAGGAAGGGTCCTTAAAAATTTTCCAAAGGCAAAAAATTGGTGAATATCTCCATTGTCCTCCTCGTGCACCTATTGGCTTTTTGGTCACTTGGAGGAAAATTATGGAGGCTTTAAAAGTCCATCAAAAAATAGAAGCAGGGAGTGTGTTTGAATCTCCTCTGCCAAGTTATGATAACTTTTTAATTTTCTCTAACTCAGGCAGAAGCTGCTACATTCCATTCCCATAGGAGTAAAATCCTAGAGGATTAAAAGCTTGTGAAATTTGGCAAATGGATGTAACTTAGTATCCACCTTTTGCCCCGTGAAAATATTTGCACGTTTCAATAGATACATATTCAGGATTTATTCTGGCTACTCCTCAAAGGGGAGAAGCTGTAAAAAAAATTATTCAATTCGTACCTTTGCCTCGCTGGGACGTCAAAAAGAAATCAAAGAAGACAATGGATCTGCCTACACAAGTTCTGCTTTTCAGGACTTCTGTAACAGATGGGATGTAATCCACAAGTTTGGAATTCCCTGCAACAGCCCGGAGGGCAGGCTATTAGGCTATTGTGTAATGAGCTCACTTGTCTCTGAAACGTGCTCTTAATTGGTATTCATTGCGGGGGGAAAAAACCCCGAACCTCCCAGCATTGCAAAACTCTCTTAACATTTGTCTTTTTACTCTAAACTTCCTAAACTTAACTGGAATTCCTCCTACTTCTGCTGCTGTTCGTCATTTTCCCCCCCACTTTTCACCCCTCCTAACAGACTGTCATTATTCTGCTTGGCAGAGTCCTGCTGAGCTTGGGGGAGAGGAAACGCTGCGATCTTACTGCCAGAAAAAACCACTCTCTGAATCCCTGGTCAGGCAGTAAGATCCTATCATGGGAATTTATCTGCTACATCTGTATCTTAAAAATCTTTCCTGATATTCTTGCCTATATCTTCTTTGCAATTTCTACCTTACTTCAACAAAACCTATGCTTCCTGTCAAAAGACTATTCGTGTTAAAATCATTTCATTAACAGAAGGCTATTATACTTGTTCCACGTGGGTATGTCATGAAAATGCTATCCATAAGTTTTCACTGTCATTTCTGTTTTATTTTAAAGAACACTCTACCCCTCGCTCTTTTGTTTCTTCTTTACTCTTCCTATGGAAAGGAACCTTAAAATCTTTTCCTCTTTTCAATCTAAACATAGGGGGATCTAAATGTCCTTATATTGTATCAAGGGTTTCCCCACCCCACTTAACGTTCTTAATGAATGATCAAGTTTATCTTCATTGTCATTATTGTAATTATTATCATTTTTCTATTAATTGTATTCCTTCCTCATCTGGTAAATGTTCTACAACTAATTTGTCCATAAGCCTCTCTCCTGCTTGTCATGTTTTTATATACCCGAGCTCTGATCCTGTCAATAAGCAACGCTTCCAAAGAACTGCCCATGACGATCTGCAGAAGCCTCATAGAAGAGATAATATTGCCTGGACTATAACTGACTCTCAAAAAGTTCGTTTAAGTTCTACAACCAATTTTTCTTGCATAGAAAACTTCTACCCACCATTTCAATTCAATTTGGCAGATGCACCCACACAACCGGGGGATATCCTGCAATCCACAACACTGCAGGAGGAACTTTAACATCACGCCTGAAAGGAATGTATTTTATCCCTGGCAAAAATTCTGTCTGGGCTTGTAACACCGGTCTCACAGCATGTGTCTATGGGGATGAACTTGTTAAATCCAAATCATTTTGTATTCAAGTATGGCTTGTACCAAAAATTAATGTGTATAACTCTGATGATTTTATATCCTTACAGGCACCCATGGAATACCCCCTCAGAGCAAAACGGGAAATTATTAGTACTCTCACTTTAGGTCTACTGCTTGCTCTGGGCGCCACGGGCGCAGCCACGGGCATTGCAGGACTAGCTGTTTCTGACAAAAGAATTACAGCTCTGGGTTCAGCCATTGATGATGATTTATTACGTATTGAAAAATCAATTGTAGCTTTGCAAAACTCCTTGACATCCCTCTCAGAAGTAGTCTTGCAAAATCGTAGAGGTATAGATTTGTTATTTTTAAAACAAGGGGGATTGTGTGCTGCGCTTAAAGAAGAATGTTGTTTCTATGCTGATAGCAGTGAGGTCGTGCTGGATTCTATGAATGAATTAGAAAAATGCTTAATTGGTATCAAGGTTCGTCTTCTATTTCACCATGGCTTACAACCCTTTTAACTGCATTGGCAGGACCATTAATAATCATTATATTGATATGTATTATAGGACCTTGTTGTTTTAATAGAATATTGCAATTTTTTAAAGATCAATTATCTTCCATGACTACTGATGCTGATGTGTTATTGCAAGCTCATGTTATGTCTTTAACATCAGATGAAGAAATATCATTGCTGAGTTACTGCTCCTTGGACAACCCTGATGCTGACGGGTCGCACGCCTGCCTAGATGACGGGGACGGAGAACATTTCAGAAAACTAGTTCCTGTTTTCTTGGACAAGGAAGAAGACTCGTCATAAAAAAATAAAAACAGAGGAGATGTTGTAACTATCAGTGCAATTCTGTACCATCCTAGCATTGTATTTAGCTTTCTTGTGTAAAACATCAGACTCCTGTCTGCATTGTATCTTTTTGTAAACATAAAACTCTTATCTCTTCAGTGATCTTTGCCAGGCATGCAAAAGAGAAGAGGAGTTTAAACAGCTGTCAATACAGAATGATGTTTTAATTGACCTGAATTCCTATAAATTACACTTTCTGATACCCTGTTGTCTTTACTAACCTGAGCTATTATAAATCTTATGTATTTCCTGCTGACCTAAGCTATTATAATTCATGAATGTCTTGTTTACCCTGGGCTTTGAAGAATTTCACCCCCCTGTGAAAAAGCATAATAAAAGAGCCTGTGTCAAGGTATTTGGCGCGCTCATCCAGAGGAAACCTCGTCTCGTGTCGTTTCTCTCTCCCTTGCTCCCTTTCATGAGGCGCCCATCTAATGTGGGATGGCAGATACCGCAAGTAAAAACAAGTAGTGCTTCACCTGTGAACTAAGAGAAAGGGGAAAGCTATAATAGATCTGAATGGAAGTGGCCTGGTCTTGGGATTTGGAGTTCATGAATGCATACAGGGATGTAAAGGTATAGGTTTAATTATGAATTTAAGGGCTAATGTGTATGTCAGAAAGTATGAATTGGCATAATCTAACCTGTTCTGAATACATATCTTTAAAAAAAACACCTGAAAAGGTAGTGAGATTTGCACAACCTGCTCCAGCGAATGGTGACAATGGAAGAACCAGAATTGAGATATAGGGAAAATAGTGAATTTTCTGAATGGAAGCAATCTAAGGGAAATGTTATTTGGGTATAAAAATGAAAGGTTAGGAACAAGAAGAAATGACATCTGGAGAAAATTGCTGGGCTATTTAGAAACCCAAGTATGAATTAGAGCAGCAACTGCTTTGTGCATATATCATTTAAGTATAAACCTAGGTAAATGTATTCATAGCAAAGGTGTTGGAAAATTACTGGGGATAATTTTTGGTTTGCACCAATGGTGGGATTCGATTTTTTTTACTACCGGTTCGGTGGGCGTGGTTTGGTGGGCATGGCAGGGGAAGGATACTGTAAAATCTCTAGTTCAGCTAGGAAAAAATATAGCTTAAAATTTATTCATTATTAACATCCAAAAGTTAGCTAGCAAAAATTGACAAAATGTCAAGGACAGATCTACATTATATAAATCTAACTACAACTATATAATCAAAAGGCATAGAATTTTCCAGAAGCAAACAGTTCCTCCCAAGTGAGGCCTAATTTTCAAAGACATTCAAATCTTTTAGTAGTGAAATTTATAACTCTTTGCAGCTTTTGAACATTTTCAGTAGCATTCATTCTTCTCATCAAAACTATGTGCCACAAAGTCACAGGTATTTATGAAACAAATATAGTATGTTGTGTTTTAAAGTTAGGCATGAAATAAAATAAATGTCTCCTTCAAACCAAGTTTAATTCCTAGTGACTTCATGGTATAACTATAATGCTTTTTTTGGTATAGCAAGATGAAAATGGTTTCCCAATGTCTTATTCTGGAATGTTCTTTAATGTCCAAATCTAGTCTTAAGCATGGATATTTCATCCAAATACTAACTAGTACTTGACGCTGTTTACTTTCCAAGCTATAAAAGCTTCATTCATTCGTACCATTCAGCCAGGCTGACACAGTGGTATGGTATGTAGACTTACATTCAATGTATAGTTCAGTATATTATCAAGCAGCACATTGCAATATTTATAATACAGACATTATAGCTTTAGTGGAAATTTTGGCTTCAAATATTGGTTTATTTGAGAGACAATTTGGTGTAGTTTAAGGCATCAGTATAGAAAACAGGAGTCTGTGAGTTCTAATCCTACTTTAGACAACTGGCTTGGCCTGGTTTACTCTCAATCCTAGGAGGAGGCAATGGAAAACCCCTATTGAAAAATCTGACCAAGAAAATTGCAGAAACAAACATGATTGATTTTTTTTTTTAAGGGTTGTTGCATGGTATTCATGTGCATGTACAAGAGCTGCTTCTACTGTAGACACCATCATTAATATTCTAAAGTTTGGCTTTAGCAATGATGCCAGATGTGTTTTTTTTTTTGAAAAAGATTTTATTAATTTTCTACAAACAAACAAGATAAACAAAACATAAAAACATCAACTCTCATATGTACATCCAGTGTGTCAGTTGGTTCATCATTTTTGTGCATTCATTCTGTAGTCTCAATTACAATTATGTTACATAACAACTCATATTGTCAATCCAAACTTATATATCCTAATGTCACTATAAAAAAAAAGAAATTTTTGACTATACTTTTAATCATTCATGCTTTATGAGCTAACAATACTTTAAACCAGTTTATTCTATAACAAATCATATAATCATATCAAATCAATCCTAAAAAACCCTTTATAAATATAATGTCAAATTACAAAATAATAGCAAAATAGCAAAATAAAGATATTCCTTACTGTCTAGCATTCTAAATATTCTATTATCGTATTTTATCATCTAGCAATTGATAAAAAAGATCCCAAATTTCATAAAATTGTTTATCCTCTTGCTCTCTAATTTAATTAATTGAGTTTCAAGAGGAACAACTGGAGACTGAAAAAGAGAAAGGAGCTGTAGGTGGACAGGTGGACAGTAAAGAACAGCGTGAACTGAGATCCACGAGAGCTGTTAGACCTAAATATAAAGTATAATCATGGAAGAAAGAAAAGTGATTACAATGAATATAAATAGACTTAATTCAGCTGTTAAAAGAAGGAAAACTTTTCATAAATTAGAGAAATTAAAATTTGATATAATTTGTCTACAAGAAGTTCATATTAAAAAACAACATGAACAACTGTCAGTACAGCCAAAATTGGGGAAAATATTTACTTCTTTGACTCAATGTAAGAAAAGAGGAGTGGTTCTATACATTAAAGAGGCTATCCCAGTAAAACTGATCTACGCTGATGAAGATGGAAGAGTATTAATGGTGGAAATAATGGACAATAATATAAAAATACTCTTGATTGCAATTTATGCTCCGAATGAAAAACAAGAAGAGTTTTATAAAAAGCTACACATGAAAATAACTGGACTGGACTATGTTAATATAATTATGATGGGAGACTTTAATGGAATTGTGGACAATAAATTGGACTATAGAGCAACAACAACCAAGCAAAATAGAAAGGCTCTCCCTAAATCTTTTTTTAAAATGACAGACGAACTATCTTTAAAAGATATTTGGAGAGAAAGAAATGTTAAAGCTAAACAATATACTTTTTATTCAAATAGACATTTATCATGGTCCAGATTAGATATGATTTGGATATCAACAGAATTAATATCCAATATTCAAGAAACAAATATCGAAACAAGTACTTGGGCAGATTATAGCCCAATGACAATTAAATGGAAGGGACAAAAAAAAAATCGAGATGGACATTAAATAATACTATTTTAAAGGAGAAAGATTTTATACAATGGATGGAGAAGGAATTGGCTTTTTTTTTTCAGAGAAAATAAAAAAGAAGATACTTCAATGAAGAATGTTTGGGATACAATGAAGGCATGTGCTAGAGGTCTGATAATAGATTATACAAGAAAAAAGAATATTAGGAAAAGGCAAGCTTCTAAGGCCTTGGAAGATGAGTATAAAAGACTTGAAAAAGCATTACAGAAAATGCCACAGAAAAAAGATATTAAATTGAAGCTGGATGTAATTAAACATAAAATGGAATTAATAGAGAAAGAAGAATTGGCACAGAAAATCAGAAATTCTAAACAGAATTACTTTGAAGATGTGAATAAACCAGGTAGATGGCTAGCATATAAATTGAGAAAGGAGAAGGAATCAAGAAAAATGTTGAAGTTAACAGATGATCAAGGCCAAGTTTGTTATGGTAATAAGGAGAAAAAGGAAATTATTTGAGATTTTTATGGGCAACTATATAAACAAGAGAATATTGATGAGGAAAAAGTCAAACAATATTTACAGAATGCTAATTTACCAAAGATACCTAAAGAGACTGAAGAAATGTTAGAAAGCAATATAACAATGATGGAATTAAATGAAGCATTTAAGAGACAGAACAATGGGAAAGCACCAGGTCCAGATGGGCTTCTGGCAGAATTCTATAAAACATTTCAAGAATCATTGAGTATCCCATTGTTAGAAGTCATGAATGAAGTTATGTTAAAGAAGATGATACCCAAAACATGGTCATAGGCTTATATCACACTTATTCCAAAAGAAGAGGCTGACCCACTGCAAATTAAGAACTATAGACCTATCTCCTTATTGAATGTAGACTATAAAATATTTGCTTCAATTTTAGCAGAAAGACTTAAAAATATTTAAATAATTTTATTCACCCAGATCAAAATGGATTTCTGCCAAAGAGACAAATCAGAGACAATATGAGAGTAATCTTGGATACTTTGGAATACTATGAGGCTCATCCTGAAAAGCAAATGGCTTTGATATTTTTAGATGCTCAAAAGACATTTGACAACGTGAACTGGAGATTTATGTTATTACTATTGGAACAGATGGGTTTTGCTAAAAAATTTATTCAAGCAATCAAAGCCATATATAATAAACAGACAGCAAAGGTAATGATGGAGGGGGAACTTACAGATTTTATTAATATAAGAAAAGGCACAAGACAAGGGTGTCCCCTATCTCCTTTGCTATTTGTGTTGACTTTGGAAGTGTTGAATAGAAATATTAGGGATGATAAAGCATAAAAGGAATGAAAATTAAGAAGGAAGAATTTAAACTACAAGCTTTTGCTGATGATTTAGCTTTTATTCTGGAAGACCCGTTAGAAACAGCTCCAAGGTTATTGGAAAAGATAGAGACATATGGTGAGATGGCTGGTTTGAAAATAAATAAAGATAAAGCAAAGATTTTGACAAAGAACATGCTATTGAGACAAAGAGAAGAACTGGCAGATCTTTTGAAAATCCAAATTACAAATAAGGTTAAGTACCTGGGGATATATTTGACAGCAAGATGTACCACATTAAAAAAGAATAATTATATTAAACTCAAACAACAGATAGCTACAGATTTGAAGAAGTGGGAAAACTTGCAATTGTCATTAATACGGAGAATTTCAACAATCAAGATGAATATTTTACCCAGAATTTTATTTTTGTTCCAAACAATACCAATTAGGCTTGGAAAAGACTATTTTGAAGATTTAAATAAAATCATGTTGAAGTTTATATGGCAAGGTAAAAAAGAGAGAATAAAGCTAAAGCTTTTGCAAGATGCTAAAATTAGAGGAGGTTTTGGCCTGCCTAATTGGGAATTGTATTATCAAGCTGCAAGTTTGATGTGGGTCAAAGAATGGATAACATTAAGAAAGCATAGGTTGTTGACATTAGAAGGGCATGATTTGCTGTTGGGCTGGCATGCTTTTTTATGGTATAAGGGAACTAAAACACAGGGTTATTTTAGAAGACATTATATACAGGAGTCTTTGTGGTTAAACTGGGAGAAGATAAAAAGACAATGTTATTTGAAAATTCCAGTTTGGTTATCGACTATTGAAGCATTTTCCTATCCTATAATTTATGAGAAGGAACAAACAGTTAGATATGGGGAACTCTTGGATTAAAAGGGTGAACTTAAATCGATCCAAAACTTAGAGGAACAAGGTATAAGGATGAATTGGTTTTCATATGTGCAAATACATTCAAGGTATGATGAAGATTCTAAAACAGAGGGATTCTATGATAAGCAGACTGATTTAGATAAGATCTTGATGGGTACTGATGAGAAGGTGATTAAAAATTATATGGTTATTTACTGGGAATGAAATTAGAGGAAGAACAATTCAAAGAAACTATGATTGTTTGGGGGAAGAATTTTAGATATGGGATTGATCTAGAGAAATGGCAGAAATTGTGGTCTCAAAATTATAAAATGACAATGTCAACAGCATATGAAGAAAACTTGTATAAGATGTTTTACAGGTGGCACTTTCCCCCAACAAGAATAGCAAGAATGTTTAAGAACAAATCTGAAAAATGCTGGAAATGTCATCAGATACCCGGCTCGTATTACCATATGTGGTGGACTTGTGACGACGCTAGAAAATATTGGACAATAATTCGCATGTGGTTGGAAAAAATGACAAAGAAACACATAGACTTGAAACCAGAGATCTTCTTATTGGGAATTTTACCTGATATATATAGTAAAGATTTGAAGTACCTGATTGTAAATGTATTAACAGCGGCTAGGATTGTATTTGCTAAAAATTGGAAGAATGAGAAAATACCATTACAGGAAGAAATTATTAAGAAAATATTGGAGTATGCTGAGATGAGTAGATTGACATTTGAAATTAGAGAGCAAGAGGATGCCAGATGTGTTATTATTGATTTCCTGGGATTTGACTTTGTTTCCAAGGGATGGGTTATATGCATAGTTTACAATAATAAGCTTCATCGGCATTTCAATTCATTAATCGTTAAGGTTGGGGTGGGTGACTGTTAATGGCCAATGAGTTTTCTTTGAGTTTATCTTGGGTTTCTGGGTTTCATGTTTGTAAGTGAGGTTATGACCTAAATGCAGTTAAATACAGACTACACTTGGAGCAGTCAACCTTTTCAGTGTTATACTGAATAGCTGCCAGAGCAAAGAATAAAACGGTAACCTATCATGCTTTTACTTTGATTTAGGGATGAACTGTTGCCCCAGAAAACATTTTGATGGGCCCTAACTTTGAAGCACACATCACAGTTTATTGCTTCATCCTGAGCCCATTTTTTTTACAAAGGAAGCATTGCCCATGTATCCGCACCCAGAATGTATTATATTATTTGCCAATTTAAAATGCAGCTCCTAAGCAGAGTGAAATATGCTTCTAATTTAGATTGAACTGACTCTTTCTATCAGATCTTCACAGTTTATAGTCAGAAAGATCTTATGTTAAATCATATCAGACATATTTTTTGTTAAGTTCTGCGCATGGGCGAAAGACTTGGAGACGAGACGATGAACAGTGAACTTCAACTCTTTATTTAACATTGTGGAACAGAGCAAAAAACTACGGCAGCAATGGCCCCTTTTATAGGCAAGCTGCTGATCAGATAACCAATAAGAAATGGGAAGCGTTAGTTCCCTAAACCAATGAAAGAGGCCCGCGAATAGCCAATCAGATTCTCCTGAACGGACCAATCAGATGTTGCTATTATCGGCCAATCAGAAGTGCAGGGCCAGAACCCTGCACTTTTCTAAAAGTTTTAATAATCTTTATTTAAGCACTTTTATTAATTCACAACACCCCTTCCCCCCGAGTTCTGTTTAAGGGGTGCAGTGACGTAATCTTTGAAGTAGGCAGGTTGTTTAGATTGTCTGCTAGATTTTTGCTGTCCCCCCGGTACTTGTTTATAATCTTGCTTGGGCGAGACGTTTTCTGGCGAGTAGGGTGTCTCCGGTCCTTCATTTAAAAACTTGGTGCTGCTAATGTCCTCGTTGTCCTCTAGCCTTTGTGGGTTTGCTTCTGACGAGGTGTCTCTTTGAGGCAAGTCCACCACCCTCTCTGATCCTTCCGAATGCTCACTTCTTCCACTCGTGCTTTCTGCCATTTCGAACTCGGTCTCCTCAGCATCTCCTCCCCCCTCAGTTTGGAAGTTACCAGAGTCGCAGAAACGAGGTTGCAGCCTTGAACGCAGCTGATCAATATGGCACTTCCATATTCTTCCATCGCGACTTTTTACTCGGTACGACCTGGGTCCTGTGACTTGGATTACAGTTGCCTCGACCCACAAAGGATCACCAGAAAAGTTTCTAGCGAAGACTAAGTTGCCTATCTGGAATTCGCGGCATTTCCCACTGGATCCGTGTGGTTTTTCTGGTTCGTACGATGGGTGTAGTCAGTCAAGGTGGGAGCGGAGTTTTCGTCCCATTAACAATTCGGCCGGAGTCATGTTGGTGACGCTGTGCGGAGTGATGTGTTGAAGAAGGAGTATCTGGTTAATCTTATCTTCGATATCGCCATAGTCTATTTTATGTAGGGTCTTTTTGACGAATTGTACCATGCGCTCGGCTCTTCCATTGGCCGCAGGATGCACCGGCGAAGTTAGCGCATGGCGAATACCATGGTCCGCCAAATACTGTTCAAAAGAAAGCGCGGTAAACTGGGGCCTGTTGTCAGATACCAGAACGTCTGGCAGTCCATGGGTTGTGAATAATCTGTCCAATTTCCTGATGATGGATTCGGTTGTGGTACTTTTCATTTCATGGATTTCAAGCCAGTTTGAGTAGGCATTCACCGTTACTAGGAATGTGTGTCCTTTAGTAGGTCCCGCAAAGTCAATATGAATATGGGACCATGGTCCCCTGGGTGTTTCCCACTCTGCTGGGGTTGCTTTCGGTGGGGCATTGCTAACTTCCTGGTATTTGCAACAAGTCTTTACCCAGGCCTCGATTTGCTTGTCGATACCCGGCCACCACACATAGCTTCGTGTGAGTGCCTTCATACGCACGATGCCGGGGTGGCCTTCATGCAAGGTTCTCAATACCGCTCGTTGCAGCCGCTCTGGGACAACAACTCTATCCCCCCAAATTATGCAGCCTTTCTGGGAAAACAGTTCCGTCTGTCGATTCTTGAAAGGACTGAAGTTGTCAGGGATTTGATCCAATGGCCATCCTCGCTCAACCCAGCTAAGAACTTGCACCAAAATGGGATCGTGTTTGGTTTCGATCGTGATATCTTGAGCTGTCCATGGTGGTGATTGAAGTGTCTCAATCTGGAGCGTTGTGACGGTTGGAGCTGGGTCGTCAATGGTTTCTGGAAGTGGTGCATGGTTTAGTGCATCAGCATGCGGGATGGCTTTCCCTGGGCAGTGTTGCAGTTTATAATTATATGCAGCCAAGAATTCCGACCAGCGAGTCATTCTGGGAGATAATATATAAGGGGTTGGCTTGTCCCCCGCTATAATCCCCAGCAAAGGTTTGTGGTTGGTAACTATAGTAAAAACTCGCCCATAAATATATTCATGAAATCATTTAACAGCAGAAACGACAGCAAGAGCTTCTTTATCGATTTGACTATAGTTACGTTCAGCTTTTGATTGTGTTTTTGAAAAGTAGGCAATAGGGGCTTCACTACCGTTTGGTAACACATGGCTCAAAATGGCACCCACTCCGAATGGTGATGCATCACATGTAATCGTTAAAGGCAAAGTCTCATTATACTGCATCAAAACAGCGTTTGAAGTCAATAAACTTTTTACTTGTCGGAACGCGTGTTCCTCTCGGTGTCCCCAAACCCAGATTGCCTTTTTGTCCAACAGACGATGTAGGGGCTCGGCTACAGTCGCTTTGTGGGGCAGGAACACATTGTAAAAATTGATAAGGCCCAGGAAAGCTTGGAGATCAGTCTTATTTCTGGGCTTGGAGCATTTTTGATTGCCCTTAGCTTGCTATCGGTGGGGTGAATGCCTTGTTTATCGATTAAGTACCCCAAAAATTCTACTTTATCCATACATAGTTGACACTTATTTTTTTTTACTTTAAGGCCAGAGTCTTTAAATTTTTGGAGAACTAACCTCAGGCGCTCCCTTAGTATTTCTCTAGTTGGAGCAGCAAATAAAACATCAAAATAAGGTACAACCCCTTTTATACCCTGTAGTAGTCTCTCCATGAAGCTCTGAAAAATTCCTGGGGCCACGCTAACTCCGAATTGGAGTCGGTTGCAGTTAAATGCACCTCAGTTGTAACGATCGTTTGTGCCTCTGCTGTTTTTTTGTCTACAGGCAGTTGTTGGTATGCCTGTGCTAAATCCAATTTATCGAAGACTTTTCCACCCCCCAGGGAATGGAGAAGGTGTTGTTCCACCGGTACCAGGTAAGCGTTCTGCTGAAGGGCGTGATTCAGGGTAGCTCGGTAGTTCCCACAAATTCTTAATAATCCATCCGGCTTGATGGGTGTTACGATTTCCCAGGGAGCGTGGTCGGTTGGTTCTAACACACCCTGGGTTATTAATTTATCAAGCTGCTCGTCAATCTTTGGTTTAAGGGCAAATGGAACTCAATGAGGCTTAAGATGGATGGGAGCTACTTTTGGGTTAAGGTTAAATGATATCGGGGTCCCCTTGTACTCGCCTAATTTCTCTGTAAAGACGTCCTGGAAGTCCCAGACGATGGCTTCTTCCCAATCGTCAGTGTTGGTTCGGTTAATGCCAGCTACTTCAATTCCAAGTGGGGCGAACCATTGGAGGCCTAACAAACTAGGCCGATCCCTGTCAACTAAGGTTAGTGGTAGGGATGCAGTACGATTTTTAAATGAGACACAGATTTTGCTGGATCCAACGACTGGAATTCGATTTTCCTGATAGTCCTTAAGTATGATTCTTTGGAATCTGAGGTCTTGCTGCCGGACAGTGGTAATTAATTGTTTAAGGGTTTTCCAGGAAACCATCGAGAGGGATGATCCTGAATCGACTTCCATCATGCAGGGCTGGTTTTCGATGGCGACCTTCACCTGGATCTTCTTGGCGTGTAATGATGAGGTGTGACCGATCGTAATGGTTTGGTGTGCCTCTTCTCGCTTCGTTGACTGGGCTAGTGGTTTGTTTCTGTAGGAGTGGTTGTTCCATTGGTGGGTTAAGTATTCTCGATTCACAGGATGACTTCCTGTGGGCTGGCGGTAGTTGGTCCCCCTCTGAGGTGGGTTGGATCCTTGCTTGCTTCTACAGACTCTTCCGATGTGACCTCTTTTCCCACACACATGGCAGAGCGCATTGAGGAATTTGCAGTCTGATCGTGGGTGGTTTTCCCCACAACCAGCGCATTGGTACTGCACTTTCTGGTTACGTTGATGGCATTGGTCTCATTCAGACCGGAGCCGGTTGACCTCTTCTTCATCACTTTCTGATGACAATTTGAGGTCCTCGTGGTGGGCTGTCATTGCCTGTCCTTCCAGGTGAGGTGAGATTTCGCCGGCGAGTTGGCAGAGTGAGGCGTGGGTGTGGCACATTTGTGCAGCCGACTTCCTGGTTGCTTCTGCTGCAGTAGCATCAGCGATGGCATCTGCAAGGCTAATGTTGCCTTTTGCCATCAGCTTACTTTGTGTCGCTAGTGTATCTAATCCTAGAACTATTTCTCTCAGGGCCTCTTTGAGGTTGGTGAACCCACAGAGGCCTCCCAAATTCCAGAGATCCGCAATGAAATCTGCAATGCTTTCTCCCTTCCGCTGGTCTCTCTGATAAAATTCATGTCTTCGAACAAGCGTTGGTACAGTTGGTGAATAGTGGGCCCGTAGAAGGGGCTCGAGGATGTCCCAGTCCATGGACTTCACCTCAGCCAATTTGGCTAGTGCCTTGGCCATCTTAAACACAGTCGGCCCACAGTGAATTAGGAATACCGCTCGCTTCTTTCCGTTAGTGGCATCCTTTAAGTTGTTGATCTCCAGAAACATCTAGAATTGGTCCATATATGAGTCCCAGTCTTCTTGTGCCGGGTCGAATGGAGCGGGTGGTATGATGCTGCTAGACATGGTTCAGCCGTTGGTGCATCTTCAGCCACATGCTCTGTCTAGCGCTCTGTAGTGCTCAGTCAGCTCTGACGTCTCCAAATCCCACCTTCGTCGCCAGTGTTAAGTTCTGCGCATGGGCGCAAGAAGTGGAGACGAGACGATGAACAGTGAACTTCAACTCTTTATTTAACATTGTGGAACAGAGCAAAAAACTATGGCAGCAATGGCCCCTTTTATAGGCAAGCTGCTGATCAAATAACCAATAAAAAACGGGAAGCGTTAGTTCCCTTAACCAATGAAAGAGGCCCGCTAATAGCCAATCAGATTCTCCTGAACAGACCAATCAGATGTCGTTATTATCGGCCAATCAGAAGTGCAGGGCCAGAACCCTGCACTTTTCTAAAGGTTTTAATAATCTTTATTTAAGCACTTTTATTAATTCACAACATTTTTAAATTCTGATCAACCAACCAACCTATGTTTTTGATTACTTCAAATGGAAGATGAAAAAATAAATTCTATCTCTGTACACACACACACACACACACACACACACCTATTTTTCAAGAGTTAAGGTCTTTCCATATTATGAATGCCCTTCAGTGTAGTTTGGATTTATTAAAACTACACCACCAGAACAGTAGTGGCCCTAAGATATTCTTGAATTCCAGCATGACCAGTAGTGAGAGTAGAAGAGAGATCCAGTTTAACAACGTCTGGAAGTTAGATGCATTATCTAAAGCCACTCAAAGGGAAGTGAACACAAGATCCATAAAAACTTCCAGAAGGGTCTATTTTACAGAGGGAACCAATTAATCTATCTCTCCCATACTATGTCTTGTCTATTTCTTCTCAAAAATCATCCACCCATCCAGGCCCACCTCCCAAACTAAGGCTGATTATAGGATTTGTAATTTAAACCTAGCCTCATATTAGTAGCAGATATCAAAATAAGTGTATTCATTTTCAAGAAAACAAACTGTATAATTAAGATAATATTCTGATTTGTCATATATCTCATGAACATCAAAGAATGTGAATTAAAAGCAAATAATGTAAATTAACTTTCTGATCAGTGTGCTAAACTAAATATAAGCTAGCTTAAATGACATTTTTCCTAGGATGGTTTTTTTCCAGAGTGAAACTTCAATGTAGAAGACACATTGGGGCACTGCTAAGAAATCAGTATTAGTAAGAAATCTATCCTAATGCATCACATCAGATGATTGGAATAATTTAAATTTATTCCAGAAACTTACTTTTGAGCATGAATGACAACTACCATGAAGAAAATGTTCCCTTGGTTTCTGCTGTGTGCCCAGTGTTATTGAAAATTTTGAGATGTTGCTGACTAATATGTGTAAATCATGTGTGCTGAATTCCATATTGGCTTGTGGCAGGCATCAAAATTTGCTAGATCAGACGTAATTATGGTATATTACTCTTGCTATTTTGAAAAGCAAAAGCGTCATTAAAGTTGAATGAATTAAAAAGGCTGAACAAAGAAGGGGAAAAATGCATTTCAATTGTCATGTTGCAAACATGTGTTGGCATACACACATGCACATGCATGCACACACAGAGCAAATCATTTGTTACTAGGGAAATTAAAAGTAAAATGGAGCTTGAAGTGAAGTATTATCTGAAATCCCAGATCATTTTCATTTGGAGTTCACCTTTACAATATTGGAATGGAATGGAGTGTAGAGTAGAATAGAATAGAATAGAATAGAATAGAATAGAATAGAATAGAATAGAATAGAATAGAATAGGAATATTGTTTATTGGCCAAGCGTGATTGGACACACTTGGCCAATAAAGAATTTGTCTCTAGTACATAACCTCTTAGTGTACATATAAACAACAAGATAATATAATCAGTGTCCATCTCGTCTCCATTATTCGCACCCATGCTCCAGACTTAACACAGTGTATACAGAAACATACAAACAACATGTACATACAAAGAACAAGTGTACATACAAACAATAAGGTAATATAATCATAAGGTACCAATAGGAGAAAGTAGTAGAAAAGATGAGAAGGATAATAATAATAATACAGCCATACTATATGAGTAAATATCCTTAGACATAAGGCAGTACTGTGGTAATTAGATGTTCAAGCTGAAAACTTCACAGTCTGCATTTTCAGACTGTAGACTTGGAACCAGAGTTGGTGGAAGATGCTAGAATATTATTTGTAAAAGTTCCAGAAGATCATGCTTTATTGAAAAAGTATTTTGCTAACAGGGGAAGACTCATTTTATGATACATTGATTTGTTTATATTGATTGCCATTGCAAAAAGCATATACATTCATATGTAAAATACATATAGCCCTTCAATTTCATTTAAGAATATCTCCACCCATGCTTGAAAACTCCAGAAATGTTTAATTAAGAACACAGTGTCTTGACAATATAGTATGTATAGACTTTGCGGAGTCTTATATATTATTATAGATTTAGATATTGCAGTTCCTGCAGGCATCGACATTTGGTATATATGTAGAAAATTATTGTAAATGTAATGCAGACTGTTCAGTTTCTGTTTGCACTGTTATTATGGAAGCAGCTGCTGCTAAGAAAAATGGATGGTAGTCTAACGTGAATTTGTTCGTGTGTGGGTTTGCGTCTACATTTAATATGTACATTCTGCAAAACTTCAGATGAGTTATTTGACTCAACAGAGCATCAACTGAATCAAAGCAAATTAAATTGAACTGAATTCAAAGCAGAATCAGGAATCAAGGCTATTTTAAAGCAACAAATTGAGCTGGGTAGTTTTAAAGCATTTTGAAGATCTTGTGATTTGTCTGCTGCTTCTGGGATTCTAAGAACTAGCATTCAAAGTTACAACATTAGTCCTATACATCGGGTCTCCAAACTTGGCAACTTTAAAACTTGTGGACTTCAACTTCCAGAGTTCCCCCGGCAAAGTTTAGTAGTAAAACAACAGTTCCATACAGAGGAATGATGGGGGAGGGGGGAGATGAGTGGTGGGTTCTCTCTGAAATTGATATGGGTTTTATTACCTCATTCAACTCTGCCTGCCTGTCTCCTCGTGAGGCGAGACATTCTTTTGTTTTTCTGGTTTCTGTTTGCCTTGTCTTTTCTAATTTCATCTGATGGGATTGACTTATTTTACAACTTATTCTATGCTGGAAAAGGAAAGATGGTAGATTTGTTTTATAAACATAAACATATTTTATATGTTTATGTTTTAAAACAAACATGATGCACTTTTACTTCTTTTTAATTTATTCTAATATGTGAGCTTTACCATTGTACGCATCTTCCCCCAAATCCTTACATTGGTAAAATCCTATGTATCTCTTACCAAATTCTGGATTTGTGTTTCTGTCTGAATGCCATTCTTTCACTCCCTTTATTTATTCTATTTCATTCCCCTGTATGGAACTGTTGTTGTACTATTAGACTCTGTTGATAGTTAAATCATTACAGATCAGCTTCCTTCTATATGCTTGTAAGGGCCTCTGGTTGATTTTGGCCTTTCTTTTTAGGGCAATTAAAAAAAGCCTTTACCATTATCATTTTTTAATTCTCCCTATTCTACTCTCCAAAAAAGAAATAAAATACAGTTTATTTACTGCAATAAATAATAGAAATTGCATCCAAATATCTCAGAATTTTCCAAATGCTTATTATAGATAGGAATGAAGGAGCCATCTTCAAATGATGTACTCACTGACCATTTGTTAATGTTTTTTTTGCAAATGCTTTATTTATTATTGGCCTGGCATTGGTTGTCTCTCTCTCTAAGTGTATCTTACTTTAAGCTTCATTCACTTTCTTATCTCCCAGCACCTTTAATGTGACCAGCAATAAACTTTAATTTTACTTCCTCATTTTCAGTTAAGTCCTTATAGGATGATCAGTCTAGGAGTATGCTCTCTTGAATCACATTTTACTTTTACATTCTGTGCATCAGCATTGAGCTCTTCCTACATTATAATGAAGCACTAATATGTACCAAGTTTACACTGACAAGCATTGGGTTATTCAGCTTAAGACTATGATTTGGAGGCTGAGATTGTGAGTACCATTTATATTGTGTCTCTTTGTTGTGTTGTATTTCATTTTGCCAATATGCTTCTGCTCTTTCTGATAATTAATAAGAATATGGCCCAAAACCTGCAACTCTGACAGAGCTTAGCCCAGTGAAGCTGGAGTTGGACTCACAACACTAGAAAAACCCTATTGCTTTTGACTAATATTTAACCAACTACCCACTTAACCTCCTGAAAGCATATTTACTGCTATTGAGAGTATGTTTGTATTAATGGGACTTGACTTTCATTTCTCTTGTTGAAATCTGCAGTATTTTAACGTATTCTACTCTATGCCTTTCCTTGACTCTTCATGCCTTGCTGAAAACCCACAGAAAATTTAAAAAAAATGTGTTAAAAAATACTATTTTTCCATGGCATTTTTCAAAGCAGCCTGATAAGTTTATCTGATGTCCCTCCTCCTTTACTAGACAATGCTTCAATAATGTGTTAATAAATGAAAACAAATGTGAACCTTTTGTAGTTGTGTCAGAACATTATCTTCTTAATAAGGAAAATTGTCAAAACAAGAAGCAGCATTGGAATATTTCAAACCTTTAATATTTTAGCTGCTCAACAGTCATTTACAATAAAGTCTTTGGTTAAATAATGTATGAGGAGAGCTTAACTTTACACTATTAATAAATACTTATATAGCAGCAAGCAAACAAGCAGGCTTCAAAGCAAGTGTTATTTCCTTCCTTTTTCAGCTGAGATCTGACCTAGATTGCAGGTTAGAAAATGTTAGGAACACTAATACATAATTTTGATTCTAGTTTCCATGAAGCAGCATTATATTGCTTGATTATATGAAATGCTATACACCAAATAATGCATTTTGCCCACTTTCTAATTATTACTTCATCCAGAAATTGGCCCAAAAAGATTTATTATGTTTATTTATTCAACCAGACCACCAACTAGTCATCTAATTGTATGTGCACCTGAGTGTCTTGGGCATTCAGGAGCTCTCACACATGATTCTCAAAAGGAAAGGTGCTTTTATTCACTGAAACATCAAACACATTGAGCCATTTCCCAATATTCTTCTTGGCAGAGGAAAATAAAAAAGTATCCAGTTCTAGAAATTGTATTAGTTTGATATATGAATCGATATACACTCTATCAGAGTTGGCATTAGTATCAGAATTCTCACGTCGGTATTAGAAATCTTAGATTCATAAACCTGGAAAACCCTGATTTTCTGGTGTAATATGAATAAATATTTGTCTTGTATAGTAATGGGAAGGATTGTAGCAATAGCAATTGCACTTAGACTTATATACTGTTTTACAGTGCTTTACACTCCTCTCTAAGTCGTTTACAGAGTCAGCATATTGCTCCCAACAATCAGAGTCCTCATTTTACCCAGCTTGGAAGGATGGAAAGCTGAGTCTACCTTGAGCCTGGTGAGATTTCAACTGCCAAATTGAAAGCAGCTGGCAATCAGCAGAAGTAGCCTGCAGTACTGCACTCTAACCACTGTGCCACCACAGCTCATAGTTTAGTTGTAGTTTAGTGGTAGCACATACCTAGAATGCTTGAGGACCTTTCTATCCCTTCGCATATTCTTAGGGAGATGCCTTCTGGAACAAACTAACTGAGTTTTGATTGGTATGGTAAAATTTATTTCAGATGTCTATAAACCAAAATTAAATCAAGGACATGCCATGAACCTTAAGGGTGGCAATTTCTCCACTGAAGGTTTTCTACTATTTCTCCTCTCAACAATTGTTGGATAAGGACACTCTCTCAATTTATTTTAAATTAAAAACATTTTTCCCCTACAGATTGTTGCATTGTTGCGAAAGTATAGGAAAAAAAATACTTTTTACATTTTAATCAGATGCCTGGTTTCTTCTATTTCTGAGACATCTGCTAGAAAATGAATAAAGCTAGTGTTAAGAGAGCAGGGATAGAATCTGGTTTCCCAATTTCACAGGTACGATTCCCCACCTATCTACCCTCCCAGGAGACTGCAACAGCTTTAGGAAATTAAGGTTAGCTTTTCCATTCTACCCTCCACACTTTGAAGAAATAATTTTTGCACTCAGTAGGAAGTAAAAGAGATAATCTACAGACCACATGTTCAGATTGCTGTGCCTTCTTAAAATCAGGGCTCTGTTTCTGGTTAGTGCTGAAGCAATTTAACCACAAGCTTTCTCTTCAGAGAAAAAAAAAGATGCCTCTCTCCTGAGCAACACTTTAGTTAAAGCTAGTTTAGTCAAAACTAGTGTTTATACTATTTACTACATTGGTTGCATTTCTAATCTTCCTTTTCCTCAAACAGCTGTAGGCAGAATGTAGGGCTTTTTCTTTGTTGCCACCATTTTTCTCCATTGCCATCTTTTTTTGCTACCCTATGAGAATAATTAGATTGACCCACCAGCAAGATTTGCAAAAATGTTCCCCAAATGTTGGAAGTGTAATCAAACTCCTGGTACTTATTATCATATGTGGTGGACTTGTATGAAAGCAAGAAAATATTGGATGAAAATACATACATGATTGGAAAAGATGATTAAGCAACACATAGACTTGAAACCAGAAATATTTTTGTTGGGTATAATGCCAGAAGGATATGCCAAAGGGGCTGTATATTTGATTTTGCATGTATTAACAGCTGCAAGGATTGTATTTGCACAACATTGGAAAAATGAGAACACCTCATCAGATGAGGATGTAAATACAGATGAGGATGTAAATTCAGAAAATACTAGACTGTGCAGAGATGGATAGATTGACATTAAAAATAAAGGATAAAGAAGACACAGAATATTACTTAACATGAAATATATTTTATAAGTGGCTAGAGATAAGAGGTAGAAATTAGGTGAAGGAAGATTATTGTTATGTAAGAATTAAATACAAAGAGGGTTGACAATTAGAAACATGTTGATATAATTAATAGAACTAGAAATAACCAAATACAAGAAACTAAGCTAAAATTATTTTGTTACACTATCACCATTGTTACTAGTGTATATATTGATATTCGTTTGTTTTTTTTCTTTTTTCCCCGTAAATGATATGCCCTGACAATACACTATATTCAAAATGTTTATGAATAAAAATAAAACATATAATAAAAAGAAAAAGAAAAATTAGGTTGACATAGGATAGCAATCTGATATCAAACACGAAACAGAGAAATGAACCTGAGTCTACCTAATTCTATGAATATGTGGGAAAGGACGGTCATTTTGTTATTATGCTTGTATTAATTTAAATTTAAATGGATGTCCCTATTAATTTCCCCTCCCACAAACTCCTTTAAAGGGATTTCTTTAGTTACCTAGTAACTAAACACCATAAATGAGATTGTATCTAACTCTATGTATTCACAATCCAAGCTCTTTTTAACCTTTTTTATTGTTGCAGTAAACTGATTTCAAGGGGACACCGAATGAATTACTTTTTTGATTAAATTCTGAAAGCAGGAGCATCCAAGGAGGATGTCAGAAAATAAATACCTACTAGAGTAGTAATATAAAACAAATAAAATATGCATATTGTGGATAAAATTTTGCTATATCACCATCTGTCAGGATTAAGTATATACTTATTACATGTTTCTGGTTTGGATCTTTTATTTTTTAAAAAAATTATACCGGTAGCCCTTGCTTACTGACTGCCTTTTTTAGTGACTATTTGAAATTACAAAAGTTTTAAAAAACCCTTTGTGACCAATTTTCACATTTTTGACTGTTGCAGTGCCCTGAATGATTACCATTCTTTACTTTAACAGCCAACTTCTAGCAGGCATGATGAATAGAGAGACCACGGAAATGAAATTGTAAGTTGTGGTCCCACATTTAACGGTCATGATGATTCACGAACAAAAGAAGCTGTTGCAGTGCCCTGTATGATTACCATTCTTTACTTTAACAGCCAACTTCTAGCAGGCATGATGAATAGAGAGACCACGGAAATGAAATTGTAAGTTGTGGTCCCACATTTAACAGTCATGATGATTCACGAACAAAAGAAGCAAATGTGACATTGTAAATCCAGCACTGTCACATTATTATTATTATTGTTAGGGATACACCCTAGCAGAATGTGCACGGCAGTCAGGCAGGCAGGCAAATATGTGAGATAAACGTTTTTGTAGCTTACACTCAGTAAAACAGACACATTATGCTAGTTAAATAGTTTATTCCAGTAAGAGTTTTAGCATAGTCAAAACAGTCCATATATCATTCACTAGTTCAGTCCGTCCGGGGATTATTCAGTTGCAAAGTCCAGTGTCGAAAAAGAGGTCAGTAAACTAACAAATATCAGCCCAGTAATATATCTCTTTGCAGTAGAGATATGAAGAAGTCAAACCTCCTTTCTTCCTTCCACGTTCAAAAAACTCAGCAGTAGGGAACAAGCAGTTAGCAAACCATCAATCCATCATAGTCAGCCAATCCAGTCAATCCAGCAAGCAAATAAGCTCTCTTGCTCCCTCTTATGGCGTTTTCACAACCGCACCCAAAATTACATGCTTTGCAGTTTAAAGTGACACACACTTAAACTTACTATCATAGTTTATATATATTATTTTACCCAAACTACGTTAGGTAACCATGTTGTTCCTAACAATTATTATTATTATTATTATTATTATTATTATTATTATTATTATTAGTAGTAGTAGTAGTAGTAGTAGTAGTAGTAGTAGTAGTAGTAGTACACAAAAATGACAGTATATACAGCAAATGAATAACCATGCTGGTTTCATATCACAAATCACTAGTCGAAAACTTCCCAAGTGTTTAGGACTGCGTGATGTATTGGCAGATTATGTGAGCAGATCCCAGTAAGGTGGCCTTCTATAGCTGACCAATGATGATCTTGTCAGTGCTTTCTTAGGTCTTTAGCCACAGCACCCAGTGTGCTGAATACCACTGCACTGGTTTATGCCAGAGTCTCTGCAATTTGATTTTCAAGTCCTGATATCTGGTGACTTTTTCAAGTTGTTTCTCATTGATTCTGCTGTCACCAGGTATGGCAATGTCAATGATCCACACTTTTTTCTTCTCCACAATTGTGATATCCAGGGTATTGTGTTCCAAAACTTTGTCAGTCTGTATTTGGAAATCCCACAGAAATTTTACATGCTCATTTTTGACCACTTTTTCAGGTTATGATCCCACTAGTTCTTTGCTACAGAAAGATGATAGTTGTGACACAAGTTCCAGTGGACCATCTGAGCGACTGTGTTGTGACGTTGTTTGTAGTCAGTCTAAGCTATTGTCTTGCAACAGCTCAGTATGTGATCAATGATTTCATCTGCTTCTTTGCAGAGTTTGCATTTGGAGTCATCAGCAGATTTTTCTATTCTGATTTTGATTACATTCATTCTGATGGCTTGTTCTTGGGCTGCAAGAATCAGGCCTTCTGTTTCTTTCTTCAATGTTCCATTGGTCAGCCATAACCAGGTCTTTTACTCATCTGCTTTTCCTTGGATCTTTTCAAGGAACTGTCCATGCAGTGCTTTGTTACACCAGCTGTCAGCCCGAGTTTGCACCGCTGTTTTCCTATATTGATTCTTGGTTTGCTGCATCTCTTGTTGACCTCTATCAAAGCTAGTTCAACACTGTCTTTCACATAATCTGTCCAAGCATGCTTCTCTTCTTCAACTGTTTGCTTCACTTGCAAAAGTCCTCTGCTGCCTGCTTTTCTGGGCAAATATAGCCTGTCAATGTCACTACGAGATGCAGCACATAGTGTATGGTCATCAGTTTTCTTGTTTTCCTATCCAGGCTGTCCAACTCTGCCTGTGTCCATTTTATGATCCCAGCAGTATATCTGATGACGGGTATGGCCCAGGTATTTATAGTCTTGATGGTATTACCACCCTTCAGTTTGCTTTTTAGAAGTTTTCTGACCCTTTGTGTGTATTCTTTGCTGACCACATTTTTCACTTGCCCATGCTTGATATTGTCCAGCTGCAGTATGCCCAGGTATTTGTAGGCTTTGGGTTGGTGGTGTTTGGTGGTTTGTCCATTGGGCATTTCAATTCCATCACTTTCTATGGTCTTCCCTTTTTTCAGTGCCACTGTGGCACATTTGTCCAGGCTGAACTCCATGCTGATGTCAGTGCTAAAAATTCAACTGTATTGGTCAGTGACTGGATTTCAATTTTTGATTTTCTGTATAACTTCAGATCATCCATGTACAGCAGGTGAGAGATTTTCTGTGAATTTTTAGCAGTTTGATAACCCAGGTTAGTTTTCTGTAAAATTGTTGACAGGAGGTTCATGGCGATGATGAGGTGGCAAAGAATCACCCTGGAAAATCCCTCTTTTGATGTTGACCAGTCCGTAGCTTTCACTTCCAATAAACAGTTCTGTTTTCCAGTGCTTCATCGCATTTGCAGTGAAAGTACCAATGCACTTGCATATTCCGATGACATTCAGGCACCTGATGATCCAGCTGTGCGGCAGTGAATCAAATGCTTTTTTGTAGTCAACCCAAGTTGTATGCAGATTTGTTTTTTGGCTTTTGCAGTTCTCTAAAATCATTTTGTTGATCAGGAGCTGATCTTTTGTGTCTCTGCTTCCTTGTTTGTTTCCTTGCTGCTCTACTGGCAAGATGTTATTTGCTTCTAGGTAGTCCTGCATCCTGTCAGCTATGATGCTGGTCAGCAGCTTGAACATGGTTGGCAAACATGTTATTGGATTTGCAAGTGTTGCCCCTTTTGCTGGATCCTTCTGTACCAAGTAGGTTTTCCCAGCTATTAACCATTCACTGATGTTTCCTGTCTGCAGCATCTCATTGAATTGTTTGGCCATTTTTCCATGCAGGCTGGTCAGGTATTTGAGCCAAAAGCCATGCAGTTGATCATTGCCAGGTGATGTAATAGTAATAATAATTATTTTTATTTCTATTATTTCTATTATTATTATTAGTATTATTATTATTATTATTATTATTATTATTATAGCTCGGTAACCGCACCAATTTAATTTATTTATTCACCTATTTAGCATAAGGTGATGTTACATTAGAATTAGAATTAGAATTAGAATTAGAATTAGAATTAGAATTAGAATTAGAATTAGAATTAGAATTAGAATTAGAATTAGAATTAGAATTAGAATTAGAATTAGAATTAGAATTAGAATTAGAATTAGAATTAGAAGAACTTTATTGTCATTGTACAAGTACAACGAAACTGTGGATGTACCCCAGCAACTGTTCGCAATACAATAAACTTGACAACTTTAAGACTTGTGGACTACAATAAAACCAAAGCACTTAAAAATGAAGATAAGAAAGATAGAGTACCCACATCTCCTTTTGCAATTTGAGAGTACAATATCTACGAAAAACACAAAATATACATCCAACACTGACTGTAACGCTTAGCTGAGTATAATATACAAGAGATGGATTGTGCTGTAATATGTTGTTATACATCTGAATGGGGTATTGAGATTTCACATCTTTTCACAACTTAATGAGGTAGTGACTTTGTGTTTATTTGCGGTTTGGATGACACAGGGAAAGAAACTATTTATTAGTCTAGTGGTGTGGGATTTTATTGACTTAAAACGCCGTCCAGACGGCAACAGATCAAAAAAATAATTGCCAGGATGTGAGGGGTCTTCTATAATGGCCTTGATTTTGCTTTGGCAGCAGGACCTGGCTAAGTCTTCCAGGGAGGGCAGAGGTCAACCAATGATCTTTTGAGCTGTGTTTATCACCCTCTGTACAGTTTTCCTGTCCTCAACTGTGGATCCTGCATACCACACATCCAGACAATATGTCAGAGTGCTCTCCACAGAGGCTTTATAGAAAGCCAGCAACAGCTTCTTATCCAGATTGTTCTTACTGAGAACCTGCAGGAAGTGCAGCCGCTGCTGAGACTTTTTCACTATGGCCTTGGTGTTAGGGGACCAGAAGATATTAGCTGAAATATAGATGCCAAGGAATCTGAGGGACAGTTTCCATTCGTTTTCCGTTGTTGATGAGTGGGGCATGGTCCTGTCCATGTTTCCTGAAGTCCATAATCAATTCTTTGGTTTTATGGACATTCAGTGACAGATTGTTCTGTGAACACCAGATAGACAGGTTGTCTACTTCTGCCCTATATGCTGTCTCATCCTCTCCGGAGAGGAGACAATCATGGTCGTGTCATTCGTAAACTTTATGATGGTGTTTGTTACGTGGCTTGGTGAGCAGTCAAAGGTGTACAAGGCATATAGCAGGGGGCTCAAGACACAAACCTGGGGGGAACCAGTACTGAGTGTAATAGTGGAAGAAAGGTGGGGTCCAAGTCTAACAGACTGTGGTCTGTTTGTCAAAAAGTTCTTTATCCAGGAGCACTTGGGGGTGGGGACCTGCAGATTATACAGTTTGGTTACTAGTATATCTGGGATGATAGTGTTAAACGCAGAGCTGTTGTCCACAAAGAGCATCCTCACATAGCTCTGTTTGTTCTCCAGATGACTCAGCGCTCTATGTAGTGTGATGGCCACAGCATTATCTGTAGATCAGTTTGCTCTATAAGCAAAGTGATGTTGATTAAAGGAGGGTGGGACTCAGTCTCTGATGTGCTGTGAAACTAGTTGCTCAAAAGCCTTATCAGGAGACTTTTCTACTTTGCTATTACAAAGCAGTTGTTTGGCTGCCGACAATGCCCAGTCCATTCTGCTCATGCCCATGTGCTATCCAGAGTGCACCATGGGGGGTGGAAAGGTGGACTAGTGCTCACTTGTGGCAACAGTGGGAAACTGCACCAATTAGTTATGAGTTACTGGTCCCAATTGTAATTAGTAAGTGAGGACTACCTTTATAACATATATAAATTGAATATATACTCTCTCTCTCTCTCTCTCTGTGTGTGTGTGTGTGTGTGTGTGTATACATAACATACACACACACACAAACTCTACAGTAGAGGTCTCCAAACTTGGCAACTTTAAGACTTGTGGACTTCAACTCCCAGAATTCTGGGAGTTGAAGTCTGCAAGTCTTAAAGTTCCCAAGTTGGAGGATCCCTGCTCTATAGGATCCAATCTGGGTCGTTCACCGGGATCAGCGGTTTAGTCAGATAGGACACACATACATATACATTGTACATACATACATACATACATACATACATACAGAGAGAGAGCACATTTGTCTAAATTGTTAAGAAATAGTTCTGCTATATGAGTTTCCATAATGTGCAAGAGTCAATAAAAAAGGTAGGGTACAATTATCTCATATTTGGAAATACTATGAAACCAAACTGATTTTTTAAGTCTTGTATTTATAAGTCAAATCTGTATACATAACCAAATGATTTCTTAATGAAGACCAATTGGTCCCATCTCTATATCAATGCAGACAAATAATGCACAAATCTCTTTTCAACAAATATAACATATAAAATCCCAAGGAAATAGTGAATCTCAATTTGAAGCATTACGTTTGAAAATATATCTCTTTGGACCTTTGCATTTTCCTACATTTTTTTTCATTTTTCATACTAAGCAGATATGCAATTTCTTATTGCAATTCATTTTGTTGTCATGATAGTATTGAATATATATCTCAAAGTATCAGTCTCTACTAAGATCTAATGTAAAATAGCAACAGCAGCTACAACACTTTCAAGATTTATGGATTTGTAGATATTATTTGTTATTTGCCTAGACTGGTGGTTCTCAAACTTAGGAATTTTAAGATGGGTGGATTTCAACTCCCAGAATTTCTTAGCAGCTGGGAAATCCGGGGATTAATTCTTAAAAGTTGCCAATGTTAAGAAAAACTGTCTGACTAAAGATTTGTCTGTGTTGCTTTTAGGTCATTTGTTTTCTCAAAACCTTTTAATGATTGTTTCATCACTAAAACAGGTTCTTTGAATTGCCAGGACATCTAGCTTTTAATTTAACTTCTTGTAATAAAAGTGTATTTGAAATTCTATATGCATCACTGCATTAATGCTAATTAGACCTTTATGTGTCCTTTACCCTTTTGAGTCAATTCCTCATCATTTAGGAATCATATTATGGAAATTGGAAGAAATCAGTGAAACAAGGCTTATCATGCAGGCATTAAGTTGCAGGCTGCTATTAATCTTTCTCTTACTGAAAAAAAAATGCATTTAACCTTATCAAATTTCCTTTCTCAAATCCAAGGACAGACCTTGTTGCCAAAATTATGCCATTTTGATGACAGAACAACATATAGAGCACTATATCTTCAAAGGAAATCTTGAAAGGTTGTGCTTTGCTGAATTGTTAGCAATATCCTGCAACAGAGCCTTACAAAACATGTCCTCTACAATTAAAGTGCATCAAGCAATGTGTGTGGAAGGTTTTTGAACATCTATAGACGACAGAAAATATGCTAAGAAGCCCTCTTCTAACTTCTGAAAATAGAGTATTTTTAGGCAGTGGAAAAATCTGGACTCTCTTTGGTAACTTATTTACATACATTTTACTGTAAGTCCATAGCTTACACTTTATCAGCTGCATGCAAGAACATTTCATCAACAGCAAACATAACATTTGTCAAAGATGCAATAAATACCTTTTTGTACTGTGCACTCTTACTCTTGATTAATTGCAATAACTGCAAATGTAAGTCCTTTAAAAAGTATGCTATATTCTGTTCTTGGATTTTTAAAAAATATTATATCTTAAAACAATTCTACATCTACACTTTCAGGACTGCACTTATTTTCCTTTATTTGTACAGCTATCACCACAAAACATTTGCAGTTTCTCTCCTGGTCTCCATAGCAATTGTTTCTATGGCAATCATAGTATCTAGTGAATGCAGTTTTTATTCATGTAGTACAGCATGTGAAGAGGAGATACTGACAAGTACTTGATTTTTTATTTTTTGCATTTTCCTCTTCAGGCATACAGGCAAGCAAAGGGGGACAAAACTGAAGAAAGTATTTGTTATTATTTTTTTCCTCTATCAGGAATTATATTCAAAATGCCAACCCACCAGATGAAGAGATTATAAAAAATGCATTCTGTAAGGATTAACTAGGAAAAGAAAAATCAGGGAAGGAATGCTGTTACAGAGACCAGATTTCTTTTAAGATGATATTTCCTTTTTTTTAGATACTTATCGATACTTGTTGCCAACACTTACCAGTTTAGCTGTTCAATGTTCCTGAATCTGCTGTTTTATCTCAGCTGGAAAGTTCTTACTGGCCTTCTTGACCCCCACAGTGCAGATGCTTTCCCTACCTCATTCCACAAACATTAAAATTGCAAGAGGCATCATTTCAATTTCCATTTATTGAAATGGATAAAATCTCCAACATGCAGCTCTAATAAATTAACTCATAATTGGAATTCATGCAGCAAGAATTGTTTTGGCCTGGAGATAGCATGCAAAAGTGGGCATGATGCTTAACATTTATATTTTTATATTTTTGTTCCTTCAAGTGGGTTTCTCCCTCTTTTTATTCCTGGCAACTACTTGGGCAAATCTCAGCAGTTTTCCTGGGAAGGTTTTTCAGAAGTGATTTGGCATTGCTTGTCTCCTGGATTTGGGTATGTGTGACTGGCTTAAAGTCATCCAGCTGGTTTTCTTGCCTAAACTTGGACTAGAACTCACAGATCCTCAGTTTTTAATCTGGTGCCTTAGTCACGACACTAAACCTGGTCTTTGATAGTTATCCTACGCCCAATGTTAACTGAAAGCATTTTTAATCCAGCCCACTCTCAGTGGACGTTGGACAGTAAATAGAACAAAAACAATAATGTTGAAACAACAACTATTAGTGCAATACTACTCTTATTAAATACCATCACGATATACACTCACATTGGGCCAAAGGTGCAACAGAATTATTATTTTTTCTTAAGCTAGTTGCAAATAATCAGGAGGGTGGGATGTTCATATACGTTTGGGGCAAAAGCCCTCCATTAAGTGAGGCTACTGCTAAGATAACTCACTAACTTATCTGTTCTCCTCATACCTCAGAAAGGGAAGGGAATTCTCAACAAGCTTTTCCTTCCTTCCTTCCCACCTATTCAGACTAAAGATTGCATGTAAAAAAATCCAGAGCACCCTATTCTCCTCATGGAATACATTTTAAAATTGTTCAGTATATTTCTTAAAATTATTGTCAAGTGTATCTATTCAGTTCTCTGCTATCTATTAATTCATCTGACCTGTGAAGTAATGGGCGTGCTTGTTAATTAATACATGCCAGGATCCAAACAAACATTTAATCATTTAAAACCTGAACTTTGTTTTGACAATTCCTTTCCAATATTTTTCTACTGTTGCTGTGAAAATGCAGCACAACATTTATCTTCATTACTTAAAGCTTTCTGAAGATATTTATGTATTTCTAAAAATGTATTTATCATTTTGTGTCTAAAAGCTGTCTAGCTAATCTCCAATAATACCACAAATAAAATTCATATGTCACTCTTAACATAAAAGCAACAATTAAAAGCAGCAATGCTGAAAAGCATAAAAACAAAAGTAATGCAGATAGAAATATTATTGAAAAGAGCACCATATCAACAAAACATCAAAGCCTGAAAGAATAAGAAGCTTCTGGTACTGAGAAGGGAACTACTTTGGAAGAAGGTATGGCATGTTAGAAGGAAGAAGGCCTATTGAACAAACAACCCAGTAAGGCTGCAAGGTAATGGCCTCTCCCTCAAGAGGATAAAAGCCAGGTTTGAAAAGGTATTCTTTGCAGAAAGCAAAGAAGCTCTGAAGTTCAACTTGTGGACATATTAGTTCGTGTTTGGAGAATCTTGTAAATTAGTTCTTATCTCTCGGTTTTTGGCAGCATGGACAAACAACTTGGCAAGGCTCTTTCTTGTCAGAGCTAATTCATGGAAAACAGCCTTTTATCTGTAAAGGAACAGAATTCGTTATTAAACCTTAAAAGGTGGGCCTGCTGCCTTTGTCTGTGTTTGCTCTTTGGGAACCCAGTTGGGTCAGAACAGTAACTTACTTCGGTTCACCCTCTTCTCTTTCCCAGAATTAGCACCTTCCCCAGAGGTGTCTCAGGTGAGGACAGAAATGTTATTTCATATATTTATTTCTAAGCCATGAGAAGTGTTGATGTTATACAATAACGTCAACACTTTGAATGTGCAAAGAACCAGTGAAGACTATGCAATATACTCAAGTCCCCTAACTGCACTCTCCAGTGTGATGCAATCATTCAGTTGCTTGGGCTAGAAATAGGGAGATTCAGGTTAAAGTCTACCCTCAGCCAAGGAAGCTCATTAGGTATATTTGAGACAGCCTTGGTCAACTGATCCCGCTAGATGATAGTTGTGAGGAAAAACTGCAGAAAGGAATGCTCTAGGCACTGTCATGAGTTCCTGGACAAAGTTGAAATATGTAACTAACACATTAATAATATACTCTAGCAGCCATGCATTTTCAATCTGCTCCAAGGCCCAGTTTACACTTGCACAGCACTTTGAAAACCAGATTATGTTTATCCAAGAAAGAACATACCAATTAATCCTGATAAAAGGATTCCTTGAAACAGATATTATGTGTTACTTCTTTTTTTAAGGATTATAAAATAGCATGCAGGTTCCTTCTTCTAATTTTATCCCACAACTAACAGAAACCCGATAGCTAGAGACTGACATCAAATCACCTTGAGCTTCCATAGTTGAATATGTGTTTGAAGTTAGGTCTTATCTATCTCCATAAATTAATCTAAATATTAAAACTAAGATTTGGTCTGTGCAATAGACTATCTTGAAAAATGAGTGCTTAGTTTATGGCTCAAAATAGTGTGTGGATTTAGATAGTGTGATTGATCCAGGGTTTGGAAAATTGTGTAAATGCAGGAAATTAGCTTAATTACAGAATGCTATTGAAGTTGTTTATATTTTGTAGTCTCTATACTCATATACCGTGTTTCTGCAACAATACGGCCTCCCCCAATAGGAAGTCCCAGCATGTTTTATAGGCATAAAATCAAATTAAGCCCCTCCCCCAAATTAAGGCCTATATTAAACATGCAAAATGGGGGGAAACCTTGCCATTAGGAAGTACTTTTGTTGCATACCTGGATATGGTGCTGCCTGCGTTGACTTCGGCATTGGTGGGGCACTTCATATTGGGAGACCTTCTGCCACCCTTGCTTTCCTTTCTCCCCATTTGGTGCAGCCACGCGTGGCCAGCCAGGGCTCCTTCCTGCAACTGGAGCCTGGCAGAGACACTCGGCTTCAGGTGCTCCTGTCGCCGCCTTCGAAGACAAAGCCAATTCTTTTAAAAACGATGCCCTACTACCGGTATGACAAAGCCTCCTCTGCCCAAGAGAACAGCCCAACCCCACGTGGGGAGGTGAATCTCCTGGAGCCGCAGTGCATGATCGGCCCACCCCAGGAGAAACACCCAGCTGCCATCCCTGCCTGGCGCTGGGCAGAGCACAAAGAGCTTCGCCTGGGGCACCCAGCACAGCTGACAGGCAGGCTCTCCTGCCCAGTGGCAGAGCTCTTGCCAAGGCAGTGAGCCCCTCTCTGCTGAGACCTTTGCTCATCCCGCCAGCACCACGCCAGAGCTGTGCGGGCTGGACAAAGATGGGAAAGCAAGCCACGGGTGTGTGCCCGCTTGCCAAGCGAAAGAGCCAGGCCGACCCTAGCTTGGCTTCCTCCCCAAGTCCCTCCAGCATGAACCTGAAGGGGTGACCGGGAGAGGCTGCCCAAGGCAGTGATAGTGCCCACCCGTCCGTGGACAGGGAGGCGAGATGATGGCAGCGCTGCTCCCCTGGCCGGCAGGTCAGGCAGAGAGAGTCCGAAGCCACCAGTACTTTCCACCCCTTGCCCAGCCCATCCCCATCCCGGCGCATCTCCAAATGCACCAGCAGCTCCAAACGCTGTAGCTGCATGGGCATCAGACAGAGGTGCTCACTCGGAAGGGCTCAGCTCGGAGGAGGACATGGCGCAGACCGTCGCCTTGCCTCCCTGTCCACAGATGGGTAGATGCTATCACTGCCTCGGGTGGCCTCTCCTGGTGGCCCCTTCAGGTTTGGGCTGGAGCAACTTGGGAAGGAAGTGAAGCTCAGCCCGGCCCGGCTCTTTCGCTTGGCAGGCAGGCGTGCACCCGCAGCTCACTTTCCCGGCTCTGCCTAGCCCACACGCTCTGGCATGGCCCTGGTGGGATGAGCAGAGGACCCAGTGGGGAGGGGCTTGCTGCATTTACAAGAGCTCTGCCACTGGGCAGGAGGGCCCACCTGTCAGCTGTGCTGGGCGCCTCAGGCGAAGCTCTTCATGCTCTGCCTGACGCCAGGCAGGGATGGTGGCTGGGCTCTTCTCCCAGGGTGGGCCAATCCTGTGCTGCGGCCCCGGGAAATTTCCTCCCCACATGGAGTTGGGCTGCCTTCTCAGGCAGGGGAGGCTTTGTTGCAGTAGGGCGTCATTTTTAAAATAATTGGCTTTACCTTCGAAGGCAAAAGGAAGGCGGTGAAAGGAGCGCCTGAAGCTGAGTGTCTCCGCCCGGCTCCGGTTGCAGGGAGGAGCCCTGGCTGGCTGCGCGTGGCTATGCCAAATGCCGCGGCATTGCTCTATATGCCGCGGCAGCACCAGGAGAAGGGAAAGCAACAGTGGTGGAAGGTCTCCCGATACAAAGTGTCCCACCAATGCCGAGGTCAACATCCAAGCCGTCACCACCTACCCACCCAAGGATGCAAAGGGGGGGAATTAAGTCACCCCCGAAAAGACGGCCTAGCCATTTTTTCAGGGGTCAAAAAAAAATAAGGCCCGTCCTTATTTTGTGAGAAACATGGCAATACACTTGAATGAACAAGTTAGGGAAAAATCTCTTGAAGAAAATCTATGGCCTCTAGGATTTGAAAATAACATGATGGCACATAATCAGTAAAAACAATCAAGTACTCCTCTAATTAATTAAGAAACATTGGTTACCATAAATGAATACATAGTGTGGGATATATCAATCAATTTCCAGTACAAATTGTCAGTAAATTTATATTTCCAAAGAGGAATATGAACTCAAAATCACATCTGTAAAGAATAAATAGGAAAAATAGGAAAAGAAAAACCTATAAAACAAAAAGAATGCAGAACAAGAATAATGGTTGTTGATTAAAATCCCCAAATATTTTAACATGTCTGAAATAAAAAACAAACCATTATTTTAGTCCCTTATTGCAAATAAATAAAGGGCTTTTAGTAAGTACCCTTTCCATATACCTCCTGCCCAGTGAAATAGGAGCAATAGTATGTTAGCTTGCTCTAGTTTTTAAAATCTCATCTTACATAGAATAATGTTAACTTGTTTGAGGTAACACTGGTTACCTCAAGGTGAAGGTGATTCTGTGGTATTGCCTTAAAAAAGTATACGTGCACAAAGTAAGGAATTGAATACAAACCTAATTTGCTTTCTTGTTATAGAATATTATATGAAAATTTATAAAGTCTAATGACAGTTCTGAATGTGAAGCAGAACATTTTTGGGTAATGTCATAAATGGGTATAGAAGAGAAATTAATTAAAGTACAGTAGAACTATATATAAAAAAAGAATCTATACTGCATGAAAATGTAGATTAAAATATAGATTAATCACCCACAGAATACAGGTAGTCCTGATTTACCAACTGCAGATTGAACCAGCAATTCTGTTGCTAAGTCATAAAAGGACCATGCCCAACATATGACAGTTTGTCAGCTCTGGTCATTAAGGAAATCACCATGATCATTTAGCACAACATCATATAACTAAAACTTGCAATATTCTGCTGACTTTCTCATTGATTTTGCTTGGGGGTTTTTTGTAAAAAAATTACTTGGGTTTTCACAAAACATTATACAAATAAAATATCTTTTTTTGAAAATAGTATGGTCCTGGGTTATCACTTCTCCATGGTTTTTTTTCATCCTGATTGGTTGAGAGTCTTGGTCTGTGTTTATTGGTCTTGGAGTTTGCTGTGTTCTGCTTCTAATATCTTCTGTCTGTTTTTTTGGCTCTTTTTGTATCTTGATTGGCTGGCAACATTGTGTTACTTTATTGGAGGCCTTTAGTGCAGCTTGGCTTCGGGTAAATGGACGGCTATCATTAGTTAGGAAGCTGGGTTTCATCTGGTTGGGGTGTGTTTGAGCTAGAGGTATCAGGGGGGATCTGTTTGTGCCCAAGTGTTTGCCTGGCTTGTGGTGTGGAGATTTTTTTGTTTGTGAGTGCAGGCTTCCAAATGATTGACAGCCTGGTGGAATCATCTCTTCTGTTCATGCTTTCTGGTCTTTTTTCAATCTCTATGGCTTCTTTGATGATTCTGTGGCTGGGATTTTCTATAGTGGCTAGGGTTTTGGTTCCATTGAAGTTGATGCTATGACCTGTGGCTTCCATGTGTTAGACTAGTGAGGAAGTGTGTTCCAGCTTTTTGACTGCATTTTTGTGTTTATCCAGGCGGGTGCTTATTCTTCTATTGGTCTGTCCAATGTATGTGGCTGGGCATGATGCACAGGGGACTTCGTATATGCCTTGGTTTTCCAGGTCAATTTTGTCTTTGGGGTTTCTGAGGATGGCTGCTATTTTTCTGTCTGTTTTGAAGGCAGTCTTGATGTGGTGTCTGTATAGTATCTTACAAATTTTGTCTGTAGTGCCTCTTATGTAGGACAGGCCAGCTGTTCCATGGGTCTGTTCATCTTCTGGGTCTCTATTATGTCTCAGTGTGTTTTTGTGGATCACTGAGACATAATAGAGACCCAGAAGATGAACAGACCCATGGAACAGCTGTCCTGCCCTACATAAGAGGCACTACAGACAAAATTAGTAAGATACTATACAGACACCACATCAAGACTGCCTTCAAAACAGACAGAAAAATAGCAGCCATCCTCAGAAACCCCAAAGACAAAATTGACCTGGAAAACCAAGGCATATACAAAGTCCCCTGTGCATCATGCCACATACATTGGACAGACCACATACATTGGACACACCAATAGAAGAATAAGCACCCGCCTGGATAAACACAAAAATGCAGTCAAAAAACTTGAAGACACTTCCTCACTAGTCCAACACATGGAAGCCACAGGTCATAGCATCAACTTCAATGGCACCAAAACCCTAGCCACTATAGAAAATCCCAGCCACAAATCATCAGAGAAGCCATAGAGATTGAAAAAAGACCAGAAAGCATGAACAGAAGAGATGATTCCACCAGGCTGTCAATCATTTAGAAGCCTGCATTCACAAACAAAAAAAATCTCCACACCACAAGCCAGGCAAACACCTGGGCACAAACAGATCCCCCCTGATACCTCCAGTTCAAACACACCCCAACCAGGCACCCAGATGAAACCCAGTTTCCTAACTAATGATAGCCATCCATTTACCCGAAGCCAAGCTGCACTAAAGGCCTCCAATAAAGTAACACAATGTTGCCAGCCAATAAAGATACAAAAAGAGCCAAAAAAACAGACAGAAGATATTAGAAGCAGACACAGCAAACTCCAAGACCAATAAACACAGACCAAGACTCTCAACCAATCAGGATGAAGAAAAAACCATTCTGGCACAGCAATAGGCTGCCCCAAATTTAAATCTGAAACCAAGAGTCTAACTCACAGACAAACACTATACAGAAGCCTGATGATGGCAGATGAGATTCTGCTGAAACGTTGCTACAACTTTAAAAGCACCACTGCTATGACGTGGGAAAATACCCGAACAAAGCTGAATGCCATACATGTAAGTACCCGCGAAAACTTAAGAATATATATATATATATATATATATATATATATATATATATATATATATGTGTGTGTGTGTGTGTGTGTGTGTGTGTGTGTGTGTGTGTGTTTTTCAATATCTTTCTAATGATTATATTTATACTTTTGTCTGTCCTGTTTCAATTTCATATTTTCTTTTCTCATTAAACAAAATTTTCCCCTGTAGTTACTGATTAGAATATGACACCTTTGTATCTTTTAATTTTTGTCCATTCAACTCTTATTTAAACTTCAATTTATGCCTTTACAATTATAACATTCAATAAAACACATAACTTCCAGTCGAATTCTTCTTGGTACATTCTTAAAATACACACTAAGTTCTTAAAGAGAAAGTATATATATAACAATAATAAATAAAAAACTTATTCTATTCCAATTCAGCTCTATCATTAGTGAGTTATAATCTTTGATTTCTTTAAGATTTTTTTTCAATAGGATATCATACTTCCTTAGGAATACTTATAATATTTCCATAATTTTTCATATTTCTTTCATGTTCCTCTTCACTTAATTTTTTATAACTCATTAATAATAATTAAAATGTTCCCATCCTTTCCTAATTTCATTCTCTCATTCTCTTTATTTCATTTATTTATTAACAAGCATTCCATTACATTACAATGAGTATTTTAGCTATGATTTAATCACACTTGTTTCATATTTTCTAAGTTCATTTCTATTTCTAATATAACAATACTATCTTATGTACCCTTGCAGGATCCCTATTTCAATTAAATTTTCACCCATTATTTCTATGTCTTCTAAATAGGCTTATACCTTTAATCCTTGTACATTTTCCCTATTTCTCTATATCCTGTTTCTGTCCTTTATAACTTCTTTTCCTTTCCCTATTCCCCTTCTTCTACTCCCTCCCCTTTTTGACTCCTTGTCTCTCTAATGCTAATTCTCTCTTCTGTAATCCTCTCTTCAGTTTCTTCCTAATATTGTAATTACTTTTCAAACTATTCTCTTTTTTTGGTTGTTTTTTCAGATCTTAAATTTTTCACTCTCTTTCCCCCCCTTTCCTTTTCTTCCCACATAGAATTATTTGGTCATTGAAGATGGCTTCTTCTTTGTCCCGCCCTTCTTGTTCTACAGGAATTTCTTACTGTTTCTCATAGTTCAGGATCTCCATTTCTAAAAATTGAAATATAAAGCCAAAAAAACCTCTCTTCCTTCTTGTGCATCTTCTTTCTGTTTTTTAAGTTCCATTTTCAGTTCTTCCAAGAGTGATACCATTTTAAAAACTTTTAAACAACCACCCGATTGATTTTAGTCCTTTAAATACAATAGCCAAAAATCCAAAAATCACCAAGTAATCCAAATAATCCAAAGCTGTTTCTTCTTGCTTCTTTTTTCCACTTTTTCTTCCTGGGGTTCTATTATCTTGTTACAAAGTTTCAGTTAAAATGTATCTTTTAGCAAACTTGTTAAAGTTTCACTGTTAATTCCTTTTACTTCCAGGGGGTCTCCTCCATTTTTCCAGATCCCACCCTTTTGTTTTTTCCGTTTCTCTCCTGTTCTTCTTTTAAAAGTTTTTGAAAATCCAGAGGTCTTTATTATCCCTTTGACATTTTATTTTCAGCTTAAATGCCTGTTAATGTTAAAGTGGATTTTTGTCAGTTTCTTAATTAAATTTCTTAGTTGTCAATATCGGGAAGGAAAGAAAAAAAAACAACCAAATCCTTTCCCTTCCCTCTCTCATTCTCCGCTTCAAAATCTTCTTTGGGAGCAATGTTATTCTTTATAGTTCAAATTCCAAGGTACCTTATGTTGTTGCTTTTTCATTTTGACCTGGTCAGCCAAAACTTTTTCTTCTTATCTTCCTCCTGCATATTCTTTTCCAGTTGAGTTCTTCTTTGAGCTGGCCATTTCTGACCACTGCTGCAACCGCCTTCGGAAAAGGGAGTAATGGCCAACTTGGGAGGAGAGATGTGGCTCTCCTCAAGCCTTCTGGAGATCTCCCCCCTCTTCATCACCTCTACAGGGTGACTTAGCCCAAAACCAGTCAGCTCAGGGAGCTCCAGCGGCAAGCACGGATCGAAACCGTGCATGATCACGGATTTCGGTCCATTGTCGAAGAAGCTCAAACCGGAAGTTGATTTTGCTTGTTGGAAGCCAGATGAGAAGGCCACAAATGATGATCACATAAATACAGGACACTGAGAAGGTTATAAATGTATCAGTTGTCAATTAGCCAAATTATGATCACAGGGGCACTGCAATGTTTACAACTTCAAGGATTATTCATAAGTCTCCTTTTTCGGTGCTATCATAACTTTGAATGCTCATTGAATGATTGTTTGATAAGCAAAGACTAACCATAAATACAAAGTGGGTATGAGAAAAACATAGAAGTCTCTTGAAACAAACAAAAAAAAGTGACAATATTCAATTTTGATGGAAATAAATTTTCCATTTGTTTTGGAAGTAAGTGAAGAAAGGCAAACAGGAACTTCCAGCAGTGTGGATGAGATTAAAAATACAAGCAATTAAAGGATTTGGAATGAAACTGATGGCAGAGAATAATGGGAGGAGTATTTTTGAGATGTATATGGAAATGACAGTGGTGTGTTGTTGAATGGAATTGGAACAAGCACTATTTGTGTTTGTGTGTCCAAAAGAAAATGGACAAAACGGAAGCTATACATATATATGAGAATACTGAACACTGTAAACTTATAGGTGTATATGGTGTAACTGAAGAAGTACTGAATAAAATTCGGTTTCCTTATGCATTGGTTATGTGACTAGTGTAATTGTATGGACGGTGAATTCTACATGGTGGAGATGCAGCAAAGTAATATGTAATATTTTGTGAAAAATGGATGTTTTTAAAATAATAAAAATATCACTTCTCACTTTTTATATGGAAATGAGGATTTTGTATGTCAGGAGAAATAAATGTTAGTCAAATGCAGAAGGAATGAATTATTTCAGAAGTATGTGTGTTAAAGAGAGGATAAAGAATGAGTGAGTGCTAAATGAATATGGATTAAGTATGGGGGCACAATGCAAAGGAAGTACATTGAAATCGTTTGGTTGTATAAAGAGATTAATGAGGATTGAACAGGAAAGTAAATATATGAAGGAAAAGTGAATGGGCAAAGAGGAAAAGAACACTGACACAGTTTTGGTTAGTTAATGACATTCTGCAAAAGAGAAATGAGAAATTTAAAGAATAAAAATGATATATAAAATAGTACTTGGATCAGATGAAAACAAAAACAATGTTTTGGTATATTTTATTGTACCTTTCTTTCCTAGTAAACTATTTTCCCAAAATCAATGGGAAAGCCAGCAGAAAATTGCAAGTTTTACTTACATGATGTTGTGCTTAATGGCCATGGTGATTTGCTTAATAACCACAGCTGAACCAGACAAATTGACATATGTTGGACATGGTACCTTAAAGATTATATTGTCTAGCAATACAATTGATGGTCCACTTTGAGGCAGCTTCAGTTTAATTATATTTCCTTTTTGCATTTCATGCTTAATTTCTTTAATCTTCTTTATTTTATTTTTGGGTGGTCTCTCTAAAACTGTGGAATAAAATGATAGGGAGAAATCAGGGGTAGGATTCTACCTGGTCAGACCAGTTCTATAGAATCAGTTGTTATGATTCTGCCCAGTTTAGAAAACTGGCAAATTGAGCCACTAGCTGGCCCCTCCCCTCCCTGCCCCACCCACTCACTCCTTACCTGGTATGCATGCCATCAAACTTGCCTGCTAAGTTGCTATCTTTCCTCCCCCTCCCCGCCACAACCATCAGCTGTTTTGCTGTGTCAGGAGATTTAGATTAGCTCGAAAGAGTTGGATTTCTTGCTTTCTAGCTAATCCAAAAGCAGAGCTGAAGCTTCCTTAGGACTGAAGCTCCTATTTTTCAGTGCAGACTCAGGTAAACCGATTGCAGATAGATAGATCTCTAAGTGAATCTGTGATTCTGTGAACAACTCAATCTGCTTGCCTGCTTTGGGGTAAAAGTTGCTCTTTTTTAATAAAAAAAAAATCAATATTTACATACATGGTGTGTTGTGAGTTAATTTTGTGAGTTTGCTTGCTAGTAAATGTTATGTTTGCTTGCAAGTAAATTTTATGTAACAAGATTTAGATAGCATATTTCAGATAGATAGATCTCTAAGTGAATCTCTGATTCTGTGAGCAATTCAATCTGCCTGCCTGCTTTGCCTGATTTGGGGTAAAAGTTGCTCTTTTTTTATAAAAAATTAAATATTTACATAAATATTTACATAAATATTTACAATATTTACATAAATATTTACAATATTTACATACAAGCCACACCCAGTCAGCAAGCCATGACCACCCAGTCACATGACCACTGAGCCACATCCACAAATTAGGCCATGCCCACAGAACCGGTTGTTAAGAAATTTGAATCCCACCCCTGGGAGAAATGTATGCATGTTCTGTATAGAATCTGTGAACTTAAGTTTAAAAGCATAATCCTAAGAATAGAGTCCAAACCCTAGGCAGAAAGAAAATCTTACTGTTTAAGTTTTATTTTTAGTACATTTGCACATTTGGAATTGGTGAGTAAACAAATCCATTTGTTTTGGCTCTGAAGAGAATTGGAAGATCTGTAAACGACTGTGCAAAGATGAAGGCCATTCAACCAATACCAATCTTTTAGTAACTGTTGTTTTCCTTCTACATACTGCTCTTTTTATACTTATTTCTCAAACAATATTTTCTTAGTCCTAACCCTAAGCAAATACTAAAGCATTGTTAATGTTGGACTCAAATCAGTGATTGGGTGCTATTGGTTCAGACCGGCTTGCTGGTATCTGTAGTTACGACCACCAGTTGGCCCCGCCCACCTGCCCAGGAGCTATCCCATCCTATTTATCTCATGTTTTTGCTCACGCACCCTGCCCTCGCAGCCCAGCTGTTTTCCATGCCTCACCCGATCTACTCACCCTGGCTGCTGCACACAGGAAATTCCTCCAGATTTTGCAGCCGCATGCAAGCAGCTGTGATCACATTTTTGGTGAAATGGTTGTTAAGGTATGTGCAGCCCAACTCTGACTCAAATATATCTTCTATAACTGGTAAACATGATATACTTTTTTAAAACATATGAATAAGAGTGGTGGGAAAGTTTTTTCTATGTTGAATAGTTGTCTGGGTTCCCAAGAGGGAGGGAGTGCATCCCAGATGAGCAAGAGATTTTGCGGATTAGATTTTGTGTGGGGAATGAGGGTGAAGATTGCTCCTCCCAAATAGTTCCCAGAGTTTAATGATGCAAATAGTTTAGTTTGGCAAGATTTCTGTCTATAAGTGAGGATCAATAAAGGAAACTGCTTAGAGAATCTCAACATGTCTGCCTTGTTTCTTGGTGCCTGATTCTTTCCTGACATTGCATAGGGATATTTAGGATTTTACTCTCTGTTGCTTTTTCTTAGTTTTAGACTGAATAATTATAAAGCTGTCTTCTTCCTTGCAAGGCTCTTCCATTCAGAACCGAATTGCCATTGAGGCTTCCTTGTGATATAAGTGGTTAACTGTGAATTCTTGAAATGTTTCAATGAAGATACCCTTTTTTCTCCCCTATTTGATAGTAATTATTAGTTTGTTGCAAAAGGGAATACTAAATTTATTATGCACCATTTGCAGTGTAACTGACTGTGGGTCATACAAATGGTACAGATGTTCTTGTGCCTCATTTGAAAAAGCTTCTAAAGCATCCATTTCAGTGACAATTTCAGGATATAAAGTATATATTGCATATATGGAGGGTGTGTGATTAACACTTAATTTGCTATACTTGTAATGGGTGGGTAATCAGGAATCTACTTTTCTAGCCAAATTCTAAAGGCAGTGTTTGAGAGAAAGAGCAATATAGTGCCGTTAAGTGCCTAATGATTTTAGATAAGCAAGCTGAGGCTTGATGACAGATGATCAAGTATTCTAGATGAAAGTACAGACCTAGTAATTATGTGAGTTGATCGCAAGGTATTGTAACCAGCAGCTTGCAATTAAGAACAATTTTGATGCATCTCTATTTTAGCAGTGTATCCATGGAGAATGAAATGCTATTTCAAAGCAATGAATGCCACCTCTAGGATAGGCACGTTTCTCTGCCTTGTCCTTGATCGGTTGGTGTCTGCTCTTCCTCGTTTAGGATTCTTGACTCATGTGCCTCCCATGTTAGGGGAAATTATTGTATTAGAGGACAGTTGAGATGACTTGAAAAAGGGAGAGCAGATACAAAACGGTGTTTCTATCAGCATCACGATTTTGGAAGCCAACAGAAATTTGCATTGATCAAGGAAGCACATCAAGCAAACAGTAGCAATTAATTCTCTTCTATTGACCTGAGGGAATGGGACAAAATATCCTTACTAGCCACCAAGTGGGCATAGGGTGATCATTCTCTGTAGGTTGTTATCAGCAAAAGAAATCAAATGCTGATGGTCCTCAGCTTTTTGTAGACTCTATATACTCGTAAAAAACCATGTAAATATCTCCATGCTCACAATATCTTAATGTCTGAATCAATCTCAGAATAAGCAAATAGCCTTGAATGATCATCATTGAATTTTCAATTAGATAAGTTCAGTTGGAAAATAAACCAGTTGCTTGGAAGTGTCTTAAGTATGCTCAACAGAGGTGGTATTCAGCAGGTTCTGACCAGTTCTGGAGAACCGGTAGCAGAAATTTTGAGTAGTTTGGAGAACTGGTAGTGGAAATTTTGAGTGGTTCAGAATACCACTCTGACTGGCCCTGCCCCCATCTATTCTCTGCCTCCCAAGTCCCAGCTGATCGGCTGGGGCTTCTTTTGTTGTCCTGAAGAGGAGAACAGAGCTGGAAAGCAGGCTAGTGGGGTGGGGAGAGAATGGAGATTTTACAGTATCCTTCCCCTGCCACACCCACCAAGCCATGCCCACCAAGCCACCCCACCCCACAGAACCGGTAGTAAACATTTTTGAATCCCACCACTCATGCTCAACAAATACAGCATTGAAAAGACTCCACTATTATCTGGTTGGTACTCCTTCAATCTTTTCTGGAAAAACTTAAGTTTTATCCAAGAGTGTGTATTTTTTTCTCTTGCAATAAAAAAGGAACAATGTTTCTGCCTATAAGTAGGACTTAGTTCTTCTCTCTTGTTTAAAAACAAATACTTCAAAATAACCCAAGAATAAAGATCACCACTGTTAACATTCCAAGATCTGACCATTTGTTACACTAATAAAGTAATTAACTTGGCCCTTAACCTTGTCTATATATATTCAAAGCTGCAATTTCTGAGATTAAAAATTATATGCTCCTGCTGTTTATGATGATAAATTGAATGAATGAATGGAATAAATATAATAAGATCAACACAGGCCTGTAATTGTTTCCTCCTTCTGGCCTTTTAAAATAATGCACCATTTACACTTAGCTGCAGCTCTAAGGAAACAACTCATGAAAGGAATGTCCTTCTCTTTTCCAACATTATGTAAAACTGTGAGTCAGAAGAATCAGCCAAGTTGTTTTTTAGGTTTTCCTTTTGCCTAAATAATTGTAGTCTTTGCTCTTCCATTTCCTAACCTGTTCTAAGAGCTAAACACAGGGAATAGCAGTAGTTGATGTTTAAAAGCTATGATTTTAACAGTAGTCAGGTATGCTTTATAATTACACCATGCTGAATTTCTTTTTAATGATCACATTGTTTCCTCTGTAGCAGAATTTATTTAATGCAGGATAAAATGAGTAAATCCAGAGTAAAGTGTCAGGAGAATGGCCTTAGTAATTCCATACTTTTCATTTGAAACCATTTGATAGCTGACACTTCGTATTGTCTCCAGGGATTTCAACCAGCTTCTGGGTTAGCCTGAGGTAGAAGTAATGCAAATAACAGCTTTTAGGGATTTATGATCTCCATGGCAACCCAGTGCAAGCATCGACATTTCTTTTTAAGCAGCAGAGAGTTCCTATCACTATGGTGATAATAGATATATATGTTCCTAAATATACATGATCACCCCCCCACACCATATGAGAAGTAGCAGGTGAAGGTGAACCAAGCCTTATAGTCTCATTTACGAGCATGTTAAAGGCCTGAAAAAAATAATAAAGTTGGTCACAGATGCATAAACCTCTTTTTATGAATGTCAATTTGTGGATTACGAATCTTGGACCCAAGAGAAAGTGACTGGCCCAAGGTCACCCACTTTTGGGTCTAAGACCGGATCAGAACTCTCCATGTTTAGGGAATGACTTTAAATCAGGAAGAAAATCCTTTATCCATGGAGGCAACGTAAAAATTGGATTTCTCATGTACAAGGATTACTTATATAATAATATGTCTGGGGCATGCTTTGAACCTGCTTCTTCAGAGAGATTGCATTTTGGCATATACTGAACTGAGTACTACCATAGTAGGCTGACAAAGCAGAAAAAGCAGTACTTCTAAACAGGGGTGGGATTCAAAAATTTTAAAAATCAGTTCTGTGGGCTTAGCTTAGATGGTGGGTGTGGCTTGGTGGTCATGTGACCGGGTGGATATGGCTTGGTGGTCATGTTATTGCCTGGGTGTGGCCAACTCAATATCATTCACACTGAGGCACGCATTTCCTCACCTGGCCTCTCATGACTGTGGGGATGCTGCAACAGTCATAAGTGTGAAAAATGCTCATAAGTCACTTTTTACAGTGCCATTGTAACTTTGAATGGTCACTCCCCACAAGCAAAGTACCAGCAAAGGAGGCAAAAAAACCTCCAGAGATGTTCCTGAGACAGGAAGTCTAGTCATGCCAAGACTGTAATAAGGGTTAACGGAGAGGCAGTTTCTGTAAGCAACACCAAAATGTTTCCTTCCTGCCTTCCTTACAGGATTAAGCCAGTAATTTCTTTTAACAACCGGTTCTCTGAACTGCTTAGAATGTTAACAACTGGTTCTATCAAATAGGTGCGAACTGGTAGAATGGTTCAAAGCATGCCCCATCAAACCCAAGATGCATTCTTTTTTGGCGAACAACTCTTTTCAAAAATATTGGATAGTTCCTTATCTTCATCATTACTCATTGCCTTTTATGATAGCACAGGATGGCATGCTTTATTCTATTGCTCACACTGATCAGCAACTGTTATGATAAGCTAATTATTTATGCCATACTACTTGTTTTAATTGATGTGCAGATTATAGACCTGACTTCTAGAGGAAACAATTATCTGAACTGGTTTTTGTTTTTTTTAATTAACAGTGTAAGCTGCATACTTAGTAGTAGTAATCAAAGTTTGCAATATTTTTAAAGTTCAGTACTTAGAGGAATGATGTAGCCTTTTAATTTGAATGAAGTATTATTGTGGTTATTTTTAATTTCTGCTTCCAAATGAATTAATACATCCATTTATTATATACATGGTAGCGTTCTTAGCAATTTATTTAATTAGTTTTCCACAGCTATCCTTCTAAATCCCATTTAAATATCCAAACATTCCACAAAAGATTATATGTCTTTTCAATAATGTAATTAAACTGTAATGTATTCCTTATGTAACTTTAGGTTAATTAATTGCGAAGTCTTTTATTTATTCAGTTTATCTTAAATAGCCACATTCCTTGATATGCCACAGTATGAACTATTCATTCATCTTTAGATATACCATCTGAGAGTTTATCATAGATTGCAGATAAAGTATTCTAGAGAATAATACAGAATACAAGATAATTTTTATTTGTTTATTTTGGGCAAAGGTAGACATGTATCTAAGCTTTCCTTCCCTTTCATGGATTGTATTCTCTCTAAAATAAAGATTCTCTTGTCCCAAAAAGAGAAATTTTAAAGGCAATCTCGTTAGTAGTAATGGTAATGGTGACTCAAAGCACATTTACAGTCTTGGAATCTTCAGAACTGAACAGATAGTTGATCTATCAAGCTGTCCAACTCTTCTTGCTACTCTCACCTTCATAGTTGTTATCATTTTCTTGCACTTATCCTGGCTTGGAAGATCTAATATAAAATAAGTTATAATTGAAGGGGCTGTTTCTTCTTGGAATCTTCTCTTCTCTGTTAATCTTCTTCAGCAGTTAAAAAACAGTTACAAAATATACAGCCATGCACTTTTTGTGTGAGTGGCAGGGCGTGCACGTGCAGCTGCCACTCACACACACACCCTCCACTCATGTGAGTGGAGATTTGTGTGCAGGTACAAATGCCCATCACTCAAGCCCCCTCTTCTTGTATGCAAAGCTCCATTCACACAAGTGGTGGGTGTGTCCCCACACTGCTCAGACAAATGGAACTGTGCATCCACATGTGTGCATGCCACTCAACACACCTCCCTCGCTCTGGGCCAGGCCACCAAGCTAGAAAGATTGGAGACCACTGTATTAAAATTACATGCCACCACCTGAAGCAACTTAAATTCCAAATGGAAAAAAATCATCTTATCTTCATTTTGAAGTTGATTACCCTGCCCCCCACCTTCCCCACTTCATTGAATACATGTGAGGCTTCAGTAATTTAGCTCCTGGTATCAATTCTACCTCACAATCTGTAGGCCTTTGGGGGGGGGGGTGTTAACACCTTGCATTCATGTTCGCTGAACACCTCAGCCAAATAGGTGTATTCAGAAGGGTACATTTCCAATGTTGCCTTTAACTCCTCATCGTGGACATCAGGATTCGTAACCTTCAGTCTTTCCTCTGATTCTTGGCTTGGCAGATGAGGCCCAATAGTGATTCTTATTTTTTGAAATCCCTCTTCCCACGAAATGACCGGTTCCCACATCCAACCATGTGAGCCCTAAAATCAGTGCCTCCATCAACTTTTCGACCACAATAAAATAGATGACTTCCCAATGGTCACCCATGTCCAATCGGACAAGTTCTGTCTATGTGTACCCTCCCCCCCAAATACAGTTCCATCCACCTGTTCAAACTGGATGGGGGTTTTTAGTCTTACTACATGGATGCCAAGATCACTAACTATTTCCTGAACACTTTTTATGAGTGGATCATCTTAAATATAGGACTGATTCCATTTGGGATAAGCAGAAAGTCTCCTCTGGGAATGTCGTGTCTTCGAAAATGATGCCAGGAGTCGGTGACTTCAAATCATGCTCTTTTATTAGTGTAGGAACCGAACTGGCGCTATGCAAAAGGTTCGCGGCTTTTATTCCTTTAGCCGCCGCGGCCGCGGCCAATGGCACCACTTTGAATTTCCCGCGATTCGAATAGACCAATCGCGGGAGATTCTTAGCGAGCCAATCGGCGCGGCTCACCTGACCAATCAGAGTGCCCCACGCTTTGGCCAATCAAAGCGCGGGGATCTCAAGAATGCTAATGAGGGACAGAACACCCCTCCCCTCTTGGTTTAGTCCTTACGTCACGTAGTCACGTAGGTAGGCGGGGCTCCGTCTTAGCCTACTGGACCTGTGCAGCTCAGTCGTAGGTTGGATCCCGGCCGGTTCGGTCGGGATCTCTGCTTCTCCGGATGCCGTCGTGGGAACCGGCTGGTCGGTCAGGTCGGGCCGCTCTCTGTAGCTCCCTCCTGGGCATCCCGGGTTGGTTGAGCTGCGGGTTTCGCCGCTCCCGCTTGGTCTCCCCAGGTCGGTCGAGCTGGCCTGGCTGTCTCTTCCTGGCGAGGGGTCGTGCTGGCTGCTTTCCGGTAAGTATGGCTGGTTTATTCTTCTTTGGTTTTGGTCCCCTGGGTATTCCCTCCCCCCTTGGTTTGTGTTGTGGGGGTTGGTTTCACCTGTTTGTGCGTCGGTGGTCTCTTGGTTGGCAGTCCTCGACCTTAATTGGTCGATGTGGCGTTTCCATGCTCGTCCGTCTGCTGTTTGTAGTCGGTAAGAGTGTGGGCCTGTTATTTGTCTGATGACGGCCGGTATCCATAGTGGGTCTCCCGTCAGGTTTCTTGCGTATACGGGGTCGCCTGGTGCGAAAGTTCGGTGTTTGCTGTTTGAGTCTGGGGGCTTCTCCGGGTGTAATCTGTCGAGTGGGGACCTTAATTTCCTCCCCATTAATAGTTCGGCTGGGCTCTTATTCATTGTGGTATTTGGGATTATGTGTTGGGTGAAGAGTAGTTTGTTTATTTTATCCTGGATCTCCCCGTGGTCTATTTTCCGGATGGTTTTCTTAGTAAATTGCACCATCCGTTCCGCCCTACCACTCGCCGCCAGGTGCGCCGGTGCTGTCAGCGCATGTCGGATGCCCCTTTCTGCTAGGAATTTTTCGAATTCCAGCGAGGTGAATTGGGGCCCGTTGTCGGAAACGACGACATCTGGGAGGCCGTGGGTTGCAAAGAGTTTGCCGAGTTCCTTGATCACGGCCTCCGTGGTTGTTGTTTTCATGTTGCTTACCTCCAGCCAGTAGGAGTAAGCATCTACTGTTATAAGGAAGGTGTGTCCTTTTGTGGGCCCGGCGAAGTCTATGTGGATCCTCGACCAAGGTCCCCTTGGGGTTTCCCACTCTAGGACGGGTGCTGTGGGTGGGCTTGGCCTAGTTTCCTGGCATCGTTGGCACCTTGCTACCCAGGTCTCAATTTGTTTGTCCATCCCTGGCCACCAAGCGTAACTTCTGGCCAGGGCTTTAGTCCTAATGATGCCAGGGTGCCCCTCGTGTCATAGTTCCAGAACCTTCCCTTGTAATTTTTCTGGAATGACCACCCTATCCCCCCCATAGTATGCACCCTTTTAATAACGACAGTTCCGTTTGCCGGTTCCGGAATGTTTTGACGGACTCGTCGTTGTCCCTTTCCGGCCACCCTTTCTCTCCCCAATGCAACACCCGCGCCAGACGTTTGTCTTTATTAGTCTCTTGGGCAATGTCTGACGCGGTTATGGGCAGGTTGGGTAGAGTCTCTATGCTGAGGGTGGTCGTCGTGGGTGCTGGGTCGGTGTCAGGTTCTGGTAGCGGCGAGCGGCTTAAGGCGTCTGCATGGGAGATCGTCTTACCCGGTCTGTGTATGAGTCCGTAGTTGTAGGCTGCCAGGAACTCGGACCACCTTGTCATTCGGAGAGACAGAATGTTCGGGGTGGCCGAGTTTCCTGCAAGGATTCCCAGCAGCGGCTTGTGGTCGGTTATGATGGTGAATGTCCGGCCGTAGAGGTACTTGTGGAATCTTTTTACTGCAGCAACGATAGCCAGAGCCTCTTTGTCCAGCTGGCTATAGTTCCGCTCCGGTTTGGTGAGGGTCCTTGAAAAGAACGCGATGGGCGCTTCTTTTCCGTGGGGGAGGGTATGGCTGAGGACAGCGCCAACGCCAAAGGGTGATGTGTCGCATGTGACGGCCAGAGGTAGGGTCTCGTTGTACTGTATAAGGATGGCGTCCGAAGTGAGGAAGTCCTTTGTTCTCTGGAAGGCGGCTTGCTCGCATTTCCCCCAAGTCCAGGTCGCCGCCTTGTCCGGAAGCCTATGCAAAGGCTCCGCCACTGTCGCCTTTTGGGGCAGGAAAACATTGTAAAATTAAGTAGCCCCAGGAATGCCTGTAGTTCCGTCTTCGACTTGGGTGTGGGGGCTTCTTTGATGGCCTTGATTTTTTGGTTTGTGGGGTGAATGCCGTGACGATCTAGGAGGTATCCTAGGAATTCAACCCGTTCCGTGTATAATTGGCATTTCTCCCTCTTTACTTTGAGCCCGGTCTCTTTGAATTTGGTTAGGACCTCCCTTAGGCGACCCTCTAGTTCGGCTTGGTTGGTTGCCGACACTAAGACGTCATCAAAGTAAGGTACCACCCCCTTGATGCCTTGTAATAGTCTTTCCATTAGGCTTTGGAATATTGCTGATTCCGAATTGGAGCCAGTTGCACTTAAATGCTCCCCGGTGGGTGACTATGGTTTGCGCTTCTGCCGTTTCCTCGTCGACTGGCAACTGTTGGTATGCCTGGGCGAGGTCGAGTTTGGCGAAAACCTTGCCCCCTCCCAGTGAGTGCAATAGGTGTTGCACTACTGGGACGGGGTAGGCGCTTTGTTGCAACGCGCCATTTAGGGTGGCCTTATAGTCCCCACAGATCCTCACCGACCCATCGGGCTTGATCGGGGTGACTATGGGGGTCTCCCACCGGGTGTGGTCTATTGGCTGTAGGACCCCTTGCTTGACGAACTTGTCAATTTGCTCATCTATCTTGGGTTTAAGTGCGAATGGCACCCGCCTTGGTTTCAGGCATTTTGGGGGGACGTTTGGGTCTAGGCTGAATGATTTAAGGGGCCCTCGATACTTGCCTAGGTTTCCGTCAAAGACCTCTTGGAATTCCCGGGCCAGTTGTTGCTCCCAGCTGTCGTCGGTGACGTGGTCGACTCCCGTGACTACGATGCTGAGTGGGGCGAACCCTTGCAGTCCCAGTAGGCTTGGGCGGTCGCGATCGATGATTGTCAGGGGAAGCCTTTCAGTGTGCCCTTTGTATGTCACTTTGAACTGTCCGGTTCCAACTACCGGGATGCGGTTTCCCTGGTAGTCCTTTACGATTAGTCTCTGGCTATCTAGGTTTCTCCTTTGGATGGTGGGCACCAAGCGCTTTATTTCATCCCATGCTATCATGGAGAGGTAGGACCCGGAGTCCACCTCCATTTTGCATGGCTCGCCCTCGATGCCTAACTCCAGGTGGACCTTCCGGGCTTCATTGGTTGTGGCGTGGCCGATGGTGACCGTCTGATGGGTCTCCTCTCTTCGCCAGGTATCGCCTCCTCGTAGGGATTGTCCATTCTGGTCCCATCTGTTGTCCGAGGGGCGATCTCTGGTCCGGGGTGGTGTGCTTTCTCTCCTCCATTCGCTCTGGTCCCATCGGGGCGGGCTGCGGTTCTTTTTAAGGCGGCAGATGCGGGCGATGTGTCCCTTCTTGTCACAATGCCGGCAGATCGACTCAAAAAACCGGCATTCGGACCTGGGGTGGTCGCCTCCGCAACCGGCAGAGTTGGTCCTCGACTTTTGACCCCGCTGGTTCCGTGGGTCGCGGCCTGTCTGGAGGCGATGAATTTCCTCCTCGTCATCGGAAGTGCCCAATGCTGAGTGGAAATCGCCCTGGTGGGTGGTCATCTCGGGTTGGGCCTCGGCCGACCTTGCAGGGTTATTGTTCCTGCTGCAGTCCCCAGCGTTCAGTCGGCGCATGCGGTCGGCGGATGTTCAGGTTGCTTCGGCGGCTGCGGCTGCGGTAAGGGTGTCTGTAAGGCTGATGTTGCCCTTGGCCATCAGCTGGCTCTGTAGGACGGGGTCCCACAGGCCGAGCATGATTCTGTCTCACAGGGCGTCGTTCAGGTTTCGAATTCGCACAACCCACCTTGGCGCCGTAGTTCGGCGACAAAGTCGCTGAAACTCTCACCCAACCGTTGTTCCCGACGGTAGAATTCGTTGCGTCGGATCAGGATGGGTACCTCTGGAGTGTAGTGCCGTCGAAGTATTGGCTCGAGGATGTCCCAGTCCATCGCGGTCGCGTCGGCGGGTTTGGCAAATGCCTTGGCCATCTTGAATACCTCGGTCCCGCAGTGGGTCAGGAAGACGGCGCGCTTCATGGGACCGGTGGCGTCCTTCAGATCGCTGCACTCGAGGAACATGCGGAATCGGTCGGAGTACGATTCCCAGTCCTTGGTGGCGGGGTTGAAGGGAGCGGGGGTTGCGATTTTCGCCATCGTGGAGATTCGTCTGGCTTCCGTCGGACACATGGTTCGGTTCAGGGTCTGGATCCCACCTTCGTCGCCAGTGTCGTGTCCTCGAAAATGATGCCAGGAGTTGGTGACTTCAAATCATGCTCTTTTATTAGTGTAGGAACCGAACTGGCGCTATGCAAAAGGTTCGGGGCTTTTATTCCTTTAGCCGCAGCGACCGCGGCCAATGGCACCACTTTGAATCTCCCGCGATTCGAATAGACCAATCGTGGGAGATTCTTAGCGAGCCAATCGGTGCGGCTCACCTGACCAATCAGAGTGCCCCGCGCTTTGGCCAATCAAAGCGCGGGGATCTCAAGAATGCTAATGAGGGACAGAACAGGGAAAAAAACAGAAGAGATTTTTCTTGGCCAAATATTGTGCCTTTGAGTCCATTATTGTTAGCATTAGGACCAAAGGCCTTTCAATGATACCCTAGTACAGTGGTTAAATAATGATTCTTCTCCCAAGAGGTCTGGATTATACTTCCCAGGAGTCTGAATGCCATAACCTGACATGGTTTAACAACATTTCAATAGCCACAGAGGTGCCCCCCCACTGTCGAATCCGGTTGTCAATGATTTCAAAGGTTCTGGCCTTGCCAATTTTTTCAGATACCATGAAACATAATATTTTTCAGGTTATTTTTAAAAGAAGTAAACCATCTGTAAATACTTCAGATGTGGCAGCCTAAAAAGGTCTGAATTTATTTGTGTGTGTGTGTACATGCACAAAAATGAACTGGAAGGCTATTTGCTGCCTGGGTGAATGCTCACCTAAAGAGCACAGAACTAAAGTGCACAAGACTATTCAAAGCACAGTTCAGTCCCAGGAGGTCTGGAGCCTTTGTAGATGCTATTGTGCTTCAGTACATTTGCTATAAAAGCCAGGGCATGAAAAAGGGCAAATGGAAAGAGCAGGTTCTTGTGACAAGCTAAACAAAATCTTCCCAAAAAAATCCAAAAACCCCTCACAGTCTCAAAGTAAGCACCATGGTATTTCTGCTCAAAAAAACTCTTTAGAAATCTAAAGGTTTGTGAATGGACCAGGACAGTCTTAGAGCTTTACACAGCTAAGACCATTTCTCTGTTTGAGCTTTTTGTGCTATCACAAGTTTTTTTTTTCCTTGTTGGAGCCTGGCTCCTTTTAGGCGATATCACTCCTAACATTTGAGGAAATTTTTCCAGCTAGACTAAGAATGCCAAATTGTCAAGCATTTGTCACCGCGTTGCTTCCTGTAGTATTGTTCTTTAGCTATGATGTTAGGAACTGCTAAGTCAAGGAACTGAGCAGGTGAAGAGAAAATAAAAAAATAAACTTGCTACTGATATTCAGTAATCTGCTTACCGATCAGTTTGCTCTGAAATGCAAACAGGCAGTGATAATAATGAGCAAAAGTCAAATAAACAGCTTGCTGCTGGAGCAATATATTTCTGTTTATTCTAATCCATATCAGAACAACTAAGTGGATTTGCACATGATGCTAAACCATAATGTTGTTTTGGTTTAGCACTGAAGCCCACATTGTGAGCTATTTAATAACACAAGCATGGCTTAGTGTGCTATCTGAAATTTTGGCTGTGTGCAAGAAAGCAATAGTCCTGAAATTCCCTCACCTATTTACTACCAGCATTACATTAAAAGAGAAGATATTTCTAATAAAGTGCGGAATCTCCTTCCTTCTGCCCTGCTTTCCCTCTCTCTCATTTTGCAGGGGAAATTTCTGGAAAAAAAAGAATTAAATACAGAACTCTACTGCCTTCGGGGGATGATTCTGATCAAAACCATGCCCCACCATGCAGAACAGGTAGTTTTCAACTTATAACCACAATTGGAACCACACTGCTAAGCATAGAGATTGTTAAGAGAGTTGCGTCTGATTTTACAATCCTTTTGTCATGGTTGTTAAGTGAACATTTGCAGTTGTTAAGTGAAGCATGCAGTGCTTAAGCAAATCAAGATTCACCATTGACTTTCTTATACAAGGTCACACAAGGTGCTCACGAGACCTCAGGATGCTGCAACCAACATAAATCCTTGATGGTTGTCAAGGGATTGAATTTTGATAATGCAACTGCAGGGACACTTCATCAGTTGTAGGTGTAAGGACTGGTCATCAGTCACTTTTTTTTCAGCACAGTCATAACTTCAGTCACTAAGTGAACGACCGTAAGTTGAGGATTACCTGCAAATAAAAGCAAGAGACAGATCTGCACATCATCACTAACTTGTGAATTATCTTGTCTGATCTACAATTTTGTAAACAACATCCCACTCCTGAAAGGACCTAATGGTAAAGACTGCAACAACGACACTATTAAAGCCAACCTCTTTAACACATTCTTTGGCTCAATATTTGTAAACAGCAATGGATCATGCCCAGTATTTCCTTGTCGAACCACAGAGAACTACAATGATCTAATACATATCGATTTTACAGAAGACAATGTTGAAAAAGCACTATGCAATCTAGAACCATCTCTATCTATTGGACTGGATGGAATATGTGCCTACTTTTTTAAAAAGCTATCCACTGCCATAGCCGAACCTCTAAGCATAATCTTTGAAAGATCTTTCAGGACCAGCTCCTTGCCAAAACTATAGTCACAAGCCACGGCCATCCCCATCTTCAAAAAGGGAGACCCCAGCCTAGTTGAAAATTGCAGACCAATCTCTTTATGCTGTGTCACCTGTAAAGTCATGGAATCAATTATTAACCAATCCATCATCCTCCACTAAGAAACAAACAACCTACTCTCTGATAAACAATTTGGTTTCAGGAAAAAAACTATCATGTAATCTGCAACTCTTACACTGCAAAAACATATGGACTACACAACTCGATCAGGGCAAAGACATAGACGTAATCTACATAGACTTCTGTAAAGCCTTTGATTCAGTTATACATGACAAACTACTCCTAAAACTAAAATCTTACGGTATCTCTGGACATCTGCATAACTGGATAGAGGCATTCCTGTCAAACAGACAACAAATGGTCAAAATTGGGAGCATCCTATCAAATTTTGTCCCTGTCAACAGTGGTGTCCCCCAAGGCAGTGTTCTAGGACCAACTCTTTTCATACTTTACATAAATGACCTCTGTGATCATATCAAGAGCAACTATGTTCTCTTCGCTGATGATGTAAAGCTATTCAACACCACAGACAATACTGCTACCCTTCAAAAAGACCTTGATGATGTACCGTGTTTCTCCAACAATACAGCCTCCACCAATAGGAAGGCCCAGCATGTTTTATTGGCATAAAATCAAATTAAGCCCCTCCCCCCCAAATTAAGGCTTATATTAAACATGCGAAATGGGGGAAAATGGCAAGGAGGCTTGCCATTAGGAAGTACTTTTGTTGCATACCCGGATATGGTGCTGCCTGCGTTGGTGGGGCACTTCATATCAGGAGACCTTCCACCACTATTGCTTTACATTCTCCCTGTGCTGCCGTGGCATTTAGAGCAACGCCAGGGAATTTGGGGCAGCCATTCGCGGCCAGCTAGGGCTCCTCCCTGCAACTGGAGCCCTGCAGAGACACTTGGCTTCAGGTGCTCCTGTTGCCGCCTTCCCTTTGCCTTCAAAGGTAAAGCCAATTCTTTTAAAAATGACACCCTAGTACAACAAAGCCTCCCCTGCCCAAAAGGGCAGCCCAACTTCACATGGGGAGGTGAATCTCCCAGGGCCACAGTGCAGGATCGGCCCACCCCGGGAGAAGCACCCAGCCACCATCCCTGCCTGGTGCCAGGCAGAGCACAAAGAGCTTCTCCAGGGGCACCCAGCACAGCTGACAGGTGGGCCCTCCTGTCCAGTGGCAGAGCTCTCACCAAGGCAGCAAGTGCCTCCCCACTGGGCCCTCCGCTCATCCCACCAGGGCTGCTCGGAGCCATGCGGGCTGGGCAGAGCTGGGAAAGCAAGCCCCGGGTGCACGCCCGCCTGCCAAGCGAAAGAGATGGGCCGACCCAAGCTTGGCTTCCTTCCCAAGTCCCTCCAGCCGAAACACAAAGGGGCCATCAGGGAGGCTGCCCGAGGCAGTGAAAGCACCCACCCATCCATGTACAGGGAGGCAAGGTGAAGGGCTGTGCCATGTCCTCCTCTGAGCTGAGCCCCACCGAGTCAGCGCCTCTGCCTGATGCCCGTTCCGCTGCAGCTTTTGGACCTGCCGGAGCATTTGGAGATGTGTGGAGATGGGCTGGGTGAGGGGTGGAAAGGATGGGCAGCTTCGGGCTCTCTCCACCAGCCAGGGAAGCAGTGCTGCCATCATCTCGCCTCCCTGTCCATGGACGGGTGGGCACTATCACTGACTCGGGTAGCCTCTCCCGGTTGCCGCTTCGGGTTCATGCCGGAGGGACTTGGGAAGGAAGCCAAGCTCAGGTCGGCCCAGCTCTTTTGCTTGGCAGGCGGGCACGCACCCGCGGCTCGCTTTTCTGGCTCTGCCCAGCCCACACGGCTCTGGCGTGGCCCTGGCAGGATGAGCAGAGGGTCTGGCAGGGAGGCGCTTGCTGCCTTGGTGAGAGCTCTGCTGCCGGGAACAAGGGCCTGCCTGTCAGCTGTGCTGGGCGCCCGAGGAGAAGCTCTTCACGCTCTGCCCAGCACCAGGCAGGGATGGCGGCTGAACACTTCTCCCAAGGTGGGTCGATCCTGTGCTGCAGCCCCGGGAGATTCCCCTCCCCACGTGGGGTTGGGCTGCTCTCTCGGGCAGGGGTGGCTTTGTTGTAGTAGGGCATTGTTTTTAAAATAATTGGCTTTACCTTCGAAGGCAAAGGGAAGGCGGTGACAGGAGCGCCTGAAGCCAAGTGTCTCTGCTGGTTGCAGGGAGGAGGAGCCCTGGCTGGCCGCACGTGTCTGCACCAAACGCCGTGGCATTGCTCTAAATGCCGTGGCAACAAGGGAGAAGGGAAAGCGATGGTGGCGGAAGGTCTCCTGATACGAAGTGCCCCACCAATGCCAAGGTCAACATCCAAGCTGTCAACATCCACTCACCTGAGGATGCAAGGGGGGGGAATTAAGTCACTCCCGAAAAGACAGCCTAGCCTTTTTTGGGGGGGGGTCAAAAAAAAAGGCCCGGCCTTATTTTGTGAGAAACATGGTATCAGAATGGTCAAACAAATGGCAACTTCAAATCTCAACAAATGAATACTCTGTCCTACATATTGGCAAAAAAATAATAATCAGAAAATAAAATACAGGCTGAATAGTCAAGAACTTTTTGATGATCCAAACTCTGTCAAGGATATTGGAGTACTCATCTCTAGTGATCTAAGTGCTAGAGCCCACTGTAACTACATAGCTAAAAAGGCATTAAGTGTTGTTAACCTAATCTTACATAGCTTTTTTTCTGGTAATATTACACTAATAACTGGAGCATACAAAACATTTGCTAGACCAATACTCGAATACAGCTCCTCAGTCTGGAGCCCACATTACGTATCTGATATTAACACAATTGAGAAAGTCCAGAAATATTTCACAAGAAGAGTTCTCCACTCCTCTACTTGTTGCAGAATACCTTATGTATTATGAAATTCTAGACCTAGAAAACCTAGAACTATGCCACCTTCAGTCCGATCTAAGTATAGTATATAAAAATCATATATTGCAATGTCCTACCTGTCAATGAATACTTCAGTTTCAACCATAACAACACAAGAGCCAACAATAGTTACAAACTCAAGGTTAATTGCACCAAACTTGATTGCAGGAAATACTACCTCAGCAACAGAGTGGTCAATGTCTGGAATACTCTACTTAACTCTGTAGTTTCTTCCCCAAACCCTAAAAACTTTAACCTTAGACTGTCTACTATTGACCTCACCCCTTTCCTAAGAGGTCTGTAGGGGGCATGCATAAGCGCACCAATGTGCCTACCGTCCCTGTCCTATTGTTTCTTTTATTTCTTTTTTTATTTTTCTTATATGTATCCATGTATTCATAACTATGTTTTTACTTATACCTATTATCTTGTAAGCAATTGACAAAAATCAATCAATCAATCAATAAAATAAAATAAATCTTCACATAACTTGGAGTGGCACATGGCAGGGTCTAGACTCTAGAGCAGGACTGTCAAACTCAAGGCCTATGGGCCGGATGCGGCCCATGGGATGCTTAGATCTGATCCTGGAAATAACAAAGGACCAACCCATAGTGCCTCTGCCAGTGAAAACGGCGCTAGGAAGAGTCATGTGCAGCCCTCCTGAGCTCCGTTTTCAGCTGCAACGGCCTCCTGCAGGGAAAACAGACCCTGGGAGGGTGTCCCCAACATGAGTGATATTGAGCTGGCCACACCCACCCAGCCCCCGAGGTCAAACACAATCCTGATGCAACCCTCAATGAAATCAAGTTTGACACCCCTGCTCTAGAGTCTCAAGTGGATCATGAAATAGGCAATATGGATTTGTCAGGTAGGCTTTCATAGTTATGAACCTGTCTCTATTCTATTATCAAATTCCTTGCATTGTGCTTTCCCAGATTAAAATCCTGCAGGTAGACTATGCCAGCTTTAACTGAGACTTCATGTCAGGGAAGTCCTTTTTCTGTGTCATAAATGGCAGAGTAGCTTTTCAGAGCCTACTATGGCTACCAACTGTTGAGAGTCACAGCTTCTTCCTTCATCATTGCAACCGCTTAAGATGGCAAATTGCTCTGCTATCCAACACTGTAAAAATGACAGGAACCTGCAGTTTTAAAATAACACAAAACAATTGAACAAAACAATTTGGGGTGTTTTTTATTGTGTGCTGTCAGAATATAAGGGTTGTTTTGCAAGATTATTCCACGTAAGAGGATCTTTTCTGCTTTTAGGCTGCAGCCAACAATCTACAGTAGTCATAAAAAATAATACTTGATTAATTCCATGGTTGCTTTCTTCAAAGCTATTGTAAGATTTCTGTGAAAATAAAGGCCCCAATATTTTACTAATATGAAGTTATGGAAACATGTACTTATTTACTTCTTCTACCACTTCAGGTGTCGAGGGAATCAAAATAATCTACATTAAAATTATGATGTCCTGTCTTGGAAAATTAAAGCAGCAAATCTTTAATAGTGTTCTAATGTAAATATGATAATTCAAATGTAAATATGATTTATTTAAATGTATATCTGTAACATGCATATTTTTAATAAAACGTCTTGAGAAGGTACACATTTTTTAAAATACTTTTTTGCAAAATTTTCACATTTCAAGGATTGTTGATATTTTTTTTGAGAAAGAAATAAAACACAGTAGTTAACTTAAAAAGAACAATTTTCATTAGGTTTCTTGGTTTTGTTTTAATTTATATATTGTTTATTATATAAAAGTCAGAGTCCAAATTCTGTCAAACCAGAACTTCAATAAAATCCTTTTCGTATATTTTAGTTGTTCAGCTAACACTCCTGTTATAAAAAGAAAAAAGTTTTACATTTGGCTTCTTATATTATTGATGTCTATATTAAATATACCCAACTATGGTATTTGTTGTATAAAGTATTTTGTTATCAAATCTTTGTGAAGTATCTAATAAAACTTTCTGTATTATATTAAAAGAATTCCATTAATTAGAAAATATTTTTCATTGCATATCTTCCTCCAATATAAAATTGAATAACTATGAAATATGAGAAAGTACAATCAGGATGAAGTACCATCTATGATATTTTAAAGTGAATTTCCTGATTTTGCTAGCAGTGAAAATATGGCTTTCCTATTCCACAACAAAAACCACATTTTTTCCTCAGTTTAAATCTCTAAATCTGTTCCCATGCTACTATCATCAACTATTCTTTATTAACTGCTTCAACTTCTAGGAGCATCTATATAATTTTGCTGTAGTACCCTTGGTTACTGTTAAATAAGAGTTTATTATTTGCTCAAAATGCGTTAAGGGTGGAATTGCTTTAGTTTTTACTTCTAAGTACTGTAAAAAGGAATTCAATCGTGCCCATTGAATGCAGCCAGTGCAAATTATAGCTCAATTAGATTTTTTGTTGCTATTTTAGATTTTGGTTGAGGTTCTGCATACTGTAGATCTGTTTCAAAACTGGTGAAAAAAATTAGCAGTATTCTTATTACAAAATGGAGATCATGGAATAAATCTTCATCTTCATTCAAGGTTGACTCAGCTTTCCATCTTTCTCAGGTCAGTAAAATGAGGACTCAGATTGTTAGAGGCAATATGCTGACTCTGTAAACCATTTAGAGAGGGCTGTAAAGCACTGTGAAACAGTATGTAAGTCTAAGTGCTATTGCTATTGCTATCTCATCACTCCCTTCATGAGGTTTCAGACAGTTTATTGACTGCCAAATATGTATTATAATAACATAATGTTACTATTAGCTAACAGTATTATGAATTAAAATAATAATAATAACTGTTGTGTCCGTCGCGGCAAGGAGACCAGGACCCAGTGACTTGGTTCAGCTCTTTTATTGGTTCCAAGAACGGCTCGGGTTCCAGGGGGAAAAACAGAGGCTTTTTATTTCCAAGCCGCGGTGGCCACAACCAATGGCACCGCTTTGAATCTCCCGCGATTAGTTTCCACCAATCGCGGGAGATCCGCAGCGGGCTAATCAGTGCGGCTCGCTCGACCATTCGGATCACTGCGCGCTTTGGCCAATCACCGTGCAGCATTTACAAGAATGTAAATGATCGTACAGAACACCCCTCCCCTCTTGGTTCGGTCCTATGTGACGTAGTCCCATAAGTAGGCGGGGCTCCGTACTTGCCTACTGGACCTGTGCAGGTTAGTTGTTGTTTGGCTCCCGGCCGGTTCGGTCGGGTTCTCTGTTGCTCTCGGCCTCGTCGATGGAACCACCTGGAAGGTGTCGCTGGGCCTCTTGTCGCAGCTCCCTCCCGGTCTATCCGGGCTGATTGAGCTGCGGTTTTCGCCGCTCCCACCTAGTCTTTCTGGGCTGGTTGAGCTGGCCTGGCTGCTTCTTCCTGGTGAGGCTTCGAGCTGGCTGTCAGTCAGTAAGTGTTGCTGGTTTCTTTCTATTGGGTTTTGGTTCCCGGGGTATTCCCTCCCCTCTTGGCTTGTATTAAGGGGATTGTCTGTGTTTGGATGCATGTCAGTTGTGTTTCCTGTGATTGTTCTCGATCTTAGTTGATCGATGTGGCATTTCCATGCTCGTCCGTCGGTTGTTTGCAGCCGGTACGAGTGGGGACCTGTCAGTTGGGTTATGGTTGCTGGTACCCACAGTGGGTCTCCGGTTAGGTTTTTTGCGTAGACGGTGTCGCCTGGTGCAAAGGACCGGTGCTTGCTAGAGGAGTTGGGGGGTTTTTCTGGGTTGTATGTGGGGTGCAGTCTGTCGAGTGGGGACCTTATTTTCCTCCCCATTAGCAGCTCTACCTGGCTTTTGTTCGTTGTCGTGTTCGGGGTTATATGTTGTATGAAAAGCATTTTATTTATTTTTTCTTGGATTTCCCCGTGTTCAATTTTTTGGATGGTTTTTTTTTTGTAAATTGAACCATCCGTTCCACCCTTCCGTTCGCCGCTGGATGTACCGGAGCTGTCAGTGTGTGTCGTATGCCCTGTTCCGCTAGGAATTTTTCAAATTCTAGCGAGGTGAATTGGGGCCCGTTATCCAACACGATGACATCTGGGAGGCCGTGGGTTGCAAATAGCTTGCTAAGTTCCTTCGTTACGGCCTCTGTGGTGGTGGTTTTCATGTTGCTTACCTCCAACCAGTTGGAGTAAGCATCTACCGTTATAAGGAATGTATGTCCCTTAGTGGGCCAGGCAAAATCTATGTGGATCCTGGACCATGGTCCCCTGGGGGTTTCCCATTCCAGGATCGGTGCCGCAGGAGGGCTCGGTCTGGTTTCTTGGCAGCGTTCACATTTTGCTACCCAGGCCTCGATTTGCTTTTCCATCCCTGGCCAGCATGCGTAACTTCTGGCCAGGGCTTTTGTTCTAACTATGCCTGGGTGCCCCTCGTGTAACAACTCCAATACCTTCCCTTGTAGCTTTTCCGGAATAACAACCCTATCCCCCCAAAGTACACACTCTTTTTGTAGCGAGAGTTCTGTTTGCCGGTTCTGGAATGTCTTGAATGCTTCGTCGTTGTCTTTTTCTGGCCACCCTTTTTCTACCCAATGTAACACCCGGGCCAGACATTTGTCTTTATTAGTTTCTCGGGCAATGTCTGACGTGGTTATGGGTAGATTGGGCAGAGTCTCTATGCTGAGGGTGATCGTCGTGGGTGCTGGGTCGGTGTCTAGGTTAGGTAACGGCGAGCGGCTCAAGGCATCTGCATGCGTGATCGTCTTACCGGGTCGGTGTGTGAGCCGGTAGCTGTAGGCGGCAAGGAATTTGGACCACCTTGTCATTCTGGGAGATAGGATGTTCGGGGTGGCCCGGTTCCCTGCCAGGATGTCCAGCAGCGGCTTGTGGTCTGTGATAATGGTGAACGTGCGGCCATAGAGGTACTCATGGAACCTCTTCACTGCTGCAACGATAGCCAGGGCCTCCTTGTCCAGCTGGCTATAGTTCCTCTCTAGTTTGGTGAGTGTCCTTGAGAAGAAGGCGATGGGTGCTTCTCTTCCATCCGGGAGTGTGTGACTGAGGACAGCGCCGACACTGAAGGGTGAGGCATCGCATATGACGGAAATGGTAGGGTCTCATTGTATTGGATGAGGACGGCATCCGAGGTGAGCAGGTCTTTGGTTTTCCTGAAGGCGGCTTCCTCACATTTCCCCCAAGTCCAGGTGGCCGCTTTGCCCAAAAGCCTATGCAAAGGCTCCGCCGCAGTCGCCTTTTGGGGCAGGAAAACATTGTAAAAATGAAGCAGTCCCAGAAATGCCTGCAGTTCAGTTTTATTCCTGGGCATGGGGGCCTCCTTAATGGCTCTGATTTTGTTTGCGGTTGGGTGGAAGCCGTGCCGGTCTAGGAGGTATCCTAGGAACTCAACCCGCTCTGTGTAAAGCTGGCATTTCTCTCTCTTCACTTTTAGCCCGGTTTCCTTGAATTTCATTAGTACCTCCCTTAGACGACCCTCTAGTTCTAGCTGGTTGGCTGCCAACACCAGCACATCATTGAAGTAGGGCACCACCCCCTTAATTCCTTGCAAAAGGAATTCCAGGCGCCACACTGGAAAAATTCCAGGTGCCACACTGACTCCAAACTGGAGTCGGTTACAGCAAAACGCTCCCCGGTGGGTGACTATGGTTTGTGCCTTGGCGGTTTCTGCGTCGACCGGCAGCTGTTGGTATGCTTGTGTCAAGTCGAGCTTCGCAAAAACCTTGCCTCCCCCCAGTGAGTGTAAAAGGTGCTGCACTACTGGGACAGGGTAGGCGCTTTGTTGTAAAGTGCAATTTAGGGTGGCCTTATAGTCCCCGCAGATTCTTACTGACCCATTGGGCTTGACTGGGGTGACTATTGGGGTCTCCCACCGGGCGTGGTCGATTGGTTGTAGGACCCCTTGCTTGATGAGCTTGTTAATTTGCTCGTCTATTTTAGGCCGGAGTGCAAAAGATACCCGCCTTGGTTTTAGGTGTATCGGGGGAATGTTGGGGTCTAGGCTGAAGGAAATAGGGGGCCCTCGGTACTTGCCTAGGGTGCTGTCGAACACTTCCTAGAAGTCCTATGCCAGTTGCTGTTCCCAATCGGTCTCTGTGATGTGGTTTATGCCCGTAAACTCGATGCCAAGCGGTGTGAGCCATTGTAGTCCCAAAAGGTGGGTCGGTCTCGGTCCACGATCGTCAGGGGAAGCTTTGCAGTGCGGCCCTTGAATGGTACCTTGAATTGTCCGGTTCTGACTACCGGGATGCGGTTTCCCTGGTAGTCCTTGATTATTAGTTTCTGGTTCTTCAGTCCCTTCTTGTGGATGGTAGGCACCAAGCGTTTGATTTCTTGGCAGGTGACCATGGAGAGGTAGGACCCGGAGTCCACCTCTATTTTGGATGGCTCACATTCGATGCCTACCTCCACGTAGACTTTTCGGGCATCGGTGGTTGATGCGTGACCAATGATGACCGTCTGGTGGGTTTCCTCCTTCCACCGGGTTTCACCACCTCGTCGGTTCCGTCCGCCCCGGTCCCATCGGCTTTCGGCTTGGTGATCTCTGGCTCTGGGGGGTGTGCTGTCACATCTCCGGTCGTTGTGGTCCCACCGTCTGGGGCTGTAGGCCTTCCTCAATCAGCAGACTTGGGCAATGTGACCCTTTTTGTCGCAGTGCTGGCAGACTGCATTGAAGAAACAGCACTCTGATCGAGGGTGGTCACCTCCGCACCCGGCACATGCGACTTATGACTCCGCCGATTGTGCCGGTCCCGTCCCGTCTGGAGCCGGTGGATTTCCTCTTCCTCGTCCATGGTGTCAGAGGCGGAGTGGAATTCGCCATGATGGGTGGTGGTCTCACGGTGACTTGCTTCCGGGTGGGCCTTGGTTGCCCATCCTGGGTCGGCGGTCATGGTGCGGTTTCCGGTGTCTGGTCTCCACATGCAGTTCGCCGATTTCTGGGTTGCCTTGGCTGCGGTGGCTTCAGCTATGGCATCGGCGAGGGCGATGGTGCCTTTGGCCCTCAGTTGGCTCTGTAGGACTGGGTCTCGGAGTCCGAGCACGACGCAGTTCCGTAAGGCCTCATCCATGTCCGAGAACCCGCACATGCCCCCTAGACTTCGTAGCTCAGCCACAAAATTGTTGATGCTCTCACCCGATCTCTGGTCCCGCCAGTAGAAATCGTGCCACCTGATGAGGGTGGGCATGGTGGGGGTATAGTGGTTCCGGAGCAATGGTTCGAGGTCAGCCCAGTCCATCTCCTTGATGTCCATGGGTTTCGCTAGAGCTTTTGCCATCTTGAACACTGTGGGCCCCCAGTGTTTCAGGAAGATGGCTCTTTTCTTCGGCCCGGCGGCATCCTTCATGTTGCTACACTCGAGGAACATGAGGAATCTATCTGTGTATGATTCCCAGTCCTCGGTAGCGGGATTAAAGGGTGCGGGCAGTCCGATGCTGGCCATCTCGTCGGTCTCGCCTACTCCGGATACGTGTTGGTGGGGGATTAGCCTTGGGATCCCACCTTCGTCGCCAGTGTTGTGGCAAGGAGACCAGGACCCAGTGACTTGGTTCAGCTCTTTTATTGAACGGCTTGGGTTCCGGGGGAAAAACAGCGGCTTTTTATTTCCAAGCCGCGGTGGCCACGACCAATGGCACCGCTTTGAATCTCCCACGATTAGTTTCCACCAATTGCAGGAGATCCGCAGCGGGCCAATCAGTGCGGCTCACTCGACCAATCGGATCACTGCACGCTTTGGCCAATCACCGCGCCGCGTTTACAAGAATGTAAATGACCATACAGAACAATAACAGTAAGAACACAAAACATCAACCTTTATATTCCCAAAAGTGGGGTAGTGACCACTTTGGGAAATCCTGAAATAGAAGATAGTAAATGGAGTTAAAGGGAAGTTAAATGGTTTATTTTGTTTAGGCCTATTATTTATGTATTAAAAACATGTCTCTTAAATACCATTTTAGTCATATATTCTTTTATTACATTAAAAAGGCAAAACACAAAAAAGTTCAATTGAGAATATTTTCTCTGTATACCCATTATTTTACAGAATACTTTTGACTCAGAGAAATCATATATGCTTCTGATGTTTCAGATACAGAATAAAATCATGAATAAAGACAATTCAAACATTTTTTTTTTTTAAAAAGACAGGTCAGGTAGAAGGAATGGTCAGTGCTTTCATTTGAAAAGTGAACATATAATTTTTCTAAGAAGTGTTCAAAGGAAGTCATTCAGTTTCTGTTGGTGCAAGTATTCAGCATAATTTTTGAACATACTAATGATTTTTTTGATATTCTCAAATAAGAGAAGTCATTTATAAACCTCTGACATAAGGACAATAAAATATATAACATTATATAAGAAAGATTTAAGGCTCACAAAAAGTGTCTTACTTTATCAAACAGCCAATGTAACAGTGCAGAAATAAGCTAATATTCTAGAATGCAATTCGATGTATATTTCATCCAGGGGTGGGATCTTACTGGCATAATAACCAGTTCGGTGAGCATGTGCTTTGCACAGTACTTGCAAAACAACTTCTCCTGCAAGCAATCGCCATCTCCTGCTGACGCATGGCACTCAGCTGTGCCACGCAAAGCACCTAAAGTAAGAGTAAAGGGCAGCCTACAGTCCAGGCAGGCGGGTGGGCCCAACCAAAGAAAAGAAGATCTTCAGAGAGAACAGGTTCAGTGTCAGCTGCTCTTTGGAGCTATTAGGATATGTGCAGAGTAACCCTTGTATAAAAAGGATATGCACAAGGGAAATGGTTTATGAGAACAGCCACACAGAGTTGAACAAGTTGTATTAATGTTTACTTGAAGAAATAGTACAGTCCAATAAATAGTCCATGTCATACACATTCGTATCAGTCCAGAAATATCCAGTTATAAAGTCTTCTTACATCTAGTATAAAGTCTTCTTATCGGTTCCATGTCTTTTAAAGCAGACAAATATCAGACCATAATACATTAAATAACCTTTGATATCAACAGAATATCAAAATAAACAGGGTTAGTCAGTATCGGTCCGTAGTCAGTCAGTATCAGTAATAAGAGAGATCACCAGAGAAACAGAAAGAGAATTAAACCATGATCTACAGCTGCTTCTTATGGCAACTTGTAGCATAATTAACCAAGCAGAACACAGCATATTATATTACAGTATTTTTCCTTAAAGCTACAAATATATATATATATATATATATATGTATGTATGTATGTATGTATGTATGTATGTATGTATGCATGTATGTATATGTATATGTATATGTATATGTATATGTATATGTATATGTATATGTATATGTATATGTATGTATGTATGTATTTGTAGTCTATATATTGTCAACCCAACTACGTTATTTATATATACATAACAGGAGCTACTGGTTCTATAGAACCGGGCCGAATCAGTAGAATCCCACCCCTGATTTCAGCATATGGTTTCATTATTTCATTACTATGATTTCATTACTATGTTTTATTTTTCCTTTACTGTGAAGCTCTAATCTCATAATTTGAACCTCTATCTGCTTTTGATCCAAGGATCAAAATCTGCATTTCATTCCTAGACAGAGAAAACAAAGATATATTCTCCAGAGTGTTATTGCCCTTGTGTCTCCATATTTTAGCATTAATCCAGACTTCAACTGTGATGATCAATGTCCTATTTCTGCATATTTGAGTTATAGTAAAAGTAGTGTGCCATCTGGCATTTTACTGCATAAGTGGATTGTTTGTTTCTTTACAAAACACCGTTTTCCCCAAGTTTCAAATAAAACTGTTAATTGCTGAAATTGCTGGTTTGTATCAGATGAATAAATACATCAAATTTCAGCTAAAGTTTGCAGTCATGCTGCAGCTTTTTAAAAAATCTAATATAGTTTTTCTTTCAGCCAAGATACATAATTTTAAGCACACTATTTATTGTCACTGAGTTTGGGAATGGGGAATTGGTTTGCAGCTCAGGGAGAGAGGACATGCTTTCTATGCAAAGGGGCTTAGGTTAGTTCCTGACCTTCACAGATAGGTCTTGAATAAACTCAAACTCATATGTGTTTCTGCCAACCAATCTTGACATACTGAGTTATACAGACCACACTCAGACAAAATATTAAATGCTTATGTGTTCATTTGTACTTTGCATGATAGTATAATTTTTTTTTTTTAAATTATCAGCTCTTGTTTCTTTCAAAATGTTTGGATTAGCTGGTTTTGGGAACATGCTTGCAAATGAATGAACAGTTGTAGTTCAGATGACCTGTACAACTTATAAAATTCCTCTGGGAAATGTACTACAGTTGGCAATACCAACCTTGGTATTTCAAAAATATGTTCAAGGAAAGGAGGAACTTTATTTTTCTACATAAACTTTCCAATGATTATAATCTTTATAGGCAGTGGTGGAATTCAAATTTTTTTGCTACTGGTTCTGTGGTCGTGGCTTATTTGGTGGTCATGGCTTGTGGTCATGTGACTGGGTAGGTGTGGCTTAGTGGTCATGTGACTGGATGGGCATGCTTGGTGGTCATATGACTGGGTGGGCGTACTCAATGTCACTCACCTCAAAGAATGCCTCACCTGGCCCCTCCCCTCCCAGCCATTCCTTGTCACCCAGCCTCAACTTATATTAGTTCTGTAAAAATGTTGTTCACCTTTTTTGACTTTATTATCTGCATACTATAGATGTACTTTCATGGACCACTGAAAGGAGGAAATATGCTCACATGCCTTACTCAAGAGTGTGATAGGCAACAGGCTTTTAAGGAGCTGCCACAAAGAAAGGGGGACAATGTATTTTCCAAAGAAGCAGAATGCAAACAAGAAGCAATGGATGGAAACTGAACAGAAAAGAGCAACCTAAAACTAAGGAGAAACTTCCTGACAGGGAGAACAATTAACCAGTGGAACTGCCTGTCTCCAGAAGTTCTGGGTGCTCAATCCCTGGAAGTTTTTAAGAAAAGACTGGACAGCCATTTTCTCTGAAATGGTATAGGGTTCACCCCAAGGTCCTTTCTAAGTATTATTCTGAGGCCTTTCCTAGGATTTCTACTCAGTTTGGCATCCTCAGTTTTCTTGCCTGAGCTGGGGGTTGGACTAGAAGACCTCCAAGGTCCTTTTCAACTCTTGTTAAACACATGTGTATTTTATGCTCTGGACTATTGACATTGAATGCATGAAAATCCTGAAAAATATGTGATAGCCCTGGGCAAAAGAAAGGCAGAAAAATCACTCTAGGTGTAGGGACAGTGTAAAATATTAACACATGATAAATAATGGAACAATTAAAAATAATAGCACAGAGTTTTATCTCTCCCTATTCTTTCTTTCTTTCTTTCTTTCTTTCTTTCTTTCTTTCTTTCTTTCTTTCTTTCTTTCTTTCTTTCTTTCTTTCTTTCTCATACATGCACACACACACACAGAGCACTTAACAGACAGCATTTTGGAAGCAGCGCCTTTAAATTTCTCCAAGGCTTGAGTGGATTCCCCCACCCCCTCTGTCAGACCGCACTCCTTCTCACTCCAGCACTTTAACTCACAAGGGGAAAGCTATACTTGCAGCATCCATGGGGAATCCTTGGAGAAGTATTTAAAAGACCTGCTTCCAAAATGCATTTTTTACATTGCAAAAGTGCTTCAAGGCTCAATTCACTTCCACCCCCTCTGTCAGACCGCACGCTTTCTCACTCCCAACACTTTAACTCACACAGGGAAAGCGATACTTGCAGCATCCATGGGGAATCCTTGGAGAAGTTTTAAAAGACTTGCTTCCAAAATGCATTTCTTTTACGTTGCAAAAGTGCTCCAAGTCTCGATTCACCCCCAGCCCTCTGTCAGATTGCACTCTTTCTCACTCCAGACACTTTAACTCATACGGAGAGAGTGATACTTGCAGCGTCCATGCCTTTCTTCCTTTTCCGGGGGAGAAAGAGGATGTGGGGAATGGAAAGTGTTATGAACTAATAAAAACGCTTAAATAAAGTTTATCAAAGCTTAAACAAAAAGCAGGGTTCTAATCCTGCACTTCTGATTGGCCGATAATAGCGATATCGGATTGGTCCGTTCTGGAGAATCTGATTGGCTGTTAACAAGCCACTCTCATTGATTCAAGGGTTTAATACTTCCATGTTCTCATTGGTTAATAGGTCAGCAGCCTGCCCTATAAAAGGGCTGCTGCTGCCCCAGGTTTTTGCTCTGTTCACGATGATTAATAAAGAGTTGAAGTTCACTGTTCACTGCCTCGTCTCCGTTCCTTGCACCCATGCGCAGAACTTAACACTGGCAACGAGGATGAGATGCGGAGACATCAGAGCTGACTGAACACTACAGAGCACCAAACAGAGCACGTGGCTGAAGGCACATCGACAACGGAACCATGTCCAGAGGCGCCATACCACCCACTCCATATGACCCAGCACAAGACGACTGGGACTCGTACATAGACCGGTTCCAGATGTTTCTGGAGACCAACAACTTGAAGAATGCCACTACAGGGAAAAAGTGAGCAGTGTTCCTGACCCATTGCGGGCCTGCCGTCTTTAAGATGGCCAAGGCACTAGCGAAACCGGCTGAGGTGAAAATAATGGACTGGGACGTCCTCGAGCCCCTTCTACGGGCCCACTATGCACCTGCCATACCAAAGCTTGTCTGAAGACATAAATTTTACCAGAGGGACCAGCGGAAAGGAGAGAGCATTGCAGATTTCATTGCGGATCTCCAGAACCTGGGAGGCCTCTCTGGGTTTACAGACCTCGAAGAAGCTCTGAGAGACTGAATAATTCTGGGATTAGATGACCAGATGGTACAAAGCAAGATCAGGACAAAAGGGGACATCAATCTTGCTGATGTCATCAAAGACGCTACTGCAGCAGAAGCAACCAGGAAGTTGGCCACCCGAATGCGCTGCACCAACGCACTGCTCCGTCAACTCACTCGCGATACCTCACCTAGAGAGACACACAACAGCGACCCACCACGAGGACCTCAAATCGCCATCAGAAAGTGATGAGGAGGAGGTCAACCAGCTCCGGTCTGAACGTGACCAACGCCACCAGCGAAATCAAAGACTACCGCACCAATGCGCGGGTTGTGGGGCAAACCACCCGCGATCAGACTGCAAATTCCTCAACGCTCTCTGCCATTTCTGTGGAAAAGAGGCCACATCGGGAAGGTCTGTAGAAGCAAGCAAGGACCCAGCCCACTTCAGAGGGGGAACAACTACCGCCAGACCACAGGGAATCACCCTGTGAGTCGGGAACATTTGAACTGCCAATGGAACAACCACTCCTACAGAAACAAAACACCGGCCATTTTATTGAGAAGAGAAGAGGCACACCAAACCATTACAATCGGTCATGCCTCATCGCTAGACGCAAAGAAGATCCGAGTGAAGGTCGCCTTCGAAAACCAGCCTTGTGTGATGGAAGTCGATTCAGGATCGTCCCTCTTGATGGTTTCCTGGGAGACTCTTAAACAATTAATCCCTGCTGTCCGGCGTCAAGACCTCAGAGCCCAAAGAATCATACTCAAGGATTATCAGGGGAACCGAATTCCGGTCGTTGGATCCAGCCAAGTCCAAGTATCATTCAAAAATCGTACTGTGTCATTGCCACTGACCGTCGTTAACCGTGACTGGTCTAGCTTGTTGGGCCTTCAATGGTTTGCCCCACTCGGGATTGAGGTAGCTGGCATTCACCAAACCAGAAGCGACGACTGGGAGGAGGCCATCGTCCAGGAATTCCATGATGTTTTCGCAGATGGACTAGGCGAGTACAAGGGGACCCTGATATCATTTAACCTTAACCCTGAAGTAGCCCCCTTCCGCCTTAAGCCTCATCGGGTACCTTTTGCCCATAAACCAAAAATTGACGAGCAGCTCGATAAGTTAATAGCCCAGGGTGTTTTAGAACCAACTGACCACGCTCGTTGGAAAACCCCAATTGTAACACCCATCAAACCGGATGGATCATTAAGGATTTGTGGGGACTACCGGGCTACCCTTAATCACGCTCTTCAACAGAACGCTGACCCGGTACCGGTGGTACAACACCTTCTCCATTCCCTGGGGGGCGGAAAAGTCTTCGCTAAATTGGATTTAGCACAGGCGTACCAACAACTGCCTGTAGATAAAAAACCGCAGAGGCACAGACGATTGTTATGCACCGAGGCGCCTTTAAGTGCAACCGGAGTGAGCGTAGCCCCAGGGATTTTTCAAAGTCTGATGGAGAGACTCTTGCAAGGGATCAAGGGGGTCGTGCCATACTTTGATGACGTTTTAATTGCTGCCCCGAATAGAGAAATACTAGAAATCAGCTTAAAATGGTTCTCCAGAAATTTAAAGACTCTGGCCTTAAGGTTAAAAAGAATAAATGTCAACTGTGTACAGACAAAGTAGAGTTCCTGGGGTACCTAATCGATAAACAGGGCATCCACCCCACTAACAGCAAACTGAGTGCAATCAAAAATGCCCCAAGACCCAGAAATAGGACTGATCTCCAAGCTTTCCTGGGGCTCATTAACTTTTACAACATCTTCTTGCCCCAGAAAGCATCCGTAGCTGAGCCCCTACATAGACTTCTCAACAAAAAAGCAACCTGGGTCTGGGGACACCGAGAGGAGCACGCATTCCGACAAGTGAAAAACTTACTAACCTCAGATGCTGTCTTAATGCAGTTTAATGCCTTTAACAATTACATGTGACGCATCACCGTTTGGAGTAGGAGCCATTTTGAGTCATGTGTTACCAAATGGTAGTGAGGCCCCTATTGCCTATTTTTCAAGGACCTTGTCAAAGGCTGAACGTAATTATAGCCAATCAACAAAGAGGCTCTTGCTGTAGTATCTGCTGTGAAACGGTTTCATGAATATGTGTATGGACGAGTTTTTACTATTGTTACCAACCACAAACCGTTGTTAGGGATTATAGCGGGAGACAAGCCAACCCCCTATATATTGTCACCTAGAATGACTCGCTGGTCAGAGTTTTTAGCTGTGTACAACTATAAATTACAACGCAGGGAAAGCCATTCCCCACGCTGATGCATTGAGCTGTGCCCCACTTCCGGAAACCGTCGATGACCCAGCTCCAAGCCTTACGACACTCCAGATTGAAATGCTACAGTCACCACCGCTAACAGCCAGAGATATTGCAATTGAAACAAAATGAGATCCTGTCTTATTGTGAGTTCTTAGCTGGGTCGAAAGAGGATGGCCAATAAAACAAATCTCTGACGATTTCACCCCTTTCAGAAACCAGCAAACAGAACTGTTTTCGCAAAAAGGCTGCATCCTATGGGGAGATAGAGTCGTCGTCCCAGAGCAGTTACAAAGAGCAGTATAGAAAACATTGCATGACAGTCACCCCGGCATCGTGCGTATGAAAGCACTAGCACGAAGCTACGCGTGGTGGCCGGGCATCGACAAACAAATCGAAGCCTGGGTAAAGACTTGTTTAAAGTGCCAAGAAGTCAGCAGTGCCCCACCTAGAGCAACTCCAACAGAATGGGAAACCCCCCGGGGGCTGTGGTCCCACATCCACGTTGATTTTGCAGGACCTACTAAAGGACATACATTCCTCCTAACAGTGGATGCCTATTCCAACTGGCTCGAGATCCACAAAATGAAGAATACTACAACAGAGTCCGTCATCCGAAAATTGAACATGCTATTCGCAATGCACGAACTGCCAGACATTCTGGTCTCCAACAACGGACCCCAGTTCACCACCCTGGCATTTGAACAATACTTAGTGGATCGGGGCATCCGCCATGCGCTAACTTCACCAGTGCACCCTTCAGCTAACGGCAGGGCCGAGCGCATGGTACAATTTGTTAAAAAAACTCTCCATAAAATGGACTATGGGAACATTGATGAAAAAATAAACAGAATACTCCTACTCCAACACATCACTCCTCACAGCATCACCAACAAGACGCCAGCTGAATTATTGATGGGACGCAAGCTCCGTTCCCACCTCGACTGGCCTCACCCTTCCTACAAGCCAGAGAAACTCTGCGGATCCAGCGGGAAATGCCGCGAGTTCAAGGTAGGCAACTTAATTTTCGCTAAAAACCTCTCCGGTGAACCATTATGGATCAAAGCAACCGTAATTCAAACCACTGGCCCCAGATCATACCGTGTGCAAACCTGCGATGAAAAAATATGGAAACTCCATATAGATCAGCTTCGCTCTAGGCTACAACCCAGTTCCCGCGACTCCTGGGACTCCCAAAATGAGGGGGGAGGGATGTCGAAGAAACCGAATTCGAGATGGTGGAGAGCAGAAGCGAAGGAAGTCAGCAATTGGGCGCGATTAATGAAGAAGAATCAGGGAGGGGTGTGTCCTCACCACAGAGGGAGGCTAGCCCGCTAAGATCGGAGGACAACAACAACGACAGAATTAGTGGCACTGAGTCGTCCAGTGAGAATGAGGAACCACCAGTACCAGATATGTCCAAAAACATCCTGTTAGGGATAACATTGTTTACCCTAACTGTTTTAGGTAAAATAATAAATATGTTATCATGGTTTATTAGTTAAAGTGTCTGCAACTTTAACTGTAGGAATGTAATTAAGGGAGTGGTTGTAATAGCACCATAAAAGAAGCAAGACAACGGCAGCTTGCTCTCTCTGGCTTGATGATCCCTAATTACTGGATAGTTTGAAGACTGCGTTTTTCCCCTACTGGAACGGGAGAGAGAAAGGACTGATTTATTTGTAAGTGAACTGACATTGGATATTCTACACGGACTTTGCTAATTGAATAACCTTGAATGGACTGACTAAAATGATACATGACTAATGGACTGTTATTTTGACTATGCTATAAACTCTAAATGGAATAAACTATATTTTGGTAGTATCTGTTATTTTTACTGTTATTTTTACTGTATGTTAACTAACATACAAACTTTATCTCACACATTTATCTGTATGCCCATCTGACTAACGCTGCACATTCTGTTTAGTTTGTCTCCTTAACCCTGGTTGGGGAACACAGGCTTAACACGTCCCACCGATGCTGGACTGCAGACGGGAACCGGTGGGACAGCGCAAATCTAATGGACAGTTAAAACAACCCACATATCTTAGAGATTACGTCACCGCACCCCTCAAATGGAACCCGGGGGAAGGGGTGTTATGAACTAATAAAAACACTTAAATAAAGTTTATCAAAGCTTAAAGAAAAAGCAGGGTTCTAATCCTGCACTTCTGATTGGCTGATAATAGCGATATCGGATTGGTCCGTTCTGGAGAATCTGATTGGCTGTTAATGAGCCACTCTCATTGGTTCAAGGGTTTAATACTTCCATGTTCTCATTGGTTAATAGGTCAGCAGCCTGCCCTATAAAAGGGCTGCTGCTGCCCCAGGTTTTTGCTCTGTTCATAATGATTAATAAAGAGTTGAAGTTCACTGTTCACTGCCTTGTCTCCATTCCTTGCACCCATGCGCAGAACTTAACAGAAAGCTAGGAGAGCAATTGTAAGTGAGCGATCGGGTGACTGGGTTGAGGGAGTGGCCAGCCAGGGATTATCACCAGTTTGGCGACTCATGCCAAATAACCGCTACCGGTTTGCCCGAATAGGTGCAAATAGCACCTCTGTTTATAGGTTAGTGTTGTATATACAAAAGTGCTACTGTAGGAAATGAATAGGCTGAGCCTAAGGGAGGGGTCAAGTGCGTCATCAGTCATGAGTCCCTTAGCACCCACAAGAGATCTAAGTTCAGCCCACCATGAATTCCTTATTTACAAATTGTTTTAACCATTAGTAATTCAGATTCTTGTAGAGAGCTTAAGCTTGCAATACATTTGTATTACCATTTGAGCTGCTTGGATCTCCTGATTTCCCTGGTGCTTGACAGCTAGTGAACTCAACAGGATTTACCTCTAGGTAGGTACATCTACAATTCTAACATTAATTATACATTAAGAAACATTTATGGGGTTAAATTTTAAAAACAATACATTCAATATAGCTCTTTGTGGTAATGCATATGCTGATTTAGAATGTATACAAGAAAACATCAGTGAAGCAATTCTTACAGTCCATATTTATACTTGTATTTAACAGTTTTCCAAATTTATTTTTTTAATGTTGAAAATACAAAGCTATCATTTCTGATAGTTTGCTTAAGAAGCTTCATAGTTTTTATACAACAGATTTGCTAATCGCTTTTACATCTAATAATTAACTTTGTTTAGTCATCCTTTACAAGCATTTTCAGATCTTTAATATTTGTCCCTTCTTTTTCTGTTTTGTATGGCAATATAGTATCATCTGTTGTGTTATAATTCCTGTTTAGATAGGGCTACAGAAAATCCTGCATAATTCAAAGAATAGATATAGATTTGTAAAGTAGAAATAAACCACTTCAAAGTTTCATAACAAATCTTATCCTTATACTGATAAATATGCTTCAAAGATGCTCATGGCACGTTTCTGTTAAGACAGATTTTCTTTTTAGTTTTGTTATCCAATTTATCAATTTAATCATTTAAGCATAGGTTTATTAAAGATGTTTTAAAAGGAAGATCAAAATTAATACAAACTAATATCAAGTAGGAATATAGGTTTATTATTTAAAAAAAATTAAAGGAAGATCAAAATTAATACAAACTAATGTAAAATAGGAAAAAAAGAGAAATAGATCAATTTAGCCATCTCAGAGAAACCAATTTAATAATTTAATAAAAATAAATAAGTATGCCTACACAATGTCCAATGCATTAATGATTCAGTTTTTCTTCTAGTCATAGAATTGATGTCTTGATCCTCTCCTCCTTTGTTTCATTTTGTTATTATTGTCTGTTTTAAATTACTGCAAACCAGTGATGTGATTTACATTTTTTTACTACCGGTTCTGTGGGTGTGGCTTGGTGGGTGTGGCAGGGGAAGGATACTGTAAAATCTCCAGTCAGAGATGGTATTTGCTGGTTCTCCAAAAATTTCCGCTACTGGTTCTCCAGAACTAGTCAGAACCTGACGAATACCACCTCTGCTGCAAACCACTGGTGGAACTACTAAATACAGTGGGTTATACATTTCAGAGATCTTCCAAAAATTTGGAACTGTAGTCTCCACAATCATTTACCATTGGTTAGCTTGGGGCTTATGAGAACTGAAGCCTTAATTTTTTAGAGGATACAAAATTACTTCTCTGGATCAATAGCTGAGAAATTAATAATAAAATATCTGTTATTAGATTTCTGCAGTATCTCAAAGATTGAAAAACAGAAGATGAACATTAAATTGCTCTGTGCACTTTTTCCTTTCTTTCAGCTACAGTGGTTCGGTATCAACAGATATAATCTTCAGCTTACATCTCATTGCAACCAACATGAACTTCTGCATTAAATTAGATTGCTTTACACGTGGCACATTCTGTGCAACTTAACTTACCATCTCAGTAAACAAGAAGCCACTCTGGAAATGCCAGAGGAATGCAGATATCACGGAGAAGACAAGACAAAGATTGATAAGCACCTCATGCACAGCCTGTGTTGCAGCCTGCTTACATATCTGGGTTGTTCCTAAGGCTAATGCTATTAAAGTATAGTATTATATAATTATAATTATATACACACAGGCACACACAGAGACACACTCACTAATAAAGCATGAAAAGAAATTGGGATGTAACACAGAAGCTTTCCTGCCCTAAAAGAAACTGGAGTTTTAGAATATATATATGTTGTCTCTTGTTTAATTTTCAGTAAATTATTATGACATCACATTTGTACTTAATAAACATTTTTATAAATAGCCTATTTTGTCATTTCCAATGCATGGTATCAAATCAAATTTCAGTAGATTCCAATGCTACTGAAACAAATAAGGCAATTTATTCAGAAAAAGATATGCATAGATTATGCCAAAATTATAAAAGAAAAGGAATTACATAAATGTGAAGCATGAACCTTTCAAATCAAGGTAATATTTATTCCAAAGCCTCTGGCTGGAATCAAATATTATTATATTATAATCATGTGTTAATATTTTATCAACACAATATTGTATAAGCATACATGTTTTTATTCTGTAAATACGAGCACTGATTTTTCTTCTTCTTTTCTTTAAACAGGGCCTTAGAGTAATTGGTTACCAAGTAACTTCTTGTGCCTGAAAGGCAGAAATAATTAAAAAAAAAAGTTCTAAAAACAATTTTATTTACAAATTTAAAAACGTACAATTTCAAAATACAGAAGCAACAATAACACATAGTTTTTTACATTTGTTGTCGAATTTGGTGATTCCTAAAAATCATTATTGGCTTGTACTAGTCACATATTCACACCTTATCACATCCTAAGTACTAAATAATTCTCAATATACTGCATTTATTTTCACGTCGGATTATAACCACTCTTCTATTACTAATACATTTATGTTTTTTAACTAATAAACACAAAAATATTATAAATAGCTAATACTAATAATAGTAGTAACAAAGAAAAGAAGATTTAAAACCTTTAATTGTACTTACTATATTATGAATCGCTGGATATAATTTGTATCTTAGATTCATTTATATGTTTCCCCTTTTATTGTCTACCCACTTATGCCCTTTGTCCCATATTCGGTAATAATCTGTATCCTCCTTCCCGTTAATTTTAAGCGTAAGCCTATCCAGTTGAGCACATTCATATGTTTTCTGAATAACAACCTGTATTGGTGGTACATTTGAGTTTTTCCAATATTGTGCTAGTGAGATACATGCCGCAGTTAATAAATGGATGGTCCGATATTTTACTTTAGCGGGATAGTCCCCTTTAATCATTCCCAACAAAAATATTTCTGGTTTCCACTCCAGCCTACTCTCTATAATTTCTTCTATCCACATTTTTATTTTTAGCCAATATTTCTTTATCTCAGGACAAGTCCACCATGAATGAAAGTATGTACCAAATTTCCCTTTACATTTCCAACAGCAAGGATTGGCCGTCGGAAATATTTTGGACAATCTGGAGGGTGCCAGATGCCATCTATACATCATTTTGTATAAATTCTCCTTGTGCGCTACTGATTTGGTTGGTGTCAAATTTTTCTGCCAGATTTCTTCCCAGTCATCCAGATCAATGCTATAACGAAAGTTTTTTTTCCCAAGCCAACATGGGACCTTTCACAATATTCTCAGCCATTTCATATTCTAATAAATAATTATATAATTTGGAAATTGAGCTTTTCTTGGGGTTTAGAAGTATTTTATCCAAATATGTATCTTTTACCTCGATTCCATATTCTTTTACGTCTTTGTTGTATCTCAATTTTATTTGAAAATATGACCAATTATCAATAGCTATCTTTTGTAATTCTAATTCCTGTTTCATTTTAATTCTTCCCTCGTTATCTAATATTTGGTAGTATTTAAGTTTTTTACTGATGTCCATCGTGTTTAAATGAAACATTGCCTCCATCTTTGAGAACCACCTCGGGATTTTAGTGTAATGATTCTTTCTTATTTCAGTCCAAACTTTAATTAAAGACTTTAAGAATACATGTCTGGTAACATATAAATTATTTTTACTATTCGGGTTCCATAAAAAAGCATGCCAGCCTATCTGTAAATCATGTCCCTCCAATTGTAAAATCCTGTTATTCCTTAAGTCAACCCAATCTTTTATCCACACTAATGCCGCTACTCTGTAATATGTCTCCCAGACAGGAAGTCCGAATCCACCCCTGCTTTTATTATCTTGTAAATATTTTTTTTTTATCCTTGTTTTCTTCTTTGCCCACATAAATTTCATTACAATTTTATCTAAATCTTTAAATAATTTTTTGTCCAGCAATATCGGAATTGTTTGCAATAAATATAATACTTTAGGTACAACATTCATTTTGATTGTTGCTATTCTATCTAATAATGAAATTTGCATCTTATTCCAATTTTCCAAATCCTTTATATTCCTGACTCATTGGAGTTTTAGCCAGTTTACAAAGTTCCATCTTGTATGTTTTTAGTAATTGATAAATCTTATCCTCTTGAGATATCTTATAGCCACCTTTTGTTTTATTTATTGTTAATCCTAGATACTGTTTTATCTCTCCTAATTGCTTTAATTTTATCCTCTTACCTAATAATGATATTATTTCAGTAGCTTCATTATTAGTTTTTGTAATTACGGCAATATCATTTGTGAACAACAATAATAATGACACTGTTCCATTTGTCTCTTTCTTAAATACACATGGATCAGCTAAACCTGCATTAAACCCTATATTGTTTAACTCCTTAACAATATATTGGCTCCATTTGTAACCAGATTGTTTTAATCCATAGAGACTCTTTTTAAGTTTCCAACAGTCATTATTAATTTTATCATCCTTAATTCCTACAGGTTTCTTTAGGTATATAGTGTGCTGCAATGTTGCATGCAGATAAGCAGTTTCTACATCTAAGTGATTTATAATATAATTCCTCTTAGCTGCCCACACTAAAGCTGCTCTCAAGGTTGTTGCTTTTAGACTCGGTGCAAATACTTCATCATAATCACATGCAGTTTGATTAAATCCTTGAGCTACTAACCTAGCCTTATGGGTAACAGTCCCATTTTACCTGTTTTTAATTTAAATATCCATTTACAGCCAATGGACTTTTCACCTGGAGGTAATTGAATATTTTCATAAACTTCCATTTGTTTCAATGAATTTAGTTCCTTCTCCATCGCTCTATGCCAATTTTCTTGTTCCTTTGCTGGATACATTCTAAGTTCTTCAACAGTAGTTGGAACTTTACTAACTTGGCAAACTACACTTGCTTGGTACCTGTCAGGTGGTCTGGTTTCACGTGTTGAACGTCTAGATATTACAGGGCTTACAGGTGAACTTTCATGTACTACCTGTTCCTGGTTATCTATTTCTTCCTGTTCACCTATTTCTTCCTGTTCTGGTCCTATGTGCTCTTCCTGTACTTCCTCTTTAATTGTATTCTTCTTATGACTGATATGTTGTTTTGGTCTTTTGTAGGTTTCTATGATTACATCCTTACTTGAATTTTGCTCCACTTTTTCCCATCCTACATCTTCAAGGAATTGTGCACTAGCACTACAGTAAACTCTAGATGTACCTTTTTCCCAGAATCTGTATGATTTGTGATTAGATTCATAACCTACAAAGAATAACCTTTTAGCTCTATGCTGCCCCTTATGTCTCAGTTGTGTAGGAATATGCACCCATGCTGGTGCTCCAAATGTGTGCATGTAACTTAAATCAGGTTTTCTACCATGCCACTGTGTGAATGGTAATTCACCTGTTGTTGAGTTAACAACATTATTCAATATATGATTACCACACATTATTTGCCCCACAAAGTTTCAGGTAATCCTGAATCCGACAACACAGTACAAGCCATTGACTGTATTGTTTGGCCTCGTCTTTCTATAAAGGAATTATGTTGTGGCCTATACGGTGCAGACTTTTTATGTTCAACACCTGCCATCTTCAGTCTATTTTGGAATTTATTATTTATAAATTCCGTACCATTATCAGTTACAAGAGTTACTAGTTTCCTTTTAGTTTTTCTTTCTGCAAACTTCAACCAATTAAAGAAATTCTGATATGTTTCCGTTTTACTCTTCATTAAATAACAGAAACCATATCTAGAATAATGATCCATTATACTTAATATATAACGAGCACCTCCCACACTTGGTTTTTTAGGACCTATAATATCAGCAAATACGACCTCTAGAGGCTCTTTAGTTTTAAATCCATTAATTCTATTTGCTGGTATTACCTTGCTTTTTTCTTGACTGTAAGCATTGCAGTGCAAATACTTACTGCAAGGCTTCAGTTTTATACCTTCAGACAGTTCAACCATTTGTTTTAGCATTTTAAAATTTATATGCCCTAAACGTCTGTGTAACAAATGTATGCATTCATCATGAGGTTTAACATTATTATACACTGTGTTAGCTACCTCTAATTGATTATCATTTAACACATACAATTCACCTTTTAAAGTTGCAGTCACTTTTTTACCTTCCTTTTCTATAATGCAGTTTTCTCCCCTAAAGGTAACTACATAACCTATTTAATCTAAACTCTAACCGAAAGCAAATTAAACTTAAGTTGTGGTACATATAACATTTTTTACATTTTCTTTTATGCAATATCTTCACCTTTTGCTTTCATTTTCCAGCCATTAGCTAACGATATCTGTCGTGAACTCGTGGACATCTTAACAAATCTTTTCTTATCTTCCATTATGCAGTGCGATGCTCCACTATCTACAACCCATAAATTATTATTCACAGTTTCGTTGCTATACATGGCTAACTCTATGCATTTTTCATCCTTTTGATGCCTTTTAGCAATCTGGCTGGCATTGTGGCGTTTTCCTTTCTTGCAGAATCTAGCCAAATGTCCTTTTCCTCCATAATTAAAACATTTTCTAATTGTATAGGCTGTCGAAGATTCTTTATCTTCTTCTTTTGGTTGTTCCCTTCTGAATTGATCCCTTTCAAGCCTTCTCCTGGCTTCTTCAATTAATCTGTCAGTAATGTCAGTTAATGTGAGGTTATCTTTTGGCAGTACTTCCAGTGAAGTTACATAGTTGTCATAGCTCTCATCTAATAAAGACAAAATTATATAAACCTGATGTAGTTCTGTGAAGATAAGTTCTTTTTCATGCAGTTCCTGAAAAATTCTCTTCATAGTGTTTATATGAGTCAGCATGTCTCCATTCTTTTGAAGATGTGTTCTGAACAGTTTCCGTGTAAGATTTATATGTGCTCCTACACTGTCTCAAACATAAAACTTTAAATTCTCCCAACATTTCACAGCTGTTTCTTCTCTACGAATATGGACAAGCTGCTGGTCACAGAGTGTCAGTCCTATTATACAGAGAGCTTGCTCATTCTTCAGTTTATATTCTTGTATTTTCTGGGCATCATTCTCATCCTCTGGATCCCAAGCATCTACGTCTGGTGGGTTTTGAATTATACTCCACAAACTTTCTCTGCGTAGAAATAGGCTGCATTTCATAGATCATGAAACATAGTTTGTTCCATTCAGTTTGGATATTAGAGACAAGCTTGGTAAATTGACTTGTGCCATCTTTCTCTGGATATTAAACTATAATTAATAAAACACAGATGTCTGTTTACAGTATTGTGTAACTACATTGACTCTCACTTTATATAAGCCTGTTATATCCTGGTTAGTCTGACTGTGCAGCTGGGCCCATAACCAGTGTTAGGGATACACCCTAGCAGAAATCTGCACAGCAGTCAGGCAGGCAGGCAAATATGTGAGATAAACATTTTTGTAGCTTACACTCAGTAAAACAGATACACTGTGCTGGTTAAATAGTTTATTCCAGTAAGAGTTTTAGCACAGTCAAACAGTCCATATACCATTCACTAGTTCAGTCCATCCAGGGATTATTCAGTTGCAAAGTCCAGTGTTGAAAAAGAGGTCAGTAAACTTACAAATATCAGTCCAGTAATATATCTCTTTGCAGTAGAGATATGAAGAAATCAAACCTCTTTTCTTCCTTCAGCAGCAGGGAACACGCAGTTAACAAACCATCAATCCATCATAGTCAGCAAGCAATCCAGTACGCCAGCAATCAATCAAGTACTCTTGCTCCCTCTTATAGCAGTTTTTACAGCCACACCCAAAATTACATGCTTTGCTGTTTAAAGTGACACACACTTAAATTCACTATCATAGTTTATATATATTATTTTACCCAAAATACGTTAGGTAACCTTGTTATTCCTAACACTTTTCAATCTGTTTCAGTAATTTAGTAAAATTATCCTCTCGCAGGTTTAATGTTCTAGCTCTTAACCAGATTCCTAAATATTTAATTTTATTTACAATTTGTAATCCCATTTTTTCTTCCAATTTTTTTTTGTTTACTATTTGTTATGTTTTTAACTAACATTTTGGTTTTTTCCTTATTAATTTTTAATCCTGCTAATTTACCGAATTTGTCTATTTCATTTAGTAGAGTTGGTCCTGAGCCTATTGGGTCTTCTATGACAAAAACCATATCATCTTCGAAGCCTTGTAATTTATATTCTTGGTTTTTAAATTTAATTCCTTTAATTTCCTTATTTAATCTAATTCTATCCAGCAAAGTTTCCAAAATAGTTATAAAAAGCAGAGGTGAAAGCAGACATCCCTGTCTGACTCCTTGCTTATCTCTAATGATTTGGTAATTTCTCCCTTTAATAATACATTGGCCTTTTGTGTAGCATAGATTGCATTCAACATTTTTATGAAATTGTCTCCAAAATCCATCAAATTAATCTGCTTTTTCATAAAGTCCCAATTTAAATTTGTGCATCCAGGAAGACCAAAGCCATTTGGCTTCCTGGATGCTTTTCATAATATTCCAATATATCTATTATTGTTCTTGTGTTATATCTTATCTGCTTCTCGTGGGAAGAAATCCATTTTGGTCCAGGTGAATTTTATTACTAAGTATTTTCTTTAATCTTTCTGCCATTACCGCCATAAAAAATTTGTAGTGTGAGTTTAAAAGGGATAATTCTTCGTTTGGTTGGCATCTGTGTCCTCTTTCGGAATTAATGTTATGTATGCCTCCTTCCAAGATTCTGGTATTTTAGCATCCAGTAATACCTCATTGCAAACCTCTAATAATATTATCTCTTATATATCACCTATTTCTTTGTATAGCTCATTTGGTAACCCATCTGGGCCTGGCATTTTATTCCTTTTTTGTTTTTAAACAAAAATTTTAACTCGTCTAGAGTTATTTCTTTGTTCAACATCTCTTTTTTGTCCTCTGATATTGGATAGGGAGTTTCTTCTTTCAAGTATTCTTCTATTTTATTTAAGTCAACTGCTTCTTGTTTATAAAGATCTTTGAAGTACTCTCTTGCAATTTCTTTTTTTTTCTCCTGGTCTGTCTCTATTATTCCATTTTTATCCTGTAATTGGTATATCATTCTTTTCTGATTTTCTTTTCTTAATTTATATGTGAGCCACCTTCTGGGTTTGTTTGCATGTTCGAAATAGTTTTGTTTAGTATATAATAATTTTTTAATTAGTTCCTCTTGATCTAAAATATTCATCTCATATTTAACTGATGCTAGTTCATTTCTGATATACTCATCTCCTGGGGTTTATTTTCCAATTTCTCTATCCTTTTTGATGAAGTTTTCTGCTTTCTCTCTCTTTCCTTGTTTCTATTTGCTGTATAAGCTATCGATATTCCCCTTAAATATGCCTCCATTGTATCCATAGGTTCTGCAATGAGGTATCCTGTTTTTTATCAAATTTGAAAGCTGATCAATTCTTCCTTAACTTTTTGAATATATTCCTTCTCTTTAAGTACTTGGGGATTTAGTGTCCATCTGCCTTTTTTATAATGACTATTTTTCCATACTATCTGCATCGGGTTGTGGTCTGCCCATGTGTTAACCAAAATTTTTATATCCTGAATCTCTTTATATAGCTCACTATTTACCCAGGCCATATCTATTCTGGACCATGATTTGTGTGGACTGAAGTAGAAAGTGAACTGTGATATTCCTGAGTTCCTTTTTCTCCATGCATCCACTAATTCTAATTCTTTGACCATCTCTATAAATTTCTTAGACAAAATATTCCGTTTCTTAAATTGTCTTTGTTCACAAGCATAATATTGTGTATTATCTGTAATTGCATTATAGTCTCCTATTATGCAAATTCTTGGGTTTCCAAATTCTATTAATTTTTCATATAGGTTTTTGTAAAATTCACTCTGGTTTTTATTAGCGGCACCAATAATGCCTTTTTATTACCAGTTCTACCATTACTATTCTTCCCAATTCATCTTTGTATATATATTCTGAGGCTATATCTTCTTTTATATATAATACTACCCCTGATTTTTTTTCTTCCACTAATGTTATGTACATTTTCCTCAACTTTTTGTTTAATAGGTACCCTTTATCTCTATTCTTTATATGAACCTCCTGAATACACATTATATCCGCTTTTTTTTTTAATTTTCTACAAATAAACAAGACAAACAAAACATTAAAACATTCAACTCTCGTATGTACATCCAGTGTGTCAGTTGGTTCATCATTTTTGTGTATTCATTCTGTAGTCCCAGTTACAATTATGTTACATAACAACTCATATTATCAATCCAAACTTATATATCCTATAATCACTAAATAAAAAAAAAAAAATTTGACTATACTTTTAATCATTCATACTTTATGAGCTAACAATACTTTAAGCAGATTATTCAACAAATCATATAAACATACCAAGTCAATCCTAAAAAAACCCTTGATAAATATAATATCAAGTAACAAAATAATAGCAAAATAGCAAGATAAAGATATTTCTTACTATCTAAAATATTCTATTATCATATTTTATCATCTAGCCATTTATAAAAAAGATCCCAAATTTCATAAAATTGTTTATCCTCTTGCTCTCTAATTTCAAATGTCAATCTGCACATCTCAGCACATTCCAATATTTTCTTAATAATTTCTTCCTGTAATGGTATTTTCTCATTCTTCCAATTTTTAGCAAATACAATCCTGGCCGCTGTTACTACATTTACAATCAGGTATTTCAAATCTTTACTATATATATCAGGTAAAATTCCCAATAAGAAGATCTCTGGTTTCAAGTCTATATGTTTCTTTGTCATTTTTTCCAGCCACGTGCGAATTATAGTCCAATATTTTCTAGCATCCTCACAAGTCCACCACATATGGTAATACGAGCCGGGTATCTGATTACATTTCCAGCATTTTTCAGATTTATTCTTAAACATTCTTGCTATTCTTGTCGGAGGAAAGTGCCACCTGAAAAACATTTTATACAAGTTTTCTTTATATGCTGTTGACATTGTCATTTTATAATTTTGAGACCACAATTTCTGCCATTTCTCTAAATCAATCCCATATCCAAAATTCTTCCCCCAAACAATCATAGTTTCTTTGACTTGTTCTTCCTCTAATTTCATTCCCAGTAAATAACCATATAATTTTTTAATCACCTTCTCATCAGTACCCATCAAGATCTTATCTAAATCAGTCTGCTTATCATAAAATCCCTCCGTTTTGGAATCTTCATCATACCTTGAATGTATTTGTGCATATGAAAACCAATTCATCCTTATACCTTGTTCCTCTAAGTTTTGGATCGATTTAAGTTCACCCTTTTCATCCAAAAGTTCCCCATATCTAACTGTTTGTTCCTTCTTGTAGATTATAGGATAGGAAAATGCTTCAATGGTCGATAACCAAACTGGAATTTTCAAATAACATTGTCTTTTTATCTTCTCCCAATTTAACCACAAAGACTCCCGTATATAATGTCTTCTAAAATAACCCTGTATTTTAGTTCCCTTATACCATAAAAAAGCATGCCAGCCCAACAGCAAGTCATGCCCTTCTAATATCAACAACCTATGTTTCCTTAATGTTATCCATTCTTTGACCCACATCAAACTTGCAGCTTGATAGTACAATTCCCAATTAGGCAGGCCAAAACCTCCACTAATTCTAGCATCTTGCAAAAGCTTTAGCTTTATTCTCACTTTTTTACCTTGCCATATAAACTTCAACATAATTTTATTTAAATCTTCAAAATAGTCTTTTCCAAGCCTAATTGGTATTGTTTTCTTTTCTTTTCTTTTTTTGCTCTTAATCAATATTATTATTTTTGGATTTGTTTGTTTTTCGCTTTTTGTTTTTCTACCTTAAAGAACATTCTTTTTCTCTTAGCTGGGTCATTTAACCCATTAATATTTATAGATATCAAATAAATTCCTTTATCCATTCCTTTCTTACTTCTATCCTTCAATATTTTTACCCGTCATTTGACTTCTCGTCCTCACTCCTATTTCTTCTTTTCCCAACGTCTCCTCATCTCCTTCCCTTTCCTTCTCCTTCTCCTCCCCCCTGATTCCGGGTTATAGCTCTTCTTGGCTCAGAGTTTCATGCTCATCTCTGCTACTCAGTTCTTCCTCTGTTCCTCCTATTTGGTCAAGGAATTCTTGAGCTTTGTTTAGGTTATCTATTCTCACCCTTTTTTCCTTCCATATTTCTAGTATGCCCTCTGGTGTAATCCATCTGAAAGATAAATTGTTTTTTGTTTAAATAATTCATGAGAAAATGATAGTCTTTCCTTTGTTTGCGAATTCTTCTCGGCACCTGTTTTAGAACAATCACTTCTCTACCTTTGTATTTTATTCCTTCATATCTTGTAACTCTCTAAATTATATCCTTCACTTGCCTCCTTGCAAATCTAATATGCACTTCTCTGGGGAGTGTATGCCATCTCGCGTAGCTCATATATACTCTGTATACGTCATCCAGCTCATTCACCATCTCATCCCTTTCTCTGTTCAGAAGCTCCACTAACATCTCCACCATCACCAATGCTAAATTCTCTCCCTTCTCTTCCTCCACATTCTGGAATCTAAGATAAAAGGAGGTCTTGTCCATCTCAAGCTGATTCAGGGTCTCATTGGTCTCTTTATTCTGCTCCTTAATTGTTTGTTCCATGCCTTCTAATTTATTTTCCGTTCGATTGGCTTGTTCTTCAATCACTTTAATCTTCTTTTTGTTTATTTTAATCAATTCTTGAATCTGGCCTATCTTTCCATCTAAGTTTTTGACTTCATGTCTCATTTCCCCTAGCTCATTTTTTAGTTCTTCTTTTATTATTTCTCTTCCTGCTTTGCTTTCCATATCATTTTTGGACATCGATTCCTGCAATGTCAACATCATGCTTTGAATAGTTAATAGAGTAGTTTGGACTGATTGTGTACTGGTTTGAGCTGTAGATTTTTCTGGCGCCAACATCCCTTTGATCATTTTTTGGGTCGATGTTGCTGTGGGGGTGGATGGTGTTACTGCTGGTGTCGGTTTTCTTCCTACTTTAGTAATGGTGGTAGATGTGCTGGTCATATCTTTAATAATTCTTTGTTGTTTCTCCACTATCCTAGCTATATTCTCCCAAATCGTATTGCCTATTACCATCAATTTTATCTATGTTTTACAGTTCGGCTTTCTCAATTCTCTTAAATTTTTATATTACTATTTATCTGCTTAGTTTAATTCTTTAACACCATTAGGCGAGGAGATTCTTATCAGTTAATTAATTATCTTTTCAAACTTTCCAGTCCACTTTATTAATTATTACCCTGATTGTTCACTTCACGTTCTGTTAATATTATATCTAATATTAATAAATTCAATAAATCATCAATTCTTAGATTATCTAGCAAGTCAAAAAATCATTCAACTATGTTTGAGTATATAATAGTAATACAACCCCAATTACTTCTTTAAATTAATTACAATATTTCAATTAATATTACCTTAAATATATAATAGGAATTTAAGTTTCTAATTGATATTTTTACATCTATCTATCTATCTATCTATCTATCTATCTATCTATCTATCTATCTATCTTTGGTTATTCGGGTTTTCTCCCGCGTAAGATTGGAAGTATCTAGGCAACGTTTCGATGAAGTCTCATTCATCATCTTCAGGCTTGGTCTTCAGCTCTGTGCTTCTCAGAGTGATGTGAGCTTGCAGCTGCTTCTTCCTTTTAACTGCTAGTGGGGGTGTGACTTGATTGGGTGGGGGCTTAGCTGTGTTCTGATTGGGTGGGGATGTATTCTCATTGGTTGGGGGCTTGGCTGTGTTCTGATTGGTTGGGGGGTTGGCTGTGTTCTGATTGGCTGGAGGCGTGTTCTGTTTAAGTGGGGGCTTGGTTGTGCTCAGGTTAGTCTTCGTTGCTGGGGGATTTGAGCTGGTGAGCTGTGATCTTGCTGTTTGGCTTTGAGTTCGTGGTCCTGCTGCATCTTCATGGTTGGGGTCAGTTCACTTCATGTATGGCTCAGAGGGGTTTGAAGTGGGTAGTGATGCAGCTGCAGTACGGCTTCTGGTCCGTGGTCGTGTCTCATCTTCTGTGTGGGTGTGAGTCTGCTTTCTACGTGGAAGTGTGGTGGTGGCATCTTGTGTGGCTCTCAGGGGTGTGGGTCTGGTGTCATTCTTCATGTTAGGTACTCGTCTGTTCATGAGGGTGGGTTTCCAAATGGCTGGTAGGCGGGAGGTATCATCTCATTTATTCATGCTGTGTGGGCGTTTTTCTATCTCTATGGCTTCTCTGATTATTCTGCTGCTGAAGTGTTCGGTTTTGGCGATAGTTCTGGTATTTTTAAAGTCAATCTCATGTCCTGTGGCTTTGAGGTGTTGGACCAGGGAAGAGGTCGGTTCTTCCTTTTTGATTGAGTTCTTATGTTCTTCAATGCGTGCACTTATTCTTCTGTTAGTTTGTGCAATGTATGTTGTGGGGCAGGCAGTGCAAGGGATTTCGTATACTCCTTGATTTTCTAACTCGATTTTGTCCTTAGGGTTTCTTAGGATGGTGGATATCTTTCTGTTTGTGCAGAATGCTGTCTTAATGTTGTGTTTTTGGAGGATCTTGCTGATTTTGTCTGTAGTGCCTTTTATATATGGGAGGAGGGCTTTGCCATTCTCTTGTTCTCTGTCTTGGATTTTGGTTGGGGTTTCTTTTTGCATTAGGTGGGTGATCTTCTTTCTTTGGAATCCATTGGCTGTCAGCACGCCGGTGAGAGTGTGTAGTTCGGTCTCTAGGTGTTGTTTGTCAGCTAAGCATTTTGTTCTGGAGATGAGTGTCTCGGCTGCGGAATTGATCTGTGCTGGGTGGTGGTGTGAGAGTGCGTGTAGGTAGCGGTTTGTTTGTGTTTTCTTCTGGTAGATGGTGTGTCCTAGGGAGCCATTGGATTTTTTGTATACCAAGACATCTAGGAAGGGAAGTTGGTTGTTAGCTTCTGTTTCCATGGTGAATTGTATTTTGGGGTGTAGGCTGTTGAGGTGTGTGAGGAAGTTGTTCAGTTTTTCTTTCCCGTGTGGCCAGATTATGAAGGTGTCATCTAAGTATCTGAGCCAGAGTTTGGGTTTGTGGTCATATTTTTCTAGAGCTTGTGTTTCAAAGTGTTCCATGTAGAGGTTAGTGATGACAGGTGAGAGGGGTGATCCCATGGGTGCTCCTTCTATTTGTTTGTATTTTTGTCCATTGTAGGTGAAGTATGTATTGGATAGGCAGTGGTTGGTCAGATCTAGGATGTGCTTGGGGGGGTTGTATTTGTTTTGGATGGCTGTCAAGGCTTCTTTTATTGGCACTTGGGTGAAGAGGGATATGACATCGAAGCTCACTTGTAGGTCACTGGGTTATAAGTTTTGTTTCTTTATGATCTCGATGAACTGAAATGAGTTTCTTACGTGTGAGTTGATGGATTCTGCATAGGGCTGTAGTTGTTTGGTGAGAAATTTGGTGAGAAATTAGGTTTTGTAGAGGTGAGCCTATGGAGCTGACTATTGGTCTGAGTGGGGTTCCTTCTTTGTGTATCTTGGGGAGACCATAAAGTTTAGGGCATCTGGATGATTTCTCTCTGGGTATGATTCTTTGCTGGATTTCTTCACTGATGGGGGAGGCTTTTATTTTGGATCTGGTGGTTTTTTCTAGGTAGGTGGTGGGGTCTGTTTTTAGGGGTTTGTATGTGGGGTCTTGGAGTAGGTTGGTTAACTTGGATTGATAGTCAGATGTGTTCATAACCACTGTCGTGTTGCCCTTGTTTGCTGGTAGGATTATTATGCTGGTGTCTTCTTTCAGGTTAAGTAGTGCAGTTTGTTCTTCTTTGGATAAGTTGCTTTTGGATGGTTTGCTAGTGCAGAGGATGTTGGTGGTTTCGAGTCTGATTCTATTAGCATCATCAGGGTTGGTTTTGGTCAGGCTGGTTTCAACTCCGCATATGATGGTTTCGGTGGGGATGTGTTTGGGAGCGACAGCAAAGTTGAATCCTTTAGAAAGGACCTTGGTTTCGGCTTCGGTGAGGATCTTGTCTGAGATGTTGTTCACTGTTTGTTTCATGTGTGGCTGTGAGGGGGGGGGTGGTTTCTGGCATTGTTGTAGTTTTCTGAGTTTGTTGGTGTGTGTGTCTGTCTTGAGGGTGGTCTGTGTTTCGGCTCTCCAGACAGCGAGCTGTTTGGATTTGTCCCAAAGTAAGGGGTGAATCTTGTTGCTGAGTCTGAGGTGAAGTGTGAGGAGATCTTTGTTGATTTGGTCTAGGAGAAATCTTTTTGTGTAAAGTTCATTTCCAATTAGGGCCAATTCTGTTCTTTTTAGGATGCGTTTGGTGGCTGCTGTGTTGGTGTGGAATTTTAATTGGAAGCTTGTGGGAATTAAATTTTGATCTCGGCAGTTGCATAGGAATGCGAGGTCACATAAAATGGAAGCTCTTTGGACTTCAAGTTTTTCATAAATCCTGGTCAGATGGTGGGTTTCCTCCCCGTAGAGGTGCAATATTTGTTTTCTGAGGTTCTCACGGGTATTTGTATGTGGATCTTTGGTTATTCGGGTTTTCTCCCACGTAAGATTGGAAGTATCTAGGCAACGTTTCGATGAAGTCTCATTCATCATCTTCAGGCTTGGTCTTCAGCTCTGTGCTTCTCAGAGTGATGTGAGCTTGCAGCTGCTTCTTCCTTTTAACTGCTAGTGGGGGTGTGACTTGATTGGGTGGGGGCTTAGCTGTGTTCTGATTGGGTGGGGATGTATTCTCATTGGTTGGGGATTTGGCTGTGTTCTGATTGGTTTGGGGGTTGGCTGTGTTCTGATTGGCTGGAGGTGTGTTCTGTTTAGGTGGGGGCTTGGTTGTGCTCAGGTTAGTCTTAGTTGCTGGGGGATTATACCGTTCTGATCACTTTTTTCGGGGGGAAGAGAGAGCAAAACAAACACTCAGTGAAGAGAGGATTTACAGTCTCCTTTTTTCCTAGTTTTTCCTTAAGAATCTAATTATATCCAGAAATAGGTTCGAGTTGTAATTCTCAGTTCGGTTGGGTACCTCTGTTGCTTTACTCCGCTCTCCCTGTCACAATGACTGCCTCCACGAAATGCACTGTCAGTCCTCTGATCGTTTACAAAAGTCTCAAAGTTTCACAATTCTTCTCCGTTGTAGAATATTCTCTGCGATATTTTCTGTCACTAGAAATACAAAACTTCCTTCATCAATAGTCACTCTTCTTTTCTTTCCTTTCCACTTCCTTTTTAAAAACAATTTTCCACTTTACCCGGAGCTATGGGTAAACAGCTCAGTCTTGCCACAACTTTTCACTTTCCCTCTTCTGCTCTGGCACTTCGCGGATGTGTCAATTACCTTTCTGATTTATCTGTTAGTTATACGCCAATTCCTTTCAACCTCTTTCCCGGACTCCAAATTCGATCTCGTCTCTTCACTTCCTAGCTAACTTTGTTGGCTTTGTCTGTGTCACAGGCTTGTTTGGATGCTGGCTAGAGGCCAGATGGGTAGAGGCCTAATCCTACCTTTGTTATGTAGAATAGACTGGCTCAGGACTTAATGGCCCATTGACAAAGGGTGGGGGCTGAGTTTCTGCCTTTATAAATATTTTCTAGGATATTTCTCTAGGAGAGGGGTGGGCTTTAACTTCCAATAATATTATGAATGTTTATATACAAAATAAAATACAATATAAACCCCAGCACTTGCTGTCAAGGGGAACTGAAATGTGATGACCTGTAATCTCTCAAAATAACCCAAAACCCAAAACATATATTAAAGTCCAATAAAGCCTTCAACTTAACTTCACTGTTTTTTTTAAACAAATTTTATTGATTTTAAAGACAAACAAACCATCATTAACCATTAAATACATAAAACCTCTTTCCATTATTAATTTTAGAAGTCAAGTAAAATATTATTTTATGCATCATAATTCTGTTTTACACCATTTCAATATAAACATATAGATATCTCTTAACAAATTTCTCATTATTTCTCTTTTCGTATTCAATTTCATTGTTATTATTATTTTCTATATTTATCCAATTTATAATCATCATCTTCATTCCTCTCTGACTTGATTACCATTATTCTCATCCAACATTCCTCCAAGGTTTTATTAATTCTCAAGCAAAACATAGACACACAAAACACAAAAATATAAAACTTCTTTTAAGAAAGTAGTTTGGCCCCAGATTACCTCTCTTTGTATGGAACTTCTGGTTTGTCGGCTTCGCCAGCGGCAGGGTTCCACAATCCTGCACGATCCCTGCTGCGCTAGCCATTTTGGTGCCTCGATCTGGAAAGGTTTGGAGGCTAAGGCTGCCCCGCAGAGGCAGCCAAAGATAGGGGGAGCTGGTGAGGGGTTTGTGGGTGTTGCAGACCCCCTCCCCAGCCGGCAAAACCCCCTTTTCTCAAGGAGGTCAAGCGGCAGTCTGTAATGGCTGCCACAAAGAAGCCGGCAGCTGGGTAAGACTGAGCAGGAGGAAGAGTGGAGAAAGTTTACAAGAGAAAGTTTTTTGGCTGATCCAGGACTTTAAGAGGTGTTTAATCCTGAGAACTATGACTTTTTGAAAAATACTTTGTTTCCAGAAGACGATTTCAAGCAGCAAAATTGAGGTGCTGAAAGGAAAGTTTACCCTCCTTTCCTATGGAATCAACAAATGGCCATTGAGAAACCTGTTGTTTTTTATAAAAGGTAAAAATTTGGCTTCTTGTTATAAGTGGGAAGGGAGAGGACAATATATATATATATATATATATATATATATATATATATATATATATATATATATATATATATATATATATATATATATAAAGATTTTGCTGGAGGAGATGCCTTGAAGATCTTGAGACTAGAAATTGATTGCAACAATACAGATTGGGCTTTTTTTTTTCCCTTTTACTGATACCACCCCAGGAAGAGAAAGTGAGAACTTTGTGCGTTGTTTGGACTGATTGATGTCTCTGGGACTTTGAGGAATTGTTTTAACTTTTGAAACATTTTGGTTGCTCTAAGAAGAACAAAGAATGGCTTTATCTGATGATGAACTTAGAAAGGAATATCAAGAAAGTAAGGACGCTGTGAAAGAAGTTTTCCTTTCTTTAGAAATGGTGCTTGCTATTTATCAGCAAACACAACAACAGATGGAGGAAATAGAAGGAGAAGAAAAAGAAGAAGATGACACCATCTTCAGTGAATCTAAAAAATTAACTAAGAGAGAAAAGAGAAAGAAAGAAAGGAAAATGAAGGACTTAAGACTTAAAAAAACACTTAAGAAAGGAAAAAAATAAGATGCAAATACCAACTCAATGTTACTGAGCAAAAGGAGAAAGGATTACAACAGAGAGGGAAAGCTAAAAAGGTGGAGGTTAGTAGAGGGGGGCTAAAAAGGCCAGGGGGGATAAGAAAGGAAGGGAAAAGGGAGGGAAAAGCCACAAAGGTATGAAACAAGATGGGAAAAAAGGATTTTTTTTTTAGGGATAAAGGGTAAGGTATAATTTCTTTTAAAAAGAAGATTCTGCAAGGTACATAAGATGGTATTGTGTATTAGAAATAGAAAACTAGAATGTTATAAGAATTGATAAAAGATTAAAATATTGAAATGTTTAGTAATGATAGATTTTAAAATTTAATAAAATTGTAGCACTTGTTTTTTAAAATAGACAATCAGAATGCTATAAGATTTAATATTTAGATTTATTATCTAATTATATTAATTATTATGAATTTATTATTTTTTCTCTTTAAAGGTTAGTAGGTAGAATGTACTAAGCAGAATCAGATTGGGTATCAGGTGTTATTTTAAATATTAATTTAGGGGGAGGATAGAAAGGCATCATACTCTGATTAGTGATTTCAGGAGAAATTCTTTTTTTTCTTTTTTACTATAGGGAATGAGATAAATGGATAATCTGGAAAGAATGGACAAAAAATACAAATATAATGATTTAAATTAAAATGAATTAAATAAAATAGAAATAAGAAGAACGAAAAGCGGGAAGAAGTTATATAGAAGATATAGAATGGTAAATAAGATAGGTAATGGTATACAAGATGAGCACAAATTTAATTGAAGTCCATACAACTTAACTTCACTGTTTTATTAGGCACAGTTTAAAGTCACAAAAGTAAATAATGAGGCAAACAGAAAACCAAAACAAACCGCATTGATGAGAGTTCTGAAGCAAGCCAAGATAACTAATCATAAACTCCAGGAAAAAAACGAGTAAAGTCCATGGGAAGAACACCAGCAAAGATAAACCTCTTTCAAGGTAAACACTAATTGACTCCAGCAATTCTAACTACGTTGTTGAAAACTTATGAGGAGGATCATGGTAATCTCCTCTTGAGTAGACCTGATCCTCTCCTCCCTGTGTGACCCTGATCATCTCCTCCCTGCATGACCTAGGATGGATAGGGGATGGGCCTGGATCCTCCTCTGACTGCTCATCTGGCCTCTGCCCTTCCCCAGCCTCTTCCACTACCTCTGAAGCCACACTCCCACTCCCTGTTGGTTGTTCCTCCTCTTCCTCAGAATCAGACTCCACCAGGGGCATGACACTATCCACCCCACAGGGCCCCCTCCTCTGGGACCAGGAGGACGAGGACATTGAGGAAACTGAGCGTGAAAGTCCTGGACCAAACAAGGAGCATGAGGATCAGTGGCATAGACCCAGGTGAAGTCCTCTGGTCCATAACCTTTCCATGCCACCAAATACTGAAATCAGCCGCGCAACTGGCATGAATCTTGGATGCTATCCACTTCGTACTCCTCCTCTCCCAGAGGGGCCACTGGGGCCGGCTGTGATGGAGCCAGTCTATGCGGACTGTCGGGCAAGGCAGGGACTAATGGGACAATGAAAAACAGGATGGATATGCATGGTCCGTGGCAGAGAGAGATGATAAGCCACAGGATTGATCACCGCCTTGACCGGAAAAGGTCCCAAGTAATGGTGATGAAGCTTCTTCAATGGTTGCGTCATTGGTAAATATCGAGTAGAGAGCCAAACCTGATCATCGACCGCTAAAGGTGGAACATCACGACGATGTTGATCTGCAAACCATTTATAGTCTTCCTTGGCTCTCTCTAGTTGATCGTGGACCGTGTGGTGCATGGCTTTTAACTCCTGCAAAAATGTATCCACTGCTGGAACTGGGGAATCAGATGGGGCTAAATGGAAAAGTCATGGATGAAACCCATAGTTAGCAAAGAAAGGGGACACATGGGTGGATGCATGTTGAGCATTTTATAAGCGAAAGCTGCCACTGGCAGTGAATTCTGCCACCCAATTGTCTTGTTGAGTATTGCTGAAACAGTGGAGGTACTGCTCCAAAATAGCATTCACTCTCTCTGTCCCCCCATCAGTTTTGGGTGATGAACAGACAACAGACACACCTGAACCTGCAGTTTCGCGAGTAGGGTCTTCCAGAAGCGTGCCGTAAATTGTACCCCTGATCTGATACTATGTGGTCTGGTAATCCATGCAACCCGAAAACATGGGAGATAAACAATTGAGCCATTATCTTGGCCAATGGAAGACCTGCACACGAATAAAGTGGGCCATTTTAGTCAACATATCCACCATCACCAAAATGGTTGTGGCACCATTCGATGGTGGTAACTCAATGATGAAATCCAATGAAATTTCCCCCCATGGTCATTCTGGCATGGGCAAGGACTGCAATAGACCAGGGGGCGCACCAGGGGCATACTTGGCTTGGTGACAGATCCCACAGGATGCCACATATCCCGTTGCATCATGTTTAAGTCTCAGCCACCAAAGTGTCCTAGAGATGAGGTGCAGTGTTTTGAACACCCCAAAGTGTCCTGCCGCCAGACTATCATGACATTGATGTAAAATAAGGCCACAAAGAGGACCTCCAAGCACATAAAGATCACGGAACTGCAACAGGTCCCCAATATATGCCCAAGGAATCTCTTGTCTCCCATTCTCATCCAATTCTTGACGTTGAGCTGCCACAAATGGGTCCTGCCACTGCGCCTCCTGAATCCTCACTCGAAAGTCCACAGGTTCCTCGGTGGCCGCAAACCGCTCCAACGGAATCACCATGCAGGGCAAGATTTTATCCTTCCTTCGTGTATATTCAAGCTTCTGAGATAGAGTGTTGGCATGTTGATTCCCTCCACTCGGAACATAGGTCACCCGGAAATCGAATCAAGCAAAGGATAAGGACCATGTCACCTACACTGGTTCAATGTCTGAGCTGTACGTAGCGATCATCCAAATTGCGATGATCCGTCCGAACCTCAATTTGGTGATCAGCCCCCTCCAGGTGGTGCCACCATGTCTCAAAAGCGACCTTAACCACCAATAGCTCCTTGTCCCAAATCGTATAGTTGCGCTCTGGAGCCGACAACTTCCGGGAATAATAAGCACACGGGAACAAGGTGCCTGCAGGAGCATAGGTCTGGAGGAGCACCACACCAACAGCCACATCAGAAGCATCTGTTTCCACCCCAAATGGCTGGCCTGGATCAGGATGTTTGAGGGTAGGCTCAGAAGCAAAGGCAACTTTTAACGCCTCGAAAGCTGCCTGCACCTCAGCACCCCAATGGAACTTCTCCCCCTTCTTGAGCAGATTAGAAAGGGGAGTAGTCAATGCAGCAAAGAAAGGAATAAATGTGTGGTAGTAGTTTGCAAACCCCAACAGTCGTTGCACATCCTTAACCCGCTGTGGAGGTTTCCACTCCTGCAATGATTGCATTTTTTCTGGGTCCATTTCCATCTCAGCAGGTGAAATACGATGTCCCAAGAAGTCAATCGTGGTTTGTGCAAACTGACACTTCTCACGTTTAGCAAACAGGTGGTTATCACGCAAACGTTGCAACACCAGCCACACATGCTACCAATGTTCCTGCAGGGAGTCTGAATAAATCCAAATGTCATCTAAATAAATGACTACATATTGATCCAACAAATCACAGAAAACATTGTGCATGAAATGTATGAACAGAGCTGGGGCATTGGTTAATCCAAAAGGCATCACAGTATACTCAAAATGCCCGTACCTCATCCGGAAAGCTGTTTTCCAATTGTGTCCTGCACAATGCGAACCAGATTGTAGGCCCCACACAAGTCCAACTTCATAAAGATCTTAGCTTGACGAAGTCACTCAATCAGTTCAGGGATGAGGGGAAGCGGGTACCGATTCCTCACTGTGATTGCATTCAACTTGTGGTAATCACAACACAAAGGCACTTCCACCAAGGGTGCCAACTTGCTGGAAACAGATACTGTTGTGAATCAATAAATACTTAAATAAAGATTATTAAGAGCTTGAAGCAAAGTGCAGGGTTCTGGCCCTGCACTTCTGATTGGCCGATAATAGCGACGTCAGATTGGTCCGTTCAGGAGAATCTGATTGGCTATTAACGAGCCTCTCCCATTGGTTAATGGAGCTAGCACTCCCCGTGTTTCATTGGTTAAATAAGTTAAGAGTTTGCCTATACAAAGGGGCCCATTGCGGCCATGGAGCTGTTTTTCACATATAAATAAAGAGTTTGAAGTTCACTGTTCACCGGCTCGTTTCCATCCTTTGTGCCCATGCACAGAACATAACACTGGTGATGAGGATGGGATGTGGAGATGTCAGAGCTTACTGAACGACGAAGAACTATAACCGAGCACGTGGCTGAAACGCACCAACGGCAGAACCATGTCCGGCAGCGTCATACCACCCACTCCATTCGACCTGGCACAAGAAGACCGGGACTCATATATGGATCACTTCCAGATGTTTCTGGAGACCAACAATTTGAAGGATGCCACTACCGGAAAGAAACGAGCAGTATTCCTAACTCATTGCGGGCCAACCGTATTCAAGATGGCCAAGGCACTAGCAAAACTGGCAGAAGTAAAGTCTATGGACTGGGAAGTCCTCGAACCCCTGCTGAGGGCTCACTACGCACCGACCGTGCCAACGCTCATTAGAAGGCATGAATTTTATCAGAGAAGGAAGGGCGAAAGGGCGAAAGTGTTGCTGATTTCATAGCGGATCTCCAGAATCTGGGAGGCCGATGCGAGTTTGCCGACCTAGAAGAAGCCCTAAGAGACCGAATAGTTCTGGGATTAGATGCACCAGGCACTCAGAGTAAACTAATGGCGAAGGGCGACATTAGCCTTAAAGATGCCATAGCTGAAGCTACTGCAGCAGAAGCAACCAGGAAGTCAGCTGCCCAAATGCGCCACACCCACACCCCGTTTCAACAACATGCCTGCGAAATTTCACCTCAGTCAAAGGGACAGCTTGAAACGGCCCACCACGAGGGCCTCGAATTGTCATCAGAAAGCGATGAAGAAGAGGTCCATCGACTTTGGTCCGAACGAGACCAACGCCCGAAATCGCAGTACCAATGCGCCAGGTGTGGAGCAAGCCACCCCCAGTCAGAATGCAAATTCCTCGATGCGCTCTGCCATGTGTGTGGGAAAAGAAGCCATATCGGATGGGTCTGTAGAAGCAAGCTAGGACCCAGCCAGCCCACAAGGGGGGCTAACTATCGCCAACCGACGGGAAGTCATCCCGTGAAGCGAGAACCCATGAACCACCAATGGAACAACCACTCCTACAGAAACAAAACCCTAAACCACCCAACGAAGCGAGAAGAGGCTCACCAAATGATCACGATTGGTCATGCCTCATCTCTTAATGCCAAAAAGATCCGAGTGAAAGTGGCCATCGAAAACCAGCCCTGCCTGATGGAAGTCGATTCAGGATCGTCCCTCTCGATGGTTTCCTGGAAGACCCTCAAGCAGCTCATCCCCACTATGGAGGCAAGACCTCAGATTCCAAAGACTCATACTCAAGGACTATCAAGGAAATCGAATCCCAGTCATTGGATCCAGCCGAGTCTAGGTATCGTTTAAGAACCGTACAGCATTCCTACCCCTGACTGTAATCGACAGGGATCGGCCTAGTTTGTTAGGCCTCCAATGATTCGCTCCACTCAGAATTTAATAGCCGGCATTCACCGAAACTGCAACAGTGATTGGGAAGAAGACCTCGTCCACAAATTCCAGGACGTCTTTGCAGAAAAATTAGGCGAGTACAAGGGGACCCCGATATCATTTAACCTCAATCCCGAAATAGTTCCCATCCACCTTAAGCCTCGTCGAGTTCCATTTGCCCTTAAACCAAAGATTGACGAGCAGCTTGATAAATTAATAGCCCAGGATGTGTTAGAACCAACCAATCACTCCCCCTGGGAAACCCCAATCATAACACCCATCAAGCCAGATGGATCGATAAGAATTTGTGGGGACTACCGAGCCACCCTGAACCACGCCCTTCAACAAAACGCTTACCCGGTACCGGTGGTGCAACAACTTCTCCATTCCCTGGGGGGTGGAAAAGTCTTCGCTAAACTAGACTTAGCCCAGGCATACCAACAACTGCCTGTTGACAAAAAAAACGGCAGAGGCCCAAACGATAGTGACGCACCGAGGTGCGTTTAAATGTTACCGACTCCAGTTCGGAGTGAGTGTAGCCCCGGGAATCTTTCAAAGCTTGATGGAAAGACTATTACAAGGGATAAAAGGTGTCCCATATTTTGATGATGTGTTAATCACTGCCCCAACTTGGAACATACTAAAGGAACGACTGAGGTTGGTTCTCCAGAGATTTAAAGATTCAGGTCTCAAAGTTAAAAAAAAACAAGTGTCAATTATGTACGGATCGTGTAGAATTTTTGGGATATTTAATTGATAGTCAAGGCATTCACCCCACCATTAACAAACTTAGGGCAATCAAGAACACCCCAAAACCCCAGAACAAGGCCGACCTACAGGCTTTTCTGGGCCTTATCAATTTTTATAATGTTTTCCTGCCTCACAAAGCAACCGTAGCTGAACCCCTACATTGTTTATTGGACAAAAAAGCAACCTGGGTATGGGGACACAGAGAAGAACAGGCGTTTCAACATGTGAAAAATTTATTGACTTCTGATGCTGTGTTGATGCAGTATAACGAGACTTTGCCTTTAACAATCACGTGTGATGCATCTCCATTCGGAGTGGGCGCCATTTTAAGTCACGTTTTGCCAAACGGTAGTGAAGCCCCTGTTGCCTATTTCTCAAAGACGTTATCAAAAGCAGAACGCAATTACAGTCAAATTGATAAGGAGGCCCTTGCTATTGTGTCCGCGGTTAAGAGATTTCATGAATATGTGTATGGCTGAGCCTTTACCATGGCGACTGACCACAAACCTTTGCTGGGAATAATAGCGGAAGATAGGCCAACACCTTATATATTATCTCCCAGAATGACTCGCTGGTCAGAATTCTTGCCAGTATATAATTACAAGTTGCAACATCACCTGGGGAAGGCCATTCCCCACACCGACGCATTGAGCTGCGCACCACTCCCAGAGACCATTTATGACCCCGCTCCGACGGTTACAACACTGCAGATTGAGACACTTCACACGCCAATTAACAGCCCGAGATATCGCGATGGAAACGAAACGCAACCCCATTTTAGCACGAGTCCTCAGTTGGGTCGAGTGGGGATGGCCGTTCAACCAGATACCTGACGACTATGCCCCATTCAGGAATTGACAAATTGAACTATTTTCCCAGAAGGGCTGCATTATCTGGGGTGATAGAGTTCTCATCCCAGAGCGGTTGCGACCAGCAATACAAAGGACCTTGCACGATGGCCACCCCGGCATCGTGCGTATGAAAGCCCTCGCACAAAGCTACGCGTGGTGGCTGGGTATCGACAAGCAGATCAAGACATGGGTAAAAGCTTGTCACAAATGCCAGGAAGTAAGCAATGCCCCTCCAAAAGCAACCCCGACTGAATGGGAAACACCGAGGGGACCATGGTCTCGCATTCATCTGGACTTTGCGGGACCTATCAAGGGACACACATTTTATTAATTACTCGAACTGGCTTGAAATCCATGAGATGAGGAATACAACAATCAAATCAGTCATCAGGAAACTAGATAGACTCTTTGCGACACACGGATTACCAGACATTCTAGTATCCGACAACAGGCCCCAATTTACTGCGCTGTCCTTCGAACAGTACCTGGAGGATTGCGGTATTCGCCATGCACTAACTTCACCGGTACATCCTGAGGCCAATGGAAGGGCCGAGCGCATGGCATAATTTGTCAAGAAAACCTTGCATAAAATGGACTATGGCGATATAGAAGACAAGATTAACCAGATACTCCTTTTGCAGCATATCACTCCGCACAGCGTCACCAATAAAATTCCCACCAAGTTGTTAATGGGACGGAAGCTCCGCTCCCACCTCGACCATCTGCATCCATCATATGAACCTGAAAAACCACATGGTTCCAGCGGGAAATGCCATAACTTCCAGGTAGACGACTTGGTTTTCACTAGGAACTTTTCGGGCGATCCGTTGTGGGTCAAGGCAGCTGTAGTACAAATAACCGGCCCTAGATCGTACTGCGTGAAATGTCACAACGATAGAATATGGAAGCACCATATTGATCAGCTGCATTCAAGGCTACAGTCGGGGATCTCCGAGCCCCTTGATTTCAAAACCGAGGAAGCTGAATTTGAAGCGGCAGAAAGTTTAAGCGGAAGTAATGACCGCTCAGAGGCAGCACGTGATGGATCCGGAATGGGGGTGGCCTCGCCTCAAAGAGATGCCGAGAGCAGTAGTGGCAACGAAAATTCAAATACGGAATGGGAGGCACCCTCTTCACCAGATAATGTCCTACCCCAACAAGACTGTAGCCAAATACTGGGAGAACAACGCAAATCAAATAGACAATCAAACAACCTGCCTACCTCAAAGACTACATGACCGCACCCCTTAAACAGAACCCGGGGGGAAGGGGTGTTGTGAATCAATAAATACTTAAATAAAGATTATTAAGAGCTTGAAGCAAAGTGCAGGGTTCTGGCCCTGCACTTCTGATTGGCCGATAATAGTGACATTGGATTGGTCCGTTCAGGAGAATCTGATTGGCTGTTAATGAGCCTCTCCCATTGGTTAATGGAGCTAGCGCTCCCCGTGTTTCATTGGTTAAATAAGTTGAGAGTTTGCCTATATAAAGGGGCCCATTGTGGCCATGGAGCTGTTTTTCACATGTAAATAAAGAGTTTGAAGTTCACTGTTCACCGGCTCATCTCCATCCTTTGCGCCCATGCACAGAACATAACAGATACGGTCTCTGTCCATTGTTGCACCTGTCACTGCTGAAGTCTAGCATTGATATGAAGACACAAATGCATGAGCTCCTGAAGGGTGTGAGGGCATTCAGTGCCAACTCATCCAGCAGCTCCGATGACAAACCCTCCTGGAACTGGTCTAATAGTGCTGCCTCATTCCATTGTACATCCTGAGCAACCACCCAAAAACTAGCAATATAATCCATGAGTGAGCCATGCCCCTGCTTCAACTCTCTCAAGCGTCTGTTTGCTGTTTGGCTTTGAACAGGGTCCTCAAACATAGCCTGAAACTGATGGCAAAACTTGGCATAATTGTCCAACACCTGGTTGGGCTGGGTCAACAGAGCTGTTGCCTAACGTGCTGCAGAGCCTGACAACAAACTAATCTAAAACCTCACCTTATCCTGGTCAGTGGGAAAGTCCTCAGGCTGAAGGCTCATGTAAAGCTGGCACTGCCCAAAAAATGCTGGAAATTGGGCCAGCGAACCATAAAATTTATCTGGCACTGCCACTGGGCATTTTCAGCGTGGCCAGGCAAGCTTGCATTTTTGCCATCTGTGCAGTCAAAAGAGCCACTTGCTGGGTTAACTGGGCAATCTGTGCTCTGAGCTGATCCATGGTCACCCCACAAAAAGCAAAAATAAGATGAAGGGTGGTTGGAGTCAAAATGTGATAACCCATCATCTCTAAAAATAACCCCAAACCCAAAACATATATTAAAGTCCGATAAAGCCTTCAACTTCACTTCACTGTTTTATTAGGCACAGTTTAAAGTTACAAAAGTAAATAATGAGACAAACAGAAAACCAAAACAAACTGCACTGATGAGAGTTCTGAAGCAAGCTGAGATAACTAATCATAAACTCCAAGAAAATAACCGAGAAAAGTCCATGGGAAAAATGCCAGCAAAGATAAACCTCTTTCAAGGTAAACACTAATTGACTCCAGCAATTCTAACTATGTAGTTGAAACTTATATCCATAGCTCCCACCTGCAAGCCACAAGGAGGATCATGGTAATCTCCTCTTGAGTAGACCTCGCTTTTCCCTGATCCTCTCCTCCCTATGTGACCTAGGATGGATCGGGGATGGGCCTGGATCCTCCTCTGACTGCTCAGCTGGCCTCTGCCCTTCCCCAGTTTCCTCCACCACCTCTGGAGCCACACTCCCACTCCCTGTTGGCTGTTCCTCCTCTTCCTCAGAATCAGACTCCACCACAGGCATGACATGGACAGACAGAAAGACACCTTTGGAGGGAGGGAAAAAAATGATGTGAAATTTAGCTCTTGTCCAAATCCTTTGTGCTACTTTGTGGCAGTTGAAATATGCCTACTAGCACATTACTCAAAGGTCACATGTGGTCTTTAACCTGGGCAGTGGGAATAGGGGAGAGGAAGCCATGTATTCCCCTAATGGTAACATAACAATATTTTATTGAGCTGTTTAATAATGTTTTTCCCCACTCGACTGCTCAAATTTTTGATAGATTCAGTTAAACAAGCTATCAACATACCTATGTGCAATGCATCCCTAAAAATGTCTTATTTATATTCATATAAAGCAAATCAGCATATATCTTCTATACATATTTATACCCAGACGTATTATTGAAGTTTCTTCTTGCTAAGAAACATTCATCATGAGGGGGAATCCACAGTAGTAAGCAAAGGTGTACGCAGAATGCAAAAGTGTCCAATCTATCATAGTCATGGAATTATAATACTGTTCATCCTTTTATTTATTAACCCTGGGAGTTGTTCCTGGACACTATTTTGGGTTCCATTTGAGCACAGTATTCTTTATTGCACAGCTAATATAGCACCTTCCTTGCTCTAACTCCCTCAGCAAATCTGTATGCTCCATAGGATTTTATTTTTATTTTATCAAATTTCTTGACTAACAGCATGGCAATCATTTTTACTATGTAACTGTATATCATTTAGTCATCCCTCTGTGAAAAGCAGCCACCAGACAAAATTTAAAATGAAAGAACTCAAGGATTTAGGAGTATAAAGAGCCTCTTTTTTATCATTAAACAGTTGACTTTTTGAACTGGATAAGCATTAAAACCAGTGCTCTGTACACTAGAAACTGTTGTATATCAGTTCTTTGCTGTTCGACCTATTCAATTCATTTGTCAGGCAGTAATTAATTTACTGATGAAAGCTTTGTAATGCCTATGGATTTGTATTGCCTTTGCCTACCTCTAAAACTATTAGCATTTTTCATACTAGTTACTGTGAACCAAGTACAATGTATGTAGGCATTTTAAAAAACATTTTTAAATCCACATTTCTAGAGTTATGTGTTATGTATTACCATATATGGCCATAGAGTGGAGTCGGCTGCCAGACTCCACTCATTGGCCCAGCCATTGGTGAGAGAAATAAAGTCCCATCAGTGGCTGAAGCTTTGGACAGCGCCGGCTACAAAAGCCAGCGCTTGCCATGGCTGAGCAGCTTTTTTATTTAAATGCAAATAAAAAGGGTTTTACCTGCTCATGCCACATCCTGCCTCTTTACTCCACGGGCCCATTTAACAGTATGACTATACTGGGAGGAAAATGCCTATTATTATATTGATACTTCAGTCTCAGTGTCATGGTTTATTATTTAAACACTACTGGAAATGGCTTAATCACAGTAACAAGATTCACCTGAGATACAAATAATATGTACCATAACCTGATCTTGGGTTATGATGTTGCATGCCAATGAATATTAGATGCCTTTGCAAACAAATGCAGATGAGGATAAAGAAAGGCAGAGGTAGAGAAGCATTTTAAGCTACTTTTGGTGTGATTGTGTTGGGGTTGTGTTGGAAGTAAAATCTGGTCCAGTTCCAAGCCAGGAGAAAGACACTGGAAAATGAACTGAAGGCAGGCTGCAGTTTTTTGGAAAGGAAGTCTCCATTTATTTGGTAGCCAGAAACTACAGTGACAGCAGCATGTTTCTGAGATGATTGACAAAATGTGGGCTTTTATACATTCTTTGGGGCTTTGTGATTGAGATGCCTGTTCCTGTGCAATAATATGTCGTTCAATATTTTAATAGCTGTTGCCTGATACCTATAGGGTCATGGCTGCCTCTACAGGCAAAGGGAAAAATGCAAATCCAAGGTGTTTTGTTTGTCTGAGCTAATCTTGTCAGTTTGATTCCTTGCGCTTTGAATTGCTTATTCATAGTTTCTGGCTGGTCTTTGCTTATGAATATAGGGGCCCAGCTTTCTGAATGGATGCAAAATACCCATTCCTAAAGACTAGCCTCTTCAGGCTTCTGCTTGAGGCTGTTTTCCAATAGCAGGAAGACTGGGACTGCTTTCTGCCCTTAAGATATTTCTCCTCTTCTCCTTTAGGGGAAATATTCTATTCTGCCTCTTTTTAATATTAAAAATAAGGAATATTTTATTAGGGGGGGGGGGGCTTTCCTACAGTTTCAAAGGAGACAAATACAGTTCCTAGACATGTCAGTGTATATGTGCAGTAGAGTCTCAGTGGTGATGGTGATACTGCTGTTCAGAGGAAGCTTTGAGATAACTTAGTACTGTGGATAAATTGTTCAGGGAAGATATTGTAACTGCTTCTGTTGTTATTACTTTTGAATTTCAAATGCCTCCAAACTGCATTTGTTTTCCGTGAGACAAATAAATTTAAAAAATTGTAACTCAGCATAGAAAAAGCAAGCTGTGGACTTTTCTGGAGTGGGTATACATAAGGCAAAGGAAGAAATAAACACTTATTAAATTTCTTTAGCATGTCTCACATAATGCCACCAGGAAGAAGGGGTCTTTCTTTCTTTCTTTCTTTCTTTCTTTCTTTCTTTCTTTCTTTCTTTCTTTCTTTCTTTCTTTCTTTCTTTCTTTCTTTCTTTCCTTCCTTCCTTCCTTCCTTCCTTCCTTCCTTCCTTCCTTCCTTCCTTCCTTCCTTCCTTCCTTCCTTCCTTTCCTCCCTACCTCTTTCTTTCTTTCTTTCTTTCCCTTTTTTTGTCTTTGGTGAAAGTTAAACATCATGATGGGAAGAGAAATTCTAAAGGCAAAGTCACTCCCAGGCTAACTGTCTAACTATTAAAACAATTTACAGCAGAGCCCAAAACCTATTAAGGACTATTTTGGAGATGACGCATGGGATATTTAGACTGCATTTAGAAAGAAGGGAAACAATGCTTAGAAAGGAGCACAACTATATCCACAAGAGAAAAACAACATCTCTGAATTTTCCCTGAAATTGTTTGTCGTGACAGTGCTTTAGGAGACATTTGGCATCATCAGTTTTTTCCTTTTCAAGAAAAGAGGGGAGACATTCTTAAGTTACCATTTTATTTACTTACAGATTATCTACAGAACTGATTAGAATGGAAAGATGTATAAATATGGTCAAAGAAATAAATCTTTACTTGAGAAGGGAATAAGGAGCAATATTGTTTCATATTTACTACAGCAGTGGTTCCCAACCTTTTTTTCGCCCCACACCCCTAAAGAAATTTCACTCGAACCTCGCACCCCTGAAATTTATACCTGGACTTTTCTTGCACCCCCTGGAATATCGTCTTGTACCCCCAGGGGGTGCGAGCACCCCAGGTTGGGAACCCCTATACTAGAGGATCTTAGTTGGCTAAGTATAATTTCCTATTTTTCATTAGTTGTCCAAAACCTTTTGAGTACTTGTCACTTGCATTCTAATTTACCTCACTATTTACATAATTCTTAGTATTTGGAATTCATTTTTCACTTTTGGCATCCTTACCCTTCCCCCTATTCCACTTTTCATACTGCCTGTTAGGGCAGGGGAAGTCTCTACATAAAATTTTGTTAAAGATGTAAATCCTACTTGGGATGACACAAAACCATGGCTTCTTTTAATATTATTTTGTTGTAGAACTGGTAGTGGCTGGGTTTCTGCCTAATGTTAAGTCATATATTGTGGTTTAAAAACCACAATAAAATAGATTTACATACCCCACGAAACTATTGTGATGGATTAATATAGTGCAGTGTGTAAACCAGCTGCTGGGTTTTACAAAATTTGGATTACTTTGATCTTCTAAACTAGTGCTGAAGTCAATTAACTTTCTATGTCATTACTTGCCAGTTAGTACATATGCTAATCATATATTCAGGGATATGCCACTTCTATGAGAATGATTTGTAATTTTATTTAATTATTCCTTACTCTGATTATTACCTAAAATATTGGTTTTTTTATTCCTCTCTCTTAGTTTTGTAACTGGGAACAAAATGAACCGTTTCATATCCGTAAGAGCTTTTCCAGACAATTAATTCCTTTCTACTCTGTACATCTAAGAACTTTAGATGCAGAAGAAAAATAGAGAAATTACAGACACCCCTGATTCAAAAGGCATTCAAGGGTATTCATCATTTCCTGGTGATTTTATAGCAACAATGAAAGTGATATACTTTCATTTGTTTTTCAGTTGATGGCCAAATATGGAAGTAAAGATGAGCAGCTTCTTAATCATAGTTCAAATAGCGGTCAGACGAGCTAATTGCCATACTATTTTCCATATTCCCAAGGTGCAGTAATGTTGCATGCCATATCAAAACTAATAAAAATGAACCATATGCTTCCTCCAACTAGATCTGAAATAAAGGGCATCATCGATGAAAAATATTCTTGGAATCTCATTTCATTTCTAAATTCCTTTTGCTAGTTTCTTATGAAAATTTATTTCTTTTCTGTAGACATACTTTTCAAAACTTGTCTAGGATTGTTTTATGTTATGCCTGTATGCCTATGTTCACAAAGACCTTCCTTCTGTTTTGAAAAATTAGTAAAAATATATTCAGAATAATGCTTTCATTTGGATTCATTAACTTTGTGGACTTCCATCATCGAAAAAATGAGATCAGCATTAATGTATAAGAAAATATTACCTCTTTACAGCCTGCTTATATGTGCTTGAATAGTTGTTATTATGTCATTTATTAGTGGGGTCTTTATAAGAGTTGCATGTACTCTATGTGCCACAGAAGGCAAAATTGGTACAAATAACCTATTATATCAGGCAGCTGGATGTTTTAGAACTCTGTGTTTTTAAAACTCTGAAAAGTTGCTGGAAATAAATGAAAGCAATTTTAAGAAAGAATTTCTGATATCCTGAAAGCATGATTATCAATTCAGCAACCATGTATAAAGGAAAATAATGTGTTTATAGAACAACTAGCAATGCTGGGGAAGAAAAAGGAAAGCTATCCAAGTTTTAACTATATTCATGCCAGAAAAAACTATGGAGACAAAGGAGAAGCACTGCTTTTTACCACCCAACCCTGGCATTTTATTGGAAACCTTCACATTGTTTTTAGTGGGGAAAATCATCAAGACGTATATTTGTTGGAGATTAATTGGCCCCCTCATGGCACATTTCTTCCCAGACTGGTATCAATAAAGGGCTACTGTCTCACATATCTCAGAGGGCAGGTTCAGAAATCAGATACTTATATGAATTCAATTTTGCAGCTACTATGCTTTTGGCTGAACAGAGACAAAAAAAAAAAAAAACAGGAAAATTATTGAAGCATGGGAAATGGGCCCCTGGTCAATCAACAGGAGTGCTGATTTATGATCAGCTTACCAGGTGCTTAGGAGCCAAGAGCAAGGCAGCACAAGGAAACAACCAACAATTTAAAAACCAGCCATCAACACCTCTATTAACAATTAAAGCCACACACATCCTGACATCGCATAAATACTATGTATAGAACTTCTCAGTGCACACATCCTGAAGAGAGAAAAGTTCCCTACGGATGGGCTTCGGCATGAGTCCGAACTCTTGGAAGACTAAACCTCTTGTCCCAGTGACCAACTCAGCTTGGATCCTGCAACATTATCTTGGGATTTACCTTCACTTTGATTTTTCTTTTTTCTGTCTTCAAACTATGACAGGTTTTCTTCAAAACTAATGTTCTTTGATTCCCTTCTTATACAAGTTTCCTGTTGTTCCCACTTCCTTTTCTTTAAATGTAATCATTTTATGATATATTTGTTTGCTATTGTGTGTACATATAGTTTCCATGTTGTGTTAGAATATAGGCTGGTAGCTACTTAGATGACATGATGATGATGATGATCTCCATTCAGTCGAGACTGACTCTTGGTGATTCTATGGGCCAAATCGCTTCACATCTTCCAATCTTGCACTACTTCTTTGAGTTTTCCTATGCTCTGCTTGGTGTCAGCTTTGATAGTGTCTAGCCATCATGTTCTTTGGCATGCTGGCTTCCTTTTTCTGCTCACTCTTGCAAGCATAATTGCTTTCTCCAGATACAGGATTTAAAGTATACTCCTTCTCCAGAAGGAAGAAGAAATGTGGGTGTGGGTGTGCATGTGTATGTGAGAGAGAGTTGGTATGTTGTTATTTTCATCTGCTGGTCACCTGAATTTAGGCAGTTTAGATCTGTTATTCCTAAATGTAATCTTCTGGAAAGCCCTTACAACAGGGGGTGTTAAACTCGCGACATCACGTTGTCGTCACGTGACATATCGTGACTTCCCCCCCCTTTGCTAAAATGGGGTGGGCGTGGCCAGTACATGATGCATCTTCCCACAGGCCACGACTTTGAAAACATAATAGTTTTCACCAGCCTTGAGGTTCCCAGGAAGAGCCTGCAAGGTAGCTATATTAGAGTAGGTAGTGTTTGTTCTCCCACCTTTTTCGGTTTTATCTGTTCATTGTATCTCTTTATTTTATCTACTTAATTCATTTTTCATTGTTTTTGGATGGCTTATGAAGTTTTTAACTATTGTTCACAAGAGTCAGATGTTTGTGAGATTGGCAACTACTGTATATAACTATGCTGAATAAATAGATTTGTTGTGGTGGTTTTGCAAATTATTGAATTGCATAAGTCATCTTACATTTTCCTTTTTCAAAAGGCTAACTGAAACATTGAAGTTAGTAAATTGATTCCTTGGAGCTCTGTATTTAAATTTGCACCTTTTGATATATTGAACAATTCTCCTGTTGAGCTTGTTTTATTTTTGCAAAGAAAATAAGCTTTGGAACCAGACAGGAACAAAAGGTTAGAATTCTTCCCATCATTTCCAATCAAGATCTGCACCTACACCTGCTATTTATTTTTTAAAATAGATTCATGCAAACTCTTGAAATTGCTTAGATCAAGCTTAGTCAAGCTTATCAAGCTAGCCCTCCAAGAGAGAAAACGTCCCTGCTAATTCTATGTACTGTGTAATTTTATTTTTATTTTCAAGTGGGAAGATCAACTTGAATGAGCTCTTTGCTTACACTGACTGAAAGTAGAACAGTTGAAATAATTAATATAGATGTTAATATTGATAGATGCTTTCAAAATAAAATATGCATTTTGTGTTTTGAAATTTTCAGGAATTTGATATTGTGTATAAAAGGGGATAAATCAAAATTGTTTCAACTTTATGATCTATTGCTTATCATATTATCTGGTGATGAACTGATGTATCATACCAAATCTTTTAGCATTCAGATGAATCCAAAGAAAGAGAAAACCTTTATCTGTTTAATTGCAATTCTAGGTCATTTGAGACTTGTGAGACAACTGATGTCAAACTTGGTGCTCACACTCATGAGATGCCTTGTTTTCTGTCGTCTCCTCATGAAGAGCTTTTGACACAAAAACTAAAATACTACAATTGCATAAAATATAGGAATTGCTGGTTTGAAACTCAGCAGAAACTGCTAAAAAGTACTTTATTTAATAACCTAAATTTCCTATTTTTCCTGTGCTTTTCATTTTACTACGTGCATCATTTCATCATTTCATCATTTCCCCCCATGTTCTTGAAGTAAAAGAATTTTATTCTCTTCTGCTTCAGGGTTCTAGAAAATTAATGAAAAAATGAAACATTAAGAAAAGAAAAAGGATAAGGAAAACTAGGAAGCTTGGGGAAAGAAATATAATGTAAAGGAAAAATGGGGTAATATTTACTAAAATGAATGTTTAAAACATAGTTGTAAACAACCATGACCTTGTAGTATCATCTTGGAGTTGATCTGACCTCTGATTCATTGCAGGATAAACAAAACTTCAGGTTTTTACATTGCTCTGGTTCATTTTGTTGTTTTGCTTTCCTATGATGACTGGGTACAGTCTGACGAAGGTGACTAAAAACCAGCAGGTTTGTGGCTTTTCATCATGTCTTAATAAAAAAAGCAAGTGAAGAAATGAAATTCCTCACTTGGCAAATAGATTGATAAGTGAGATAACTGATGATGAGGAAAAGTGGAAAGAGAAGTGAGAAGGTTGCATCTCTTTAAAAGTGTGAGGTAATCAAATGTTTAGAAGGCTGGTTGCCTTAAGTAGGTACCATCAGAGACTGAAATATGACACACATCAAGAAGTCCTGCAAGTTCTACCTCATCTTTCTCTGTGTAAATAAATGGCTTTGATTTGTAGAAACCTACATAAGTAGGCTGGACAACTCTAAGAAAACATCCTTGTCAAAATCTCTGGATAATTTCTGCTTGTTGGTTGAGATAATGTAGGTTGATCAATGATCTTATTAAATATGAAGAGTCTTCTTGTGTTCTGAATCTACAGTTTCTTCTCCATGCCATTGGCAAAAAAGGAAATTCTTTGCATATGATGGCATGAGATTAAAAAGATATAGCCAAGTTAGATAATTTGTGCCTCTGAGTGGTTTAGGGCTACAATTTATTTATTTGTTACATAGATTTATATGACCGCCCAACTCACACACGGTGATTCCTGGGGGCATACAATAGTTGCAATTCTCTGCAACAGAGAACAAGATTATAGGAACTCATCATGTCCTGTTATACTAAGGTATTTTTAGGATACACAGTCGATATAACATTCTACCCTGGTTCCTCACACATCAGGGATCTATATATCAAATAATGGGGAGCAAAGAGAGCTTGATGTCTACGCAACAGGTTTTTGCCAATAAATTTGTGACTGTTTCTAGCTCACTTCTACTTCAGTTTGATCACTATTCCCATTTCTTGTTCCTGTTGCTAGCACCAAGACTGACAACAATTAATTAATTTGAAGTAGATGAATAAAGTTAAACAGACAGGTGGACAAACAGGAATAACTACCATCGAATCCCTGTATTTTATAGGCTGTGATTTGCATTCTGAGTAATGTTTTTGTACCGCCTTGGCCCCCAGAGGAACATTTAAGCTTCTAAAAGTTAATAAATTTTATTGCTTGTTTAAACAGCACCCTTGCCATTATGAGACCTGCTCTTGTAAACTACTAAGGAAATCCATTAAAGAAAATCCATTCAAGTGCAGATTGTAAAGAATCTCTAAATTTCCCTTGAACTAAACATCACTGTTTTATTCTCTTTAGAGTCTTCATTCTTAAGTAGGTGATCACTAAATGCTTCACCCCCCATTTGCATCTATAAACTAAAACAGATGTTAAAATGTTATCCTACTTATAATATACACTATTTTATGTATAAAATGAGCTCAGACTTGCTTGCTTGCTTATTTACTTAATATAAAGCCAATAAAAGATCACTACCAAATCGTCCATCCTCAACAACAAAACTATAAGAAAACACCATACCAATAAAAGAAGCTGAAAAAAGTAAATTTAGGCATATGGGTTTGTTTCAGATTCTTTAACTATTTTGCAGAAAAACACAGGATAGACAACTCAGAATTTTTCAAAGGGAGGGAGAAATTCCTGCACTTTAGCAGGAACTGTGGTATACTACATTAGAACTACAACTGCTAAGAAAAAATTATGTGAGAGGAGATTGATCATGAAGCCTTCCCTTGGGATTTATCTGAAGTGAGAGGTAGATTTTCCAGATCCCAGCTGTAAAATTCTGGGCAACCATAAGGTGGCAATGAAAAATTAGAGCTTTGTCTTAGCTGCTATTTAATGGTCTTCCAGATTTTTTGCACTTCAAATCAGGCATAGCTCCTTATAAGAATTGTACACAACTGCAGAGTTAATTACACAGAGAAAGATGGGATTCATTGTATGCATTCCATAGTTGTCTTGTAAATGAATCAATGCAATGATTCCACAGTCTACCCAAGAGAATATACCAGAATGATTTTGTTTTGTTTTTCCTTTGAAAGCATTCTTTCCATCAATTTTTCTTCATCTGGATGAATGAGAACTGTTATGAACTAATAAAGGCGTTTAATAAAGTTTCAACAACCTTAAGAAAAAGCAGGGTTCTAATCCTGCACTTCTGATTGGCCGATAATAGCGATATCGGATTGGTCCTTTCTGGGAAATCTGATTGGCTGTTAACGGGCCAACTCTCATTGGTTCAAGGGTTTAACACTTCCATGTTTCTCATTGGCTAACAGGTCAGCAGCCTACCCAATAAAAGGGCTGCTGCTGCCCTAGGGTTTTAGCTCTGTTCAGTATGATTAATAAAGAGTTGAAGCTCACTGTTCACTGCCTCGTCTCCGTTCCTTGTACCCATGCGCAGAACTTAACAAGAACTGGTAGAAAAATGTAGATTATCTTAAATAGCATCTTAAAAGTGAGCAAGAAGAGTTGCATCTCTAGAGATCTCTTTCTGAAATTTGAGGATTAATGAAGGTTTCTCACAAACTAAATTCTCTGGACAAGTCTTTGAACTCTTAGGTTTCCTCTTTCCACTATGTATTCAAAATGGATAGTGATATATAAACACCGCTCAAAAAAATAAAGGGAACACTTAAACAGCACCATGTAACTCCAAGTCAATCACACTTCTGTGAAATCAAACTGACCACTTAGGTAGCAACATTGATTGACAATCAATTTCACATGCTGTTGTGCAAATGGAATAGACAACAGGTGGAAAGCATAGGCAGTTAGCAAGACATCCCCAATAAAGGAGTGGTTCTTCAGGTGGTCACCACAGACCACTTCTCAGTTCCTATGCTTTCTGGCTGATGTTTTGGTCACGTTTGAATGCTGGTGGTGCTTTCACTCTAGTGGTAGAATGAGACAGAGTCTACAATCCACAGAAGTGGCTCAGGTAGTGCAGCTCATCCAGGATGGCACATCAATGCGAGCTGTGGCAAGAAGGTTTACTGTGTCTGTCAGCATAGTGTCCAGAGCATGGAGGCGCTCCCCTGCTGCATCAGGAGATGTGGAGGAGGCCATAGGAGGGCAACAACCCAGCATCAGGACCTCTACCTCCGCCTTTGTGCAAAGAGGGACAGGAGGAGTACTGTCCGAGCCCTGCAAAATGACCTCCAGCGGGCCATAAATGTGCCTGTGGCTGCTCAAACAGTCAGAAACAGACTCCACGAGGGTGGTATGAGGGCCCAACGTCCACAGGTGGGGGTTGTGCTTACAGCCCAACACCATGCAGGACGTTTGGCATTTGCCAGAGAACACCAAGATTGGCAAATTCGCCACTGGTGCCCTGTGCTCTTCGCAGATGAAAGCAGGTTCACACTGAGCACATGTGACAAATGTGACAGGGTCTGGAGACACCGTGGAGAATGTTCTGCTGCCTGCAACATCCTCCAGCATGACCGGTTTAGCAGTGGGTCAGTAATGGTGTGGGGTGGCATTTCTTTAGGGGGCTGCACAGCCTTCCATGTGCTCACCAGAGGTAGTCTGACTGCCATTAGGTACCGAGATGAGATCCTCAGACTCTTTGTGAGACCATATGCTGGTGTGGTTGGCCCTGGGTTCCTCATAATTCAAGACAATGCTAGACCTCATGTGGAGTGTGTCGGCAGTTCCTGCAAGACGAAGGCATTGATGCTATGGACTGGCCCACCTGTTTCCCAGATCTGAATCCAATTGAGCACATCTGGAACATCATGTCTCGCTCCATTCACCAATGCCATGTTGTACCACAGACTGTCCAGGAGTTGGGGGATGCTTTAGTCCAGGTGTGGGAGGAGATCCCTCAGGAGACCATCCACCACCTATCAGGAGCATGCCCAGGAATTGTAGGGAGGTCATACAGGCACATGGAGGCCACACACACTACTGAGCTTCATTTTGACTTGTTTTAAGGACATTTCATCAAAGTTGGATCAGCCCGTAGTGTTTTTTTACACTTTAATTTTGAGTGTAACTCCAAATCCAGACCTCCATAGGTTGCTAAATTTGATTTCCATTGATAATGTTTGTGTGATTTTTTTTTGTCAGCACATTCAACTATGTAATGAACAAGGTATTTAATAAGAATATTTCATTCATTCAGATCTAGGATGTCTTATTTTTGTGTTCCCTTTATTTTTTTGAGCAGTGTGTGTGTGTGTGTGTGTTTTGCAGATATATGTTCTGACCCAAACCCTTTTCCAATAAAACAAACATGAACCAAAGAAACAGAAACCTTTTAATGATTCTTATGAATCCCTGGTTAAAAGACTACTGCAAACTAATTAACTTTGATAAGCACAAGCCTCGCCAAAAGTGTGCAAGGCTACCAAGAATAACAGATAAGAAATAGTTTACAACACAAGAGTCTTCAAATACCAACTTAAGACACTGCAATGTCCACATGGCTGGAGTTTCAAAACGTTGTTGCTTTCTACAAAGAATGTCTGATCCACAGCTGGCTTTTATCTTCTTGAAGGAGGGGCCATTACTTGCAGCCTTACCCCCGAGTCACCCGTGTTACTGCAGCTGCTCTTTCCTGCAAGCAGGCCTGCATGCATGCACACTTGGCACAGGCTCCTCGGGAACCTCATCATCACTGCTACCAGCCCCCACAATCTCTGAAGGCAGCAGTCCACTCCCTAATGGTCCTGGTCCCTCATCTGAGTCCTCACTCTCCTCAGCCGTCCGCACCAGCTTCCAGCTAACCGCAACAGTACATATGTATGTATGTAGCATGCGCCTATGTGTGTTATGTATGTGTTTAGGTAGATATACACTTTCTCTTGAGACCAGGCAACAGAATTTCATTTTAATGTGGGTTTCATTTTTGAAATAGGTTCTCAAAGAGTTCTCATAGGAAAACTACCCTATTAAGATACATTTTAGGATTTTATAGCTAAAAAGAATGCTCCTGCCTTCACTGATAAGACCACTGAGGGACTTCAAAAGTGACATATTGTCCTACAGTGGTGGAGTTACACACATATTATAAGTTCTGTGCATGCCATTTCCTAGTTTCCCTGCAGAATGTTCCATAGGCAAAGGTGTTCTTCTACCTGGGGAAAAAAGAGGTACAGATTTCTTACATGTGGTATGGGAATATTGCCTTCTATACCTTTTTCATATCTGACATATTCTAGGAACCACTGCAGTGCCATTGGGAGGGGAAAATAGCTGACATCCATATCTATTAATGGGCCTCCCCCCCGCCCCAATCTCCCTATATCAGTATCAGAGCATCAGGTTACAGTCCTGATTCACAATCTCCCAGTGGACAACCCTTTATAATTGAAAAGTTGTTGCTTTAAGGCAGGTCTGTAAAACTCCCAGCTCTAAGTCGGATGTATCACATGCTGGCCACAGCAAATACCTGGTTTAGTGAAGGAGAAAAAAGTCCCAATATGTCATGTGACACTGCCGTGACAACCTGCATTTGACACCCCTGCTTTATGGATTTATGTATAGATAAGAGATGGGATATTGGATGAAGAGATATTTGATTGTAACATCATAGGTGGTAAAAAGCCACTAAATTTGCTAATGAAATTTGGAAATTACACACACATATATACATATGTAATTTCTTTATTATGTTCACCCATTTCTTTATTTTTTCTTCTTGTTTTCCTGCACTTTTTTTATAATTTCTTCCTATTCTCTTTCTCTCATATATATGAGGATTACTTCTTTATAAAGAGGCCCAGTATTGTAATAAAAAAACCTTGGAAGCCAAGTTTCAAATGTTTAATTGATGAAGCTAGTACAGCTGTTTTGACAATCATTAGCTTAATGTTGTATTCTTTGTAAACATAATGATGTTATCTTCCTTGTTAACAAAGCAAGGAAGTCTCAGTTGCAATCAGTTTTTATAATTTAACACAATAGTGAAGAGCTAGGTGTAATGGTATGCAAGAAAAAGCCAGGTGCCATAATTCCATGTAATATGACTTCCATGACACTAATTTTTTGTTGATCATTAATGAAACTTTCCAACAAAAGCTGTTCTGTTTATTGAATACAAAATGAAGGTGCTATTTCAGTGACTTTTTCTCATTTTGAATATTATATGCCGATGCTTCAACATACTGCCTTGTTCTGTCTTCTGAATGTTTCATGAGCTATATCTAGTTTTTAAAAATTAGCTGGTGACTTCAATATTGCTAAGAAGAAAATGGAAGATAGCACATTCTGAAATTTTACTTAGAAAGGACAACTCATTATCTTCTTCATTATCCTTATCAATTATCAGATTTTTTAATAAAATATTGCTGTGTTTAATATAGAATGACATCAAAAGGATATACAAGAAACATCTCCATGCATATTTCAATATTAAGAAGCTCTTCAATTCAGGTTTAATTCCTTCAAGCATTTTCTTGCTTATGTATGTGACTGTGTAACTTATTCTTTCAACTTTGCATCCCATGGCTGTAACAATGCTCCTATATAGATAGATGGTGTAGTCAGGGGTGGGATTCAACCGGTTCACACCTATTCGGTAGAACCAGTTGTTAACATTCTAAGCAGTTTGGAGAACTGGTTGTTAGAAGAAATTACTGGCCTAACCCTGTTAGGAAGGCAGGAAGGAAACATTCTGGTGTTACTTTCAGAAACGGCCTCTCCATTAACCCTTATTACATTCTTGGCAGGACTAGACTTCCTGTCTCAAGAACTTCTCTGGAGTTTTTTTCCCTTCTTTGCTAGTACTTTGCTTGTGTGGAGTGACCATTCAAAGTTACAATGGCATTGAAAAAAGTGACTTATGACCGATTTTCACACTTACGACTATTGCAGCATCCCCACAGTCACGAGAGGCCAGGCGAGGAGATGCATGCCTAACAATGTGAGTGATGTTGAGCTAACCACGCCCAGCCAGTCACATGACCACCAAGCCACACTTACCAACTCAGCCATGCCCACAGAACCAGTTAAAAAAATTGAATCCCACCCCTGGGTGTAGTGTACAGATGCTGACAACACCATGTATTATCTACTCACTTGGCAACCTTGTCTGAACTTGTTTGAAATACTCTGCTTCCAACGTTTAAAAGTCTGAATAGTAATTCCCTTCCCTTTTTATTACTGCAAATTATGTGAGTTGAGTAAATAGTCTCCTTAGTAATTCATGAGGGAAGTCTGTTTCCTTCAACCATTCTGTGATCAAAAATGCCTGCTCTTTGTTCTTCTTCCTATTTCAATCTTGTGAATACACAAAGAAATCTTATTTTCCTGGCAGGGATAAAATCACCTTCTATACTTCTTCCTTGCAAGTACATTGTCTGAGATGCATGTAAGAAATGCTTCTTGTGTTGTGTCTTTGCATTTGAGCACTCTTCTCTGATCCCCAGTCTGTTTGGATACACTTTTCAAATAATGTTCTGATGTCCTTTCATAAAAAGGATAATTATTGCAATAGTTACCGTTCAGTAAGAAGCAGTTTATGTTTAAAAAGGCATTGAGAAACCTTTTGTAATTAATGACTGCTTTAAGATCAAGAACCATAGTGTATAGGACCCATGCCGCTGACATCCACAGGAATAGGGATGTTGTTCTATCTCAGAGAATGGACGCAATAACGGAGACGAGACATCGAATAGTGACTCCAACTCTTTATTAGCGACTTCGGGAAAGCAGCTCAACATGAATGGCAGCAGCAGCTCCTTTTATAGAGCTGGCTGCTGTCAAAGCATCCAATGGTTTAAGTTTGCCATGCTTGGAGCGTCCAATCGCGGCAGCCCGCTAACTAGTCAATTGGATCAGTCCGGAATGACCAATCACAACCCGCTGTTCACAGACCAATCAACTATGCAGGATTTGGAGTCTGCTTGTGAAAAGCCAGTCAGGTTTGCAGGCTTACGACCTGCTAGTTCGTAACACCCCTCTCCTCTAGGTTCCGTCTTAGGGGTGGGGTGATGTATTTGCACAGGTAGGCAGGTCTTCGCACCTGTCTACCTGACCTGCATTGTTCAACCAGCCTTTGCTTGGATTCTGGTTCTGGTGGACTGTTTAACGGTGACCCGGCTTCTATTCTGGGTATCCTTAGAGGTGACTCAGGGATGCCATCAACATTTCCCTCGTCCCTTTTGTCTGGGTCCTCTGGACTCGCTGAACCCGCTCGGCTGTTGTTGCCTGGAGAGATGACCATCTGCCATGGCTCCTCTTCCGCAGGTGAGTATGCTGGGCTTGATTGTGCGGACTGTGGGTTTGCATGTCCGGGACCAGGTGATAATTCGTTTCCAAAATCCTCGGTTTCCCTTCCCCCTCTGGTTTCAATTTCAGAGTTCATGGAGGGGGTGTTTGTCAGCCTTGAACGCAGCTGGTCGATGTGGCGTTTTCACAATCTTCCATCTATTGTTTCCAATTGGTAGGAATGGGGGCCCGTAATTTGTGTTATCTTGGCAGGAACCCACAATGGGTCACCTGTAAAGTTTTTTGCGAATATGAGGTCTCCTACCTTAAATGTGCGATGTTTGCTGCTGGACCCCAGGGGCTTTTCTAGGGTGTAGGCAGGGTGTAGGCGGTCCAGATGTGATCTAAATTTTCTGTCCATCAGGAGTTCAGCTGGGCTCTTGTTCGTGGTGCTGTTCAGTGTAATATGTTGGAGAAGGAGCATCCTGGTGACTCTGTCGTGGATGTTTCCTTGGTCCATTTTGTGTAGGGTTGTTTTCATGAACTAACCATTCGTTCAGCTCTGCCATTGGCCGCTGGGTGAGCAGGTGATGTCAGGGAGTGATGGATCCCCCAGTCCACTAGGTATTGTTCAAACGCCAAGGCGGTAAACTGCGGGCCATTGTCGGAAACCATGACATCTGGGAATCCGTGCATTGCAAACAGTCTGTTCAGTTTTTTGATGACCGCTTCTGTGGTGGTAGTCTTCATCTCATTTACCTCAAGCCAGTTCGAGTAGGTGTCCACTGCTATTAGAAAAGTATGAGCCTTTGTAGGTCCTGCAAAATCGATGTGGATGCGGGAACATGGACCCCTGGGCGTTTCCCATTCCATTGGTGGTGCTTTTGGTGGAGCCGCATGTGTTTCTTGGCATTTGCTGCAGGTGGCAACCCAGGCTTCGATTTGTCTTTCCATACCTGGGCACCAGGCGTAGCTCCTCGCCAGTGCTTTCATTCGCACGATGCCCAGGTGTCATCGTGCAGCACTTTCAGGACTTTACATTGAAGTTTTTCTGGAATGGTTACTCGGTCTCCCCACAATATGCACCCTTTTTGGGAGAAAAGCTCTGTCTGTCTGCTTTTGAAGGGTTTGAATTTGTCATTGGGTTCAATTTCTGGCCATCCCCTCTCCACCCAGCTGAGGACTCGCACCAAGCAAGAGTCTTTTTTTGTTTCTAGTGCAATATCCTGCGCAGTTAGTGGAGGTGAGGGAAGCATCTCAATTTGTAGTGTAGATAGCGTAGGAGCTGGGTCATCTAGGAACTCGGGTAATGGTGAACGGCTTAAGGCGTCGGCATGGGGAATGGTTTTCCCCGGATGATGCGCTAACTGGTAGTCGTAGGCGGCTAGGAACTCCGACCATCATGTCATTCTTGGTGATAGTATGTGGGGAGTTGGTTTATCCCCAACCAATATGCCAAGCAATGGCTTGTGGTCTGTGATTATGGAAAAGGACCTCCCATACACGTATTCGTGGAACCTTTTCATTGCAGATACAATAGCAAGGGCTTCTTTATCTAATTGACTATAGTTCCTTTCAGTTTTAGACAAAGTTCTTGAAGAGAATGCAATAGGTGCCTCTGTACCATTTGGTAGAATGTGGCTAAGAATGGCTCCTACTCCAAAAGGGGAAGCGTCACAAGTCACAGTCAAGGGTAGTGTCTCATTATATTGGATTAACACTGCATTCGATGTTAGGAGGTCTTTGACTTGCTGGAAAGCTTGCTCCTCTTGATGTCCCCAAAACCAGGAAGCCTTCTTGTCGAGGGGTTCAGCAACAGTCGCCTTCTGGGGTAGGAAGATGTTATAAAAATTAATGAGGCCCAGGAAGGCTTGGAGGTCTATCTTGTTTCTAGGTCTTGGATCATTTTTAATAGTTGATAATTTCTTTTCGGTAGGGTGGATACCATGTTTGTCAAGAAGGTAACCAAGAAATTCAACCCTGTCAGTGCATAATTGGCACTTGTCCCTCTTGACTTTGAGTCCTGCGTCCTGGAACTTTTGCAGGACAGTTCTTAGGTGTTTTTCTAGTTGACTTCTTGTAGGGGCGACTATTGATACATCATCGAAGTAGGGTACAACTCCTTTTATGCCCTGCAGTAACCTTTCCATCAAACTTTGAAAGATGCCAGGGGCTACACTTACTCCGAACTGAAGTCTGTTACATTTGAACGCACCTCTCTGTGTGACTATTATTTGGGCTTCTGCAGTCTTTGCGTCTACTGGCAGCTGCTGATATGCTTGGCCAAGCTTGGTCAAGCTTCGCGAATACCTTTCCACCCCCAAGCGAGTGGAGAAGGTGTTGGACCATGGGTACTGGGTAGGCGCTCTGTTGAAGCGCGTGATTCAGGGTGGCCTTGTAATCCCCACAGATTCTCAGGGATCCGTCAGGTTTTATGGGGGTTACAATTGGGGTCTCCCATTGGGCATGGTCGATGGGTTCTAGTACGCCCTGTGCTATTAATTTGTCCAGTTGCTCGTCAATTTTTGGTTTGAAAGCAAAGGGAACTCAGCGTGGCTTTAGACGGATGGGTGCGATGTCAGGGCAGAGATTAAACGAAATGGGGGACCCCTTGTACTTGTCTAATTGTTCGCTGAGGACTTCTTGAAAGTCCCGGATGAGGGTCGCCTCCCAGTCTTTGCTTACAGTCTGGTTGATGCTGGCCAATTCGATTCCTAATGGCGCGAACCACTGTAATCCCAGTAAACTGGGTCAGTCCCTGTCAATGACGGTGAGAGGTAGAGTTGCGGTGTGGTCTTTAAACAAGACCTGGATGTGACTGGAGCCAGCAACCAGGATTGATTGCCCTGGTAGTCCTTTAATATAAGTCTCTGGGTGCTGAGATCCTGGCGGCGGATGTCAGGGATCAGTTGCTTGAGAATTTTCCAGGAAACCATTGATAGGGAAGACCCGGAGTCGACTTCCATGATGCACGGTCTATTTTCAATGGTGACCCTTACCCGGATTTTTTTTGCGTCTACTGATGTGGCGTGGCCGATGATGACAGTTTGATGTGCCTCTTCTCGTCTGGTATTGGTAGTAGGCATTCGGTTTCTGTTGTACTGGCTCCACTGGTTGTTTGGGAGGTCCCGGTTTGGTGGGTGGTTGCCCGCTGTCTGCCTGAAGCTATTGCCGTTCCTCTTGGGGCTGGAAACTCGTTTACTTCTGCAGACTTTGGCGATGTGGCTCCTTTTATCGCAGGAATGACAGATGGTGTCTAGGAACCTGCAGTCTGCTCGTGGGTGGTTCCCCCCGCATCCAGCGCACTGAAAATTGGGTTTACAACCTCGCTGGTCTCGTTGTTCGCACTCTGATTTGAGTCTGTTGACTTCTTCCTCCTCACTTTCCGATGAGGACTCGGTGTCTTCGTGGTGGGCTGTTGTTGTGTGTCTCTCTGAGGGTATCACGATGTCGCTGGCGAGTTGGTGGTTGGACCCATTCACTCGGCGCATTCGGGCAGCTGACTTCCTGGTTGCTTCTGTTGCAGTGGCATCCGCTATGGCATCTGCGAGTGAGATATCTCCTTTCTCCATAATCTTGCTTTGGATAGTGAGGTCTCTTAGACCCAGGACAATCCGATCTCTCATGGCTTCTTCCAGATTTGCGAAGCCACATAGCCCACCCAAATTTCTTAGGTCAGCGACAAAGTCCCCAATGCTTTCGCTTTCCCTTTGGTCCCTCTGGTAAAACTCATGTCTTCTGATGAGGGTTGGAACTGCTGGGGCATAATGAGCCCTGAGAATAGGAGCAAGGGTGTCCCAATCCATAGTTTTAACTTCAACCGTTTTTGCTAGTGCCTTTGCCATTTTGAAAACGGCGGGTCCACAATGCGTTAGGAACACCGCACGTTGCTAGGCGTGGCATCCTTCAGATTGTTGGTTTCCAGGAACATTTGGAACCTGTCCATATATGAGTCCCAATCTTCATTCGCTGGATCAAATGGAGCGGGTGGTATTGCGCTGCTGGTCATTCTGTCATTTTCTGCGTGTTGTCAGACACGTGCTCTGTCAATACTTTGCGAGTGCTCAGTCAGCTCTTATCGTCTCCGCATCCCACCTTCGTCGCCAGTGTTCTATCTCGGAGAATGGGCGCAATAACGGAGACGAGACATCGAATAGTGACTCCAACTCTTTATTAGTGACTTCGGGAAAGCAGCTCAACACGTAGGGCAGCAGCAGCTCCTTTTATAGAGTTGGCTGCTGTCAAAGCGTCCAATGGTTTAAATTTGCCACACTTGGAGAGTCCAATCGCAGCAGCCTGCTAACTAGCCAATCGGATCAGTCCGGAATGACCAATCACGACCTGCTGTTCACGGACCAATCAACTATGCAGGATTTGGAGCCTGCTTGTGAAAAGCCAGTCAGGTTTGCAGGCTTACAAGCCTGCTAGTTTGTAACAGGTGTGTGTGTGTGTGTGTGTGTGTGTGTGTGTGTGTGTAAGCTTTGAGGAGAAATTTAGATGACTTTCTTTGTTTTTATTTTTTTGGTTAACTAAAACCTCCTTTAGTTTTTCTTTTTTCCTACTTCAAAATGATGGAGAACCATGCTGCTGCTTTCAGTAATTCTAGCCAGAAGGGTCTCCAGGAACTGCAAAGATAGACCTTGAGAGCTTCAGGAGATCGTGTGTCCTTGGGCCCAGCTATTCTTGTCTTAACTTATATATACTTTGCATAGTCTAGATCTCCAAGCATGCAAAAAAGTTTTTTTTAAAATAGCAGGCACTGAGTGATTGATTATATGCTATCAAGTCATTACTGTTTTAGTGACCATATACTGCAGATCAGTGGTGGCATTCTTTTTTTTTTTTTTTTTTTTACTACTGGTTCTGTGGGCATGGCTTGGTGGGTGTTTCAGGGGAAGAATACTGTAAAATCTCCATTCAGAGGCAGTATTTGCTGGTTCTCCGAACTACTCAAAATTTCTGCTACCGGTTCCCCAGAACTGGTCAGAACCTGCTGAATATCACTTCTGCTGCAGATTATCTTCATCACAATCTGTCCCTATCTTGATCTTTTAGATAATAGCAGGCATACAATAGGGTGTTTTTCCCCCATTATAATAGGTATACTATCCACTATTCTTGTACTTGGATTTCAAAAATTGGTGTGTGTATGTGTGTGTGTGTGTAGGTAATGTTCCACAATACTGGTGGAAATGACCTCAAGGAGCCATCTAGATATCGCATTTCAGAGCTTTTAAGTGGATTGTGGAAATAAAAAATAATGAAAAACTTGAATTAAGTTATGAAGTCTTAGTGCAGCCTACAAGCCTTATCTGAGCCATAAGTACTTATCTTTACCGTAGTTTATAAAATAAAACCTTTCCCCTTCTCTATTTTGGGCAATGGACAAAAGCAAAGTAGAGCAGCAACTGCCATATTTGTCTGAGTTGTTCATTTTCCCTTCAAAGGATCTCCTGACCATTTTTGTTTTTCACACTTAAAGCAGAGATGGCTAGTGGATACAGACATTACTCATTTATTTCCATTGTCAGGTGGAAATCAGCTTCTTTCATCTAATATTTTTCAGAGGTCAACAGTCAACACTGAAAAGTTTGAGATAAATAAATCCTTGGAATGACAAAAGAAAAATTGGGATGTGTAGCACTGAGGTGAAAAGGGAAAATAAGAAAGTAGTCTTTAAAAATCAAGATCAGGGAAATCCCTCTGAATCTATCATTTATGACAGGAAGGGCAAACTAAATATTTCATGAGAAATGTATGTTTTTTCTCCTGATAGACTTATTTTGATTGATATACACTGTTAATTCTGAACAGAAACATTAGTGCCTGTCTTCGATATTGTATCGTCCTCTACTTTTTAAAAAACTGCATCAAGGATCAAAAATATATTTTGTTATTTTTTCCAGTTGTTTGCTTTTTTTATTTTCTCCTTGTAGTGATCGAGGACATAAAAATGCTTTATTTGGCATTCTTTTTAAGTGTGCACAAATTAACCTTGATATAATTCGAACCATTGATTGAGAATGAAAATTAATCCAGTTTGGACATCCAACACAAGTATTCAAACAGATCAATGCAATTTGGATTTCCAAATCAATTTGATAAAATAATTTCTTTAAATGCACAGAAACATTCAACATAAATAAAATATTTGGCAATTTTATTCAAATTTCTGATCTGGGTTGGAATGTCAATTCAGTTTGAAGACAAATCCTCTTTGAATCAAATATCTCAATCAAACCTTCTCCCAGCGCTAATTTTAAAAATGTGTCCATAGGAGAGGAAAAGTGATATATCCTAATTTTAAAGTATTATAGCAATTGCTTCTAAAATAACCATAAGTGGAAAAGTAACTCTTGGTTCTTATTGTACTTTCTAGTTAATTTACTATTAAGAATCTGTTCCTGCCAGCCTGTTCATTCTTGCTGTCTGCCCATCTCCTTTTTTTAGTGCTATTTCCATGAACGTTGTTAATGAATGGGGCAGAACTAAATGCTATACCATGTATAGATATCATTGTATATGGCCAGAAAAACAGAATGAGCAGTCCAATTATACAAATATTTAGCTGGAGGTAAATCACATTGGACCTACTGAAATGTAATAACACTATGAGTGTGTCTGTTTGTGTGTGTGTCAGAGAAAGAGAGAGGGAGGGAGGGAGAGAGACAGACAGACAGAGAAAGAGAAAGAGAGAGAGAACTCTTATGAAAGTTGACATCAGCTAATTTCAATTTGGCGCAAACTCTTTATTAAGGGTATAATCTAACCGACCCATTAGAGCAAGAAGGCAGGGAATGCTGTGGGTCCCACCCCTGAGGGAGATACATCTGGTGGGATCTAGAAGAAGGGCCTTCTCTGTGGTGGCTCCGTCTCTCTAGAACATCATTTGCCCCAGAGATTAGAATGGCCACCTCATTAATACAATTCTGAAAGGCACTGAAGACCTGGTTTTGCCAGCAGGCCTAGGGAACCCAGAGAGGGATGGAGCCCATCAAATGGCTAGTGTGATCCGCTCTTGTCAGGGGTGGGAGATGGTTTTTGTTTTGTTTTGTTTTGTTTTGTTTTGTTTTTTGTTTTCCCAAATTTTGTTCTATTGTACTTTACTAATTTATTTGATTCTTTTTGTTAGCTCTTATTGTTTTATTTTTATTTTTTGTTTAACATTGTGTAAGCTGCCTCGAATTGCCATGGGCGAATAGGCAGCAATATAAATCAAATAAACAAACAAACAAACAAAACAAACAATAAATAAATAAATAATTCTGGCATTTCAGCTAAGATTGGCTATAAGGAGGACTTCTAACCAGGGGTGGGATTCAAATTTTTTAACAACTGGTTCTGTGGGTGTGGCTTAGTTGGTGGGCATGGCTTGGTGGTCATGTGATTGGATGGATGTGGCTTGGAGGTCATGTTATTGGCTAACTCAATATCACTCACATCAAGGCATGCATCTCTTTGCCTGGCCTCTCATGACTGTGGGGATGCTGCAACAGTCGTAAGTGTGAAAAATTGTCACTATTTTCAGTCCCATTGTAACTTTGAGTGGTCACTCCACACAAGCAAAGTACCAGCAAAGGAGAGAAAAAAAACTCCAGAGAATTTCCTGAGACAGGAAGTCTAGTCCTGCCGTAATAAGGGTTAACGGAGAGGCAGTTTCTGTAAGCAACACCAGAATGTTTCCTTCCTGATTTCCTTACAGGATTAGATCAATAATTTCTTCTAACAACCTGTTCTCTGAACTGCTTAGAATGGTAACAACCGGTTCTAGTGAATAGGTGTGAACTAGTAGAAACCCACCCCTGCTTCTAATATATACCACCAAAGACAGTTCTGCACACTGTGCAATGAAGACTAGAGTCCTTAGCAAGGAACTAAAAAAAAATAACTTCAAAAACCCTAATAAAGGATTGTGATATGTGGCAGAATTGTCTAAGTGAGGAACAAAAACATTGATCATAACCAAAATTATATTAGACTCTTTATCAAACAGAATTAAGAAGCAATTGTTTGTGTCAGCTGTAACTTGGATTTGCACATATCCTATGCCAATACGTTATGATACCCTAGGTTCTTGGGAAGAACTTGATGCATATGAAGGCCAGTACCAGCTAAAGAGCTGGCAGCCACCACCACTACCACCGCCATCTTCATTACCACCATATACTTATATATGCACTCAATTTTTACTCATTTTCTCAATAGTCCATAGCACTATAATTGTTAGAAAATATTGCCATCTCTGTGAGAAAACCAGGGCTAAAGTAGGTTGATTCACAACTACAGTATTATTTTCCTTGCTTGAGAAACCCTTATGGGCTCTATTGAAAATAGTTCTGGATGTCAGCAGAGTTAATTGTTCTATAGCATGCCACATTAAAAGACATTTCGACTTTCTGAGGAAAAACAACAATAACTCTCAGCAAGTCATGCAGCATGAACTTGTCCAAAGGAATAAAACAAAGGTTCTTTGAAAGTCTCAGTTCATTGTGTAGAAGTAAAGGGTTTGCATTATACCTGCACAGCATCATGTCCAGAAACCCAATGACTGAGATTCATTATAAAATCTTGTTGCAGTTGAGTGGAAAAGGCTCCTGGTTTTCCCTGCTATAAAACAAGAAACTGTTTTGAAAGCAAATCAAATAATTAGGGTACCCAGGAAAGTCAAGAAAAATGGGACTTATTCCACCATTATTTGAATGGTGCTATGGAGTCCCAATAACCAGGATTATTTTCAGTTGTTTTTTCTTATTAGAAGTTCTGTGATGTTTTTTTTCCATGCCCATTTGAGAATTCTGTAGTGAACGTAGATCTGTTTAGACATGAAAATACTGCCATAACCTGCCATGACTTTTTAGGAATTGAGGGAATCTAGTAGCATTTTTGAATTCCATGAAATGAGGAACAATAATCTGGAGTTTATTCCTATTCTGTGATTTCAAATTGCATGGTTATCTTATTTGTGTGTATACTATATATTACAGGTTAGCTTTGGGGCTGATTCTGCTGAAAAGTATTTTGAAAAATATTTCAATTAATCCTCATTGACATTGCATATGACATCACATCCTGTTTCAACTTTATGTCTAATTTATTTATTTTATTTGCATACCACCATTATTATTTTACAAATAATTCAAGGTGGCAAACATATCCTGTTATGAACTAATAAAGGCGTTTAATAAAGTTTTAACAACCTTAAGTAAAAAGCAGGGTTCTAATCCTGCACTTATGATTGGCCGATAATAGCGACATCGGATTGGTCCTTTCTGGGAAATCTGATTGGCTGTTAACGGGCCAACTCTCATTGGTTCAAGGGTTTAACACTTCCATGTTTTCATGGGCTAATAGGACAGCAGCCAACCCTATAAAAGGGCTGCTGCTGCCCTAGGTGGTTGCTCTGTTCAGTATGCTTAATAAAGAGTTGAAGTTCACTATTCACTGCCTTGTCTCCGTTCCTTGCACCCATGCGCAGAACTTAACATATCCAACATATCTTCCCCTTCCTATTTTGTCTATCACAATAATCCTGTGAGGTGGATTTGGCTCAGAAAAAGTTACTGGCCCAAGTTGGCTTTCATGGCTAAGGTGGAACTAGAATTCATGGTCTCCCAGTTTGTAGCCTGCTGCCTTAATCACTGGACCAAACTAAGCATTATTGACATCAATCTTTTTCAGAGAAAGTGAAAAAACATATCACACTGCAGTTATACTACTGTATTTCTAGAACTGCAGGAAACATTCTTCAAGTTATTGTAATAGCAGCTGGTAGAGGGTTTCAGATGTGAATTGCTGTTTGGTAACTCATATGAGATTATCCTGTCTTTTAATTAAAATGTTCTCCTTCAGTGTCCCTTCTATTTTTGAATGAATGGTGAAATATTTCAGTGTGAAATTCCTCTGAGAATTTCTAGCTACTTTTCAGAATATTTTCAAATCCCTTTGAAACCCCGCATCTGACCAGTAAGACTATAGGCCTGGCTTTGCTTTGTTATTTTGTCGCTTCAGATATATCAAGGCCAGTGTTTTAGAGCATCTCACTTGCAGGGTTTATTTCAACTGGTATCTCAAGCACAATACATGAAATTTGGTATATGTTTCTGATTTATTCTATTTCCTTCTGCTACGGTTCCTGTTAAAACATTATCCTCCAAAAATGGAAAGGAAGCTTCCAATTTAGTATTTGATAAACTTCATTGCCTCTACTTGATTTTCCATTCTTATCACACTTGCTGGTTTTGGTTTCAGAAAGGATGTTCCCAGCTGTCAATATTTGTCAGCAATCAGACTGTGCAAAGAAAACTACATAGATTCTTCAGCTTGCATTAAAATAATCAGCGGCATCACTAGAAGTTGATACAGCATCACTCAAATCCTTTTGTGTACTCTTATGTTCATTCTTTCCATGCTGGCACTATTATCATAGCCTTCAGTTATCTCATGTCAGGTGTTATTATTCCTACATCTTCTACATTCCCACATTTCTCCTAACAGCTACTGAGATATCCATGTCAATAAATTATAGAAAATACATTCTGATACTACCCACTAGAAATATATTTTCCCCACACTCTGTTTACGTTTAAAAGAAATCATTCAGTCATTTGTTCCTTATGGCTGACCTCAAATGTATAATTCAGAATAATAATGTCTTGCTGACTTGAAATCTGGCACAATCTGGGACTTGAAATCTTCTATTTCACTTTCATTGTCAATAAATATAATGTCTCATTTTAATTATTTTTCCAGGAGTTGTATATTAATTAACCAATGGAACGGCTTATCTTCAAAAATTATGGGTGCTTCATCACTGGAGGATTTTAAAAAGAGACTGGACAGCCATTTCTCTGGAGTGGAATATGGTCTTCTGACTGAGCAGAGGGTTGGACTATAAGACCTCCAAGGTCCCTTCAAACTCTATTATTCTGTTATACAGATTTCCTAAATGGTGACTCTTCTTAGATGCTCCTGGAATATAATATCAAAAAGATTAGTTCCATAATTTTAAAGAATTCTTCTCAGTTTGAGAAATAAGCTGATCTGAAATGTCACACCATGGAAGGGTTTGGGTAGAAATAATTCTCACTGTGGCAATGAACCTTTTCACAACAATTTCATCAGTAAACTGATTCTGCAATTTTCTCCTGATGCTGGTCATCTAAGGCAGGGATCTCCAACCTTGGCAACTTTGGAAATTCTGGGAGTTGAAGTCCACAAGGCTTAAAGTTGCCAATGTTGCCAAAGTTGGAGACCCCTGATCTAAGGAGACTTTCATTTTAATCCTATCTAAAAACCTTTACCTTAGAGTGCTCTCTAGTGAACTGCCCAATTTCTCCTGTTTGTCTATTTTTTTCTTAGGTCTTTATTTCTGTACAGCTCAACATGGCTGCAATATTAGATTGGAAGAAAAAAAGATATCATGTTTCTCATATAATAAGGCCGGGTCTTATTTGTTTTTGCGCCCTGAAAAAATGGCTAGGCCGTCTTTTCTGGGGTGACTTAATTCACCCCCCCCTTACATCCTCAGGCTGGCAGGTGGCGACAGCTCGGATGTTGACCTCGGCGTTGGTGGGGCACTTCCTTTCAGGAGACCTTCTGCCACCATTGTTTTCCCTTCTCTCCGTGCTGCTGCAGCATTTGGAGCAATGTCGCGGCATTTGATGCAGCCATACAGCATTTGGCGCAGCCACATGGGGCTGGCCAGGGCTCCTCCCTGAAACCAGAGCACGGTGGAGACACTCACCTGCAGGCGCTCCTGTCGCTGCCTTCCCGGGCATCGTTTGAAGGCAAAGCCCATTCTTTTAAAAATGATGCCCTACTACCGGTATGACAAAGCCGAGAGGGCAGTCCAACCCCACATGGGAAGGCGAATCTCCTGGGGCCGCAGCACAGGCTCTGCCCACCCCGGGAGAAGAGCCCACCCGCCATCCCTACCTGGCACCGGGCTGTTAAGTCCTGAGTATGGGCGCAAGAAATGGAGACAAGACATCGAACGGTGACTTCAACTCTTTATTGTAAAATAAGAACAGAGCAAATACTTGGGTAGCAGCAGCTCTTTTATAGAGCTGGCTGCTGTCAAAACAACCAATGATTTGAGTTTACCACTTTCACAAGCATCCAATCAGGGGGCCCTGTTAACAGCCAATCAGACTGGCCAAAAACAACCAATCATGACTCACTATTTGCAGGCCAATGAGAAGTGCAGGATTACAAGCCTGCTGTAAAGTAAAGCTGTTTAGGGTTGTATCGCTGCGTTGGCTTAGTCCATAACACCCCTTCCCCCTAGGTTCCGTCTGAGGGGTGGGGTGATGTATTCTCGTAAATAGGCAGGTCGCTTCACCTGTCTGCTTGACCTGCGCTGTTCCATGGTTTCTGTACTGGTTCTGGTTCTGGTGGGCTGCTGGCTGGGTTGGATGGTGAAAATTGTGGCCCTGGGCTGCTTTCCCTGCTTACGCCAGTGCTGTCTTCCGGGTTCCCTGGATCTGTTTCCATCGCAGTGCTGTCACGCGGCGAGGCCACTCCCTGGCTTGGTTCTCCTTCTGATGGTGAGTATCCCCTGGTTGGTTGTGTAGGCTGTTGGGTTTCGATTATCATTTCTTCTTCGGCCTCCTCAATATTCCTCCCCCCCCCCCAGTTAGAGATTCCGGGGCTGTGATAGGACTAGGTGCTAATCTGGAATGGAGTTGGTCTATGTGGTGTTTCCACATCTTACCATCTGCAGTTTGTAGGTGATAGGATCGGCGTCCCGTAAGGTGCATTATGGTTGCGGGGACCCACAATGAGTTGCCCGAGAAGTTTTTCGCAAACACGAGGTCACCTTCCTGGAATGCCCGACACTTGCTGCTGGATCCTGGGGGTTGTTCCGGCGTGTAGTTTGGGTGGAGGTGATCAAGATGCAAGCGAAGTTTCCAGCCCATCAGGAGTTCAGCTGGGGTTTTGTTCGTGGCACTGTTTGGGGTTATGTGCTGGAGGAGAAGCATCCGGTTTATTTTGTTGTCAATGTTGCTGTGGTCCATTTTGTGCAAGGTCTGTTTTACAAATTGAGCCATTCGTTCAGCCCTACCATTGGCCGCCGGGTGAGCTGGCAATGTTAAGGCATGGCGGATGCCCTGATCTTCCAGGTACTGTTCGAATGGCAGGGCAGTGAATTGGGGGCCATTATCGGAGACTAGGACATCCGAAAATCCGTGGGTAGCGAATAGCTTATTCAGTTTTTTAGTGACCGCCTCCGTGGTAGTGCTTTTCATCTTGTGGACTTCGAGCCAGTTTGAATAGGCATCCACTGTTAGGAGGAAAGTGTGTCCTCTTTTGGATCCCACAAAATCGATGTGGACATGGGACCAAGGACCTCAAAGTGCTTCCCACTGAGTGGGGGAGTTTTTGGAGGAGTGGAGCGAGTCTCCTGGCATTTGCTGCATTTTGCTACCCAGGTCTCTATCTGTTTGTCTAAGCCAGGCCACCATGTGTAACTCCTGGCCAATGCCTTCATTTGCACGATGCCTGGATGTCCATTGTGCAACATTTTCAATACCCTATAATGCAACCTTTCTGGGAGAATAGTTCTGTTTGACAATTCGTAAATGGCTTGAATGTGTCATTGGTTGCGCTGACCGGCCAAGCGCGTTCTACCCAGCTGAGGACTCATGCCAAAACAGGGTCCTTTTTTGTTTCTAAGGCGATGTCTCGAGCGGTCAGCGGTGGCGATTTGAGGGTTTTGATTTGCAATACAGCTAAGTTTGGAGCAGGGTCCTCTATGATATCTGGTAGTGGAGAGCGGCTCAAAGTGTCAGCGTGGGGAATAGTTTTCCCCGGGCGGTGTTGCAATTGGTAATCGTAGGCGGCTAAAAATTCTGACCAACGTGTCATTCTCGGTGATAAGATATGGGGAGTTGGTTTGTTTCCTGCCAAAATACCAAGTAGCGGCTTGTGGTCTGTAATTATGGTAAAGGGTCTCCCATACACATATTCATGGAAACGTTTAATTGTGGATACAATAGCGAGAGCTTCTTTATCAAGTTGACAATAGTTCCTTTTGGTTTTAGATAAAGTTCTCGAAAAGAACGCAATAGGTGCCTCATTTCCATTTGGTAGGACATGACTTAAAATGGCTCCCACTCCAAATGGTGAGGCATCACAGGTAACCGTCAAAGGTAGAGTCTCATTGTATTGCATTAATACAGCATTGGAGGTTAAGAGGTCTTTAACTTGTTGGAATGCCCTTTCTTCACGCCGTCCCCAGACCCAGGGAGCCTTTTTATCTAGAAGTCTATGTAGGGGCTCGGCTATGGTCGCCTTCTGGGGCAAGAAGATGTTATAAAAGTTAATGAGTCCCAGGAAAGCTTGGAGGTCTGTCTTATTCCTAGGTCTCGGGGCATTTTTGATTGCGGTTAGGTTTTTTTCGGTGGGGTGGATTCCCTGTCTGTCGAGAAGGTATCCCAGGAACTCCACTTTCTCCGTACAAAGTTGACACTTGTCGCTTTTTACCTTCAGACCAGCGTCTTTAAATTTCTGAAGAACTTTTCTGAGTCGTTGTACTAATAACTCTTTAGTGGGGGCAGCTATTAAGATGTTGTCAAAATAAGGCATGATGCCTTTTATGCCTTGTAATAGTCTCTCCATTAAACTTTGGAATATGCCAGGCACCACGCTTACTCTGAATTGGAGTCTATTGCACTTGAAAGCACCTCTATGTGTAACTATTGTCTGGGCTTCTGCAGTTGTCGCGTCTGCAGGTAGTTGCTGGTATGCCTGAGCTAAGTCCAATTTCGCAAATATTTTTCCGCCACCCAGGGAATGAAGAAGGTGTTGAACCACCAGTACTGGGTAAGCGCTCTGTTGAAGAACATGATTTAGGGTGGCCCGGTAATCCCCACAAATTCTTAATGAACCATCTGGTTTCATGGGCCTTACTATTGGAGTTTCCCAGCGGGCATGGTCAATCGGTTCCAATACGCCCTGGGCTATCAGTTTATCTAGCTGCTCGTCGATCTTCAACTTTAGGGCAAAAGGCACCTGATGAGGCTTAAGCCGAATGGGAGCTACATCAGGGCTGAGATTAAATGATATAGGGGTCCCTTTGTACTTGCCTAATGTTCCTGTGAACACGTCCTTGAATTCCTGGATGAGAGCCTCTTCCCAGTTGTCACTTCTGGTTTGGTGTTTGCCGGCTAGTTCAATCCCGAGTGGGGCAAACCACTGTAACCCTAGCAAACTGGGTCGGTCATGATCGACGACAGTCAGGGGAAGCATTGCTGTGCAGTCCTTGAAGGATACTTGGACGTGGCTGGAACCAACAACTGGAATTCTGTTTCCCTGGTAGTCTTTCAGGATGATTCGTTGCATGCTGAGGTCCTGGCGGCAGATGGCAGGGATCAGCTGTTTGAGGGTTTTCCAGGATACCATCGATAGGGACGATTCTGAATCGACTTCCCTCACGCACGGTTGATTTTCAATAGTAACCCTTACGTGGATCTTTCTTGCATCGAACGACAAAGCATGGCCGATAATAATGGTTTGATGGGCCTCATCTCATCTTGTTGAAGAGGCATGTGCTCGATTTCTGTAGTAGTAGTGGTTGTTCCATTGGTGGTTCAGACGGTCCTGGTTCTCAGGAGGTTTGCCTGTCTCCCAACGGAGGTTGTTCTCCCTTCGGCTGGGACTGGACTCTCGCTTGCTTCTGCAGACTTTTACGATGTGGCCTCTTTTTCCGCAAGTACGGCAGAGTGCGTTGAGGAATTTGCAGTCTGATCGCAAGTTGTTTGCCCCGCAACCAGCACATTGGCGCGGATGTCTCTGGTTCCTTTGCTCTCATTCCGAGTGGAGCCGGTTGACCTCCTCTTCTTCACTGTCTGAGGTTGACTCGAGGTCTTCGTAGTGGGTGGTGGTAGCATGCTACTCAGTGGCAAGTGGACTATCGTTAGCGAGTTGGCGAAGCGGTGCATTCACTCGGCGCATTCGAGTGGCTGATTTCCTGGTTGCTTCTGCGGCAGTAGCATCGGCGATGACATCTGTAAGGCTGATGTTGCCTTTCACCATCAGTTTATTCTGAACGATGCGGTCTCTTAGGGCTTCCTCTAAGTTTGCAAAACCACAAAGGCCTCCTAGGTTCCGGAGGTCGGCTACGAAATTTCCAATGCTCTCGTCCTTCCGTTGGTCCCTCTGGTAAAATTCGTGTCTTCGTATCAATGTAGGTACTGTGGGTGCGTAATGGGCCTGAAGGATTGAGGCGAGAGTATCCCATTCCATGGTCTTCACTTCCACCAGTTTGGCAAGTGCTTTAGCCATTTTGAAAACGGTGGGGCCGCAATGAGTCAGGAACACCGCTCGTTTCTTGCCAGGCATAGCATCTTTTAAATTGTTGGTCTCCAGGAACATCTGGAAATGATCTATATACGAATCCCAGTCTTCGGTTGCTGGGTCGAATGGAGCGAGTGGTATGGCGCCACTGGTCATCTTGCCGTTTGTTACGTGCGCTCTTCAGCCACATGCTCTGTCTTGTTCAATGTGTACTTAGTCAGCTCTATCGTCTCCACATCCCATCCTCGTCGCCAGTGTTAAGTCCTGAGCATGGGCTCAAAGAACGGAAACGAGACATCAAACGGTGACTTCAACTCTTTATTGTGACTTCATAACAGAGCAAATACTTGGGCAGCAGCAGCTCTTTTATAGAGCTGGCTGCTGTCAAAACAACCAATGATTTGAGTTTACTGCTTTCACAAGTGTCCAATCAGGGGGCCCTGATAACAGCCAATCAGACTAGCCAAAAATGACCAATCACGACTCGCTATTTGTGGGCCAATGAGAAGTGCAGGATTATAAGCCTGCTGTAAAGTAAAGCTGTTTAGGGTTGTATCGCTGCGTTGGCTTAGTCCATAACATGGGCAGAGTGCAAAGAGCTTCGCCTGTGGCACCCAGCGGAGCTGACAGGTGGGCCCTATTGCCCGGCGGCAGAGCTCTGGCTAAGGCAGCAAGCGCCTCCTTGCCACCAGGGCTGTGCTGGAGCTGGGCAGGCTGGGCAGAGCCAGGAAAGCAAGCCACGGGTGCATGCCCGCCTTCCAAGCGAAAGAGCTGGGTCAACCTGAGTTTGGCTTCCTTCCCAAGTCCCTCCAGCCCGACCCCGAAGGGGCCACCAGGAGAGGGCACCTGAGGCAGTGATAGCGCCCACCCTCCATGGCCTGCGCCGCATCCTCCTCTGAGCTGAGCTCCACCAAGTGAGCACCTCTGTCCAATGCCCATGCCTCTGCAGCGTTTGGAGCTGCCAGCGCATTTGGAGATGCATGGGGATGAGCATGGGCTAAGCGAGAGGTGGAAAACACGGGCGGCTTCGGGCTCTCTCCACCGGCCCCACCAGCCAGGGAAGCAGTGCAGACGGATGGGCGCTATCATTGCCTCAGGCAGCCTCTCCCAGTGGCCCCTTTGGGGTCAGGCTGGAGGGACTTGGGAAGGAAGCCAAGTCCAGGTCAGCCTGGCAGGTGGGTGTGCACTCACAGCTCGCTTTCCCAGCTCTACCCAGCCCGCCTGGCACCAGCGCAGCCCTGGTGGGATGAGCGGAGGGCCCAGTGGTGAGGCACTTGCTGCCTTGGCCAGAGCTCTGCTGCCAGGCAGGAGGGCCCACCTGTCAGCTGCACTGGGCGCCCCAGGCAAAGCTCTTCGTGCTCTGCCTAGCACCAGGTAGGGATGGTGGCTGGGAGCTTCTCCTGGGGTCAGCCGATCCTGTGCTGTGGCCCCAGGATATTTGTCTCCCCAGGTGAGGTTGGGCTGCCCTCTTGGGCAGGGGAGGCTTTGTCATACCAATAGTAGGGCATCATTTTTAAAAGAATGGGCTTTGCCTTTGAACGATGCTCGGGAAGGCGGCGACAGGAGCGCCTGAAGCCAAGTGTCTCCACTGGGCTCTGGTTTCAGGGAGGAGCCCTGGCTGGCCGTGCATGGCTGTGCCAAACACCACGTGGCTACACCAAATGCCGCGGCATTGCTCTAAATGCCGCAGCAGCACTGGGAGAAGGGAAAGCAATGGTGGAGGAAGGTCTCCCAATATGAAATGCCCCACCAACACCAAGGTCAATGCAGGCAGCACCATATCCAGGTGTGCAACAAATGTATTTCCTAACAGCAACCCCCCTGCCATTCCCCCCCATTTCACATGTTTTAATATAGGCCTTAATTTGGGGGGAGAGACTTAATTTCATTTTATACCTATAAAACATGCTGGGACTTCCTATTGGGGGAGGCTGTATTGTTGGAGAAACACGGTAGATAGAATGTGGCATCCTCTGTCTTTGAATTCCTAAGCCATAGTCTCTCCATTTTATCATCATTAGATATTTCATATCCGTAATGTGTCAGATGGAAATGTCTATTTCATATTTTTTCTATTATTCTATCTTTTATTATTTTCACTTGTTATATAGTAATAGCAATAGCACTTAGATTTCTATATCACTTTACAGTGCTTTACCATCTTTCTCTAAGCAGTTTATGAGTCAGCATATTGCACCCCAAAATCTGGAAGGCTGAGTCAACCATGAGACTTGAACTGCCAAATTGCAGGCCAGATGGCAATCAGCAGAAGTAGCCTGAGTACTGCATTCTAACCACTGCACCCTGTGGTTGCAATACAAGGAAGTTTCTTAGGCTCCTTTTCAAGTGTGTCAATGGTCCTGGTACATCTAGTTTTAAGGAACAGCAGTACTTTTTTATTTGCTTATTAGTTTGTACACTCCTTCCTGATCTTCATTTTCTCTGGAAATGTGTAATGTTGCAGCTATTTGATGGGAGTAACAGTAGTTGCCAGATCACTACAACCCAAATCAGATCAAGCATCTCATCAGTCACATCAAAGTCTGTTGAAGTTGGACAGCAAATAACTCAAATAAACAAATAAATAAGAATAAAATCGATCTTTACTGGGCTCAGTAGGGTTGTTGTCAATAACTATGCCTATTATCTCCTTTCTGCATAGACAGAAAAGCTTCCTGTCCTCTAACTCAGAGAAGAGAGAGCTTCCTCTGCTTTCACTCATGTCTGTTTTCTGCATCAGCTGTTTTGGCTTTCCATTATCATTTGAAGGGGAGAAATAAGCAGGGGCTGAAGGATGGAAGAAATGATCATCTGAAGGGCTTTTCTCTTTTTGCTGAGCAGTTGACAGGGAGGCAGCAGAAAGCCCCTTGAAAGCTGATATTAATTAATCAAGATTCTTGTGGGAGACTAGAGAAGTACTGATAAGAATTTATTTCTCCTTTTCAATGCAATTCCTGCTGTGTTCTGTTACTTCTTCTCACCTCCTGTCTTCCCTGGATCCTGGGTGCTTTCCTTCCTCCAGCCCAGCACTCCATATTTAGAAGAAGAAAAAAGATTTCACTGTTGGGAAGTTCTGTGAAGTAGATAGAATTTGTCAATGTCATGATCAATAAACAATGTGTAATGTACTTCTTGTCTCTTGGCATATAGTATTTACATTTGCTTAGTCATATCAAATGCAGAAGGTTAATTGAATGAGGACTTTTGACTGGCTGATTGTCAGGCTTCAACGACACTGCCATACCTTCCAACGGAATGAAGCCCGAAAGGTTGCTATGGTTGGGGGCGAGTGTTCCAGTCCTGGTAATCCCGGGATGGACCAGTGTCGATGAAGATTGACAGCTCCAGGCACAATGCCTCTCCCATTTTTGTCACAACCAGCTGGGTGGAGTTTCAGACTGGCTGATCAGCTGTTCGGCGTTTCGTGTTTTATGCAGAGGGACTTTTGGCTTTGTAACACCTCATTTATCAGCTGCATAAATACAGCTGAAGCTCCTTGTAACCCGAATGGCATCACGTTATCATTATAACTACCAAGTGGACAATTAAACATTGTCTTCCATTCGTCTCCTTCTCAAATTTGTACTCTATAATACACTTCTCGTAGATCCAGTTTCATCAAATTCCAACGGAAGCTGACACTGATGGTATGTTTTTCTGTTCTTCTTCTGTTATTACAGATCACTCTTCTCTAACAGTTCTTTTGCTCTGAAATAATTGCACAATCCTCACGATGGAGAAACATCTAGTATTTTAAGAAGCAAATTCAAATAACAAGAGAAGAGTTGGTTGTTAATGCATTCAGATTTTTCTATTTATTTTTAATTTTCCAGGAGACTGGAAAAATACGACTTGTTGACCAAAGACTAATTGCTGATTTGGCACATGTTTTGTTTACTCTTTCATTATTTGTGTTGTGTGATTGCTAAAGCTACCTTATTAATACCATGGCATTCATGTTTTGCTCTTTCATCACTGAAAAAAAAGAAAGGTTGAAAAGCATATGAACCAGAGAGAGAGTCAGAGAGTCAAATATGGAATATGGGTAACATTTTCAACACATTGAACTTCTTTCTAAACATATCCATCAAAAATATTTTTGCCTTAAGGTAAAGAGGTTGACAAGACCACCAAAATTTATGTTGTTTTTCTTTTATTTATTTTTTTGACGAGAGTTGATGCAAGTGATATTTTTTGCATTATTTGATTTTTTTTTTCATGACCACGAACATCTTTCCTTTCTAAAACAGAAGCCTGATCCATGCTTTGCCTGTCATTCTCCATCAGAACCAAGTTCTGCACTACAGCAAAACAGTCAACAGCTGTTTGTATTTTCATTAAATCTGAAATGGAAGCACTGCTATTCAGTCAACACTGAGTAGCTTTCTGGGATGTACTGATAGAAGCCAATGAGGCATAGAAGCCACAGGAAAGGTAGCAGAGAAAAACTAGAGTTGGAACATTGTGGATGAATATAATAAAGGCAGTGTGTCTGAACCTGGTTTGCTGATCCTTTTGCAACAATGATTTGAGGTTGATACCAAGAAGGCTGCAACCCCAGCTATTATTTAAGCTTCTCCTACCCTGTGCTCATGCTAGTTTGATTATAAACTGGCTTAATGAAATCCTGTCTGGACCAAGATTATCTATCTATCTATCTATCTATCTATCTATCTATCTATCTATCTATCTATCTATCTATCTACCTATCTATCTATCAAACTCGCACATCTCACATACAGAGTATCTCTGGGCAGTTAATAATTAAAGTTTGCAAATTATTCAGTTTGGAATTGAAAACCCACTTCCTCCTAGTGGATAATTTCCACACCACAAGTTGTGCTGTACTCTTCTATCTTTCCATTCAGGCTAAGCAATGGCTAAGTTTCATCCAAAGCTGAAGGAAGGAGGATTCTTTATGGGCATACTGTATATCCTTTTATAATTGATATAATGAATACATGGACAGATGTGCAAACAAAACTAAACTGAACTTGATATGCAAAGTTCCAAACAAATGCACATAGGTGCAGTCATAGCAACTATTGACTGAGATGGGCAACAATAGAAATTGAATGAATGAATGAATGAAATGAAATGAATAAATAAATGAAAGAAATAAAGAAATGCAACCCAGTTTTAAAATATTCTTTCTTTCATTGACTCTATTTTTCCTGAATAATACTTGTGCTGTCCCAGCCACTCGATGGGAATTGGATAGTTACTTAGGAATTATGAACTGGCCCCTTAAGGGAAGGCATCATGGTAAATGTAGTTAAAGGTATCCTGGGAAATGTAGTCCATGTCACGTGCCCACATCTGTAATCCCGATTGGTCACTATTTTGACCCTCGATGGGTTGGGGGAGTTTCCCTCACTTTTGCCTGAACTCCCTCACTCATGGGAGCTGCTTTCTATTGCTATGAGATGGCTTAGGAGATCACCATCTTTTACTTTTCTGTATCCTGTACAGAGGTGGATTTGTAAACTGTACAGTTGCAGATAGATAACTCAACAAGACGTCCATAACATTTATTGGTTCATCAGGTATCCTCATAACTCACGTTTGTAACGAAGTTCTTCTTTAATGACCAATCCTTTGTATATCTGCCTTGTAGTAAAAGATGGTTATCTCCTAACCCATCTTGTAGCAATAGAAAGCAGCTCCAATGAGTTAGGGAGTTCAGGCAAAAGTGAGGGAAACTCCCCCAACCCATCGAGGGTCGAATTAGTGACCAATCGGGATTACAGATGTGGCCACATGACATGGACTACATTTCCCAAGATATCTTTAACTATATTTACCATGATGCTTTCCCTTAAGGGGACAGCTCATAATTCCTAAGTAACTATCCAATTCCAATCGAGTGGCTGGGACAGCACAATACTAGTTGCAGGTTCTATTACAGTAATATTTCCTTCCTACTATCATAATTGTAACACTTGTGTTAATGTTCAGAACATCTCCTCTTCAAACTCCAGGAAAACCATTTTTATTACTATATTTCTCTCCCTGAGCTATGTACTCTTTTTATCAGGCTTTTGTTTTAATGAAACCCCATATGTAGCATTTAACCATTTTTCCAGGCACTTGGGACTGATAGAATGATTAAAGTAGTAAGAAAGCTGTAATAAATTCAATAAAATAATAAACAAACAGATATGTTGGATGCTCAGAAACAAAACACTAATAATTGGGGGGGGAAACACCCATATTTTGAAGAATCCTGTTTGATTTCAAACTGGGGATACACTGCATGTTAAGACAAGTGTTGTAGGCAATGTGTTAATAAGGAAAACCTGCTGTAACAGAATCTGCAGCTGGTGTTATTCAGAAAAAGAAAATAAAATGTGGTTGGGGGCATTCCAGTCCCTGCCAAATAGCTTAATTCAGGTGCAGAATTTGGCCTACAAGAAAATTAAGTGCAGCAGGGAAACCAGACAGCAATGCTTGAGCCAACAGAAGGTAGAAAATGTTTCTTTCGAGCAGAACAGAAAATTGTGCCCTTGTTTTATATATTTTGATTTTGTTTCTTAAATGAAGAGTTCGTCTTTGTGAAATGTCATTCTGTTACTTTCAGCCCGATTTAAGCTTTTTGGGGGGATGGGGGCGGGTGTCACAGACCAACAAATAAAACAACATAATCCCAATTAATTAGGATTTTTAAAAAATAAAGTAATTTTAAAATGTCTAAGAAAGATTACAAGGTATATTTCAATGTATTGCACAAATGATCAAACAGTAGTTAGGTGTGAAAGAAATCAAATCAGCCCTCTTGTAAGGTACACTTGCAAATAAACCAAGAATTTTAGGTGCAAAAAGGTATTCCAAAAATAAGGTTTGCCTTAACCATGGGTCGGGTTTTTTAAAAAATAAATTTTATTAAGTTTCCAAATTTTAAAAACATAAAATAAAACTGTACATTGTTATCAACATCAAGACATCTTTTACATCTCCTCACATTTTTCAGTATATGTATTTACTTATTCCTTTACCATTACATCTTACTCTTACTATAAATCAATATCTTTTATCCTTACATCTCAATCTTCTCCATGGTATATTCACATATTTACATATTCCCTCATTCTTTTCCTAATTGCCATTTTATTTTATTTTTATTTCTAAACCACTCATACCAGGCATACCAGGCCCTATAATAAATTGAATCTTCTCTGTCTTTTGTCTTCATCGTTAGCCTGTCTAATAGGTCTTTGTAATTCCTCTTTTTTCTCAGATCCATTGCATTTGGGTAGATCTGTGCTTCCATAGTTGGCAACCAATTCGGTATTTTAGTATAATGATTTTTTTAATCTTGTTCCATATCCGAATTAATGTCTAATCATATGTTTCTGAAAATATGCATGCTGTTTACATTTCCCATCCCATAGGAAATTATGCCACCCTCTCTGCAAGTCATGACACTCTAACGTCAATACTCTTCTATTTTCCAGGTTGATCCAATCTTTAATCCATACCATAGCCTGATAATATATTTCCCAGTCAGGGAGTCCAAAGCTACCCCTTTCTTTTGTCCTGCAACAATTTCATTTTTATCTGTTAGGTTCTGAGCATGGGCGCAAGGAGCGAAGACAAGGCAGTGAACAGTGAACTTCAACTCTTTATTGAACATAGTGAACAGAGCAAAACCGTAGGGCAGCAGCAGCCCTTTTATAGGGTAGGCTGCTGACCTATTAGCCAATGAGAAACATGGAAGTGTTAAACCCTTGAACCAATGAGAGTTGGCCCGTTAACATCCAATCAGATTTCCCAGAAAGGACCAATCCGATATCGCTATTATTGGCCAATCAGAAGTGCAGGATTAGAACCTTGCTTTTTCTTAAGGTTGTTAAAACTTTATTAAACGCCTTTATTAGTTCATAACACCCCTTCCCCCTAGGTTCCGTTTAAGGGGTGCGGTGACGTAATCCTGTAGATATGCAGGTTGTTTTAACTGTCTATTAGATTTGCGCTGTCCCACCGGTTCCTGTCTGTAGTCCGGTTTCGGCGGGACGTTTTTTGATATATCTGGTACAGGCGGTTCCGCATCCTCACTGGACGACTCGGTGCCACTAATTCTATCGTTGCTGTCCTCCGATCTCTGCGGGATCGCTTCCATTGAGGTATTCCTCTGTGGCAAGGCCAACCCTCTCCCTGATTCTTCTTCATATAACGTGCCCGACTGCTGACTTCCTTCGATTCCGCTTTCCACCATCTCGAATTCGGTTTCTTCGACATCCCCTCCCCCCTCAGTTTGAGAGTCACAGGAGTCACAGGAACTGGGTTGTAGCCTAGAGCGAAGCTGATCTATATGGCGTTTCCATATTTTTCCGTCCCATGTTTGCACACGGTACGATCTGGGCCCGGTGGTTTGAGTTATGGTTGCTTCGACCCATAATGGTTCGCCAGAAAGGTTTTTAGCGAAAACTAAGTCGCCTACCATGAACTCGCGGCATTTTCCATTAGATCCATAGGGTTTCTCTGGCGCGTAGGACGGGTGGAGCCAGTCGAGGTGGGAACGGAGCTTGCGTCCCATCAACAGTTCAGCTGGAGTCTTGTTGGTGACGCTGTGCAGGGTGATGTGTTGGAGTAGGAGTATTCTGTTTAGTTTGTCATCAATGTCCCCATAGTCCATTTTGTGGAGAGTTTTTTTAACAAATTGGACCATGCGCTCGGCCCTGCCAGTTAGCTGCAGGGTGCGCTGGCGAAGTTAGCGCATGGCAGATACCCCGGTCTGCTAAGTATTGTTCAAACACCAGGGCGGTGAACTGGGGTCCATTGTCGGAGACCAGAACGTCTGGCAGCCCATGCGTTGCGAATAGCCTATTCAATTTTCAGATGAAGGAATCGGTTGTAGGAGTCTTCATTTTGTGCATCTCGAGCCAGTTGGAATAGGCATCCACTGTTAGGAGAAACGCATGTCCCTTAGTAGGTCCCGCAAAGTCAACATGGATGCGGGACCACGGCCCCTGGGGTTTTCCCACTCCATTGGAGTTGCTCTAGGTGGGGCACTGCTGACTTCTTGACACTTTAGACAAGTCTTTACCCAGGCTTCGATCTGCTTGTCGTTGCCCGGCCACCACGCGAAGCTTCATGTGAGCGCTTTCATATGCACAATGCCAGGGTGACCGTCATGCAATGTTTTCAAAACTGCTCGTTGTAACCGCTCTGGGATGACGACTCTGTCTCCCCATAGGATGCAGCCTTTTTGCGAAAAAAGTTCTGTTTGCCGGTTTCTGAAAGGGGTGAAGTCGTCAGGGGTTTGTTCTACTGGCCATCCTTGTTTGACCCAGCTGAGAACTCGCGCCAGGACAGGATCTTGTTTCGATTTGATAGCGATGTCTCTGGCTGTTAGCGGCGGTGAATGTAGTGTTTCAATCTGGAGTGTCATAAGGGTTGGAGCTGGGTCGTCGATAGTTTCCAGAAGTGGGGCATGGCTCAATGCATCAGTGTGGGGAATGGCTTTCCCCAGGCGATGTTGTAATTTATAGTTGTACGCAGCTAAGAACTCCGACCATCGAGTCATTCTAGGTGACAATATATAGGGGGTTGGCTTGTCTCCTGCTATAATCCCTAGCAAAGGTTTGTGATTGGTAATAAGAGTAAAAACTCGTCCATACACATATTCATGAAACCGTTTCACAGCAGATACAACAGCAAGAGCCTCTTTGTCAATTTGGCTATAGTTACGTTCAGCCCTCGATAGGGTCCTTGAAAAATAGGCAATAGGGGCCTCACTACCATTTGGTAACACATGACTCAAGATGGCTCCTACTCCAAACGGTGACATGTCACATGTAATTGTTAAAGGCAAAGTCTCGTTATACTGCATTAAAACAGCATCGGAGGTTAGTAAGTTTTTCACTTGTCAGAATGCGTGCTCCTCTCGGTGTCCCCAGACCCAGGTGGCTTTTTTGTCAAGAAGTCTATGTAGGGGCTCAGCTATAGTCGCTTTCTGGGGCAAGAAGATGTTGTAAAAGTTAATGAGCCCAAGGAAAGTTTGGAGGTCAGTCTTATTCCTGGGTCTTGGGGCATTTTTGATTGCTTTTAGTTTGCTATTAGTGGGGTGAATGCCTTGCTTATCGATTAGGTACCCCAGGAACTCTACTTTATCTGTACACAGTTGACATTTATTTTTTTTAACCTTAAGGCCAGAGTCTTTCAATTTCTGGAGAACCATTTTAAGACGCTTTTCTAGTACTTCTCTATTTGGGGCCGCAATTAAAACATCATCAAAGTATGGCACGACCCCCTTGATCCCTTGCAAGAGCCTCTCCATCAGACTTTGAAAAATCCCTGGGGCTACGCTCACTCCAAATTGGAGTCGGTTGCATTTAAAGGTGCCTCGATGCGTAATGATCATCTGTGCCTCTGCGGTTTTTTAATCTACAGGCAGTTGTTGGTAGGCCTGTGCTAAATCCAATTTAGCGAAGACTTTTCCGCCCCCCAGGGAATGGAAAAGGTGTTGCACCACCGGCACCAGGTAAGCGTTCTGTTGAAGGGCGTGATTAAGGGTGGCCCGGTAGTCCCCACAAATCCTTAATGATCCATCTGATTTGATGGGTGTTATGATTGGGGTTTCCCAAGGGCGTGGTCAGTTGGTTCTAAAACACCCTGGGCTATTAATTTATCGAGCTGCTCATCAATTTTTGGTTTAAGGGTGAAAGGCACCCGACTAGGCTTAAGGCAGATGGGGGCTACTTCAGGGTTAAGGTTAAATGATATCAGGGTCCCCTTTTACACACCTAGTTTTTCTGCAAAGACGTCCTGGAATTCCTGGATGAGGGCCTCCTCCCAGTCGTCGCTTCTGGTTTGGTGAATGCCGGCTACCTCGATCCCGAGTGGAGCGAACCATTGAAGGCCTAACAAACTAGGCCAGTCACAGTCGACAACGGTCAGTGGTAACGACATAGTACGATTTTTGAATGATACTTGGACTTGGCTGGATCCAACAACCGGAATTCGGTTCCCCTGATAATCTTTGAGTATGATTCTTTGGGCTTTGAGGTCTTGACGCCGGACAGCAGGGATTAATTGTTTAAGGGTCTTCTAGGAAACCATCGAGAGGGACGATCCTGAGTCGACTTCCATCACGCAAGGCTGGTTTTTGATGGTGACGTTCACTCGGATCTTCTTTGCATCTAACGATGAAGCGTGTCCGATTGTAATGTTGTAGTGTGCCTCTTCCCGTCTCGTTGAAATGGCCAGTGTTTTATTTCTGTAGGAGTGGTTGTTCCATTGGTGGTTCAAATGTTCTTGACTCACAGGATGATTCCATGTGGTCTGGTGGTAGTTGTTTCCCCTCTGAATTGGGCTGGATCCTTGCTTGCTTCTACAGACCTTTCAAATGTGGCCTCTTTTCCCACAGGAATGGCAGAGCGCGTCAAGAAATTTGCAGTCTGACCGTGGGTGGTTTGCCCCACAACTCGCGCATTGGTGCAGTAGTCTTTGATTCTGCTGGTTGCATTGGTCACGTTCAGACCGGAGCCGGTCCTCCTCATGACTTTCTGATGGCGATTCGAGGTCCTCGTGGTGGGTCGCTGTTGTGTGCCTCTCTAGGCAAGGTGAGGTATCGTTGGCGAGTTGACAGAGCGGTGCGTTGATGCGGCGTATTCGGGCAGCCGACTTCCTGGTTGCTTCTACTGCAGTAGCATCCTTGATGACATCAGCAAGATCGATGTCCCCTTTGGCCATGATCTTGCTCTGCGCAGTGTGGTCATCTAATCCCAGAACTATTCGGTCTCTCAGAGCTTCTTCGAGGTCTGTGAACCCACAGAGGCCTCCCAGGTTCCGGAGATCCACGATGAAATCTGCAACACTCTCTCCTTTCTGTTGGTCCCTCTGATAAAACTCATGTCTTCGGACAAGCTTCGGTACGGCGGGTGCATGTTGGTACAGCGGGTGCATAGTGGGCCCGTAGAAGGGGCACGAGGACGTCCCAGTCCATGGATTTCACCTCAGCCGGTTTCACTAGTGCCTTGGCCATCTTAAAGACAGCAGGCCTGCAATGGGTCAGGAACACTGCTCGCTTTTTCCCCGTAGTGGCATCCTTCAAGTTTTTGGTCTCCAGAAACATCTGGAACCGGTCTATGTACGAGTCCCAGTCTTCTTGTGCCGGGTCAAATGGAGCGGGTGGTATGGAGCCGCTGGACATGGTTTCCATTGTCGATGTGCCTTCAGCCACGTTCTCTGTTTGGTGCTCTGTGACTGTTCAATCAGCTCAGATGTCTCCGCATCCCATCCTCGTCGCCAGTGTTAGGTTCTGAGCATGGGCGCAAGGAGCGGAGACGAGGCAGTAAACAGTGAATTTCAACTCTTTATTGAACATAATGAACAGAGCAAAACTCTAGGGCAGCAGCAGCCCTTTTATAGGGTAGGCTGCTGACCTATTAGCCAATGAGAAACATAGAAGTGTTAAACCCTTGAACCAATGAGAGTTGGCCCGTTAACAGCCAATCAGATTTCCCAGAAAGGACCAATGTGATATCGCTATTATCGGCCAATCAGAAGTGCAGGATTAGAACCCTGCTTTTTCTTAAGATTGTTAAAGCTTTATTAAACGCCTTTATTAGTTCATAACATGATCCTAGCTTTTTTCTCATCCCAAACAAATTTACTTATTATTTGATCTAATTCTCTAAAAAAAGGTTTTGTCCAATCTTACTGATACAATTTGAAAAACATATAGCATTTTTGGTAGGGTAGACATTTTAATTGCCGCAATTTTCCCCAGTAGTGATAGCTGTAATTTCCCCCACATTTCCAATTCTTTTTTTATTTGTATTATTAATTTGTCATCGTTATCTTTTTTTATTGAAGAGCATCTTGCTGTTAACCAAATGCCAAAATATTTTACCTTTTTTACACTTTGCATTCCCAAATTTCCTTCTAATTCTTTTTTTTTTTTTTTTACTCCCATATCCTCTGGATCTTCCAGAAAAAATCTTTTAAATTTTTAGTCAATAATTTTGTTTTGTTTTTATTAATCTTAAGGCCTGCGACCTTGACAAATTCTTCTATTTCCTTTATTAATTTTACTCCCATATCCTCTGGATCTTCCAGAAAAAATACTATTGGCAAATGCCTGTATCTTATAATGATCCTTTTTAATTAAATTAATTTTAATTAAATTTGATTTCTACATTTTTCCTAATGTTTTCCAATAAGTTTTCTAAGGTAACAATAAAGAGAAGGGGTGACAGTGGGCATCCCTGCCTTATTCCCTTTGTGATCTTGAATGTTTCCATTCTGTCACCGTTCACCATTTACACTGGCCGTCTGTGTCACTAAACTGTCGAAATCAATTTAATAAATTTATTGCCAAATTGCATGTTTTTTAATTGTTGTATTATGAATTGCCAATTAAGATTGTCAAATGCCTTTTGTGCATCGAGGAAGACCATTGCCAATTGTTTTCCTTGGTTTGGTTTATAGTATTCTATTATATTCAATAGCATTCTGGTATTATTTTTAATTTGGTAAGAATCCATTTTGGTCACTATGAATGATCTGGGGGCTTGGTTGTGCTCAGGTTAGTCTTGGTTGCTGGGGGATTTGAGCTGGTGAGCTGTGATCTTGCTGTTTGGCTTCGAGTTCGTGGTCGTGCTGCATCTTCTTGGTGGGGGTCAGTTCGCTTCATGTATGGCTCAGAGGGGTTTGAAGTGGGTAGTGATGCAGCTGCAGCGCGTCTTCTGGTCCGTGGTCGTGTTTCATCTTGTGTGTGGGTGTGAGTCTGCTTTCTATGTGGAAGTATGGTGGTGGCATCTTGTGTGGCTCTCAGGGGTGTGGGTCTGGTGTCATTTTTCATGTTAGGTACTCGTCTGTTCATGAGGGCAGGTTTCCAAATGGCTGGTAGGCGGGAGGTATTATCTCGTTTATTCATGCTGTGTGGGTGTTTTTCTATCTCTATGGCTTCTCTGATTATTCTGCTGCTGAAGTGTTCGGTTTTGGCGATAGTTCTGGTATTTTTAAAGTCAATCTCATGTCCTGTGGTTTGAGGTGTTGGACCAGGGAAGAGGTCGGTTCTTCCTTTTTGATTGAGTTCTTATGTTCTTCAATGCGTGCACTTATTCTTCTGTTAGTTTGTCCAATGTATGTGTTGGGGCAGGCAGTGCAAGGGATTTCATATACTCCTTGATTTTTTAACTCGATTTAGGGTTTCTTAGGATGGTGGATATCTTTCTGTTTGTGCAGAATGCTGTCTTAATGTTGTATTTTTGGAGGATCTTGCTGATTTTGTCTGTAGTGCCTTTTATATATGGGAGGAGGGTTTTGCCATTCTCTTGTTCTCTGTCTTGGATTTTGGTTGGGGTTTCTTTTTGGATTAGGTGGGTGATCTTCTTTCTTTGGAATCCATTGGCTGTCAGCACGCCGGTGAGAGTGTGTAGTTCGGTCTCTACTACACACTCTCACCGGCATGCTGACAGCCAATGGATTCCAAAGAAAGAAGATCACCCACCTAATCCAAAAAGAAACCCCAACCAAAATCCAAGACAGAGAACAAGAGAATGGCAAAGCCCTCCTCCCATATATAAAAGGCACTACGGACAAAATCAGCAAGATCCTCCAAAAACACAACATTAAGACAGCATTCTGCACAAACAGAAAGATACCCACCATCCTAAGAAACCCTAAGGAGAGAATCGAGTTAGAAAATCAAGGAGTATACGAAATCCCTTGCGCTGCCTGCCCTACCACATACATTGGACAGACTAACAGAAGAATAGGTGCACGCATTGAAGAACATAAGAACTCAATCAAAAAGGAAGAACCGACCTCTTCCCTGGTCCAACACCTCAAAGCCACAGGACATGAGATTGACTTTAAAAATACCAAAACTATCGCCAAAACCGAACACTTCAGCAGCAGAATCATCAGAGAGGCCATAGAGATAGAAAAACGCCCACACAGCATGAATAAACGAGATAATACCTCCCGCCTACCAGCCATTTGGAAACCCGCCTTCATGAACAGACGCGTACCTAACATGAAGAATAACACCACACCCACACCCCTGAGAGCCACACAAGATGCCACCACCACACTTCCATGTAGAAAGCAGACTCATACCCACACAGAAGAAGAAACACGACCACGGACCAGAAGCCGCACTGCAGCTGCATCACTACCCACTTCAAACCGCTCTGAGCCATACATGAAGCGAACTGACCTCCACCATGAAGATGCAGCACGACCACGAACTCGAAGCCAAACAGCAAGATCACAGCTCACCAGCTCAAACCCTCCAGCAACTAAGACTAATCTGAGCACAATCAAACCCCCATCTGAACAGAACACGCCTCCACCCAATCAGAACACAGCCAAACCCCCCAACCAATCAGAACACAGCCAAACCCCCAACCAATGAGAACACACCCCCACCCAATCAGAACACAGCCAAGCCCCCACCCAATCAAGTCGCACCCCCACTAGCAGTTAAAAGGAAGAAGCAGCTGCAAGCTCACATCACTCTGAGAAGCACAGAGCTGAAGACCAAGCCTGAAGATGATGAATGAGACTTCATCAAAACATTGCCTAGATACTTCCAATCTTACGCGGGAGAAAACCCGAATAACCAAAGATCCACATACAAATACCCACGAGAACCTCAGAAAACAAATATATATATATATATATATATATATATATATATATATATATATATATATATATATATATATATATATATATATATATATGTTTTCTTAAGTTTTCGCGGGTACTTACATGTCTGGCATGCAGCTTTGTTCGGGTATTTTCCCACGTGGTGCTTTTAAAGTTGTAGCAACGTTTCAGCAGATGAGATTCTGCTGAAACGTTGCTACAACTTTAAAAGCACCACGTGGGAAAATACCCGAACAAAGCTGAATGCCAGATATATATATATATATATATATATATATATATATATATATATATATATATATATATATATATATATATATATATATATATATATTTGTTTTCTGAGGTTCTCGTGGGTATTTGTATGTGGATCTTTGGTTATTCTGTGCTTCTCAGAGCAAGCCTGAAGATGATGAATGAGACTTCATCGAAATGTTGCCTAGATACTTCCAATCTTACACGGGAGAAAACCCGAATAACCAAAGATATATATCTATATCTATATCTATATCTATATCTATATCTATATCTATATCTATATCTATATCTATATCTATATCTATATCTATATCTATATCTATATCTATATCTATATCTATATCTATATCTATATCTATCTATTTATTTGTTTTCTTAAGTTTTCACGGGTACTTACATGAATGGTATTCAGCTTTGTTCAGGTATTTTCCCGCGTAATTATAGTTGTGCTTTTAAAGTTGTAGCAATGTTTCAGGAGAATCTCATCTGCCATCATCAGTATTTTGTTCATCTGTGAGTCAGACTTTTACAGTTGTTTCAGTTTTCAAATGTGGGGCTAGCCTACTGCTGTGTCAGAATGGTTTTTTCTTCATCCTGATTGATTGGGAGTCTTGGTCTGTGTTTATTGGTCTTGGAGTTTGCTGTGTTCTGCTTGATTGGTGTTTCTAATATCTTCTGTCTGTTTTGTGGCTTTTTTTGTCTTGATTGGCTGGCAACATTGTGTTCCTGTATTGGAGGCTTTTAGTGCAGCTTGGCTCCAAGTAAATGGACGGCTTTCATTTGTTAGGAAGCTAGGTTTCATCTGGGTGCCTGGTTGGGGTGTGTTTGAGCTGGAGATATCAGGAGGGATCTGTTTGTGCCCAGGTGTTTGCCTGGCTTGTGTTGTGGAGATTTTTTTGTTTGTGAGTGCAGGCTTCCAAATAATTGACTCCACCAGACCTCCAACCAATGAGAACTCACCCCACCCAATCAGAACACAGCCAAGCCCCCACCCAATCAAGTCACACCCCCACTAGCAGTTAAAAGGAAGAAGCAGCTGCAAGCTCACATTATTCCGAGAAGCACAAAGCCAAAGGCACAAGCCTGAAAATGATGAATGAGACTTCATCGAAACATTGCCTAGATACTTCCAATTTTACATGGGAGAAAACCTGAATAACCAAAGATCCACATACAAATACCCGCTAAAACCTCAGAATATATACATACATATACTTATACATATACATACATACATACATACATACATACATACATACATATATTCTAAAGAGATAGATAGATAGATAGATAGATAGATAGATAGATAGATAGATAGATAGATAGATAGATAGATAGATAGATAGATTTTTTAAATATACACTTTTGAATTTATTGCTTAAAAATTATTCAACTTTCTTCTTTCTTCCATCTTCTTTTCCCTCTTCTTTTTCCCTTTTTTTCGTCACATTACTTTCCTCATTTCCTGTTTCCTCAGTCGTCTTTAACTACTTAGTCACTTTCCCTCTCAAATTGCACAGTCACAGCTTTCTATCAAAATGGTTCCACTCTCTGTTCAACTACAGTTCTCCATTAAAGTTCCAATTGTTCTCTCTAATGTCTCTTTTCTGCTCTACTAGTAATCAATCCAAATCATAGAAATTTTAAGTTTTTATTCACAGAGTCTCTATCTTTTCTTCTGCGGTGCTCTCTCTCAACTGTCAAGCTGTTCTGTTTCCTCCTCTCCCTTTTGCTTCACGATCCCCTGCCAATTAGTTGCTGTGTTCACTCTCTCCAGAGACTCCCTCTGTAAAAGTCTTTCACAGGGCTCTCTTCTCTCACCTCTCAAAAACTGTCCCAGTCTGCTCTTTCTTCTTCTGATGTCTTGCATTGATCCACTTTCCTGCTTCCTGCTCCGCCATAGATGCCAGGTTTCTTTCATGCCAGATTCAAAGGGCTTCTCCTCATCGCAGGGGGAGGTTGCTTTCCTCCACTCTGCTCCTAGGCTTCCCCTTCTAATTTGTGTGTCTCTCTAAGTTTCACAATGCCTCTGAGAGCTTCCAAGCACAAAAATTCGGATACAGGATTGCAGATATCGCTCTTCTGCTCCGCTCCGCTGTGATCTCACCACCGGAAGTCTGGATTGGGTTATTTTTAAATGTGTGCTGTATAAACTTGCATTTAGCCTCATCTGCTGAGGAGCTAACCCTTGAATTTTTATCAAAATACCATGAAAAATGGATAATCCATGGATTATCCACAAATAAGACAACTGTGAAAATTGAAACATATGAACATTTTGAGGGTTGGCTTGTCCAGGGGTGATGTGTTTTTTTGGTTAAAAATTCAAGGGTCAGTTTATTGGAGGATAAGCTTATCTACAAGTATATCGAATACCAAGCTCTCTATAAATGTTGCCTTATGAGGTGTTAGCTATACTATCCAGGATATGTCATCTGCAGATCTGATAAGCCTTCCTACATCTCTTTAGCAATTTTATTAATAGAAATGATAAAGCGTGGAAGGCTCAAGGTTGAACTATTTGGCACTCAGCTTAATAGCTCACTCAAGGAGCCATTTGTAGAACAGCCATTCTTGAGAATTCTTTTGAGAATGATTTCAAGCCATCTATAGATTCTATTAATTGGCATGGTGACTAGAGCTCACTTAATTGGCTTCCTAATCAGAATCTGTTGATAACTACATGCACATTAAGAAGTGCATTAGTCAGTTAACAGAAAGCCTTTTTGGGTTTACATAAACTATGATGTGTACAGGTTAGGCTGGGAGGTTGAAGATGCCCCACTCATTCAGGACAAATAATTCTAACATGACGTCAAAAAGTACTTAACCTTTTGCAATGCTATTCCATTTTGTTCTTTCTAAATAGCCAGAGGCCCATACAAGCAGGATATAGTCTATCAGCCTTCCAGTTCTGCCTTGTTAGGCATTTGACAATCTCTCCCTCTCCCTCCCTCCCTCCCTCCCTCCCTATCTCTCTCTCTCTCTTTTAGTCCAAAAAAAGACCAAAACAAAGAAAACTCAGAGGTTTTATTAAGTCCCATTGAATTTGAGGAAACTTATGCCTATTTAAACAAGATGAATTTGCTTTCTAAAGCAGTTTTATTTGCATTATCATAGGGTAGGTACTAATATTTTAACAAGTTAATTACTGTATTCTCTATACCGTAATATGGATCTGCCGCTATCTAGGATTGAGACACCAATCCTAAATAGCAGCAGATGTTTCTTTCCTGAGATGCAAAGAAAAAACATATGCTGCAAACTCTACATAGGCATAAGAACATCAGGGCATTTGGCCAGTAAATGCTAGCTCCATCCAGACATCCCAATGCTACCTCAAATTAGCAGGGGTGTCAAACTCCCGGCCTGTGGATTGGATATGTCATATGCTGACCACGCCCATGCCTGGCTTAGCGAAAGGGGGAAAAGTTCTGATATGTCACATCACACCATTGTGATGATGTGAGATTGACATCCCTGGATTAGAGGGTCATAAAAAAGGAGTGTATTTTACAAATTATTTTAGAACTTCTTAATTTCCCTATTGGTTGCATAATCAGCCAGATGTTTGGACTGAACATGTCATTTTTATCTACCTGTTAAGTACTTCCCAAGCATCCAAGACAGGCAGATGTTTTTTTTTTTTTTTTTTTTTGATGGCTAAAGATATCTCATAGAATATAAGCTGTTCCAAGTAAAACTGTCTTTTGCAATTTGACTGAAATTATCAGTGCCAGTGGTGTTCAAGTAGTGCTCAGAGATTTTTGGATTGCATCCAAGATGAAAAAATTTTTGCTTTCTTTTGCCACAGTCAGTCTACATTTTATTTTCAGGCCTTTGAATTTTGTGTTTTTATCCAATTCTTTCTCTTCTCTTCTGCTGTCTCCAGGTATTGAACATCTGCTATCCAGATATTTTTTCTTATTGACAAATGTTAAATCTGGACTATTTTGTGGCAGGTATCTGAAATCTAAAACCCTTGAGCATATTAGCTTCTTCATTTTCTATTACTTTGTGTATCTTGTGGTCCCCCGGTCCTTGCTTGAAGGCAAATAGTATCTCTTGCAGATAACCTAAAGGAGCATTGTTGTTACTTTGTCATGCTATTGTTTGTGGTCAATCTGTGTGATCAGCTAACTTAGAGGGATCTTTATTTCTTCAGCTTCTTTGCAGAGAATGATTGGGTTGCTTGTTGCGCATATAGTTTATCCGAAACCTATATTAAAATTCCGGGAAAGATTCAATACAGAAATCAAAGGCACAGATATTCTTATTCTTACTTCCACTTGCAATTTAGGGCAAAAAATAATGAAATAAAAGATATTTATGAATATCATACAAGTGATCATAAGCAATGTTAGAAATATTATAGAAACCAGTAGGTCTCTGAAAAAAGCCTTTTAATATTATCTGCATGTACTCTTTCCTTGACATAAATCAATATTGTATGAGCTAGTGGGCTACCATGCACAGTTTTTTCCCATGAATCTCCCTTTAGCAACTGCTTTCTTCCAAAGAGATTTATTTTCTGTGCTGCAAGCTGCCAGCTGAAATTGCCATGAAAAAGGTATGAGAACTCCTCAGGTGAACAGCTCGTGCAAGGAATTTCGAGATGGATTGGTTGCTACAGAGCGATTTTAAACTTTTAGAAGAAGGAATTACAGACGTGATAGACATTATGTTATGCAGCTCATAACATAAAAGAATTAATACTTTGGGTCCATTATTTGTTTAGAAGAAGCAGGGATGTGTGCTCCATCCAAATAAAGCAGAGCTGAATTATCTTCACATGTCAGAAAATTAATTAACTAATTGTTGATCGTCCCAAAGGTGCTTTTTCAAGAGGCAACTGGACTTTCTAGTTTTTCTTTCGCTTCTCATCCAAGAAGCTCAGAGCTGAAGAAGCTTTTGGATGAGAAGTGGAATGTCTTCAAAGAAAAACCAGAAAGTCCAATTCCCTTGTTGAAAAAAACAGCTTTGGGACAATCATGACCAGGATGACTGAGAATTTCCATAGACATTTAATTGTTGATCTGAATTTTTTGCCTTAGCCTCTTGGATTCCTTTTGCAATAGAGATTAATATATAACATATATAGTTCAGAAATAAATCCATGCAAAAGGAATAAACTCACAAATGAGCAGGCATTTTCTTTAAAAGAGTGTTCTGAAGTTGGATTTATATTCAAATCATGTAGCTGCTCAATAAATAGACATCATTGCACTTGAATGCTTTCCTCTTTTGCTTTATCTGAACAATGGTTAAGAAGCATCCCTACATTAGTGGATGAATGTTATCACTTTTCTGTTTCCAAACAATAAGCCTTTGATATGTAATCAACATTCTTTCGTATATATTTTTTTCTTATAGATTTTAGCTATATTCAATACCAGGGGAATTCTTTTATGGAATTTAGAGGGATTACTTTGCATCAACACAATAGCATCAATTTACAATTCCAGACCTCTGGCTTTCATGGCCTCCTTCTCTATATTGAACAGAAGCCAACAACAATGGACAACTTCGTTATTCAGCTTTCTGTCAAACATGGTATCTTAGAGGTAACACTTCAGATTATTCGTTTCTAAATTCTATAAGATTCTTCTTTATAAAGAGTTTTAGAAGTCTGTGTTTGCAGATTGGAAAGCATAATATTTACTGTCTAGAAATAACCAGATGTTACTTTTAACAATAACAACAAAATCCTTTTAGAGAATTCTCTTTGTAGGAATTATTTGAATGGGAGATAGAACAGATACTGATGTAGCAAAAATATAATATGCATCGGTTGGTATTCATGGCCTCTACCGAAAATGAAATGTAATAAATATGGTGCATTAAACCATGGGGCAAAAATATTAAGTACATCACAAAGGTATTAGCTATTTGTCACATAAACCTTGATGCAAACTTGATAGCATTAATCCTTAGGTTGTTTTATAAATTTGCTGTACAATAGAAAATGGATAGATAATATATTCATTATTCATCCTTTATTCTTAATGAAAAACATGAAACTGATTGTAGATACAGTGTAGTTATTTTGCAGAACAATGACTGAGTTTTTGCAACAAATTCTGAGAGCTATGAGAATAACTAAGAAACACCTTAGTTTCAAAGGCCTTTCCATTTATTGCTTAATATGCACATCACTCAAGAAATATATGGGTTACAGCAAAGAAATTGTTTGGCAGGAGTTTGAATGTTAAATGACTGATTTTAGTAAAACCAAAATAAATGTAATAATTATATTCATGTTGTAACCTGCCCAGAGTCTCTATAACAGTGAAATGGGTGGCCTACAAATTTATTCATAAAATACAATAATAAAAAAGAATAAGATATAAAAATAACAGCATTTTTGAGACTGACATTTCTGCATTTTTGCAAAACCTTAGTCATAGGAAATATTTATACTTGAGGTTAAAAAAACGTGGCCAAGATGCTCTTAATCTTTCACGGGAAAAGACCCAAACACACCTAGACCTACATTCCTCTACGAAAATATATATATGTATATCTATCTATCTGGTATTCAGCTTTTTTCAGGTATTTTCCCACATCGTTATAGTTGTGCTTTTAAAGTTGTAGCAATGTTTCGGCAGAATCTCATCTTCCATCATCAGGCTTCTGTATAGTGTTTGTCTGTGAATCAGACTTTCACAGACAAACTCAATACAGAAGCCTGATGATGCAGATGAGATTCTGCCGAAACATTGCTACAACTTTAAAAGCACAACTGTAATGACGTGGGAAAATACCCAAACAAAGCTGAATACCAGACATGTAAGTACCCGTGAAAACTTAAGAATATACATACATACATACATATATACATACATACATACATACATATATACATACATACATACATATATACACACACATATCCATATCCATATCCATGTATTTGTCATATGCTAAATAATAATTTTAAAATGTCTCAAATACAAAATTAAATAAGAGGTTAATAGAAATCATTTTTAAAACATTTTTTTTAAAGGACAAACACAAAGGCTTCTTCTTCCAGAAATCTTCCAAAAATCTAGAACAAGTGATGTTCATACAACAGAAGCAAATATGTAATAAAATCGGATTTTCCAAATGTTCCAATTCATATTGGAAAGGGCTTATGATTCTCTGAACCAATTTGACATCCATTTGATACAAAATTACCACCTTTCATTCATACATCTAGGACATAGCACAGAGGGCATCACCAAGTTGGATTGTTCTTGGTGCAGTAGATAAATCAGCTTTAAACCTCTTAAAAAGTAGCATCACTAATACCATGCATAATAGCAAATGGATAAATCCTCTGTAAATTAAATTGACTTATGTATGTATGGCAATCTTTGAAGTAAAGGGGAAATTATTCATGGATTTCTATTGGAAATGCTTTATGGACATGTTCACTTTTTCACTATTTTTATAAAGCCGGACTGTAAGGATAACAAGTATAATTCTGGCTTCCTTGTGAATTGGGATTTACCCTGCCTCTTTTTTCAGAATGGAAAAAAGATTTCATTCTGCCTAAAAATCCATATTTCATGACTCATGGAACACTTTTGTTCATATAAAGCCTAATGTTCTGACTTGTTCCAATTTGGCTAAGCCCGGATCAGAAATTTCTGACATCTCCAAATGTGACAAATCAATCTTTTGTTTCTTTTCATTTGTTCAGTACCAATTCAAATGCAATAGCGGAGATGAAATTAAAAAGATCAGTACTGATATCAGGGTGGATGATGGACAGAAGTATGAAGTGCACATTAGGTAAGTTTCGTGTTTTTCTATCACAATATTTAAATCTGTCTATAAGCATATTGGACCAATCGCTATATTGGCAGCCAAACCTAACTAATGAAATGAATAGGAAATTGGCCCTGATTGAAGTGAAGTAGATATGTTATATGCTATGATATTATTTTCATATTATTATTTCATTAAATAGTGGAGCAAACTAAGATAGAGGATTTGTTTGTATTCCAGAAGGCTTTCAGCAAGTTAAAGTTCTTCAAAAGAAACAAAATAGTTAATGCTATGTTGGTAGAGATACAATAATTTTAGAAAAGAATGCCGATTAAAAGCTAGATAGAACTATGCTTGATCTGTAGGAGCTTCGTATAGTGTCACAAGAAACCGTGATTAGAAATCTGGTCTTCTGCTGCAGGTTGAGAGAATATAGAATGGTAGTGGTGGTGGGCAAGAGACTGTGGGCCCAACTTTATAATTTCTTGATTTAATTTCTTCTTGGGAGTGAAGGAAACCATATTCCTTCCTGTGACAATTTTGAAACTTACATCTGCCTTTGGATAACTTTTCATGTGCTATTTGTGTATCCCAAAGTAAGGTTGTATATGTTGATGGTACATGAGACACATAAATGAGTTTGTGTGGAAGTTCTGTCAGTTATTCCTGATGTTTACCTATCAAAAAAGTATCAGAATAAATAAAGCTATGCAACAAGTTTTATTATCATAATAGCCAAACTAATCAAAAGTACATGACTTGAATATATATCCTTTGATGAATTCTAGAAATATTAAACAGTTCAGTTCAATGAAGAATGATGTGATGTGACCCATGCCTATTAAAACAACTCCTTACCCTTTGAAGTTCACTGTTTCCTATTGTCATTTGCCACGGCTCTGCTCCATGTTTTTTCACCAGCCAAAGCAGAAGTTTTGAAACTTTTGTTCTGGTATTGAACAAATGGAATGCATCTAATTTGAGAAATCATAGTTTGATTAAAGTCTAGTAGGCTTCCCTCCCAACCTATTACCTATAGCAGTTGCTTCACTGCAACTAAAATGTATTGCTCCCTGATGATGATCGCTGATGAACAGTACATAATAACAGAGTTGGAAGAGACCTTGGAGGTCTTCTAGTCCAACCTCCTGCTCAGTCAGGAAACTCTATACCAGGGTGTCAAACTCACATCGTCACAGTGGTATCACATGATGTGTCAGGACTTTTTCCCCCTTTGCTAAACTGTGCATGAGTATGGCCAGCGTGTGATGCATCCAGCCCACGGGCTAAGAATTTGACAGTCCTGTTCTATAGCATTTCAGACAAATGGTTGTCCAATCCCTTCTTAAAAATTTCCAGTGCTGGAATATTCTCAACTTCTGGAGGCAAGTTGTTCCACTGATTAATTGTTCTAAATGTCAGGAAATTTCTCCTTATTTTTAAGTTGCTTCTCTCCTTGATTAGTTTCCATCCATTGCTCAGGTGCTTTGGAGAATAGTTTGACTCCCTCTTCTTTGTGGCAGCCGCTGAAATATTGGAACACTGCTATCATGGCACTCCTAGTCCTTCTTTTCATCAAACTATATATATCCAATTCCAGCAACTCTTATTTATATATACTTAGCCTCCAATCTCCTAATCATTCTTGTTGCTCTTCTCTGCACCCTTTCTAGAGTCTCAATATCTTTTTTATATCATGGTGACCAAAATTGGATGCAGTATTCCAAATGTGGTCTTACCAACACATAAAGTAGTATTAACACTTGATATGATCTTGATTCTAGGTTAATGAAGCCTGGAACTGTATTCGCTTTTTATCTAGTTTGGATAATGAAACATCTGTAAGAAAATCACTAAGCTCAGAGAGCATGAGGGACCCCTCATTTCAACCCTGAGCTACAAATAGATGTCTGCATGGGGAACTATTCAGAGTTATCTCTCTGGGAAGATAGTTGTCTGATGAGTGAAGATGTGTAACTCCAAGATATATTCAGAGGAAATAGTCAATTCTTCTTCCACGTAAAGCAACCCTTAGATTATCCCAGAGCAAGTCAAAATCTGACCAGAGTGTCAGTTAATGGCTTTTTCCAAATCACAATTTAAACAAAACATTTGTGTTGGTAAGTTTGATGATATGATGAATAATTGTAGTTCCAAATATGCATGTAAGAGGAGAGTTAGATGTTTACTGTATCTCGTCATTTCTAGTGATGTTTTATCTGGCCATTTTTTAAATTTCAAATGCATAATGAATATTTAGCAAGCAATGAAACAGTACTTAAGCATGGTATTGTTGTCTGTACACTGTAAATGGAAGGCTAAATATGAGAACATATTTGTCTAAGACTGTCTAATGCATTGTGTCAGAAGTGAAGTTTGTAAAGTCATGGTTCACAGCTAGTTGGTTAGCCCTTGTATTACTTATGTGGCATCCATGCAATGACTGACACATCATTGAGATATAAGCATATTTAAATTGGTACCTTTCCATAATTAAGCAGTGGTTTAAATGGATTGGTATAGAAGAAAAATAAATGAAAGCAAACATATTCAGGGTATGCACCAAGGTCAAATAAGGGCAATCAGGAAAGATAGATAGCTGGTATCGAAAAGACAGAGATTGCTGAGAGCAGCTGGTTATTTCAGATTATAACATGACATGGAAATTTATTCTACATTTCTGGTATTGTTTTTATGGAACTACAGGAAAATGATAGTGCATTATTCAATTTGATATGCATTGTCATATTTGTGAATTGAATTCAATAGTGTCTGGCCTTTAAATGTACCAATACACAGAAGAATTTACAATGAAAAGTCCTCCACATTCATGATTAACTAAGACACACTTAATTCTCATATGCCTGTTTCTATATTTTCAATTGAGTTGTTCAACCTGTAAACATATCCAAAACACCTTCCTCCTCCTATTATATAACCCTACAACAACAATCCTGTGAAGTGAGTTCGACTGAGAAAGAGAGAGTGACTCACCCAAAATCATCCAATCAGCTTTTATATCCAAGGTGAGACTAGAATTCATAATCTTCTGATTTGTATCCTGATGCCTTAACCATTGGACTTTCTTGAAGATATTTTGAATTTTCCAATGTGTCCCTTTAAGGTTTGAAGATAAAACAATGGTAATACATTCAGGCAGATTAGAGAAAAGAACTATGGATATTAATTTGGATTCAGTATATATTCCCTTGACCTGTCTATCACATATTTGTGGAGAAATGCTCCCCAAACTATGTGTTCTAGGGTACATCTGCTGCAGCCATTATCATGGCATATACATTCCTGAAGCTACTCCTAAAATCAGCTTCTACTGATTTTCAGATTAAAGTTATGCCCGTTCACCCTCACAGAAAATACTGGTTTACTTACCTAGGAAAAGAGAGAAACAATAGGTCTCTGGGAGTTCATGTTGTGTAATGCATAACATGTTGGTCTTTTGACCCAAGTTTATATGCAGCACCTTAATCACGACCTTATACACTTGTGTTAAGCCCTGGAGCTTAAAGGGCTGCTTTGGACCAATCACTCTCTCTCAAACTATTCATAAGGTTGTTATAACAGAGATATCGAAATATTGCAGATAACATTGCAGAGAGCTCCATGTAAGCTTCCTTCTTAGAGAAAAGGCAGGCCATAAACTTAATAAATAAATAATAAAATAAATGACAATAAGCAAGATCTCACTATCACTGAAGATGCTATTTCTGCCGGCAATTCAAGTGCTTTCCTTTTTTCATGCAAATGCTTCTTGGAAGCATGTGAGAGTCTAAGGATACATTTTGTATAGGAGGGATGATGGAAGCCAGAGATATTTTGTAGTTTATTACCAGTCTTTCTTTAGCCCCATTTAACTTTTCCTTTATTGCTAACCATGATTCATTTTGTCCTTATTTCATAAATGTTTCCACTCCTGATCACTCTAACAATTGCTGTTTTTTTCCACTTGGTTGGAAAACTAAAATGATGATCTGCTCTGCATTGAAGCTCACCTCATTAGAGAATAATAATAATAATGCACAGAAGCAAGGGAGTAACAATAATCACAGTTTATAGATTCCACTGAAAGAATCCCTTTACAAATACAAATATACCAGTCTGAATTTTGGGCCACTCCTTGAACAGTTCCTTCAAAATAGGTGGAATCAACCTCTCACACGATGAATTTGCCACTCTATGGATCCAATCACACATCTTCCTGCATGGGATTAAACTATCCAAACAAGAAGGATATTGATCTAATAAACAGGTGATCAAATTAACAATCATGTCTACTTTCTCAGGAATCAGAGGATCAGATACTTTCTAGATATGGAACAGGACCCTAATTTGACCTATTTGATATAATTTATTTACTTGGACTGTAACACAGAGAAAAGAAAACCAGGTTATCTGAGGACTGTCTTTTTCCAAGAGTTTCTACCTGTCCAGTCCTATCCATAGACTGGACATGTTACAGATCCTGTCAGCCAAAGAGTTTTGACTGGAAGGAACTAGAAGATGGGCCTTCTCTGCTGTAGCCTCTGCCTTGTGGAATATTTTCCTTTCAAAAATTGGAATGGCCCCATTTCAGCTTTTCGCAAACTTCAAAACTTGACTGTGTACCCAGATCTTGGGCTCATAATGTGTCAAGGGCCCTGTTACTTGGCATTACTGATAGTTGACTAATAGTTAATAATCATTATTGTACTTATTTATTTTGTAAATGTTTTTATTGTTTTACTGTTTTTTAAATTGTTTTAATTTTAGAATTGTAAGCCATCTAGAGTCATTTGGTTGAGTTGGAAACTATGGTAATCAAATCAATAATAATTAATACAATCTATAAATAATACTTAATTCATCTAAACTTTCCCAGGTTTTGTCCTTACAGCTGCTATTTTATTTACAATTGATAATGTACATGAAGTTGAAATTCAGTCATATGCCAATTTTGATGTTATTTGGTTTTATAGTTTCCATTCAGTACTTTTTTTTTTTTCATGAACTATGTTGCTCCAAAATCATCTTTTGAGTTCTTAGTATTATGTGGGAAGGGGGAAAAGGTACATGTGTTTTATTTCCCTTAAGTCATTTTTGAAAAAGATCCCTGGAGTTGAGAAGAACAGGCAGTTAGTTTCTCTACAAAATTAATTGAACAAGATGACTGTAATTATATCTAATTGATTGTAATTTAATTAATAACAATTTAATCATACTCATTAGTTGATCATAACCATTGTTTTATAGCTTTTCAAAGATAACAGCTTGATGGGGCTATTATACAATATTTTGACACAAATCACCAAATAGATGGCTAATCAGTAGCATCAAAAGACAAGTTTGAATTGAAATCAACATCATCAGAAACCTTCAAAACAATGCACTCTTTTCCATTCAAAAACTTCATACACAAGAAGCACAAAGCTTCATTCACATTCGCAGATCAAGCCTTCTCTTAGCTCACTAGAGAAGGCTCAGTTTGCATAACTCTAAAAATAGGAAATTCTGTTTGAATATTAATGTAAATTTAAAAATCATTAAGTCAGTTCTACAATTTCATAATTTTATTTTGGCATGATGAAAATACTCTGAAAATGGTAACAACAACAACAATAATAATGCCAACATCTTAGAGTTAGTCTAAAAGTTGAGAGCAAAAATTGGAAGAAGAAATAGCATTATGCTGATGACCTTGTCCTGATAGCTGTGCAAAGGATCTCCAAGTCCTAACCATAAAAGTTAAAGAGCAAAGTGAGATTTAAAAAAAATCTAGGCTTAAAGAGAAAGAACAAACTAATGACAACAGATTGAAGAACCAGCCTTAGAATTAACAATGAAGGTATCTTTTTGTTTGTTTATTTTTCATTTTTGAATCATCCATCTACCTCAAAGAGGGATTCTCTGTATAAATTCTTCCTTTTAGCATCAGCCATTAGCAGTAAAGGAACAAGTAATCAGTACATGTGCTACCAACTTGCACTTGGTGAGCAGCCATGAAAGCCTTGGAAAAGATATTCAAATGGTGTGATGCATCTATACTTACAAAGGTCAGAACTGTGCAAATTATGGTATTGCTTGTTACACTCTATGAAAGTTGGCTTTGAAAAAGCAATGTAGGAACAGTATTGACATTTTTGAACATTGATGTTGGAAAATACTTCTGAGAACACTGTGGACAGTCACAAAAACAAATGAATTATTGAATAAATTAACAGAGAATTCTTAGACAAGACACAAGTGACTGGGCTCAAATTATCCCAAGATGGACACATTTTGCAAAGAACGGGCTCTCTGGAGAAGGTACTAATGTTGGAAAAGATGGAAGGAAAGAGAAGTGAATGACCAACAGTTTGCTTTCCTCCCAAAAGTAAAGAGGTAAAGGAGTCTCTGTAGATTTTTACTCAGCTAATTGTTGCTGATTATAGGGATGGTGTTCATCTCTGTTTCAATGGCCATTGAGTCAGTGCTGTCCAAAGATGTTTCTGTGATCATGTGGCCATGACATCATGAAGCACTGTTACCTTCCCATCAAATTACTGCCTATTCATCTACTCGCATTTGCATGTTTTCAAACTACTAAGTTGACAGGAGCTAAGGCAAGGACGGGAACTCACACTGTCACATGATGCTCAGGTCTTGACCCGGGGCTATTGACTTTCCAGCTGACAAGCCCAGCCCCTTAACTAATGAGCCATTGTACCACCCCCTCTCAAAAGTGGAAAGCTATTAATTAAAATCAGACCCATATTGCCATCACGAGTTATTTATATTTTTCTATTAAAACTGAAGGTTGGGTTATTTGTATTTGTATGTAAGGCATATAGAAAGAACTCATATAATTCAATGGCTTAGTTCCCATTTTTAGTATATAGAAAGTGCTAACTTCAATAGCAAGCAGTCTCCATGAAAAAGGACCCTAAATGACCCTGAAGTGACACTTTCTACAAAAACAGAATATTAAGCTAGATGAACCTAGGCCCTGACTCAGTGGATGTCACTTTGATAACCATTACTAGTTTTGGGTAGCTCAAGAGCAGTCACACTTGTTCTATTAGCCCTTGTTATTCCTTATGCTAATGTGCTACTTCCCATAACTTTCACTTGCAAATCTAGTGACAGCTACAGTGGCAAAGACCTAAACTCTTAACCTTCTATTTCTGGGCGAGTGCAGTTCCATCCAAAAGAGTATCACCTGACTTTGTTTTTTTTTTCCTATTTAAGTCATTTAAATGACCACCTGATTGAAATGTGACATTGGGAAGTAAGAAAAAGAAACCAAAATCAACAAATCAAACAAAAAAACATCAGGTATCATTAAAACCTAATAGTTTTGATTCAGCTTTCTCATTATATAATACACTACTATATTGTCAGGATATAATTTTAGCTTGCTTTCCTTCCAACTCATCATGAATCATAAGCAATGTTCAAAGGTGCTATGTATTTCTTAGATTGAAATGGTAAAGAGCAGCAGAACCAGGTGTTGTCAGCATATTGATGGAACTCCACTCCAAATCTCCCATCTTTACCCATTAAGATATTCAAGCTGAAAGAATGTGTAATATTTAGAACAGGTAGTTTCCAAGGCTCCTCCCAGGAGTCTAGAACAACTCACCAATAACTCACTGCTGCCAGCTCGCTATGGGAAAACTCACTGCAAGACAACTCACTGCAGTATGATACAATTCAGTGCAAGTTAACTATATTGCTATCTGCCACTGTTTCCTCAACACTAGTGGCGGATAACAGTACAGTTATCTTGTGTTATCTGTGGTGAATTGTCCTGTGGTAATTTGGCTGTGTCAAATTGTCCTGCAGAGAGCATTGAGATATCCCATACTGAATTGTCTCACAATGAGTTGTCCCATGGCATGTTGGCCACAGCAAGTTGTCTCACCATAATAGAACCAGTGAAACCAAATGGAAAGATTCAGAATCAGATTATACGGCCATGGTGAGTTGTCCCATTTTTCTTCCCGGTGACTTGCTCCAATGAATCTAGATGAATCTTTACAACTATGTTTGGGATAAATAATGAAAGTTGGACATAACAAATATCCAACTGTTTCCTCTTCCCTTTCTCAACTTCTTGGTGATGGCAGTGTCATAGAATACAAAGAAGTTATGCAAACATAATAGAGTCAAAAAAAATAAATTCTCTTCATTATAACCACTGCTATAAAGTGGACTCACACATAATTGTTATGAAGGGTTCTACGCTTCTGTTCCCTGATGGACATTTAGTGAGGAATGAAGCTGATTTTTTAAAAAAATATTTAAATGCACATATGTGCAGAGACAAACACGTTATAGCAGAATCAAACAGCTTGACAGCTATAGCTAATCTCTAATATGTGGACAAACATACTATTTCTAATAATCATAGCAGAGAGATACTGAAAGATGTCGATTGGGAAAATGATTGTTTTGATTATGAATCTAAAATGCAGAAAAAGTCCCAAGTTGATTGAGAACATAAGAACACTGTTGTACAAAAGAAATCAAGCTGATTGTTGACTCTAGCCTAAAGTATTCTCCACTCAAACAAGCATACTTACAATCAATTATATCTAGCAGTATATTCAAATTCATATTTAAATATTATTTAAATGCAGATTTACATATTTTTAAAATTAGTTTAATATACCGGTAGAAACAGATTTATGAACATATATATGTGAAAATAATATAAGTCAGAAAGAAAGACCGATTTTTTCAATGCTAAGCATTTCAGCACAGATCTGATAACGTGCATTATTTAAACTGAAAGAGAAATCTAATTTATGTGTTACTTCAGCTAGGAAATGTGCAGTGACATAAAAATTCTTTTGAACTTTCTAAATATATCAAGTCAGGAAAAGGCCATACTGGCACTCTAGAAAGTATAGAAAGATATGCCCAAAGAATGTTCAATTACACCAGTAATAAATTTTCATAGTGAATGATGAAATATTAATACCAGGGACAACAATGATTAATGTACTCCGATGATGAAATATTACTGATGGACTATTATTGCTCCAATATTGTAGATGATGAATAACTTTTATAGATGGTAGGTAGTATGGGGTTCTCTCTTTTTATAATCCTATTGAAATTAGCATTTCAATTTAATTAAAATTATAGCCACTTAGGTTTTTTTAAGATTGTTGGATATGATGACCATAGTTAATAATATTACAAATGACTTCAACTGCACCAAACAATGAATTAGAAATAAATGCTATATGTGTCTACAAGAGAGTGACCAGTGCATTCAGGAAACAGGACCATATTCTTTCAGAGTCCAAAAAGGGAAAGAAATGTTCTTAGTAAGAGTAACATTTAACAAGCTTGGCAAGAAAGGCAACCTGATGTTTCATTATCTTTTAAATGATTTTTTCATAGAGTCTAAACTATATTGTCAGTACTTGCTGACAAATGCCATTAAATAGGACATTATGCACATGAGTTTGGAGATGCTTGCAAATGTTTTTGTTATGCTAAGTCATCCTTTCTCCCAATGGCGTATTAGCAGATCATCTGACCTTTCTATCCATCCAATTTTGAATGGCCCTGGGCGCTGAATACAGCTCCATTTGGACAGAGCTCATCACCCAGGTTATAATTAGAAGGCCAGTGTTTAATTATTATATTTATGGGAAGCACAAAAGATGAAGCTATACAATTACTGTTAGGGCACAGTTATTAGCAGCTTAACCCACAGGAGCACTTTAATTATTGTGCGTACATTTCGGTACTAAACGAGGAGAAGGAGGATGCCATCACTGTTCCCACAAAAAGTAAATGCATTGGGTGTAGAACAGAGGTGTTAAACTCAATGCCCAAGGGCTGGATTTGACCTGCGGGGTGCTTAGAACTGGCTCATGGAGCCACCCTGGAAATAGTGAAGGATTGGCCCATGGTGCCTCTGTCAGCAAAAATGGAGCTTGGGAGGGCTGCACACGGGTGTCCCCTGAGCTCCATTTTCACTGGCAGAGGGTTACAGGAGGCTGTTGCAGCTAAAAATGGAGCTCAGGAGCCCGTTTCTCTGGCAGAGCATTTGGGCCACCACAGGTGCCCCCAACACAAGTGACGTCGAACTGGCCATGTCCATCCTGGTGACAACCACTCCAGCCCCCTGAGGTCAAACACAACCCTGATGCAGCCCTCAATGAAATCAAGTTTAATAACCCTGGTGTAGAAGAAGGTTGATGGGATACTTATACCAGACATGAACTACTGGATAGTAGTATCTTCTGCAAACATTAAAGAATATTTTTTGAAGATTGTTATTTTAATTTATCCTCTCTTGGAAATGTTCAATCCAACCTTTTCAGAGGGTACAAAACTATACAAGCACATGGTGAAAAACTGCTCACTGGAATCCTGAATTGTTAACATCTTGTCCTACCAACAGAAAGCCCAAGGAAACAATTCCAGGATATTACTTGCTTGTAGGCAAATGCATACATAACAACTGTTATGCTGAAAACATCTCAGACAAATTGCTGTATCTTTTATCAAGTAGCAGTGGCCTGAAGCCAATATTTGGCTGTAAATCCCAGTATACATGGCCTGCAATAGGCAGCTCTGCTTCATTTCTATCAGCAGAGTTCTTCCCTGTGCTCCTGCCATTTCCTTGATATATGTCCTTGATTGATGTCCTCCAGCTTTTTTGCCTTCACCATCTCACATCTTTCTTCTTTTTGTGCATGCACAGAGCAGGTGGTTTTACACCTTCTTCTCCCTCCCTCATTCTATTCTTCTAGTTCCCCAATTCTGTCTCTGATGCTGATGTTCCTTCTCTCTTTCTCTCAATCCTTGTTTATTCTGCTCTTCAGCCCAAAATGTTTTTTTTAAAGATCAGCATAGATGCGAGGTTGGGAAAAAGGAGGAAAACTTAACCCAAGCACTATTTCTTAAATAACAAAATACACACTTTTAAACATGGATTCAAATTGCTTCCAGAAGGGAAGGAACTAGATATTCCTGGTTCCATCTCTCCCTTTTTTTGCAGTCTGATGGTTAATGGAAGAAGGAATGCTGTAATGCAGGGGTCTCCAACCATGATTGAGGAATTCAATCCCCAGAATTCCTCAGCCAACAAAGCTGGCTGGGGAATTCTAGGAGTTGAAGTCCAAAAAATCATAAAATTGCAAGATTGAAGGCCCCTGCTGTAGTGTATAAAGAAGCTGGTCTCTCAGCAGAACTGATGGAATAGTCTGCTTCACTTCTTTCTTTCAAAAGGTCTTTGATCTCTTGGTCAGATGTTATCAGTGCATATTCAGTCACATAAGATCTCAGTATCTGGAGAAAATCTTAAATCCCTAATGTATTTATTTATATCTACATATATGGATAGATGTCTATAATCCCCTACTTCAATTAACAAATGGATTGTTATACACTGCTCAAAAAAATAAAGGGAACACTTAAACAACACAATGTAACTCCAAGTCAATCACACTTCAGTGAAATCAAACTGTCCACTTAGGTAGCAACACTGATTGACAATCAATTTCACATGCTGTTGTGCAAATGGAATAGACAACAGGTGAAAAACATAGGCAGTTAGCAAGACATCCCCAGTAAAGGAGTGGTTCTTCAGGTGGTCACCACAGACCACTTCTCAGTTCCTATGCTTTCTGGCTGATGGTTTGGTCACGTTTGAATGCTGGTGGTGCTTTCACTCTAGTGGTAGCATGAGACGGAGCCTACAACCCATAGAAGTGGCTCAGGTAGTGCAGCTCATCCAGGATGGCACATCAATACGAGCTGTGGCAAGAAGGTTTGCTGTGTCTGTCAGCGTAGTGTCCAGAGCATGGAGGCGCTGCCAGGAGACAGGCTAGTACATCAGAAGACATGGAGGAGGCCGTAGGAGGGCAACAACCTAGCATCAGGACCGCTACCTCCACCTTTATGCAAGGAGGGATAGGAGGAGCACTGCCAGAGCCCTACAAAATGACCTCCAGCAGGCTACAAATGTGCCTGTGGCTGCTCAAATGGTCAGAAACAGACTCCATGAGGGTGGTATGAGGGCCCGACGTCCACAGGTGGGGGTTGTGCTTACAGCCCAACACCGTGCAGGACATTTGGCATTTGCAAGACAACACTAAGATTGGCAAATTCGCCACTGGTGCCCTGTGCTCTTCACAGATGAAAGCAGGTTCACACTGAGCACATGTGGCAGGGTCTGGAGACATCGTGGAGAATATTCTGCTGCCTGCAACATCCTCCAGCATGACCGGTTTGGCAGTAGGTCAGTAATGGTGTGGGGTGGCATTTCTTTAGGGAGCTGCACAGCCTTCCATGTGCTCGCCAGAGGTAGCCTGACTGCCATTAGGTACCGAGATGAGATCCTCAGACCCCACATATGCTGGTGCGGTTGGCCCTGGGTTCCTCCTAATTCAAGACAATGCTAGACGTCATGTGGCTGGAGTATGTCAGCAGTTCCTGCAAGACGAAGGCATTGATGCTATGGACTGGCCCACCCATTCCCCAGACCTGAATCCAATTGAGCACATCTGGGACACCATGTCTCACTCCATCCACCAATGCCACGTTGCACCACAGACTGTCCAGGAGTTGGGGGATGCTTTAGTCCAGGTGTGGGAGGAGATCCCTCAGGAGACCATCCGCCACCTCATCAGGAACATGCCCAAGCATTGTAGGGAGGTCATACAGGCACGTGGAGACACACTACTGAGCCTCATTTTGACTTTTTTAAGGACATTACATCAAAATTGGATCAGCCTATAGTGTTTTTTTCCACTTTAATTTTGAGTGTAACTCCAAATCCAGACCTCCATGGGTTGCTAAATTTGATTTCCATTGATAATTTCTGTGTGATTTTGTTGTCAGCATATTCAACTACGTAATGAACAAAGTATTTAATTAGAATATTTCATTCGTTCAGATCTAGGATGTCTTATTTTTGTGTTCCCTTTATTTTTTTGAGCAGTGTATTTTTATTTTGTTTACCTCCCAGCATTTCACTGGATAGATGGGCAGCTATATAAGATAGATATGCTCTTTTAAAATACCTTATACAAGTCAACACCTTACATAAGTGTAAGGTATTATGCAAATACATTCTCAGTGGTTTCAGTTAATTCCCAGCTGTCTTTTTCCCCACTTCCAATTCGTTGCATAAAACCTTCCATTCCTCTGCTTTGTTTTGACAAGGATGTTCTTTGGAAATAATCTGTTTAGAATTACATACGAATTTGTGCACAGGGCTAAAATAAGCAGTGGATAGGTGAAGTAAAAGTCAGTGGCACCATCAATTATTCATCTTTGACATAATGTACACCCTTTTTTTTCTGACTTCTCTCCCTTTCTTTCTGGCATCAGCACCACCATCTATCTGATTTGCAAATCATTCCCAAACTAACCCATATTCCCCCTCCCCTCAGTTTATCCTCTTCTTATACGATTCCATCATCTATTCTATATGGTGTTTCCATTCCCTAGAAAAAATCATTTTGTAAATGGCAAATCAAACATTTGTCTTCTGAGAAACCACAAAAGCCTCCTCTTATCCATGGGTCCAGCTCAGCTTTGCAGATGGCTTTGATTGATCAGTGGCAACAAACCAAGAGGAGGGGCTTCTTAACAAAGCTGTCTTTCAGAAATTTTTCTTCGAGTTGGGTCAATTGAAATGGAAATCAGAAGTGGAGGCATAGCAAGCTGTTTCTTCAGTGGAAAAAGTAGGTGGTTTCAAAGACAAGTTAGAACAAGAGGAACATGAGTCAGAGACGTTGCTTCCTCCTCTAATTTTTCAAAGATGACTAGAAGTTTGATGGCTTGGCATCTCCTGTTTGTGTTGTACGGTGAGGGCTGCTTTATTAACAGAGGAATGGTGACATCATTATGTGATAGGGTACACAATCATCGATGCAGCTTGTCTTCATCTTTTATCTCCTTTTGGCTTAAGAACTAATATATTATCTGCGATCTGAATAACTAACCTTTCAAAGTACTTTAGAAACGTTACCAACTGTTCAGTGATCATCTCTATTGGTTGTTGACCATCCAAAATATTTATTAAATAAAAGTGGAACTAAATGGAAATATTTAGAATCAGGCTGAATGGTGAAGAAGGATGTGTAAGCTTTAAATCTTAATTATAATGAGTCTAACAAATTAGCAGAAGTCCATTGCTTTAATTATTTTATTTTGGCACATGGCATTATATCTGGATGATTTTTACGTGAAGTACTTTGAGCAAAAGGACACTTAATCAATTTGCAGCCTTAAAAATAGCAATAACAATTCAGATGGCAAGTTTTCCATTGTAACAAAGTACTTTAAACTGTAAATTACTTTTTAACCTTTTGTAATATAAAATTGCAACGTTAATGGGAGATCAACTTCCTATTTTAGAAAAACTGTTCAAAACAAGAGAAAAAGGAGTGTGTGTGTGAGTTTTACAGTCATTTCCTCAGTCACCATTAAATTGCAATTAATTTAGAACTGGTATATTAAAGAATATCCATTCTTTTATGGACACATTGTAATGAGTTTGTCAAGGAACTCTTTCAGGTTGTTGAGCTCAGTTGTAAAACTTTGCTTTCCTTATCATCCTCCCAAATGTATGTAGGCAAGATTTGGAAACGTGTGAGGCTGTCATGACTGTCCTGGGAATTACTGTGAAAAGGTCCAGAATTGGCAATCCCGGGTCATCTCTCATTTGGCAACCAACAGGATCAATATTTGTAGGTGGCCTACCACATCACTACGCAACAAAGCAGGTAAGAGATTTTATCTTTTTTAAAAAATAAAGTTTTGTTTGGGTTTTCACACATACAAAATAGAAGTAAAACATATTTTTTGAAAATAGCATGGTCCCGGGCTGAATTTATTTATACAGACACAAAACTCAATTTCATGCTCCTTTTCGTGTTCAATTCCATATCTTATACTATTCTACATTTTCTACATAGTTTTTCCCCTCTTTTAATTTTCTCAATTTTATTTTGATTATCTCATTTCAATTCAAATCATTATATTTATACTTTTGTCTGTTCTGTTTCAATTTCATATTATCTTTTCTCATTAAACAAGTTTTCTCCTGTAGTTACTAATTGGAGTATGACACCTTTATATCTTTTAATTACATCAATTCAACTCTTATTTAAACTTCAATCTTAAGGTTATGACCTTCAATATAATACATAATACATAACTTCCAATCGAATTCTGCTTGGTACATTCTTTTTTTTTTGAAAAGAATTTTATTAATTTTCTACAAACAAGACAAACAAAACATTAAAACATCAACTCTCATATGTACATCCAGTGTGTCGGTTGGTTCATCAGTTTTGTGCATTCATTTTGTAGTCTCAATTACAATTATGTTACATAACAACTCATATTGTCAATCCAAACTTATATATCCTAATATCACTAAAAAAAAAGAAATTTTTGATTATACTTTTAATCATTCATGCTTTATGAGATAACAACATTTTAACCAGTTTATTCTGTAACAAATCATATAATCATACCAAATCAATCCTAAAAAACCCTTTATAAATATAATGTCAAATAACAAAGGCAAGTAAAACAAAATAAAGATATTCCTTACTGTCTAGCATTCTAAATATTCTATTATCGTATTTTATCATCTAGCCATTGATAAAAAAGATCCTAAATTTCATAAAATTGTTTCTCCTCTTGCTCTCTAATTTCAAATGTCAATCTACTCATCTCAGCACATTCCAATATTTTCTTAATAATTTCTTCCTGTAATGGTATTTTCTCATTCTTCCAATTTTTAGCAAATACAATCCTAGCCGCTGTTAATACATTTACAATCAGGTATTTCAAATCTTTACTATATGTATCAGGTAAAATTCCCAATAAGAAGATCTCTGGTTTCAAGTCTATGTGTTTCTTTGTCATTTTTTCCAACCACATGCGAATTTTAGTCCAATATTTTCTAACATCCTCACAAGTCCACCATATATGGTAATATGAGCCAGGTATCTGATGACATTTCCAGCATTTTTCAGATTTGTTCTTAAACATTCTTGCTATTCTTGTCGGGGGAAATGCCACCTGTAAAACATCTTATACAAGTTTTCTTTATATGCTGTTGACATTGTCATTTTATAATTTTGAAACCAAAATTTTTGCCATTTCTCTAGATCAATCCCATATCCAAAATTCTTCCCCCAAAACAATCATAGTTTCTTTAACTTGTTCTTCCTCTAATTTAATTCCCAGTAAATAACCATATAATTTTTTAATCATCTTCTCATCAGTACCCATCAAGATCTTATCTAGATCCATCTGTTTATCATAGAATCCCTCCGTTTTAGAATCTTCATCATACCTTGAATGTATTTGCGCATATGAAAATCAATTCATCCTTATACTTTGTTCCTCTAAGTTTTGGATCAATTTAAGTTCACCCTTTTCATCCAATAGTTCCCCATATCTAACTGTTTGTTCCTTCTTATAAATTATAGGATAGGAAAATGCTTCAATAGTCGATAACCAAACTGGAATTTTCAAATAACATTGTCTTTTTCTCTTCTCCCAGTTTAACCACAAAGACTCCCGTATATAATGTCTTCTAAAATAACCCTGTATTTTAGTTCCCTTATACCATAAAAAAGCATGCCAGCCCAACAGCAAATCATGCCCTTCTAATGTCAACAATCTATGCTTTCTTAATGTTATCCATTCTTTGACCTACATCAGACTTGCAGCTTGATAATACAATTCCCAATTTGGCAGGCCAAAACCTCCTCTAATTCTAGTGTCTTGCAAAAGCTTTAGTTTTATTCTCGCTTTTTTACCTTGCCATATAAACTTCAATATGATTTTATTTAAATCTTCAAAATAGTCTTTTCCAAGCCTAATTGGTATTGTTTGGAACAGAAATAGAATTCTGGGTAAAATATTCATCTTGATTGTTGAAATTCTCCCTATTAATGACAATTGCAAGTTTTCCCACTTCTTCAAATCTATAGCTATCTGTTGTTTGAGTTTAATATAATTATTCTCTTTTAATGTGGTACATCTTGCTGTCAAATATATCCCCAGATACTTAACCTTATTTGTAACTTGGATTTTCAAAAGATCTGCCAGTTCTTCTCTCTGTCTCAATAGCATGTTCTTTGTCAAAATCTTTGTTTTATCTTTATTTATTTTCAAACCAGCCATCTCACCATTTGTCTCTATCTTTTCCAATAACCTTGGAGCTGTTTCTAATGGGTCTTCCAGAATAAAAGCTAAATCATCAGCAAAAGCTTGTAGTTTAAATTCTTCCTTCTTAATTTTCATTCCTTTTATGCTTTTATCATCCCTAATATTTCTATTCAACACTTCCAAAGTCAACACAAATAGCAAAGGAGATAGGGGACACCCTTGCCTTGTGCCTTATATTAATAAAATCTGTAAGTTCCCTCTCCATCATTACCTTTGCTGTCTGTTTATTGTATATGGCTTCTATTGCTTGAATAAATTTTTTGGCAAAACCCATCTGTTCCAATAGTAATAACATAAATCTCCAGTTCACGTTGTCAAATGCCTTTTGAGCATCTAGGAATATCAAAGCCATTTGCTTTTCAGGATGAGCCTCATAGTATTCCAAAGTATCCAGGATTACTCTCATATTGTCTCTGATTTGTCTCTTTGGCAGAAATCCATTTTGATCTGGGTGATTAAATTATTGAAATATTTTTTAAGTCTTTCTGCTAAAATTGAAGCAAAGATTTCATAGTCTGCATTCAATAAGGAAATAGGTCTATAGTTCTTAATTTGCAGCGGGTCAGCCTCTTCTTTTGGAATAAGTGTGATATAAGCCTATGACCATGTTTTGGGTATCATCTTCTTTAACATAACTTCATTCATAACTTCTAAGAATTCTGCTTGGTACATTCTTATAATACACACTATATTCTTTTTAAAAAAGGATTATAAATATATGTAATTATAAACCCTCATTCCATTCTAATTCAGTTCTATCATTAATAATCATTAAAATCTTAACATCTTTAAAATTTCTTTTCAATTAAATATCATACTTCCTTAAAGACACATATAACCTCCATAATTAATTTCCCTTATTTCTCTTCACATATGTTTTGTCTGAGATCACTAGTATATAATCCTTTTCAATGGGACAGATGGAAAAGAGGACATTGGGGCAGCCAAAGTTATGCTTCTAGATTGCAGCAGTTGAATTCTTCCCTTCCATGTTTCCCTTCCCGGCAGAAGGCCATTTCCTCTCAGGGAGATTGGGGATTGAGGAGAGCTGATACGCAGAAATGGAATATAAGAAAAAGTCAATATAGATGAGACTTCAGAACTAGGTAAACCAACCTGATACCTTGATAACCAGCTCCTCCAGCTGCTGAGATTTCTTGTTCAGTTCATCTGACAACAAAGAACAGAAGAATTTATGAAGAGCAATGCTGTGTCAGATTAGAGGCCTACATAATTCAGAATGAACCAAGTGCCCATGTGAAGCTCATCAGCTACTTTTAAAACAAGTACCTGATCATAGACTTGTCCTTTCTGTAAAAAACAAAACAAAAAACAGTTCTATTATGCAATCATGAAGAAAGGGAAAAAAAACCAAATCCCTATCCAGTTTTTCTTTAATTTACACATGTCAACTATGTTCTAATTATGCATCTGTTCTTCAGAATGATACTGTCAAAATATGTTTCAACCCACCCATTCCCATCCCCAAATAAACACATTGGTCAGACAACAAAAGAACAGTCAAATGCCTGAACAGGAACTCTTTAGCATATTCCATCTGCAAACTCAAAATCTAAAATGCACAGAATGCGTGCTCACCTGGTGTGCTAAACTACACAAGTAATGTGCTGTTAAAAACAAAAGCAAACTGCTTTTAGTTTTTGAGATAGATTTTCTGGGGCAAAGAGACAGCAAGAGAGAGTCAGAGAGTGCAAATCCCTTCCTTTATTGGAGTAACATATGGGTTGGTCACTGACATCACTACAGTTTTAAAGAAATTAAATCATTCTATAATATAGAAGGAAACAATGGGGGAGATCAGAATGGTCAGGGACACCATAGGAATCTTTGTTGTGGACTAAGCCAATGCAGCAGTAACAACCCTAAATAGCTTTACTTTGCAGCAGGCTTGTAATCCTGCACTTCTCATTGGCCCACGAATAGCGAGTCGTGATTGCTCGTTTCTGGCCAGTCTGATTGGCTGTTAACGGGCCCCTCTGATTGGATGCTTGTGAAAGTGGTAAACTCAAATCATTGGTTGTTTTGACAGCAGCCAGCTCTATAAAAGAGCTGCTGCTGCCCAAGTATTTGCTCTGTTCTTATTTCACAATAAAGAGTTGAAGTCACCGTTCGATGTCTCATCTCCGTTCCTTGAGCCCATGCTCAGGACTTAACATTGGCGACAAGGATGGGATGCGGAGACGATAGAACTGACTAAGTACGCATTGAACAAGACAGAACACATGGCTGAAGAGCGCATGCAACAAACGGCAAGATGACCAGCGGCGCCATGCAACCTGCTCCATTCGACCCAGCAACCGAAGACTGGGATTCGTATATAGATGGTTTGCAGATGTTCCTAGAGACCAACAATTTAAAAGATGCTATGCCTGGCAAGAAACGAGTGGTGTTCCTGACTCATTGCGGCCCCGCCATTTTCAAAATGGCTAAAGCACTTGCCAAACCGACAGAAGTGAAGACCATGAATTGGGATAACCTCGCCCCAATCCTCCGGACCCATTATGCACCCGCAGTACCTACACTGATACAAAGACACGAGTTTTACCAGAGGGACCAACAGAAGAACGAGAGCGTTGGGGATTTCGTAGCCGACCTCTGGAACCTAGGGGGCCTTTGTGGTTTTGCAAACCTCGAGGAAGCCCTGAGAGACCGCATAGTTCTGGGATTAGATGCACCACACGTGCAGAATAAACTTATGACAAAAGGAGACATCAGCCTTGCAGATGTCATCGCCGACGCCACTGCCACAGAAGCAACCAGGAAGTCAGCCGCTCAAATGCACCAAGCGAATGCACCGCTTCGCCAACTCACTAACAATAGCCCGCTCGCCACCGAGAAGCACGTTATCACCACCCACCATGAAGACCTCGAGTCATCCTCAGACAGTGAGGAAGAGGAGGTCAAGCGGCTCTGTTCGGAATGAGAGCAATGGAACCAGAGACGTCCGCGCCAATGTGCTGGTTGCGGGGCAAACCACCCGCGATTGGACTGCAAATTCCTTGACGCACTCTGCCGTACCTGCAGGAAAAGAGGCCACATCGCAAAGGTCTGCAGAAGCAAGCGAGAGTCCAGTCCCAGCCGAAGGGAGAACAACCTCCACCGGGAGACAGGCAAACCTCCTGAGAATCAGGACCCCCTGAACCACCAATGGAACAACCACTACTACAGAAATCAAGCACCTGCCTATTCAACGAGACGAGAAGAGGCCCACCAAACCATTATTATCAGCCACGCTTCATCGTTCAATGCAAGAAAGATCTGCGTAAGGGTTACTATTGAGAATCGACCGTGCGTGATGGAAGTCGATTCGGGATCATCCCTATTGATGGTATCCTGGAAAACCCTCAAACAGCTGATCCCTGGCATCTGCCGCCAGAACCTCAGCACTCAACAAATCATCCTAAAAGATTACCAGGGAAACAGATTTTCAGTTGTCGGTTCCAGCCATGTCCAAGTATCCTTCAAGGACCGCACCGTGACGCTTCCCCTGACTGTCATCGATCGTGACCGACCAATTTGTTAGGGTTACAGTGGTTCGCCCCACTCGGGATTGAACTAGCTGGCATACACCAAACCAGATGCGATGACTGGGAAGAGGCCCTCATCCAGGAATTCCAGGACGTGTTTACAGGAACATTAGGCAAGTACAAGGGGACCCCTATATCATTTAATCTCAGCCCTGATGTAGCTCCCATTCGGCTTAAGCCTCGTTGGGTGTCTTTTGCCCTCAAGCCAAAGATAGATGAGCAGCTAGATAAATTAATAGCCCAGGGCATATTGGAACCGATTGACCATGCCCGCTGGGAAACTCCAATAGTAATGCCCATGAAGCCAGATGGTTCGTTAAGAATTTGTGGGGATTACCAGGCCACCCTAAATCATGCTCCTCAACAGAGCGCTTACCCAGTACCGGTGGTCCAACACCTTCTTCATTCCCTGGGTGGCGGAAAAATATTTGCGAAATTGGACTTAGCTCAGGCGTACCAGCAACTACCTGTAGACACCACAACTGCAGAAGCCCAGACAATAGTTACACATAGAGGCGCTTTCAAGTGCAATAGACTCCAATTTGGAGTAAGCGTGGCGCCTGGCATTTTCCAAAGTTTGATGGAGAGACTGTTACAAGGCATAAAAGGCATTGTGCCTTATTTTGACAACGTCCTAATAGCTGCCCCCACTAAACAGTTATTAGTACAACGACTCATAAAAGTTCTTCAGAAATTTAAAGACGCTGGTCTGAAAGTAAAAAAGCGACAAGTGTCAACTTTGTACGGAGAAAGTGGAGTTCCTGGGATACCTTCTCGACAGACAGGGAATCCACCCCACCAAAAACAAACTAACAGCAATCAAAAACACCCCAAGACCTAGGAATAAGACAGACCTCCAAGCCTTCCTGGGACTCATTAACTTTTATAACATCTTCTTGCCCCAGAAGGTGACCGTAGCCGAGCCCCTACATAGACTTCTCGACGAAAAGGCTTCCTGGGTCTGGGGATGGCGTGAAGAAAAGGCATTCCAACAAGTAAAAGACCTCTTACCTCCGATGCAATACAACGAGACTCTACCCTTGTATTGATGCAATACAACGAGACTCTACCCTTGACGGTTACCTGTGACACCTCACCATTCAGAGTGGGAGCCATTTTAAGCCATGTCCTACCATATGGGAATGAGGCACCTATTGTGTTCTTTTTGAGAATCTTGTCTAAGACCAAAAGAAACAATAGTCAACTTGATAAAGAGGCTCTCACTATTGTATCCGCAATTAAACGTTTCCATGAATATGTGTATGGGGGACCCTTTGCCATAATTACAGACCACAAGCCGCTACTTGGTATTTTGGCGGGAAACAAACCAGCTCCCCATATCTTATCACCAAGAATGACACGTTGGTCAGAATTTTTAGCCGCCTACGATTACCGATTGCAACACTGCCCAGGCAAAACCATTCCCCACACTGACGCTTTGAGCCGCTCTCCACTATCAGACATCATAGAGGACCCAACTCCAATCTTAGCCGTATTGCAAATCGAAACCCTCAAATCGCCGCCGCTGATCACTCGAGATATCGCCTTAGAAACAAAAAAGGACCCTGTTGTGGCATGAGTCCTCAGTTGGGTGGAATGGGGTTGGCCAGTCAGCGCACCCAATGACACATTCAAGCCATTCAGGAATCGACAGACAGAACTATTCTCCCAAAAGGGCCGCATCTTGTGGGGAGACAGAGTTGTAATCCCAGAGAAATTGCAACATAAGGTATTAAAAATGTTGCACAATGGACATCAGGCATCGTGTGGATGAAGGCATTGGCCAGGAATTAGGCATGGTGGCCTGGGTTAGACAAACAGATAGAGACCTGGGTAGCAAAGTCCAGCAAATGCCAGGAGACTCGTTCTACTCCTCCAAAAACTCCCCCAACTCAGTAGGAAACGCCTCGAGGCCCTTGGTCCCGTATCCACATCGATTTTGTGGGACCCACAAGAGGACACACTTTCCTCCTAACAGTGGATGCCTATTCAAACTGGCTCGAAGTCCACAAGATGAAAAGCACTACCATGGAGGCGGTCAGTAAAAAACTGAATAAGCTATTCGCTATCCACGGATTGCCGGATGTCCTGGTTTCCGATAATGGCCCCCAATTCACTGCCCTGCCATTCGAACAGTTCCTGGAAGATCAGGGCATCCGCCATGCCTTAACATTGCCAACTCACCCTGCGGCCAATGGTAGGGCTGAGCGAATGGTTCAATTTGTAAAAAAGACTTTGCACAAAATGGACCACGGCAACATTGACGACAAAATAAAACGGATGCTTCTCCTCCAGCACATAACTCCAAACAGTACCACGAACAGAACCCCAGCTGAACTCCTGATGGGCCGGAAACTTCGCTCGCATCTCGATTGCCTCCACCCAATCTACATGCCTGAATAACCCCCAGGATCCAGCAGCAAGTGTCGGGCATTCCAGGAAGATGACCACGTGTTCGTGAAAAACTTCTTGGGCAACCCATTGTGGGTCCCCACTACCATAACGCAACTTACAGGACCCCGATCCTATCACCTACAAACTGCAGATGGTAAGATGTGGAAGCGCCACATAGACCAACTCCGTTCCAGTTAGCACCTAGTCCTATCTCAGCCCCTGAATCTCTAGCTGGGGGGGAAGGAACATCGAGGATGTCGAAGAAGAAATAACAATCGAAACCCAACAGTCTACACAACCAACCAGGGGATACTCACCGTCAGAAGGAGAACTGAGCCAGGGAGTGGCCTCACCGCATGACAGCACTGCGATGGAAATAGATCCAGGGAACCTGGAAGACAGCACTGGCGTAAGCAGGGAAAACATCCCAGAGCCGTTCGAAGGAACAGCAGGACCGTTTTCACCATCCATCCCAGCTAGCAGCCCACCGGAACCAGAGCCAGGACAGAAACCGGTGGAACAGCGCAGGTCAAGCAGACAGATGAAGCGACCTGCCTATTTATGAGAATACGTCACCCCACCCCTCAGACGGAACCTAGGGGGGAGGGGTGTTATGGACTAAGCCAACGCAGCAGTAACAACCCTAAATAGCTTTACTTTGCAGCAGGCTTGTAATCCTGCACTTCTCATTGGCCCGCGAATAGCGCGTCATGATTGGTCGTTTCTGGCCAGTCTGATTGGCTGTTAACGGGCCCCTCTGATTGGACGCTTGTGAAAGCGGTAAACTCAAATCATTGGTTGTTTTGACAGCAGCCAGCTCTATAAAAAAGCTGCTGCTGCCTAAGTATTTGCTCTGTTCTTATTTCACAATAAAGAGTTGAAGTCACCGTTCGATGTCTCGTCTCTGTTCCTTGCGTCCATACTCAGTACTTTACAATCTTCTTCTGAATTGCATTACATTAAAAGCATTGTGTTTCTTTTACCTCCTGATTAACCTATCTGGAGCAGTAATAAGGGCAGTAAGCCTGCAGCTTCTCCGCAAAGCAGGCCTAGGTTTTAATTCCTGCAAAGATCTGTAAGCTTAATTTAATTTAATTTAACTGATGGGAATTTAATTCCTGGAGAACTTAGCTTCAGTGATGTGAGTTTACATGGAGCAGCTTTACTGGACTAAAACAAGCCAGAAATTATATTACAAGTCATAGTTTTGGTTGATCGTATAGAAAGAAAAACTTCATATATACATACATTTAAACAAATGGCACTAACAACAACCATCAAATATGCTCCTCTTCTTTCTCCTACATAAATAATCAATGGTTGCTTTGGGGTTTTTTTTCCACAATTATATTTATTTTGAAAGCCCTTTTAAAAATGACCAACATTTAAAAAGACTTTTTTTTTCCACCGTGCCTTCTCCTTACATAACCTATTTCTTGATTAATATAAAAGTGTTCAGTAACTCGTTCATGATGGGGTAACTAGTTCATGATGGAGAGAGGAAAGGAGAGAGGGAGGGAGGGGGAGGGAGGGAGGGAGGGAAAAAGATAGAGAGATATCATTCCTTAGTTCTCTTTAGAGTAGTCATGAGGTTAGAGTGCCATGCAGGGATTGGATAGAAAGATATGTGTTTAGTTTCTTTGCAAGCTCCCACATCACGATTTTGTTTGCTGCTTTCACCATTCCTTGCACGCCTTACAGAACTGACTGTTTATTTATTTAACACAAATCTTGTATTCTGTATGTCTAGTATTAGGATCCTATATATGAATTAAAATGCCACAATCTCATGGTTAATAAACAATAAAACAATGCATAAAGAACAAATTAAAATGGGGATAGGCTCAGTACATGCAACCCAAAATCAATATGGAGAAAAGTCAAATTTTATCAGAATAAAAAACATTTTCACACTTCTCTGAATATTGTAAAGCATAGTTTATTTTCCACCAGTGCTCCTGCTAATATTCATCTTTCAAATGCTGTTATGAAAGATGGATAAGAATTGTGTCATCAGATACAAAGCATTTTGGCAATTAATTTTGCATGAACTGAGTGAGTGATCTATGTTTTTTCTGCTTTGCATAATTTGCACTTCAAACCATTTGATGATTTTTCAGTTCTGGCCTTAGTTGTGCATTAGTTTGAAAACCTTGCTCTTGAGCAGCCAAAATCTAGCCTTCAGTTTCTTTTTAAAATGTTCCAGTTGTGAGCCATTGCCAAGTTTTATTTGTATCCACTTTACATTTTAGCAGTTATTAATCAGTCACTGATATTTCCTTTATGCAATATTTTATTAAGCTGTTTAACTATAATTGGATAAAAGCTAGTCCTGCAATTGATTATTTCCAGGAGATGTTCAGTTTTTAATCCTTTTCACTCAATTTTAGCCATTTCTGCTGTTATTATTAGTTCTTCCTTTTGTTTTGTTTTTTTGTTTTTTTTACTAAATTCATCTTCAAATTCTTTTATCCATCCATAGATAAAAGTTTCCCATCTTTCTAAAACTTGTTTCTTTTTTGTTTGGTTTTCCATTTTCATAATTTCTATTGCCATTTATACTTTGGTAGAATCACCTCTTAAAATAGTTGAATTGCTTAAATTAGATGCTTTCTATTTCATCATGTTCAGTTCTCCCAGATATTGCTACTATTTGTTACTTTATTGTTTTCAAAGCTTCTTCAATTTTTGGGGGAGCTAAGTCAATATATTTTTATTAGGCTTCTCTTGATTCTTACATTCTACATTTCATGTTCTTTAAATTACTTGCCTCTGTTCTTGCTTTTCTTTACCTTGGCTCCCAGTCTGATCTCCCACTTTGGGATTAAATATGACTTTGCTTTTGGTTTTCTAATTTTGCTACCTACTTCTTTTGTAACCACCAATGCTGTACTGTAGGCAAATCAAATGGACTTTTCAATGGATGTTATTTTAATCCTTATCAGCACCTTATTCATATCCTTCATTGTAGGTGTCAGGTCTTTTTGGGGTACTATTTTCAATGATACAGTCTTTGTCTTTCTGCTAGTAATTCTGCATATTGTTATCTGAGTTTCATCTATTCTACTATTTCATTTTCACAATTTTTCTGAACCTCTTCCAGGCCTGCATCCCTGAATAGCTTATTTCTGGTCATGAATCTCCTTTGATCTGCTAATAATTGCATGGTAGTATTTGAGTCTGAATAAATTCTTTTCCACAGTTCAAACATTTGCTTTAAGTTAGCCCTGCTTCATAATAGCAGGCTATGATGGTGAGATTTTCAAACACAATATACTTTTGTCTTGTCTGTGGTTGTAATCTCTCTGGTAATCCTACATAGCTAAACCCTGGTTGCACAGCCACAGCTGCTGAGTCCCATTGCCCATTGTTGACAAATGCCCAGAATGCTAACATCTTGTTATATCCAGCGTGGCAAGGAGACCAAGACTCAGTGACTTGGTTCAGCTCATTTATTGGTCTCGAGAATGGCTCGGGTTCCGGGGGAAAAACTGCGGCTTTTTATTCCCAAGCCGTGGCGGCCGCGGCCAATGGCACCGCTTTGTATCTCCCACGATTAGTTTCCACCAATCGCGGGAGATCTGCAGCGGGCCAATCAGAGCGGCTCCCTCGACCAATCGGATCCCTGCGCGCTTTGACCAATCACAGCGTGGCGTCTACAAGAATGTAAATGACCGTACAGAACACATCTGACATAGTCCTTGTTGATCTAGGCAACAATTGATCCATTCTTTTTCTGATTTCTCACCATATTAAATGGGTTGATTGATACATTTAATCTGGTTCTTCCATTAAGACCTGTCTGGCATGGATGATCCTCCTGGTAGACTACACTATCTCCAGCAGAACTCTCAAACTCATTCAAAGCATCATCATCCTCCTTCACAAGGGGATATTCATGGAGGAGATTATTATTACATAATATATCATATTATTGTTATGATTATTATATAATAATTATAATTATTATACACCGATTATTATTATATACTACTATGGTTGGTAGAATAGTTATCCAGATACGTATACCCGGTTTGGCATTTTTAACCACCTATTGAGTCAAGGGGCCCTTGGTGCTCCCTGAGCTTGCTTGTTTTCTTGCAGAGATTTCATTACTCTAACTGGATAACATCATCAGTGCTAGTAAGGAGTGCAGTTTGCTGTCAGTTTATATTCCAGTGGCTTAACCAGTCACTGTTGGTGGGGGCAGTCTTAAAGATTTTTTGGTTGGGCTATTTACTGATGGCTCTTTGACCTCTTGATTGGGGTAATGCTTACTTGATTGTTGGTCTGAAGTTGACCTTTGAGTTAACCTATGCCAGTCTAGGTGCTGATTACTGATGGAGAGGTGCTGGAGTCTTTTTCCTCTTTTGGGCTCTTTTGCATAGTCTATAGATGTTGTTAATATCTATGTAACTATTGATGGCTGATTTTTCAGAGTGCCAGGCTTATAGAAATTCTCTGGCATTTTTGGATTTAGCCTGATCTAGGATTGTCACATGTTCTCAATTGGAAACTATGGTTAAATCTGTCTATATGTTGTGATATTAAAGAATTTTCATCATGCCTTCTGACTGCCAGTTGGTGTTCTTGGATGCATTCTGCCAATCTTCTACCTGTTGAGTCCTTTCCAAGGGCCTGGGGTAAGCAGTTCTTGATTGTTTGATTATGTTTCATCTGCTTCTTTGCACAAGATGGGCCAGAAATATTTTAAGGTTCTTCAGAAGATAGAGCAAGAATCAATGGGTTCAAATTAGAAGGAAATAGATTTTGTCTGGACATCAGGGACATTTCAGAATGTGAAGTAAGCTGCTCAGCAATGAGCAGAATGCTTCAGGAGGTGGTGAACTCTCTTCTGGAGCTGTAACAAAGGCCAGATGCCCAAGATCCAGTGAAGTACTAATACCAGTCTATAAAGCCTTAGAAAGACCACACCTAGAGTACTGCATCCGGTTTTAGTCACGACACTAGAAAAAATATGTTGAGACTCTAGAAAAACTGCAAAGAAGAGCAACCAGGATGATTAGGGAACTGGAGACTAAAACATATGAAAAACGGCTACAGGAACTGGGCATGGCTAGTCTAGTGAAGAGAAGGACCAGGGGAGACACGATAGCAATCTTCCAATATTTGAGGGGCTGCCACAGAGAGGAAGGGGTCAAGCTATTTTCTAAAGCACCTGTAGGCCAGACAAGGAATAATGGATGAAAACTGAACAAGGAGAGATTTAACCTGGAAATAAGAAGAAACTTTCTGACAGTAGAACAATCAACCAATGGAACAGCTTGCCTTCAGAAGTTGTGGGAGCTTCATCACTTGAGATTTTCAAGGAGAGATTGGACTGCCATTTGTCTGAAATGATGTAGGGTCTCCTACTTGGGTGGGTAGTTGGGCTAGATGACCTACAGGATTCCTTCCAACTCTGTTAATCTAATCTAATCTAAACTGTCAGGAACATTGTAGTATTGGATCCTATAGCCAGAATACACAACAGAACGTTAAGGGGCCACATGTAAACTCTCTAATGTGAGAAAGCAGGAACCTGAAGATGTTCACCAGCAGTTATCATCTTGGACACCAGACTCCATCAGAAGCCACCTAATCACAATCTCCCGTGCTATGTGCAGATGTATAAAATTATAATAGCAAAAGCAATAACACATAGACTTATATACTGCTTCACAGTGCTTTTACAGCCCTCTCTGAGTGGTTTAGAGAGTCAGCATATTGACCCCAAAAATCTGGGTCCTCATTTTACTGACCTTGGAAGCATGGAAGGCTGAGTCAACCTTGAGCCAGTGAGAATTGAACTGTTGGCAGTCAGCAGAGTTAGCCTGCAATACTGCATTCTAAACACTGCTCCACCATGGTTCTTATAACATTTGCCTATTTCTGTAAATATTAATATATCCATTTGAGGGCAAACCAATGTCATTTTAATCCATTTTTTTTCTTGGTAATACGTTGTCACCCTGTTGGAATGATATTTAAGCAGCAATTCTAATAAAGTCCTTCCTTAGTATTCACATATCTGCTATTCTAGCCCTCTTTCTATAGAAAATTTCTATCACCACATCACAGTTGGATTTTTTCTCTCTCTAATGAAAGCATTATAGAGTTAGTTTCATTGTGAAGTTTAATTACACTAAGGAGGTTTTTTTCTTATATAAAGAAAGAATATTAAATAATGACAGTTGATATCTTCAGTGTTGTAATAATAAGAAGCCCAGAAATATAAATTACTGCCGCAATTACAGAAGCACAAATATTACCATTAATGCAATCAACTGTTAGTGTACGTATTTGACAACCTTTAATCTTCTTTCAAGTGAACCTATTTTACATTCTCTGCAGCAAAATGCAACCTAATTAAGCAATTAATGATACTTTAGTTAACAGACAGGTAACTGCACCAAAATTTCAGAAATCAGAATTAAGATGTTTTTTATTTTAAGCTTTTTCTTTTCCCCATTGCATCTTGTGTTACAGCTTAATTTGCACCTATACTTCAGTGTGTGTGTTTTTTAATGGCTACAACCCAGCCTTTGGATAGTCAAGTAAATGTGTTTTCAAATAGAAGTTGCTCTTAAAACTTTGCAATAATGCTTTTTCAAATTTAAAAACTGTCTTAAGAACCACTCTAGATATTATTTTCCTTTTAGGGAGGCAGGGAAATAATTTGTCTTCTGGATGTGTTTAAAAGGAGGAAACATTTGCAAACTGTTTTCCCCATTTGTAGACCAGATCAAATGATGATTTCCAAGTTATCCACCTCATCTGGGGTCTTCATCTGAAATAACCCATGAGACTGGTGTAAAAAGATTCCCTCGCCCTTCTCCAGCTCTGTGCTGCAAACAACTGGATTTTGCAAATTACAACCAATATCAGAAAAGCACAGGGTTTGAGAAGGCTCTCCTAAATTCTTCACAAATTGTCAGATATTTGCAAACATGCAAATTGCAGAACAAAAGAACATAGAAGCTGCAGAGAAAGGGTTTACTGCTTAATTCAAAATGATGTGAAATGGGGCATTTTATTCGTAGCCTCTTGTTCCACACCGACCTTTTAAGAAAATTGTATCACATTGCTGGGTGACTGAATAGCCTTTTTGTCTACAAAACACTACCTGCGTTCTCTTGAATCCATTCCTTTAACCCAACCTGCTCCACTGCAGAGCAATCTACAGTATCCTATATGGATGGAGAATGAGAACCAGAGTGTCATAGGAGCTCAAGCATTGGACAAAGACTAGGAGATCTGCTTCTAAATCTTCCATGAACCATAGAAATTAATTTGGTGACTTTGGGCCAGTTTCTCCCTCAACCCCTTCCTCCCTCTTTTTCTGCCCAGTCTTACCTGCCTCCTAGGATTCTTCTCGTGGGAATAACATGGATATTCTCAGTTAAGTCAGGGCAAGATCATACAACATCATGGGATTTTTCTCATCACTTAATTTGTTGTTCAGGAATCCTGAACAAGGTGCAGGTACCCTAGCATTCCCATTTCACCAGTTTAGAAGAACTCATATCAAAATAATTAGCAATAATGAACTACAGGTAGTCCTCAACCTACAACAGTTCACTTAGTGACCATTCAAAGTTACAACGGCACTGAAAAAAGTGACTTACGGCCATTTTTCATGCTTGCAACCTTTGTAACATCCCCATGATCATGAAAACAAAATTCAAATGCTTGGCAATTGACTCATACTTAGAATGGTTACTGTGTCCCAAGGTCATGTGATCCCCTTTTGCAATCTTGTGACAAGCAAAGTCAATGGGGAAGCCAAGTTCACTTAACAACCATGTTACGAACTTATCCACTGTAGTAATTCACTTAATTGTGGCAAGAAAGGTCATAAAATGGAGCAAAACGTACTTAACCACAGAAATGTTGGGGTCAACTGTGGCTGTAAGTCGAGGACTATTTGTGTAATCGTTTTTTAAACAAATATTTTTAACAAAAGTAAAAGGTAAACCTCATGTGGAAACAACTGTATATTGGGTTATACTTGTATTGCTTAATTAAATGAAATTGTATTATTTGTGAGTAAAGGGCTTTGCCCATTTCTGTTCAGCTTCGTTTTTTTCAATCCCTACACAGATCACTGCTTAATAAGATTTGAGGGTAGAAAGGTAAAAGGTATGAAATAATATTCATTTGACTCGCTACTTTTTAAGAAGCTGCCTGAAGTGCTGTGAAGAACTGATGCCTACCCAAAAAAATCCAACTAATAATTTTTCATTCTAATAACTCTTAATGTAGCATTCCCAGGGTCTGGCAGACTTTGATAGAAATAAATGTCTTTGAAAGTTGCCTGCACTTTTGTAACTGATATGCAAATTGCCATGAGCTTAGCTATAATCCTAACTAGAATTAAGTCAAAGTTTCTCAGGGTTTCTTTTTTTGCTGGAAGCATTTCTGAATTATATTAATTCACTTCCTTTAAAAGGGGAACATTTCATTGTACTTTGTCTGAATACCTTTCTTTTCTCCTTTCCTTCTTTCTTTGTAAAAGCTACCATTTCTCTCCCATACAGGTAAACAATGTCCCAGAATGAAACCAAACTTAAAATATTACAGGGGGGAGGAGGAGGAGGAGGAAGAGAGTGATGCGAGGAGGAGAACGATGCTAGAAGGAAAAGGAGGGGGATAACAGATAATCAGATAATCAGAGTTGGAAGGGACCTGGTAGGTCATTTAGTCCAACCCCCTGCCCAAGCAGGAGACCCTACACCATTTCTGACAAATGGAAGTCCAATCTCTTCTTGAATGTCTCAAGTGATGACCCTCCCACAACTTCCGAAGGCAAGTTGATTGTTCTCACTGTCAGAAAGTTTCCAGGTTGAATCTCTTCTTGATCAGCTTCCATCCATTATTCCTTGTCTGGCCTTCAGGTGCCTTGGAAAATAGCTTGACCCCTTCCATTCTGTGGCAGCCCCTCAAGTATTGGAAGACTGCTATTGTGTCTCCCCTGGTCCTTCTCTTCACTAGACTAGCCATGCCCAGTTCTTGTAACCGTTCTTCATATGTTTTAGTCTCCAGTCCCCTAATCATCCCAGTTGCTCTTCTCTGCACTTTTTCTAGAGTCTCAACATATTTTTTATAGTGTGGGAGGAGGAGGAGGAGAGTGATGTGAGGAGGAGGAGAGCTATGCTAGGAGGAGGAGGAGGGTGATTTGAGGAGGAGGAGAGTGATGATATTGTTGCCCCATATCTTTTTAAGAAAAAGAAAAGAAACCCAACAGTGTTTGACCTCACCTCAGCCACCTATGAAGAAATTACTAAATAACTCTTTTGCACCGCATCTCCCTCCCAACGTGCAGTAATTAAGCACCAAAACAGTGGAGAATTTCAAGAGAGCCTTTGCCATTTATTTTCTCACTTTCTATTTCTGTATTACTCCTATCACACCTGCACGCACAAAATCAATACTGAAGTGATCACAATATGATGAAACTTTGAGCATTTTAACTTTAGGTATTTTGCTGAAGGCCTGGACAGATTTTGTCTTAAGGCCTAGGAGCAGGTGCAGGTTGATTGATTTCTCAATCAAGTCTATCTCAAGTTCCTTCTCACCCAGAAATATTCTGATGTAGCCATTTATCTTTCAAAGCAGTTGATAGCATGGAAAGACCCTATATCATTATGTTGCTTTCTGCTCCAGTGGCTAATGGGGAATATATAAGAGTGAGTATATAATATATAATGGTGAGTGAGATCTAATTAATGTTTGTTTTTTGTTTTTTTCAGCCAATGCTGTTCAGGTATTTACTTGTGGGGTTGTTGGAAGAAATATTGATCTGGTTCAATTCCAGGTTGGGAGAAAGGCACTGGAAACAAAATGGAGGCAGGAGATTGATTGGAAAGAAAGGTGCCCTTTATTGATGAAGCAGAACCATTAACCACATGTGATTCTGGGACAGCTGACAAAATGGAGTTTAGAGTGGGTGGTTTTTATATCTTCTGGATTCCGATGGGGTCATGTAGGGTCATGGCTGGCTCTATAGGCAAAAAAGGAAATGCAAATCCTAGGTATTTGTCTGAGTTAATTTTGTCAACCTTTGGCAAGATTGTGTTGCTTATTCTTTTGCTTATCTGAAGTTTCTGCCTAACCCGGACTTTCTGAATAGATTACCAAATCTGCATTTCTAGAAACTGTCCTCCTCAGTTTCTGCTTGAGGCAGGAAAACTGGGACTGGTTTCTACCTCCTTTAAGATTTTTTTCCCATTTCTCCTTTAGGGAAACATTCTATCCTACCTTTTTAATATTTCCCAAAATATTTCATTCTTTGGGGGGGAGAGAGGGTTCCCACAATTACCCCTTTTTTTGCCCTCAAAATGTGTGTAGTTCCCCCCCCCCAAACCAAATAGACTTCTTTCATTAGAGAAAGCATATTATCTCTATGATTTATGCTTTTTATGATTAGGCAGGATAGTTTATAGAAAGAAGAGAACAATGCTGCAACTTTAGACAAAGAGAAAAAATATAATTGTATTTATAACTGTTGAAAAGAAAAGGAAAAGCTTCTTCTTCTTTATATCTTTCTTCTTTCTTTCTGCTTTTTCTTTGCTTTTTTCCTATCTTGCACTTTTAACCTTCTCTTTGATTTCCTTTTTATGCCTTACTTTTTATTAATTTTTTTTAATTTTATTTTTTAACACTCTTGATAACATTATTTCCTCCCCCCCCCCCGGAAAGTCTGGGCATTTTTTGGAAATAAGGTGCCTGTATGATGGTAGTAAAAATAATATCTTCCCTCTAGTGATCTTGTTTTATTTATGTGTATTGTTTTAATTGGTTTTGTAGAACACTTTAATTGCTGATTTTATTGCCACCCAGAGTCTCTTTGTGTGACACGCATGTGTGTGTGTCTATAAATTTGACAAATAAATACAAATAATCCTTGACTTATGACCAGAATTGAACTCAAAATTTCCCTTGCTAAGCAAGATAGTTGTTAAGTGAGTTACACCCCATTTTACAACCTTTTTGCCACAGTTCTTAAGCAAATCAATGCAGCTGTTAAGAGAATCATGTGGTTGTTAAGTGAATCTGGCTTCTCCCATTGACTTTGCTGATTAGAAGCTAGATAGGAAGGTACTGTGATCGTATAACCCTGGAACAGTGCACTATCATAAATACATGCCAGTTGCCAAGCACCCGAATTTTGATCATGTGACAATGGGGATGCTGAAACAGTCTTGAAATTGGTCATAAGTCACTTTTTTCAGTACTGTTGTAATTTTGAAGAATCTCTAAATGAATGGTTGTAAGTCGAAGACTATCTGTAATAGAAAAAACAACTGCTACCAACCTGCCTTCCATCGAGGATCTTTATACTGCACAAGTCAAAAAGAGGGCTGTGAAAATATCTACAGATCCCTCACATCCCGGACATAAACTGTTTCAACTCCTTCTCTCAAAACGATGCTATAGAGCACTGCACACCAGAACAACTAGACACAAGGACATTTTTTCCCAAACGCCATCACTCTGCTAAACAAATAATTCCCTCAGCACTGTCCAACTATTTACAAAGTCTGCACTACTATTACTGTTAATCTTCTTATCACTCCTTATCACCCATCCCCTCCCACTTGTGACTGTATGACTGTAACTTTGTCATCCTTACGATTTATATTGATTGTTCCCTAGTATGATTTGATTGCTTATTGTACCCTATGACTATCATTAAGTGTTGTACCTTATGATTCGTGACTCTTGACGAATGTATCTTTTCTTTTATGCATACTGAGAGTATTTACACCAAGACAAATTCCTTGTATGTCCAACCACACTTGGCCAATAAAGAATTCTATTCTCTATTATATTTTAATAAAAATAAACAAGTGATATTAATATGAATAAGAAATATCACAATGCAATTTTTCCTCAGGATAAGAGCCTGCCTAGAATAGTCATTTTAAAGCAAGTGTGGCATTTCTCACTTCTTGGACAAAGTCCTTTGACCCCCATTCAACAATATTTTATAGTGGAGGTATGTAGAATAAAATCTTCATTTTTCATTTCATTATTCTATTTACCTCTATTTTAAAGAAGTTTACCAAAAAGTAGTCCTTAACTTATGGCCAAAATTGAGCCCAAAATGTCTGTTGTTACGTGAAACATTTGTTAAGTGAGCTTTGCCCAATTTTTTATGACCTTTCTTGCCACAGTTGTTAAGTGAAACATTGCAGTTGATAAGTTAGTAACCCAGTTGTTAAGTGAATCTGGCTTCCCCATTGACATTGCTTGTCAGAAGGTCACAAAAGGTGATGACAAAACCTTGGGACACAACAATGGTCATAAGCATGAACCAGGTGCCAAGCATCTGAATTTTGATCACATGACCATGGGGATGCTGTAACTTTGAAAAACAGTCATCAGTCATATTCTTCAGAGCTCTTGTAACTTTGAATGGTCACTAAATGAATTTTTGTCAGTTGAGGACTCCCTGTATCAGTGACTCTGCTGAGCTCCTTGAGCTCCAGGCCAAACCTTTGGTCCTCTCAGTGGCCTCAAAGTGTTTCAGATTTGGAGATGTTTTGCTGGTGCTTTGATTATTCAAAATTTTATCATCCACCATCAAAACAAGAACCAGAGAAAGCCATTGGGGTGGGCAGTGGGAATTGCCTGAACAAGCTTGTAAGTTTGTTTGTTCCATATTTGCATGTATGAAAAGCAAAAAGCTATATAAATATCATTTTTGCATCATAGTCATAAGGGAAATTTAAAAAAAAAAAACCTCTGAGTTTCTTTTTAGCAGATGCTCTTTTCATAAAGGCTAAACTGAATTGTGGCCATGTATTATATAGAATTGTTTGGACTGAACTTCCAAAGAATATAACCCTATTTGGCCGTTACCAAACATCACTAGATAAATAAAAAAATCCCACCGCTTAGCACAACTTCATTTTAGATTTGTGTTTCAAGACTGAGTCAGAAAGAAATTAATCTCCTGTTTCTCACAAATTAATTTCAGCCACTATGCCAATAGAAGTACATGTTTTTTAAACAACATATTTGAATTGTGTTTCTGCATTTGGAAGCTCGGTTTGATGGTGACACCTCTGTTACAAATTACATGAAATCTAACAAAAGCTGGAGGGAATTGTAAATATTGCTGGTTTTTTCCCCTTTTCCCTTCTTCTTCTCCTTCATAATAAGCTATAAAGTTACCAAATAATGTAACAGATAACTGATAGCTAATGGGCACTATTAAAAAATAAGTGATGGTTCATGAGGGGACAATGAACAAATCCAATTAACTGCAGTGTCTTGCAAAACTGATGAGGTATTGCACTTTTTTCGAAAAAGAAAATGAATTTTGACATTGCAAATGATCTTCATAAAGATCATGATAAAATGTGTACGCTGTTAAGCCTGTGTTCCCCAACCAGGGTTAGGGAGACAAGCTAAACAGAATGTGCAACATTAGTCAGATAGGCACACAGATAAATGAGTGAGATATGTTTGTATGTTTGTTAACATACAGTAAAAATAACAGATACGCTTGTGCTATCAAAAGATAGTTTATTCCATTTAGAGTTTATAGCATAGTCAAAATAACAGTCCATTAGTCATGTATCATTTTAGTCAGTCTATTCAAGGATATTCAATAAGCAAAAGTCCGTGTAGAATATCCTATGTCAGTTCACTTACAATAAATCAACAATCCTTTCTCTCTCCCGTTCCAGTAGGGAAAAACGCAGTCTTCATCCAGTAATTAGGGATCATCAAGCCAGAGAGAGCAAGCTGATGTTTCTTGCTTCTTTTATGGTGCTTTCACAACCACTCCCTTAATTACATTCCTATATTTAAAGTTGCAGACACTTTAACTTATAAACCATGATAACATATTTATTATTTTACCTAAACCAGTTAGGGTAAACAATGTTATCCCTAACATTCTCCCCTTTTAGGTAATAATAATATAACTATTTACACTTTTAAATTATAGTAGTTACAAATCTCTTTAAACTTAATTACTCCTTGAGCTTTTGTAAATTGGTCTGCAATGTTTTCTTTAAATCAGTATGCTTTGATCTAGTTTTTACAGCAATATTAGTAGCTAACTTTATGGCTGCCTGGTTGTCCTCGTACACAATAATGGAAGCTTTAACAGTTACACCCATGTCTAATAATAACTGTTTGTACAGAATTAAGTCAGTGCATAGTAATGACAGACATGAAAATTCCGCTTCCATCGTGGACAAGCTAATATGCTGTTGTCTGATTGACCTCCACCCTATTAGTGTCTTACCAAATAATATAGCCATCCCAGATGTTGATTTTCTAGTGTTTATGTCAGTTGCAAAACTTGCATCTGCATAGGCACTAAGACTCAAATCACCCTTTGGTTCTATATACAATGCATGGTTCATTGTTCCTTTAAGATATCTTAAAATTCTCTTTAATGATTGCCAATGACATTGATGTGGATCTGAATTAAAACGTGCCAGCTGATTAACACTATAAGCTATATCAGGTCTTGACCAATTGCTGATATATGATAAGCTACCAATCAAAGATTGATATATAGACTTATGAAATTTGGGACTTTGATCATCAGTTTGGCAAACTTCCTGACTCATTGGAGTCTTTGCCGGTTTACAAAGTTCCATTTTATACGTTTTAATTAATTGGCAAATTTTATCTTCTTGAGATATCTTAAATCCATTTTTTGTTTTGTTAATTGTCAATCCTAGATACCTTTTAATTTCACCTAAATGCTTTAATTTTATCTTTTTGGCTAATAATGATATAATCTCATTAGCTTCATTATTAGTCTTAGTTATCAAAGCAATATCATCTGTAAATAATAACAATAATGACACCGTTCCATTATTTTCTCTTCTAAACACACATGGATCTGCTAAACCAGATTTAAAATCTATGTTGTTTAACTCTTTCACAATATATTGGTTCCACTCAAAGCCAGATTGTTTCAACCCGTAAAGACTCTTTTTGAGTTTCCAACAATCATTACTATTTACTTTATTGTCTTTTATAATAACTGGCTTTTTCAAATATATAGTGTGCTGCAATGGTGCATGCAAATAAGCAGTTTCTACATCTAAATGGTTAATGACATAGTTTTTCTTAGCTGCCCACACTAAAGCTGCTCTCAAAGATGTTGCTTTAAGACTTGGTGCAAAAACTTCATCGTAATCAGATGCAGTTTGATTAAATCCTTGAGCTACCAACCTAGCTTTATGGGTAACAGTCCCATCATTTCCAGTTTTTACTTTAAATATCCATTTGCACCCAATGGATTTTTCTCCTGGAGGTAATTTAGCATCTTCATATACTTTCATTACCTTTAATGAATTTAGTTCTTTTTCCATTGCCTTTTGCCAATTCTCCTGATCCTTAGCAGGATACATCTTAAGTTCATCTACACTAGTTGAAACTTTAGTTACTTGGCAACTTATACTTGCTTGATACCTTTCAGGTGGTCTAGTTACACGTGTAGTACGTCTTGGTATTACAGGACTTATAGGTGGACTTTCATTTATTAACTGTTCTTGATTATCTAACTCTTCCTGATCAACTGTTTCCTCTTGTTCTGGTCCTATTTGCTCTTCATGGACTTCTTCTTTAATTAGACTCTTCTTAAAACTAGTCTGTTCTTTCTGCCTTTTGTAGGGTTCAATAATTACTTCGTTATTTAAATCTTGCTCTAATCTATTCCATCCCACATATTCTAGGAATTTAGCACTAGCACTGGTGTAAACTCTAGATGTACCTGGTTCCCAGAATCTATAAGATCTGTGATTAGATTCATATCCTACAAAAAATAATCTTTTAGCTCTATGCTGTCCTTTTTGTCTAAGTTGTGAAGGGATATGCACCCATGCTGGTGCTCCAAATGTGTGCATGTAACTTAAATCAGATTTTTTACCATGCCACAGTGTGAATGGTAATTCACCTGTTGTTGAATTAGCAACATTATTTAATATATGATTACCACACATTATTGCTTCTCCCCACAAATTGTCAGGTAATCCTGAATCAGACAACATAGTACGTGCCATTGACTGTAGTGTTTGGCCTCGTCTCTCTATAAAGGCATTATGTTGTGGCCTATATGGTGCAGACTTTTTATGTTGAATCCCTAACATTCTAAGTCTATTCTGGAATTTATTATTTGTAAATTCTGCACCATTATCTGTTATAAGAGTTACTAATTTCTTTTTAGTTTTCCTTTCTGCAAATTTTATCCAATTAAAGAGATTTAGATATGTTTCAGTTTTGCTCTTCATTAAATAGTAAAACCCATATCTAGAATAGTGGTCAATTATACTTAATATGTATCGAGCTCCTCCTACACTTGGTTTTTTTGGACCTATTAAATCAGCAAATACTCCTTCTAAAGGCTCTTTGGTAGTAAATCCTTCAACTCTTTTAGACGGTATGACCCTGCTTTTGCTTTGATTACAAATAGAACATTGCAAATACTTATTATAAGGTTTCAAACTTATTCCTTTAGATAGTTGAACAGTTTTCTTAAGCATTTTAAAATTTAAATGCCCTAGCCGTCAGTGTAACAAGTGAATACATTCATCATGAGGTTTCTTATTATCATAAACCGTGTTAGCCACCTCTAAACCATTATCATTTAACACATATAATTCACCTCTTAAAGATGCAGTAATTCTCTTATCTTCTTTCTCAATTATGCAGTTATCTCCTTCAAAGGTAATTACATATCCTAGTTTAACCAAAATTCTAACTGAAATTAAATTAAACTTAAGTTGTGGTACATATAAAATTTTTACATTCTCTTTTATGAAAGAACAATATGCTATACCTTGACCTTTAGCTTTCAATTTCCAGCCATTGGCTAATGATATTTGCTGTGTACTCTGGACATTTTAATAAAAATTTTGTTATCATTTGTAAAACAGTGGGATGCTCCACTGTCAACCATCCATAAATTATTTTTTACAGCTCCGTTACTATACATGGCTAACCCTAAATTTTTATTTATCTTTTGATGACTTTTAGTATTCTGGCCAGCATTCTGGCGCTTTGCTTTTTTACAAAATCTTGCCAAATGTCCTCTTCCTCCACAATTAAAACACTTTTTAATTGTGTATGCAGTAGGAGATTCATTATCTTCTTTTTGAGGTTGCTCCCTCCTTAACTGATCTCTTTCAAGCCTTCTTCTGGCCTCTTCAATCAATCTGCCAGTTATATCAGTTAAAGTTAGACTTTCCTTTGGCAATATTTCAAGGGAAGTTATGTTGTTATCATAACTTTCGTTTAGTGATGATAGAATTATGTAGACTTGGTGTAGTTCAGAGAAAATAAGCTCTTTCTCGTGCAGTTCTTGAAAAATGCTTTTTATAGAATTCAAATGACTAAGCATATCACCATTTGTCTGGAGATGCATCATGAAAAGCTTCCATGTGAGATTTATGTGAGCACCAACGTTATCTCGGACCTAAATCCTTTTCAGCTTTTGCCAACACCCAACAGCTGTTTGCTCTCTGTGGATATGAACAAGTTGCTGGTCAGATAGTGTTAGTCCTATTATGCAAATAGCTTGTTCATTTTTCTGCATAAAGTCTTTTATCTTTAGCCTATCTTCCTCAATCTCTGGATCCCATTCCTCTACGTTTGGTGGGTTTTCAATTATGTTCCACAGACCTTCTCTTCGTAGAAGCAGACTACATTTCATAGACCATGATACATAGTTTGTTCCATCCAACTTGGATATAAGGGACAAACTTTGTAGATTGACTTGTGCCATGTTTTCTTTATTTGGATATAAAACTATAATTAATAAAACACAGCTGTCTGTTTACTGTAACGTATAACAACACAAACTCTCACTTTTACATAAATCTGTTTTATCCTAGTTAAACTGACTTTGCAGCCTCTGGGCCCATAACCAGTGTTAAGCCTGCGTTCCCCAACCAGGGTTAAAGAGACAAGCTAAACAGAATGTGCAGCGTTAGTCAGATAGGCACACAGATATATGAGTGAGATATGTTTGTATGTTTGTTAACATACAGTAAAAATTACAGATACGCTTGTGCTATCAAAAGATAGTTTATTCCATTTAGAGTTTATAGCATAGTCAAAATAACAGTCCATTAGTCATGTATCATTTTAGTCAGTCTATTCAAGGATATTCAATTAGCAAAAGTCTGTGTAGAATATCCTATGTCAGTTCACTTACAATAAATCAACAGTCCTTTCTCTCTCCTGTTCCAGTAGGGAAAAACGCAGTCTTCATCCAGTAATTAGGGGTCATCAAGCCAGAGAGAGCAAGCTGACGTTCCTTGCTTCTTTTATGGTGCTTTCACAACCACTCCCTTAATTACATTCCTATATTTAAAGTTGCAGACACTTTAACTTATAAACCATGATAACATATTTATTATTTTACCTAAACCAGTTAGGGTAAACAATGTTATCCCTAACATTCGCTATTGGATGGGAATAAATATTACCTTCATTCCATTTGCTGCAAACCAGCTGATCGAATAAATAGAAAGATCCGACTTTTTTTTTTTTTTTTTAGTGTCACAGCAATCTCTGGGATCTCAAACAATACTGAAGATTTAGCATCCTCCAAACAGGATCCTGGTCAGATTCAATGAAAATATTTAAAACAAAAGCCACCTTTTTAACTTTAAATGGAGTTACCGGCCACAAGTAAGAGAGTTTTTTTCAGAACAAGTCATGCCTGTCATAGGTTTCTTGTTAATGGGAGCAGCAGCAGGGTATTTTCTGTAGCAATTATATTTAACTTATATAGAGACATCTAGTGAGTGTTTTTGGAAACAATTCTTCTAACTCTAGCTTTAAATAAGGAGAAAATCAAGCTGCTTGTGGCTTTCAAACCTGGGAGCTGGAGAGCCTTGCTGACCAGAAATCATTCTGATTGCCAGTGTCCATGTGTAATCTTTCTAGAACAAAACCTTCTTTGCAGTATTTTACTTAACAGGATTTTAATTGCTTCATACTTTTACAAATGCACAGGCTCTGGGGGTGTTTGGATGAGATAGAAGACCAACTGATTTTATTTATTTATTTATTTATTTATCTATTTTTGTGGTGCAGAGAGGAAATAAATGAAGGGTTTCTTTTCCTTAAATGGAAATACATTGTGTTTTGTCGAGAGATTCCATTTTTATATATGTAGGGAAGTAGGGAGGTGAAGTGAATTCTATAAAGCAGGATCAGGCTAGATTAGCATCACCAACCTGCTGTAGCTCACAAATCATTCAGTGTGTAGAGTTTGGGATTCAGTCAATATAGAGAAAGGAAGTGTTCATTTGCAGAAGTAATTGTTGCAAAGTAATTGTTACCCCTGAGGTGTGTGTGTGAGAGAGAGAGACACACACACACAGCGAGAGAGAGAGAGAGAGAGAGAGAGACAAAGAACAAGAAAGAAACTATATAATGTCTGATGTTGATTGTAGCACCAAGACAATTTATTAAAGATTTCAGCTTCTGGGGTATTTATATTAAAGAAGAAAGCACATTCTCCTTTTTCTTGTATTTATTTCTTATTTATTTATTTTTCACTTCTTTAAACCATCCATCTCTCTCAGAGAGGTACTCTGAGCAACGTAAGAACAATATTAAAATATAAGAACAATTAGGTAGAAAAGTTGAAAATTTCAGAAGGGCTAAGGATAATTAAACACTACTCAAAGTAGTTAAAAGGTGAAGGAGCACTTTTGAGGTATTAACCAGCCTCATGGCTGCATGCCCCTCTTGGCTCCCCATGGAAGGCAGTAGAGCCATTTTTGACTCCTTTCTGGAGGGACAGAAGAATGGGGGCCCGACTCACCTTCAGAGGAGGGCAAGGGTAACAGCACAGAAAGCTCTCCTGCTGGACCCCACCAGTCAAAATTCTTGAACTGATGGGGTTTGCAACATGTCTTCCCTGCCTGATTGGTCTGATGTAATGGGATGAAGACAGTTCCATAGATAGCCTGGCCCCATGCCATACATTTTGCTTAACTTCTGCTCCCATGCATGCCATACATTTTTCTTAACTTTTCTCCTCTCATATAATAGACTTTGGAACCATGACTGTTTTGGTTGTTCAGAATTTAGCATCTTCTCATTTATTGTAAACAGTAATGTGTGAAACTGCCCAATGTTTGGTATGCTACCTAGAAAGTAATAGTTAAGAGTTGGCTGCCCAGCTATACCACCATGCCATCTTATCATACAACCCAAATCCTAAAGCCAATGTGGTGATTTGGGGTATATTTTAATACATTGCAAACTTGCCTTGTACCCATGAAGCTATGTCCTTTGCACCTAATTTGGAAGATCAGCATATGGATGGAGAGGAAAGCATCACCCACTAAAATAGAACCCAGAAGAGGACTTTTTTGGGGGGCGGAAGGGGAGCATTTAAGGATATCAATTCCAAACCTCTTTTCAATGCAGAAATACAAATTAACCTTCCTCGTCAACAAATGGATTTACATTTCTACTTGATCCCTTCAGTCAAGTAATTCTCCTTCCTTATGAATAATTGTTGAACTGCACTTACTTTTATAGGTTTTTTTCTAGCATTTGAATGGAACATGTCTTTGTGCAACTTTAATATTTTTGAATAGGTTAGGATTTTTTTTGCTGCTCATACAAACTGACCTGCCCATTATATTTTCCCTTTTCAGGGTAAGCACTGTTTTGCTCAGCATAAAAAAGGAATAAGGCACAAAGACATTGTTCTGTCCCCTCATTAGCATTCTTGAGATCCCCGCGATTTGATTGGCCAAAGCGCGGGGCACTCTGATTGGCTAGGCGAGCCGCGCCGATTGGCTCGCTAGGAATCTCCCGCGATTGGTCTATTCGAATCGCGGGAGATTCAAAGCTGTGCCATTGGCCGCAGCCGCCACGGCTAAAGGAATAAAAGCCGCGAACTTTTCCTATAGAGCCAGTTCGGTTCCCACATCAATAAAAGAGCTTGAAACAAAGTCACCGACTCCTGGCATCATTTCCGAAGACACGACACTGGCGACGAAGGTGGGATTCAGATCCTGAACCGAAGCACGTGTCCGACGGAAGCCAGATGAATCTCCACGATGGTGAAAATCGCACCCCCCGCACCCTTCAACCCTGCCAGCGAGGACTGGGAATCGTACTCCGACTGATTCCGCATGTTCCTCGAGTGCAGCGACCTGAAGGACGCCACCGGCCACATGAAGCGAGCCATCTTCCTGACCCACTGCGGGACCGAGGTATTTAAGATGGCCAAGGCACTTGCCAAACCCGCCGACGTGACCACGATAGACTGGGACGTCCTCGAGCCAATACTTTGGCGGCACTACACTCCAGAGGTACCCATCCTAATCCGACACCACGAATTCTACCAGCGGTCGGGTGAGAGTTTCAGCGACTTTGTCGCCGAACTACGGCGCCTAGGGGGGCTGTGCGAATTCGACAACCTGAACGACGCCCTGCGAGAGCGAATCATGTTCGGCCTGTGGGACCCCATCCTCCAGAGTCGGCTGATGGCCAAGGGCAACATCACCCTTGCAGACACCCTCACCAAAGCCACAGCCGCCGAAGCGACCCGAACATCTGCCGACCGCATGCACCGACCGAACGCTGGGGACCGCAGCGGGAACAACCACCCTGCAAGGTTGGCCAAGGCCCAACCCGAGACGACTTCCAGGGCAACTTCCACTCGGCATCGGGCACTTCCGACGAGGAGGAGGAAATTCATCGCCTCCAGGCAGGCCGCGACCCACGGAACCGGCGGGGTCGTAAGTCAAGGACCAACTGTGCCAGATGCGGAGGCAACCACCCCAGGTCCGAATGCCGGTTTTTCGAGTCGATCTGCCGGCATTGTGACAAGAAGGGACACATCGCCCACGTCTGCCGCCTCAAAAAAAACCGCAGCCCACCACGATGGGACCAGAGTGAACGGAGGCGAGAGAGCACACCACCCCGGACCAGAGATTGCCCCTCTGACAACAGATGGGACCGGAACGGATGATCCCTACGAGGCGGCGAGACCCAGCGAAGAGAGGAGACCCATCAGACGGTCACCATCGGCCACGCCACGACCAATGACGCCCGGAAGGTCTACGTGGAGGTAGGCATCAAAGGCGAGCCATGCAAAATGGAGGTGGATTCCGGGTCCTACCTCTCCATGATAGCATGGCAAGAAATAAAGCGCTTGGTGCCTACCATCCAAAGGAAAGGCCTAGACAGCCAGAGACTAATCATAAAAGACTACCAGGGAAACTGCATCCCGGTAGTTGGAACCGGACAGTTCAACGTAACATACAAAGGGCGCACCGAAAGGCTTCCCCTGACAATCGTCGATCGTGACTGCCCAAGCCTACTGGGACTGCAATGGTTCGCCCCGCTCAGCATCGCAGTCACGGGAATCGACCACATCACCGACGACAGCTGGGAGCAACAACTAGCCCGGGAATTCCAAGAGGTCTTCGACGGAAACCTAGGCAAGTACCGAGGGCCCCTTATATCATTCAGCCTAGACCCAAACGTCCCCCCAAAAACGCCTGAAACCAAGGCGGGTGCCATTCGCACTTAAACCCAAGATAGATGAGCAAATTGACAAGCTCGTCAAGCAAGGGGTCCTACAGCCCATAGACCACACCCGGTGGGAGACCCCCATAGTTACCCCGATCAAGCCCAATGGGTCGGTGAGGATCTGTGGGGACTATAAGGCCACCCTAAATGGCGCGTTGCAACAAAGTGCCTTCCCCATCCCAGTAGTGCAACACCTACTGCATTCACTGGGAGGGGGCAAGGTTTTTGCCAAACTCGACCTCGCCCAGGCATACCAACAGTTGCCAGTCGACGAGGAAATGGCAGAAGCGCAAACCATAGTCACCCACCGGGGAGCATTTAAATGCACCCGGCTCCAATTCGGAGTCAGCGTGGCACCTGGAATATTCCAAAGCCTAATGGAAAGGCTATTACAAGGCATCAAGGGGGTGGTACCTTACTTCGACGACGTCTTAGTGTCGGCAACCAACCAAGCCGAACGAGAGGGTCGCCTAAGGGAGGTCCTAACCAAATTCAAAGAAACCGGGCTCAAGGTAAAGAGGGAGAAATGCCAATTATACACGGAATGGGTTGAATTCCTAGGATATCTCCTAGACTGTCACGGCATTCACCCCACAAACCAAAAAATCAAGGCCATCAAAGAAGCCCCCACACCTAAGTCGAAGACGGAGCTACAGGCATTCCTGGGGCTACTTAACTTTTACAATGTTTTCCTGCCCCAAAAGGCTACGGCGGCGGAGCCCTTGCATAGGCTCCTGGACAAGGCGGCGACCTGGACTTGTGGGAAACATGAGCAAGCCACCTTCCAGAGAACAAAGGACCTCCTCACTTTGGATGCCGTCCTAATACAGTACAACGAGACCCTACCTCTGGCCGTCACATGCGACGCATCACCCTTCGGCGTCAGCGCTGTCCTCAGCCATACCCTCCCCGACGGAAAATAAGCACCCATCGCGTTCTTTTCAAGGACCCTCACCAAACCGGAGCGGAACTACAGCCAGCTGGACAAAGAGGCTCTGGCTATCGTTGCCGCAGTAAAAAGATTCCACGAGTATCTCTACGGCCGGATATTTACCATCATAACCGACCACAAGCCGCTGCTGGGAATCCTTGCAGGGAACCGGGCCACCCCGAACATTCTGTCTCCCCGAATGACAAGGTGGTCCAAGTTCCTGGCGGCCTACAACTACGGACTCATACACAGATTGGGTAAGACGATCTCCCATGCAGACGCCTTAAACCGCTCACCGCTACCGGAACCTGACACCGACCCAGCACCCACAACGACCACCCTCAGTATAGAGACTCTACCCAACCTACCCATAACCGCGTCAGACATTGCCCGAGAAACTAATAAAGACAAATGTCTGGCGCGGGTGTTGCATTGGGTAGAGAAAGGGTGGCCGGAAAGGGACAACGACGAGTCCGTCAAGACATTCCGGAACCGGCAAACGGAACTCTCATTATTAAAAAGGTGCATACTATGGGGGGATAGGGTGGTCATTCCAGAAAAACTACAAGGGAAGGTTCTGGAACTATTACACGAGGGGCACCCTGGCATCGTTAGGACTAAAACCCTGGCCAGAAGTTACGCTTGGTGGCCAGGGATGGACAAGCAGATTGAGACATGGGTAGCAAGATGCCAACGATGCCAGGAAACTAGGCCAAACCCACCCACAGCACCCGTCCTAAAGTGGGAAACCCCAAGGGGACCTTGGTCTAGGATCCACATAGACTTCGCCGGGCCCACAAAAGGACACACCTTCCTGATAACAGTAGACACTTACTCCAACTGGCTGGAGGTAAGCAACATGAGAACAACAACCACGGAGGCCGGGATCAAGGAACTCGGCAAACTCTTTGCAACGCACGGCCTCCCAGATGTCGTCGTTTCCGACAACGGGCCCCAATTCACCTCGCTAGAATTTGAAAAATTCCTAGCGGAAAGGGGCATCCGACACGCGCTGACAGCACCGGCGCACCCGGCGGCGAACGGTAGGGCGGAACGGATGGTGCAATTCACAAAGAAAACCATCCGGAAAATAGACCACGGGGAGATCCAGGATAAAATAAATAAATTACTCTTCACCCAACACATAACCCCAAATACCACAACGAATAAGAGCCCAGCCGAACTGTTAATGGGGAGGAAATTAAGGTCCCCACTCAACAGATTACACCCCACGTATAACCCAGAGAAGCCCCCAGACTCAACCAGCAAACACCGAACCTTCGCATCAGGCGACCCCGTGTACGCAAAAAACCTGACGGGAGACCCGTTATGGGTACCGGCCGTCATCACACAAATAACAGGCCCACACTCGTACCGGCTACAAACAACAGACGGACGAGCATGGAAACACCACATCGACCAATTAAGATCGAGGACGACCACCCAAGAGACCACCGATGCACAAGCAGGCAAAACCAACCCCCACAACACAAACCAAGGGGGGAGGGAATACCCAGGGGACCAAAACCAAAGAAGAATAAACCAACCATACTTACCGGAAAGCAGCCAGCACGACCCCTCGCCAGGAAGAAACAGCGAGGCCAGCTCGACTGACCCGGGGAGACCGAGCGGGAGCGGCGAAACCCGCAGCTCAACCAACCCGGGAAGCCCAGGAGGGAGCTACGGAGAGCGGCCTGGCCCGACCGACCAGCCGGTTCCCATGACGGTATCCGGAGAAGCAGAGACCCCGACCGAACCGTCCGCGATCCAACCCACGACTGAGTTGCGCAGGTCCAGTAGGCTAAGATGGAGCCCCGCCTACCTATGGGACTACGCAATGTAAGGACTAAACCAAGAGGGGAGGGGTGTTCTGTCCCCTTATTAGCATTCTTGAGATCCCTGCGCTTTGATTGGCCAAAGCGTGGGGCACTCTGATTAGCTAGGCGATCCGCGCCGATTGGCTCGCTAGGAATCTCCCGCGATTGGTCTATTCGAATCGCGGGAGATTCAAAGCGGTGCCATTGGCCGCGGCCGCCGCGGCTAAAGGAATAAATGCCGCAAAGTTTTCCTATAGAGCCAGTTCGGTTCCCACATCAATAAAAGAGCTTGAAACAAAGTCACCGACTCCTGGCATCATTTCCGAAGACACGACAGACATTATGTAAGAAAATGTAGCTGTATCTAGTTTATATCATACTTTTCACCTTTATCACACTATTCCTTTCTGTGCTTGCAAACCCTCCTTGCTTTTCACATGCACTGTTTCATACATTTGTTCTTTCAACTTCTCACCTCTCTCTTTTGTGGACTTCAGTAACTCCATACAACTGTGAGTTCCTCTAATTCCCCTTCTCTTTTATAGCTGTCTGGCAAAGTGATCCTCATGCATTCGTACGACTCAATATCTTTCTTTCATATTGGTAACATACTTTTTTTGTCAAGCCACATTTATTTATCACCCATTAGTTCTTGACTGGATTTCTTATTGTATTATCCTTCAGAATTCATTCATCTTACTTCACGGTTCTCCTCATATAACTATCACTTCCAAATAACAAAGAGTGTACAAAGCACATTCTTCCACACAGTCAGGTTCACTTCTTTTGACAAATGTTCATTTCTTGTAGCAGAGCACTTTCTGCATATCCTTTCTACTAGAACCAGAAAGATTTAGCATTTATCCATGGCTTTCCATATCTTTAATTAATTGTCTGTTGTGATACATTATTTCTTCTACCTGCACTAGTTTTTTACCATTTGTGTACAAGTTACAGTTCTTCATTCCATTGTCCATGTCAAATACAACGCCTTTGATATATTCATTTTCAGATTCATAGTCTTCGCTGAAACATGCTCTCAAACATTATTTGGATTCTTTACCAGCAATGTAGCATCGTCTGCACACAGAATTTCACATATATTTGATTCTTCAACCAATAGAACTCTAATACCAACATAAGCATTTCTTACATCTTGATGCAAAAATATGTTTAAAAATCAAGGGCAAATCATCCAACCTTGTCTTAATCCCCACTTAATGTTAGATGATTTCCTAGGCATTCCATTAATTTCCACACATAGTTCCATTTGCTAAAATCACATTACCAGTCAACCTTCAACACCATATTTCTGCAAAATATTCTATACTTTTAGCCTAATTGGTTTATCATATGCTTTCTCTAAATCAATAAATATGCAATAAACTTTTTTGCAATTTTCTTAGGGACTGCTGAAGTATAAAAATCTGGTTGCAAACCCTCTGCCTGCCAGATATCTTCATAACACTTCCCCAATGTTTTCCATTGTCTTTTCTTGTACCCTTTCATTAAGAATTATGTCAACCAATTTCCTAACCCCGGTTAAATTGTTCCCTCTATAATTCCTTCATTTATTTTTTCCATCCTTCCTTTCATATAGAGGAACAACAATGGCATTCTTACAAACATCATACACAGTTGCACAGCATTTTATGGCTTCTTTTTCATTAAAGAAAAATATAGGACACATTTATATTGTAGATTCATTTCAGTCTTGGTCTTCCTTCAATAAAAGCTAAAAAAAAATTAATGCAGGAAATTCAGCAACAGTCAGGAATTATTAGTATCTAGAGAAGCTGGGAACCCTTGTCCATAAGAAAACAAAGATGTGTAAATTAGCCCTGAACAAAGAAGCAAGATAAAATCTCCACAGCCTGTGTTTTGGGTGAAATTTAATGATAGGGAATAAAATAAGAGGAAGCTGATTAATCCACTAGCACTATTATGAACTCAACTCAAAGAGGGGAGGAAAATGCCCTATCTTCAGGCCGATGAAAATTTCTCAAACACCAGTTGCAAAGTTATTAGTATCTTGCTTAGAAATCCTGGGGGAGGCCTCCAAGAAAGTAGTCTTCCTTCATGAGCACAGCTGTGACAACCTGTTCCTGAAAAGTAATATTTATTTCTTCAATCCCATTCAGCCGATATGTCATATTGAAGCTTCTGTGTTTCCTATACCTATAAACCCAATACCTGTATACCTGTAAACCCAAGAGATTGACTATATCTGGACTTCAAAAATTAAAATGACTAGAAGATGGCAGCAAAGGGATACAGAAAACTCAGACACTTTGCTATCATCTACTGATCCAGATCTGGATTTATTCTACGAAGAGCAGCAGTTCCATGGAACTATTTTATCCCTTAGTTGACATTCTTGTCCCTTATGTATCTCAACTGCAGCTCTTATCAGTTTCTCCTGGGACCCTTTAGAGATTCATATTTTCCTTTCCTAGCAACTTGCTTTTGTGCTTCTTGTAGCAAGATGAGTTGGATTAAGGGAGATTCTGAGGAACCAAACCTGGTTTGTGCTACAATATTTTCAAAACTAAAAATATTGTACAAAGCCCTCTCTTTCAATATCTACAAAGCCTTCTCTTTCAATACCTGTCTCTAAATATATTCCCCAGATGTTTTGTTTTCTTTCAAGATTAAATTTGAAGGGAAAGTTAAAAATACAACCATTTGCATAGCTCAAGAACTTTATAAACTACATGAACGTGGAATAATTGTCACCTTGTTTAGTGGTGACAATTAGTAATTCAGACATTGTCTCCAATATCGCCTCCTACATATGCCAGTTATTCTTTTATATGCTTCATTTATTAATTATGTAAATGTATTTCCGAGATACACATTAAGAAATAACAAATTGGCTTTACATGACCTTGAAAGGATCTTAAATTGCATTTTCAAGAAGCAGAATTTACTTCTTATTTCCAAAGTCATCAGGATAAATCTTCTCACAGCAAGAGTCTGTAAGTTAATTATTCACATATACAGTCTGGTTGTTTTCAGACTTACTGTATTGCTGTGCATGAAATACAAAGATGACTCTGGAGGAAGATGTATGTATATTTCATCCCTTTGGAAAAGCCATTATCTATTCTTTTCAATGACTTCCAGTGGGTTGACATGATCTTTGGATGCCTACAGATAGGAAAGAAAGATATGATTGATCTACCTGATTAATTATCTGTAGTGTGATCTACCTTGTCACCTAGCTAGAGCTCCTGTTATAATTTCTTTTTTGGGGGGGTGGGGGGTGGGGGTGGTGTCAAAAATCATTTGCAACAACAGGGACTCTAGCTAAGTGATCAAATTAGGAAGAAGAGATCTCAGATGCCAAACCCATTTACCCAAACCAGGAAATTATTTCATTTTCTCAGCAACTGCAGCAGAAGGCTAGTGTGGTTTGGGAAGCAACTTCTTCACTCACTTTTCCTTGCTACTGTGCAAGCATTTGAAGATGTCTTCTGTAGACAGGCTGCAAAAAGGTAGCCATCCTTAAATGGCAGCAAAGGTAACAAAAATGAAGCCATCTATTCTCTGTGGGGATTTTCAGTCAACCAGGGCGTGGTTGTCCCCTTTGTTTTAGGAAAAAACAGTGTCCAGTTGCCTGTTTGAAAAGCACCTTTGGGAAGCTATTTTATAATTGTCTGGGTTTTGGTAGCCCATATATAATGACCTTCTCATGTAAAACCTCTCAACACCAGTGAGAACTTAATCAGAACTTGATGTAATGTAATACTTACAATACTTTGTTTAGTGACCATTGAAAGTTACATCACCGAAAAAATAATTTGTGACTGTTTTCCACACTTATGACCATTTCAGCATCCCTGTGGTCACATGATCAAAATTCAGATGCTTCGCAACTGAATTTAGGATGATTGCTGTGTCCTGGGGTCATGTGATCATGGGTTTGTGACCTTCTGAGAAGCTAGGTCAATGGGGAAGCCAGATTCACTTAACAAATGTGTTACTAGCTTAACAATTTCTGTGATTCACTTAACAACTATGGCAAGAGAGGTTGCAAAATGGGGCAAAATTCACTTATCAACTGTCTTGCTTAGCAATGGGAATTTTGGGCTCAATTGTAATCATAAGTCAAGGGTTACTGTAATTATGACTAAGCGTTTCTAGTGGTATTCTTAAATTATAATCTCTGATGACCCCAAAGTTGTAGTTATTAGGGGCTGAGTACAGTATCTGATTTTTTTATCCTGTAATTAGATCATGTATAGTATGAACATGCAAAAAATAATAATAACAGTACCAGAACTCACTTCATATTGCACACCTCCTTGGTCAGACCACACTTGGAATATTGAATCCAGCTTTGGTCTCGATGATACAAAAAGATGTTCAGACTCTAGAAAGTGTTATGTATGTAAATAGTTTAAATAAAAGCAAGCTTGGGGTAAAGTGCAGGGTTCTGGCCCTGCACTTCTGATTGGGTGTTAAGCGGCTCGATCAGATTGGTTGGGTTCAGAGAATCCTATTGGCCCTTAACGAAAGACTCTTATTGGTTCTGGAGCTAGCGTCTTACAGCTCCCTATTCGTTATTTCACATTAAGGTCACCTATATAAAGCAGAGTTGTTGTTGTTCACCCTTTCAAGTCACTATGTAATAAAGAGCTGAAAGTTCACCAACTAAGATTGTCTCCAGTCATTTCACCCATGCCTGAAACTATATCAGAAAGAGTGCAGAGAACAGCAACAAAGATTATTAGGGGACTGGAGGCTAAAACATATGAAGAACGGTTGCAGGAATTGGGTATGTCCAATCTAACAAAAAAAGGACTAGGGTGACATGATAGCACCGTTCCAATATCTCAGGGGCTGCCATAAAGAAGAAGGAGTCAAGCTATTCTCTAAAGCACCTGAGAGCAAGACAAGAAGTAATGGTTGGAAACTAATCAAGGAAAGAAGCAGCTTAGAACTGAAGAGACATTTCCTGACAGTGAGAACAATTAATCAGTGGATTAATTTTTTTGTATGTCTGTTTCTGTATTTGAAAACCTTTCATAATATTAGATGGCAAAAAGCCCCTCTTTTGAAGGAGAAGACAGCTTTGTTAATTAGAAAGAAAAAGCAATCATATATAAAGCTTGCAACATGACAGTGAAAACAACAACTATGAAAAGTGATATTAAATAAATATAAACAAATAATTTCAATTAACAATTAAAAATATACAAACAATGCATATTATATAGATTTCCAACTGGAGGGAAATTAGCAGTCCTGGAAATGTGTATTATAACAGAGTAATTCCCAAAATTCCTTTTTCTATGGAAAGAATCTAGGAAGAAGAAAGAACTCTAATGAAAATAATAAAACCAGCTGAATGAAAACTGTAAAATAGGGCCTAGCTGAGATCTTTTATTTACTGACATCACCAGTATATTCTGTGTTTGGTAGGTGTCTGGTTGTTCATTTTATATTATGGGAATTTTAAGATAAGGTTTAAGATGTGGGATTTTTTTTTCATCCTAAAATAGTTTAATTGCAAATTGCTTAATTCGTTTGTGCATGTACACACACAAACACACAGGTTTTTTTAAAATTGTTTCTTTAATTTAGGTCAGAAAATGTAGAAATCAAATAATAATGCTCTAAGACAATAAGGGCTAAGTTATAAAGTGAGTTAGGTGCTTATGTGAACAAGCTTTGAAATATTGGAGGCAAGAGGAGACAAGAATAGAATTGCTAAAGAGATGGAGGAAGTACCATTCATGACAGATCTGAAACAAATTCTAAAGGTTGCTGAATTCTTTTAGCGAAGGTTTAAAAAGCGGGGGAAGAATTTTTTTTTCCCCTTTTATTTTTCTCTTCTTTTTCTACTATTAATATCCCTCCACAAAACTCCTAATTTTAATTAAATTTTGGTTTATATATCATTCTTACCCACGCACATATATACAAGCATACACTTTCCAACTAGGATATTTGGTAAATAATAATGGGTCCTGTCCTGTTGATATATAGTTTCTGTCAGGCATGCATAAATGCACAATCGTGCCTACCGTCCCTGTCCTATTGTCCCCAATTATTTGTACCTATTTCCTATATTCATACTTATGTTTATTCTTATCTCTATTATCTTGTAAGCGATTGACAAATCAAATCAAATCAAATAAAAATAAAATAAAAGATCAGGCCCAGATTAGACTTAGTTCACTTACGGCTATGTGGGATTCCAGGCTGATTTCTCTTTTTATTCAGCCCCCAAGTTGTGCCACTCCCTACAGTATCTTCTAATCTAAAAGGTTTTCAAACTTTTTGAAGCTTTGGAAGCTAACTGATTTTTTTTTAAAAAAAAAAAAAATCTGGAATCCCTGATCAAGAAGCAAAATCTTAGTGGTAGAAAATTGGCTGCATTCAAGTGAACTTTTGAGATGGGGCAGGAATGAAGGTGGCTTAGGCTCTCATGAAACTCCACCTAGTTCTCCAGGAACCCTTAGGGGCCTAAGCATTCCCGATCTAGAGTGCTTCTGATTGAGAGATTGTGGTTCTGAGTCAGCTGAACAAATGGTTGAATGTGGATGGATCTTTATCAGTTTCTGTGACTTTGAACTTTGAACTGTTCTCGACTTATGCAATAAGGGCCTTGTGTTCTGAAAGGGTGTTGGGCAATTCCTATTGTGGCTAATGGCTTTCATCCTGTGTTGCATCTTGGGTGAGGAACTGTTTCTAATCCTATCACTCTGCTTTTGTTAGCTGTCAAACTTTGATGAGAAGAGTCATGAAATATCCTCCTGTCTTGAATGGATTTTTGCCTGCAGTATTTGCTTTGCTTATGAATAGAGCCATCTAACGGTAGATAGTTGGCTTCCTCTTTCAATAAGTTCTTTATTTCCCTAAGTGCTGGCTGCAGCTATGGGCTTTTAAGAAAGATGGGAGGCTGCTTTCTGCCTCTAAAAACATGTTTCTCCATTTCTCCTTTTAGGGAAATATAATATTCTGCTTTTTTTAATACTTCCCAAAATATGTCATTCTTGGGGGGTGGGGATTCCTACACCTGTCTTATTTATGTTCTGAAAAAAAATGTTTTATTGGTTGCTGCATTGCTAAATTGAATTCAATGTATTAAACATGTATTAAACAAACCTACATGAGAAAACACTCATGTTTTCAGATGAATCTCTTAGCAGATGCATCTGTTGTTTTTCCTGACTAATATCACAGTCAGTTGTCCCTTCTGTGACAAATATTTAAAAGTCAATGCCTTCCCTTAAATGGGTTTTTGCATAAGCAGCTTTGTAAATAGGTATTTCTTCTACCTTTCATTTAGCCTGGCTTCACCATTGCCAAGGGGTTGGGTAGTTTCATAGGAATGTTGTGAAGCAGTCATGCTCAAGGCAAGACAGCAAGTCTCATAATTATTTTATTTCTGTCTGAGAGGAAGAACATTGTATTTGAAATATGCTGATCACAAATCCAGAGGAAGTGACCAGGGATACAATATGCGATTTCTCTCTTCTGACAATCAACTCATACCATAAAATATTCACTAAGAGTACCATTTTCAAGAAAATGCAAATTTTTTCCATCTCCTCTCACCCCCCCCCCCTTTTTTTAAAAAAATATATTCCCAAACTACGTTGTTAATTTGCTGCTCGGAGTGCAGTATAGATTTTAGGTTGCTATGGTGATGATTTTAACCCATATCAATGTGACATTAGAAATGCAGCAAAGACCGCAGCTGATATAAGTGCTATAATAATTATTCTTTTGACCTTTGCTCATTATTATTTTTATCAGGAAGGACTGTTTTGCTTTACCAATAATCAAAATTTGGCTTGAGATATTAGTGGCTGTGTGGTATTAAAACAAAGATGCTTAGAAGATATATACAGCAGCAGAGATTAACTGCTCAAAATATTATGTGGTATCAACAATTGTCATGGGAAGTATTGCCTCAGAAATCAATAAATAATTCCTTACAAGCTCCATGTCGAGATCACATTTCTCATCACAAGAGAACAGGAGGTGAAGCCCTTCAGTTAGTAGAAAACACTCAAAATCATGTTGATCTGATCCTGACAGAGTAGTACCTTGCAAACATTTCTTGCAAAACAACAGTTGAGTTGCCTGCACCTCTTGGGAATTAGAATAATGGCTTTTAGTTCTCAATCCTTCATCCTCCCCTTTGGTGCATTGGGTGTAAAGCATGATTTCAGCTGTCCCTGCTATTGCCACATGGTGTTCTTTACTTCTCAGTATGGATTAAAGTGAGATTGGAAACCCTGTTAGAAGATTTATTTTACTTTATTAGATTTTTTTTATCCCACTTTTATTACTTTGTAAAGTAAGTAACTCAAGGCAGTGAACATACCAAGACTCCTTCCATTTTGTTCACAACAACAACACTGTGAGATGAATTGGGCTGAGAGATAATGACCGGCCCAAAGCACTCAGTTGGTTTTCATGCCTAAGTGGGAATACATTTCATAGTCTCCTGGTTTCTAGGTTACTTAACCCCTACACCAAACTGGCTCTTTAACTACTACCCTGAACTGACTCTGGTTGCTTGTGATGGTTTGCAGGCATAAATGGCATGTATTAGAAAAGAGACAGTGATCTGGATTTTAGTTTGCAAATTATTAAGTGGTGGACACTATACAGCTTTCAAATATATTTTCTATAGTGTTGTTTGGGGATAAGGGAAGTCAAGTAATAGTGAAATGTAAATATCAAAACACCATCTATTTTCATTTATATGGATAGGAGAAAGAAACATAATCTGGCTAATATTTTGATCTGTTGAAACACATCGTGGGTAATATTCCAGATAGATAGATAGATAGATAGATAGATAGATAGATAGATAGATAGATAGATAGATAGATAGATAGATAGATAGATAGATAGATTAGAAGGTAGAAGACAGATGAGATACATAGATAAATAGCAGACATAATAAGAAAACAAAAAACAGACATATTATTGTATATATTAGGAGACTGAATTAATTCTGTGACACATACTGCAGAATTAATCCAATCCCCTCTCATATACAAAACCAAGTGTTTTCTTTCTTCTTTTCCTAGGCTCACAGATCTTTTAACAAAAATTGAATAAACACTTACAACAAAACCAAATGAATTAAAAGGATAAGAAGGAAGGTAGTTATTATGCTGATTATATATACACATTATGTAAATTCAAAATGGTTAAATCCTATTCTCTGATTATAACCTTTCTCTCTGTCTATCTATCCTCTGTATCTGGTAATTTCATACAGAATTTTGTTGGTGGGTTTGTCTCTACCTAGATATTAAATATGTAGATAATAAAATAGAAAATTGATAAATTTGAATAATATGACAAAAATAGATTGCAAAGTTCTCCTAAAGGACAACTAGATTTCTGCTTGTTCACTTTAGAGCTTGGGTGTCAAACTCAAGGCCCAGGGGCCAGATCCGGCCCATGAGGTGCTTAGATCTGGCTCAAGGGCTGCCCTGGAAACAGTGAAGGACTGGCCTGCAGTGCCTCTACCAGTGAAAAGGGAGCTTGGGAGGGCCGCATTTTCACTAGCAGAGCATTGCAGGAGGCCATCACAGACCAAAAGAGAGCTTGGGAGCCCATTTTCTCTGGCAGAGAGCTCGGTCCACCACAGGAGCCCCCAACATGAGTGACGTTGAGCTGGCCATGCCCTCCAGGGCCATTGCCACCACAGCCCCTGTTAAGTTCTGCGCATGGGTGCAAGGAGCAGAGACGAGCTAGTGAACAGTGAACTTCAACTCTTTATTTAGCATACTGAACAGAGCAATCACCTAGGGCAGCAGCAGCCTTTATTAGTTCATAACAGCCCCTAAGGTCAAACAGACCCTGATGCAGCCCTCAATGAAAACGAGTTTGACACACCTGCTCTAGGGTATTTCTCACTGAACTTGGCAAGACTTCCTTCTGGATATGCAACTATAAGTTGTAATTACAGCTGATTTCAACAACAAATTTCAGACTAGGTTAAGTCCCAAGAAAATAGGATGCCCTAATCATCCACAGGTTTATAATCTAAATATAATAATAATATTTCTGTCCAACATACTTCTGTGTTATTGTCTGACATCAGCAATGACATCATTGGCAGAATCTGTTCATCTCTCAATAAGTCTGATCATCTTCGTTCTCATTCACACTCTATTCTCCTCTTGAGTTTGTTTCAATTCTTTTTGCCCTCGTGAACTGACATAACTGGTGTGATTGGAAATTTTTCAGGCTAGGGTCTATTTATTTTATATTGATCTGAAAAGTGGACACTGTACCTGTGGGAGGAGGAGGAGGAGGAGGAGGAGAGGAGGAAGAGGAGGAGGAGGAGGAGGAAGAGAAAAAGAAGAAAAGGGAGAGGAGGAGAAAGGGGTGGAAGAAGAATATTTTTAAACTTGCAGAGAAAATAATATGCATTTTAGAATTACCACATTAAACATTTTAAAGCAATTATTCGATTTAAGTTGAAATGCACCAAGTAAAAAGGTTAATAACCCAATGGTTGCAAAATACAGGTGATAACTGTCATAATTTTTTCAAGTCAGATATATTTACATTTACATGACAGTGGTCAATAGCTTGTCAAAGTGTAGAATTTTGATCTGAATATTTAATGGAGTTAATGAGGTTTTGTAGAAGCACTAAGTTTTGTGCATACCTAACAGGAATTAATTAATTGGTGATTTTGTCAAATGACTCAGGAACTCAGTGCATTCCAGGAAGTGAATAGCAGCTTTGATGAAATTCAGGGTTGAATGGAAGACCAAGATAAAGCATGAATGGATGGAACTTCGCTTGTAAAACTATCACAATAAACTATTTACTGCAGTAAGGGCAGATTAGTTAATAACATTACCACTTCGACTTGTACTTTCCATTATTTTTCAAGATTAACTAAAACATCAAGACTTTTTCCCTTAAAAGAAATTTCATCATACACAACATATCCACCAAGAGAGTGATCAAGACACCAACCTATTAAAGTGGGAGACCATGAATTCAAGGTGCACCTTAGCCATGAAAGCCAGTTAGGTGACTTTGGGCCAGTCACTCTCTCTCAGCCAACCCACTTCATAAGGGTGTTGTTGGTATTTTAGACATTTCTGGGTGACAGAATTCCAAGAAAAAATTAAATTTTAGGATAATCCTTCTTTCGGATAAAGTAAGCTACATGGTAGATCATTCTCTTTCCCTTTTTAGATTTGGTATGGCTATGTGATTTCACCACTGTCCCAAAATTTTCACATAGTTGACTAGTTGCTTTTTCTGTGTCATTTCTTCACAGTATTACAATGTTTATTCCTGGTCTTCTAGGGTAGTTTAGCTATTGACCAACTCAACCTGTCCTAAAATTCCGAGATTGAGAGTTTCCCACTGTAGTTCCAGATGTAGCTGGAGGACACCAAGATGGAAAGATGTTCTGAGAAAACAGATTCTAACATGCTTTTGAAACTAAGCATCTAGTTCAAATTATATTTCTCTTTGAAGTTGGTACTTCTGGCAAGGTGCCAGATTTTAATGGAACTTTGCTTACTTTAATATTATTGGGGCATGATCTACGTTAAGTGTATTAAGTGAATTTCAATGAGAGTTTGTCATATAGAAAAATTTGCAATGTAGAGTTACTGAGCTAAAGAGAAGAAAGGGGAAAAGCAAAGCTAGGTGGGTTAGGATTCTTTTGGGGGGGGAGGGCTGCCATTTTAGGCAGAGGCCCAAAATTACAGAGTATATAATGTAGCCTTTAGAACTGTGAGAAACTATCTTGAACAGATGAAATTGGGCTTTCGTTTCCTAAACTAATTCTCCAACAGAAATTATTTAAAAATATTTAAAAGTTTATGTCTCTCCCTTGGAAATCCATTAATTATACACATTGCATTTACTACCTTTGTAATTTATATTAATATAAATGCTGCCATTCTGCCCTTCATAAGGAAGAATGTGTATCTAAATATAGCCCTCAATGATCATTATTTTGTTTTCCACAGATAAAACATGCTGAGCACTAATGTGTCATCCTGAAAGCTTAGCTTTTCTGGGATCATTAGCAAAATCTTTATTTTTACAAAATGATGTTCTAATGTAATTGCAATTTAGGCTATATAAAGAATCAGGTCTAATTCCCTTGGCGATGGAACATATTGGCTTTAGCATTGGATTGACTTCAAATCATAACCCCAAGAAATATCTACCTCCTGTTTTTTTTTTTTTTTTTTTAGGTAGCTGGACCCATCTATAATTTCACTGGCTGTATAGAAGTTACAGAAATCAATAACCTGGGACCTTACATCTTTCCTAATGCTGTGGATAAAAACAATATTGACAACTGCAGGTAAATCAACTTCTATGTCTTTTTCAATCAAAATAAACTGATCCTTTACAATTCTCTAGGCTTTAGAAACTTTATCTTGTTTTTATTTGGGTTTGAAGTACATCTACAAAAATTCTCTGTCTGTCTGTCTGTCTCTCTCTCTGTTTCTCTGTCTCTCTCTGTCTCTCTCTCTCTGTGTCTGACACACTCTCTCTTTCTCTCTTTCTCCTATGTGTGTGAGAGAGGGAGGGGGGAGAAAAGAGAGAGAGAGAGAGGAGAAAAGAGAGAGAGAGAAGGAGAGAGAAAGAGATAATTCTCCAATTAAGGCTGATAAGTTTTATATTTGAGTTTCTGGCTAATGGAACAAGAACATTCAAGATTTGTTTACAAAAGAAAAGGGAGGGAAGGAGGGAGGGAAGGAAGGAAGGAAGGAAGGAAGGAAGGAAGGAAGGAAGGAAGGAAGGACACCTTGCCTGTTATTTGGTCAAACTTTCATTATATATTTCAAGGAAAGTGAAGGTGGTTGTTGTGTCCGCGAAATGATGCCAGGAGTCGGTGACTTAGTGCAAAGCTCTTTATTGATCTGCTGGAACCGAACTGGCGAAAGAAAAAAGGCCCGCGGCTTTTATTTCTTTCACCGCGGCGGCCGCGGCCAATGGCATCGCTTTGAATCTCCCGCGGTCTGAACGGACCAATCGCGGGAGATTCTTAGCGAGCCAATCGGCGCGGCTCGCCTGACCAATCGGAGAGCCCCGCGCTTTGGCCAATCAAAGCGCGGGGATCTCGAGTATGTTAATGAAGGACAGAACACCCCTCCCCTCTTGGTTCAGTCCTTACGTTGCGTAGTCACGTAGGTAGGCAGGGCTCCATCTGGTCCTACTTGACCTGCGCAACTAAGTTGTAGGCTGGGTCCCGGCCGGTTCGGTCGGGATCTCCGTTGCTCCTGCTGCTGTTGTGGGAACCGGCTGGTCGATCAGGCCGGTCCTTTCTCCGTAGCTCCCTCCTGCGCCTTCTGGGTTGGTTGAGCTACGGGTTTTGCCGCTCCCGCTCGGTCTTTCCGGGTCGGTCAAGCTGGCTTGGCTGTTCCTTTCTGGCGAGGGGTCGTGATGGCTGCGTTCCGGTGAGTACTGCTGGTTTATTTTTCTTTGGATTCGGTCCCCTGGGTATTCCCTCCCCCCTTGGCTTGCGTTGCAGGGGTTGGGTTCATTTGTTTGTGCGTCGGCGGCTTGTTGGTTTGCAGTTCTCGACCTAAGTTGGTTGATGTGGCGTTTCCACGCTCGTCCGTCTGCTGTTTGTAGCCGGTACGAGTGTGAGCCTGTTGCTTGGGTGATGACGGCTGGGATCCATAGAGGGTCTCCCATCAGGTTTTGTGCATATACGGGGTCCCCGAGTGCGAAAGTTCGGTGTTTGGTGCTTGAGTCTGGGGGCCTCTCCGGGTTATACGTAGAGTGTAACCTGTCGAGTGGGGACCTTAGCTTTCTACCCATTAGTAGTTCGGCTGGGCTTTTATTGGTTGTGGTATTCGGGGTTATGTGTTGGGTGAAGAGTAGTCTGTTGATTTTCTCTTGGATCTCCCCGTGGTCTATTTTCCGGATGGTCTTTTTAGTGAATTGGACCATCCGTTCCGCCCTACCGTTCGCCACCGGGTGCGCCGGTGCTGTCAGCGTGTGGCGGATGCCCCTTTCCGCTAGGAATTCTTCGAATTCCAGCGAGGTAAACTGGGGCCCGTTGTCGGAGACGACGATGTCTGGGAGGCCGTATGTTGCAAAGAGTTTGCAGAGTTCTTTGGTCACGGCCTCCGTGGTTGTCGTCTTCATGTTGCTTACCTCCAGCCAGTTGGAGTAAGCGTCAACTGTTATGAGGAAGGTGTGTCCTTTTGTGGGCCCGGCGAAGTCTATATGGATTCTAGACCAAGGTCCCCTTGGGGTTTCCCACTCTAGGACGGGTGCTGTGGGTGGGCTGGGCCTCGTTTCCTGGCATCGTTGGCACCTAGCTACCCAGGCCTCTATTTGTTTGTCCATCCCTGGCCACCAAGCGTAACTTCTGGCCAGGGCTTTAGTCCTCACGATGCCAGGGTGCCCCTCGTGCAGCATTTCCAAAACCTTCCCCTGTAGCTTTTCCGGAATGACCACCCTGTCCCCCCATAGTATGCACCCTTTTAACAATGAGAGCTCCGTTTGGCGGTTTCGGAACGTTTTGACCGACTCGTCGTTGTCCCTTTCCAGCCACCCTTTCTCCACCCAATGCAACACCCGCGCCAGACGTTTGTCTTTATTCGTCTCTCGGGCAATGTGTGACGCGGTTATGGGCAGGTTGGGTAGAGTCTCTATGCTGAGGGTGGTCGTTGTGGGTGCTGGGTCGGTGTCGGGTTCTGGTAGCGGCGAGCGGCTTAAGGCGTCTGCATGGGAGATCGTCTTACCCGGTCTGTGTATGAGTTCGTAGTTGTAGGCTGCCAGGAACTCGGACCACCTTGTCATTCGGGGAGACAGAATGTTCGGGGTGGCCCGGTTCCCTGCAAGGATTCCCAGCAGCGGCTTGTGGTCCGTTATGATGGTGAAAGTCCGGCCGTAGAGGTATTCGTGGAATCGTTTTATGGCGGCAACTATAGCCAGAGCCTCTTTGTCCAGTTGGCTATAGTTCCGCTCCGGTTTGGTGAGGGTCCTTGAAAAGAACGCGATGGGCGCTTCTTTTCTGTCGGGAAGGGTATGGCTGAGGACAGCGCCGACGCCGAAGGGTGATGCGTCGCATGTGACGGCCAGATATAGGGTCTCATTGAATTGTATGAGGACGGCGTCGGAGGTGAGGAGGTCCTTCGTTCTTTGGAAGGCGGCTTGCTCCCGTTTCCCCCAAGTCCAGGTCGCCGCCTTGTCCAGGAGCCTATGCAAGGGCTCCGCCGCCGTCGCCTTTTGGGGTAGGAAAACATTGTAAAAGTTCAGTAACCCCAAGAATGCTTGTAGTTCAGTCTTTGATTTAAGGGTGGGGGCTTCTTTGATGGCCTTGATTTTTTTGCTTGTGGGGTGAATGCCGTGCCGGTCTAGGAGGTAGCCCAGGAATTCCACTCGTTCCGTGCAAAGCTGGCATTTTTCCCTCTTTACTTTTAGTCCCGTCTCTTTAAATTTAGTTAGGACCTCTCTTAGTCGACCTTCTAGTTCGGCTTGGTTGGCGGCCGACACTAGGACGTTGTCGAAATAAGGTACCACCCCCTTGATACCTTGCAATAGCCTCTCCATTAGGCTCTGGAATATGCCCGGTGCCACGCTGACACCGAATTGGAGTCGGTTGCATTTGAATGCTCCCCGGTGGGTGACAATGGTCTGCGCTTCTGCCGTTTGCTCGTCGACCGGCAACTGTTGGTATGCCTGGGCGAGATCGAGCTTGGCGAAAACCTTGCCCCCTCCCAGTGAGTGCAGTAGGTGTTGCACTACTAGGACGGGGTAGGCGCTTTGTTGCAGCGCGCCATTTAGGATGGCCTTATAGTCCCCACAGATTCTCACCGACCCATCAGGCTTGATCGGGGTGACTATGGGAGTTTCCCACCGGGCGTGGTCTATGGGCTGCAGTACCCCTTGTTTGACGAGCTTATCAATTTGCTCGTCTATTTTGGGTTTCAGTGCAAATGGCACCCGCCTTGGTTTCAGGCGTTTGGGGGGGACGTTAGGGTCTAGGTCGAATGAGATAAGGGGCCCTTGGTACTTGCCTAGGTTTCTGTCGAAGACCTCTTGGAACTCCCGGGCTAGTTGCTGCTCCCAGCTGTCATCGGTGACGTGGTTGACTCCCGTGAGGGCAATGTCGAGCGGGGCAAACCATTGCAGTCCCAGTAGGCTTGGGCGGTCGCGGTCGACGATCGTTAGGGGGAGTCGTTCGGTGCGTCCCTTATACGTTATGTTAAAGCTTTTGGTGCCGACTACCGGGATGCGGTTTCCCTGGTAGTCCTTTACAATGAGTCTCCGGTTGTCTACGTTCCTCCTTTGGAGGGTAGGCACCAACCGCTTTATCTCGTGCCATGCAATCATGGAGAGGTAGGACCCGGAGTCCACCTCCATTTTGCACGGCTGGCCCTCGATGCGTACCTCGACGTGGACCTTCCGGGCGTTGTTGGTGATGGCGTGGCTGATGGTGACCATCTGGTGGGTCTCCTCTCTCCGCCGGTTGTCGCCGCCTCGCGAGGATCGTCCGTTCCGGTCCCATCGGCTGTCCGAGGGGCGATCTCTGGTCCGGGGTGGTGTGCTCTCCCTCCTCCATTCGCTCTGGTCCCATCGAGCCAGACTGCGGTTTTTCTTCAGGCGGCAAACCCGGGCGATGTGTCCCTTTTTGTCGCAATGCCGGCAGATTGAATCGAAAAACCGGCATTCCGACCTGGGGTGGTCGCCGCCGCAACCGGCACAGTTGGTCCTCGACTTACGACCTCGCCGGTTCCGTTGGTCGCGCCCTGTCTGGAGTCGATGGATGTCCTCCTCATCATCGGACGTGCTGGATGCCGAGTGGAAATCGCCCTGGTGTGTTGTCGTCTCGGTTTTTGGTTCGGTCGACCTCGCCGGGTTGTTGTTTCCGCCGCGGTCCCTCGTGTCCGGTCTGCGCATGCTGTCGGCGGAAGTTCGGGTTGCTTCTGCGGCTGCGGCTGCGGTGAGGGTGTCTGCTAGGCTGATGTCGCCCTTAGCCATCAGCCGGCTCTGGAGGGCGGGGTCCCACAGACCGAGCACGATTCGGTCTCTCAGAGCGTTGTTTAGGTTATCAAATTCGCAGAGCCCCCCTAGGTGCCGCAGCTTGGCGACGAAGTCGCTGAAACTCTCACCCGATCTCTGGTCCCGCCAGTAGAACTCGTTGCGCCGGATCAGGATGGGTACCTCTGGGGCGTAGTGTCGCCGAAGGATGGGTTCGAGGACGTCCCAGTCCATGGCGGTCGCATCGGTGGGCTTGGCCAATGCTTTGGCCATCTGGAAGACCTCGGTCCCGCAGTGGGTGAGGAAGACAGCGCGTTTCAGGGGGCCCGAGGCGTCCTTCTTGCCGGTGCACTCGAGGTACATGCGGAATCGGTCGGAGAATGATTCCCAGTCCTCGGTGGCGGGGTTGAAGGGGGCGGGCGGTGCGATTTTCGCCATCTCGGTGCTTCGTTTGGCTTCCGTTGGACACGTGGTTCAGTTCAGGGTCTGGATCCCACCTTCGTCGCCAGTGTTGTGTCCGCGAAATGATGCCAGGAATCGGTGACTTAGTGCAAAGCTCTTTATTGATCTGCTGGAACCGAACTGGCGAAAGGAAAAAGGCCCGCGGCTTTTATTCCTTTCACCGTGGCGGCCGCGGCCAATGGCATCGCTTTGAATCTCCCGCGGTCTGAACGGACCAATCGCGGGAGATTCTTAGCGAGCCAATCGACGCGGCTCGCCTGACCAATCGGAGAGCCCCGCGCTTTGGCCAATCAAAGCGCGGGGATCTCGAGTATGTTAATGAAGGACAGAACAGTGGTATTACCCATTTAAAGTGGAGTGGTTATATTAGTGAACACAGATGGCAGGAGATGAAAGGCATTGATATTCCCTTTTAATAGTAGCTGTCAAATCTATTTATTTCATCTGATTAGAAAATAAGTTTGAGATATTAAGAGTGATTCTGTAAAGCAGCAGTTACATCTTTCTAAAAGTTAAGTTATGAATTTGCAATTTGGCTAAGCCATGTGGCTAGTTCAGCTTTGTGCATGTATTCTTCTTGCCTTCACTTTTATACTAGAACAATAAAAATGATTAGATCTGAGGGGCTTGGCTGAAAAAAATAAAATGGACCAAGGGCTTCTGTAGAGAGAGACGTCCACCCTTAATTTCCATTGCTTAAACTATATGCTTATACAGACACTGAGGAAAATTGTCAATTTTATACAATGCATCTGTCAATAATCATTTTGTAAAGTAGGCAGACAGAGGCTCAGATTCAGAAAAACAAAGACAATATTGAAATTTGATGATGAAATATAAAATTTATACAAAACATTTTTTCAGCTATCTTAAGCCTGAGTTACTGTATCGCTCTCAACATTATTTCAACATTATTGCCATATAGCTGACATCTTATTGTATGAGATTTCTTCAGTCTTCCAGCTCATGTTACTTTGTGCAGGAATACAGAAATATTTATAAATTCAAACTCTTACAGGACCAAAATCAGTGCATTTCAAATTGATTTTGATGTCTTGTCAACTATGAATTTGGATAGGCAAACATTTAAAGAAGTTATTATTTATATCATATAATTTTAAAAAGTTAAATTTAATATATTTCACAACTTTCATTTTCTGTTCACTGTTGTGCAACAGAAATGGAATTTCATTCTCATACTGTATGATATGTTTTATATTGTACAATTATATTGTTGTTAAATAAAGCCTTTACAATGCTAAAAAAATCCCGATGGATTTGTTTGAAATCTCCAATGTGCTACACAATTCTTTCAAATTACAGTATGTGCAGACCTTGACTAGTTTAATAGAAATTCTAAAACTGTTTCTGAAGTGCTGATTCTTTTATGTTTTTTAGCTTCTTTTTTATGATGCCAGCTTTATCACCAGTGAAATTGGGTTTGCCTGATTCAGCATTAACTGCTGTCTTGCAGGTTTAAACCCATGCAAGCAAAAATACTGTATTAAGATGTTAATTCTTGGTTTAAATGGAACTGAAGTGAAATTTTATTGTTTGCTTTTGCAGCCATGTATGGCATTTAGCCTGCCATAACTAGAGAAATTAGATCATATCTTCAGATTTAACAGAAAATAGATAGATGATAGATAGATAGATAGATAGATAGATAGATAGATAGATAGATAGATAGATAGATAGATAGATAGATAATATGCATTCACCAAGCCTCTGATGGTGGGCAATGCATTTCTATAGATTTTAGGATTGGGCCTTCTTAAGAATATAATAATAGAAGTTTCTCTGCTTTTAATCATTGCATGCACATTATGGTTCATCTATTGAACCTTCATTGGACAGCTTTTTCCAAAAACAATTTTTCATGGTTTTTGCCTGCCATCATTAAAATAGTCCGAGATTGCCTGCCTGCCTCCCTTTCTCCCTCCTTTCTTTCCCTTTCCCCTCCCATTTCCTCTCCTTAACCTTTCCTTAACCTTTGCCTTGCCTTGCCTTGCCTTGCCTTTTTGACACTGTCTGACTCAACTGGGAACTTCATAAAAACACAAAAGCCGGTACCAACCCAAAACAAGGGAGACTCTGAGCACAATATACAAACACATGCCAACTGGACCAAAACCATGAGTGATAGGTGATTCCTCAAGTAATCTGGCCCAATATACAGTAGGTAATAATCAGTTCTATGAATTGCACTAGACACTGTGCAGTTCATTGACAGAGACTATACTGAGGCATGCCCATCACTAGCCAGGCTGCTGTTTTTTGAACCAGCTGGTGATTTTTAAAGGTAGCCTCATGTAGAATACTCTGCCATAGTCAATACTTGAGATGACTAGGGCAGGAGTGACTGTCTGAAGAGCCTCCCAGTCTAGCAAAGGGTGCAACTGGTACATCAAATAGATCAAAGGCTCTCTTGGCCAACAAATTGTGATTATTCCTTAAATGAACATGAAACAGAGACACAAATCTTTCATTTCCAATTTCGAAATAGGATTTCATCTTTCATAGCTGAAAATCTTGAAAGTGAGCCTGATAGAAGACAATTTTAGAGCCTTAGAAATTCGTTCAAACTCTCTTTCATATAGATAATATTTCTAACCTTCTCATGATGTGGAAGGATGCTGAGATTTTTGTTTCATTCATCCATTTTCTTATCAGTTATTTTTGCTACTGTTTGTAATATGAATTTTTTAAAATTGCATTTTACTTCACTTATTTATTGGTGATCAATGATTTTGTCTATAACAAAATTTTCTATAATGGTATTTTAATAAGTTGTTCCAAATGTTTATTGGCGTGCAAGAACACATTGTGTGTGGAACAGAATGAAGTGTTTTGAAGAGAAATTCTTTAGAACTATTCCCACTAATTGTCATTCAAACTTTTTTGTCTTTTCTTATTTGTTGTATTTTTTTTAATCTAGCCCTGCACAGCTATTTAATTATTCTTCCACTTTAGTTGAAATCAAAATATGCCTATGTTCATGAGACTTTTTTGTTTTGAAGGTACAGGTTGTGAGTATATTTTAAACTCATGAATATTTAAACAATTTGGAATTTACTCAAATATCTTCTGCTATTTCTATAACTAGATCTGTTTGGATTTCAAAATACCAAAAGGCAAGCTGACATGTATGCAGAATGTAGTGAGCCTTCAGAAAAATAAGCTCTATATGCAGTTCATTAACCTTTTAAAGTCTGTTTGTTCTCATTCTTTAAAACAGATCTGCTAAAAAAAAACAACAGCATCTATTTCACATTTTTGGCAAAGCTGTCTCTTTATTATGCATATGAACAACTAAAAACTACAAATACTTAACATGCAAAACAATATGAGAAAAAGGTCCGTGATACATGAAGGCTTGGAGAAACTAATGCAACTCCTTTGTGGCTTCCTTGTACCAAGGAGGATGCTTAAGTCAAATGTTAGATCTGTTTCCAATTGTTCGTAGAGGCCACTTAATGTTCATATTCCTTGAAATTCCAACCGCAAGAAAAAATAAGCTGGCAATTGCTCTTTCCGATGGACAGGGTTTTTAGGGAGGGTCACCTTAAAGATGTTATTGAAGACAAAGTCCAGTCACAAATAATAGCTGAATAGCTGCTCATTGTATCTACCACTCCATTCTGCAACTTGATATTCAACCACAAAGCATTTCTTTATAGTTCCTTCATACTAAGGGAAGGTTGCTTTGGCATGTTTTGTCCACCCTTATTTGAAGCTTTGAAGTATATTTTTTAATGCATTATGATCTTCACAGAGATTGCATGCTATCACATTTTTTTTATAAAAGAATCTGTGCAACATTTTTTCACATGTTATTTGTTTCTCATCCCTTTGTTATTACATTATCTTGCCTTTTTTCACCTTCTGATGCTTGAGAGTTATTTTTGTTGCATTACACTATATTTGATTTGCTGATCTCTTTGTATATTTATTTTAGCTTTACTCTCAGTAGTTCCTTTTGCTCCATGTTATATTCTCTCTGCTTTTGTACATATTCTACCTCTGTCTTTGTTAATTTTTTTTCCTTTGGGCATTATTTTTAGATAACATATGGCATATAGATATAGGTTCAGATGTACTATAAAGATATCTATTGGATTGATGAAACATCCTTCTAAATTTACTGTTAAACAAGACATAATACTGCTGCATTTAACTTTGTCATAATTTCTGTTATAGACCTTCTAACGGTTTTGAATGATTTGCAATGCAAGGATAATGTTAGAAAAAGTGCCAGACATAATCTTATCTTATTTGTTAAATATCTAGAAATAATTATAAATTATTTAAATCTGCAGACTTTTTTTTGTAAAGTATGCTTGCAAAATCATTTGGATAGTAAAACACATTGTACATCTAGTGACAGAAGCTTCAGATTATAGAGTCCAACACTACTATATGTATGGTACATATGTGTCTGTGCACATTTTGTATATATGCAACATATAACCACTCACCGTCTCCTTTCTTCATGCTTTCTTGGAATGAAAGCTTTAATCTTTCTAGCAGCTACATGGCTGTGTATTTCTAATCACTATAAGAAGGGTAGCTGGGCAAAAAAGAATGCATAACTTCAATTTTCATCTCCTTAATTATTCATAACCCACAGGTGGTATATTCTTGGTTGTGCGATAGGTTTTTTTTGTAGAAATAAAATGAACAAGACAACTTTATGCTGGAGGCCTATGGGATACATTCAGGCAAGTGTGTATGGACAAATCTCAGTCAGTTTTATTTTCTCCAGTATTGTTTTAAAAAAGAATCTCATTATATTGTCATCTCCACGAAAAATGTACAAGTTTTGATTAGCTGCTCTTGATGTAAATGAATCAAATAGTACTTTCATCCAAATTTGCCAACCAACCTTATAGGAAAATCTCCTTCTCGTAGGGAGAGGATCATAATGCTCTTGTCTGCTGTGTATTTGAGAAAGATGACGAGTCTATTTTGGAAAAGGAGTGGGAAGAGAAGAAGCAACTCCAATTTGCAATTTAAAACTTTAGCAGTATATAAAGAGCTTCAGAAAAGCTCCCTGTCTAGAAACAATTGGATCAGTTCCCTTTCTTTCAAATTCATTTGCGCCCATAGACTTACATTTGCAAATTTGGATAACTTCTTATAAAAATAGACTTACCGTATATACTCGAGTATAAGTCGACCCGAATATAAGCCGAGACACCTAATTTAACCACAAAAAACTGGGAAAACTTATTGACTCGAGTATAAGCCGAGGGTGGGAAATGCAGCAGCTACTGGTAAATTTCAAAAATAAAAATAGATGCCAATAAAAACTTTCACTAGGACAGTTGAGAATAAGTTTGATGTTCACAATTTCCTCTTTGAAAGAGACCAGTAAATAGGGAACAAGAAGATGAAGAAAAAGAAGTGTGTTTTTTCACACTTTTCACACTGAAGTGAACAAAAATGGCATCATAGGAACAAGCTTATTCTCAGCCCAAAGGTTTGTTTCTGATTTCTTCCCTGATTTAAGGGAAATTTGGGAAACGATCTCACTATCATGAAAGGTTTAATTGATTCACTAACCCAAAAGATGATGATGATGACAGTGGGAGGCAGGAGTCACTCTCTCCCTTGCAAGAAAAAAGGAAGAGCCGTTCTTATGATCTCTTCCTCTCTCTCTCTCTCCCCGTAATACAGTAAAGCCCTTTCCAGCACACGCGATCTGCCTTTGCCACTTTGCACCTTGCAAATGCAAAATCCTGGGGTTTTTGCATTTGCAAGGTGCAAAGCAGCGGGGGCGGATCCCGCGTGCTGGAAAGGGCTTGACTGTATTACGGGGAGAGAGAGAGGGGGGGAGAGATCATAAGAATGGCTCTTGCTTTTTTCTTGCAAGGGAGAGAGTGACTCCTGCCTCCCACTGTCATCAATATCTTCTTCTTTTGGGTTAGTGAATCAATTAATTTGGGAAATGATCTCACTATCAGAAAACAACGCGAGCTGCCACCACCACCTCCTCCTCCCCCTCCTCCCGAGTGGACTGAAAGCAGCTGGAGCTGAGGAAATGAAGCTGAGTGGAGCGACCTTGGCTCACGTTGTTTTCTCAGCCTAGAGCTCAGAAAACAATGCGAGCCACCACCACCACCTCTTCCCCCTCTTCCCAAGTGGACTGAAAGCAGCTGGAGCTGAGGAAACGAAGCTGAGTGGAGCTGAAGCAACCTCAGATCGCATTGTTTTCTCAGCCTAGAGAAGGGGGAAGGGGGTTCATCTGGACCAAGGGTGAGTTTCCCCTGAAGGATCTTCCGTCGCTTTTGCCTTCTCCCTATGTCTTCCCTCTGTTAAAATCCCCACACACACACACACACACTTATTTTCGGTCGGATAGATTTCGTGTCTGAGCATTCTCACATGGCGGTGGGTCTTCCCCCCAAAAAAAAAACAGTTAAAAAAAACAACAATATATCCTCAAGCAAGAACTTTTCTGCTTCCGATTACCCCCATGCTTAAAAATTGCAAAGGAAACACAGAAGCAGGGATCTTCCGTCGCTTTTGCCTTCTCCCTATGTCTTCCCTCTGTTAAAATCCCCCCACACACACACACACACTTATTTTCGGTCGGATAGATTTCGTGTCTGAGCATTCTCACATGGCGGTGGGTCTTCCCCCCCAAAAAAAAACAGTTAAAAAAAACAACAATATATCCTCAAGCAAGAACTTTTCTGCTTCCGATTACCCCCATGCTTAAAAATTGCAAAGGAAACACAGAAGCAGGGAAGCGGCTGCCCAGCTTCGGAGCTCCACACCATTTTTTTTTCAGAGGGGAATCTGACTCGAGTATAAGCCGAGGGGTATAACAGCATAACAGCATAGTCAAAAGATTACTCTGAGCGACAACTTTAAGAAATTTGGCATAGCTAACAGTAAAGTTTATAAGAAATTTGGAATCACAGTAATCAATCGCGCGCGCGCGCACGTGTGTGTGTGTGTGTGTGTGTTAGTGTTAGCTGTTCCTAACATTGCACTCCCCTGAACAGAGAGTTCTGATCTTGTTGCGATCCCAGGAGTCACAGCCCCAAGTGGGTGTGTAGTCCCAATACATTCCCAGGAATGACATCTGAGCTCTCTGCCCAGAAATGTACAATGTAGGACATCTAAGATCCTACACAGAACCCTCAAACTCCCAGACTTAATACCATATAATGAATCAATCAAACAAACCCACAGTCTTCTTAAAATTGCAAATGTCCACTTGTCTCATTATCACGTGACATTACTGGAGAACTATTGATGGCCATGAACTAATCCAGCCACATACACAAAGTATGCTGCTAAGGGGTGAGGGGAAGATTGTGAATCTTTTCCTTCTTCATTATTTCAGATGCTGCTGTGATTTAAAGGCTGGAGTGTGATTCCCTAACCAATTACACAAATCTATAAAACCTGTTAAAATGGTTTTGTTATGCCTTCATAAATAATTAAGAAGTTCACTGCAGGTTTCCAAGATCTGGCTGTTACCTGCTGCAAAAGCCTCACAATGAAGATTGTGAGTTGCCACTGTAATCATCCATCTGAGTCTACTTTGCCCTAAAGCAATGCACATTAAAGAAAATAGATAAGAAAGCTAAACAACTGGAAAACAAAGAATTTCTCTTTTGAAGGTTTGTACTTTTTCCCCACCGGTGTGTAATGTTCATCATTTTAGAAGCATACAAAGGACACAAGCATCTTGGTCATGAATAATTAATGACAGCTAAACATTGCTTGGTTATATATATATATATATATATTGATCCTGTATTTTCTTCTTAATAAATCCTAAGTAAGATTCCCACCCCATCTAAACTATAGTTTTATAAATTTCAGATACAGTAACATAACCATTGGCCTCAAAAGTTAATTTACCTTTAACCTGAATGATGGATACAAATGTATATAAATATTTATGCAAATACAAATATACCCACACACTATATTTGTATATATTTGTACAATATTGTTGTGGTTCACTGGCAGCCTATGCAGGCAGCAGCAGAATCGGACAGTGAGGAAGAAAAGGGACCAGTCTGGGAGTCTGGAGAGGACTCAGCCAAGGGTCCTGCGTCCAATGCAGAGATGGGGCCAGGACCATCTGGAAGTGGGGTGCTGCCTCTGGAGCCTTCGAAGTCTGGCAGCAGCGAGGCAGAGGACCCAGGGAAGCCTGTTCCCAGTGTGTGTGTGCACAGAGCTGCTAGAAGATGAGAGCAGCTGAAACAAAAGGGGTGACTCGGGAGTAAGGTTGGGAGGTGATTGTCCATTCCATAAGGTATAAAGGACAAGCAAAGATGATGAAACCTTTGCAGGAAGCAAAGTCGTTCATTCGGTTCAGATTCATTCTTGAAGCTCTTTGTACTTCGGTTGGGTTTTTTTCTAGTTCAATTGACACGCCTGTTATTGGTAGCACTTCACAGGAAAGAAAGGTTGGTGCTTATCTCAAAGGACTGTTTGAAATTCATTACTGGCTGGGAATGAAAATAATTCCCAGCATTGCAATAAAATAAGCATGTGAGTAATTACAGTCTCGGAAGCCTTGGTCAGAACAAATATCTTCACACTGTATATAAATACCAATATTAGTATAGATGTATCCATATAAACACAATATGAAATAGATTTTATGTCAAGAAACTATTTTGTTATTAAATCCCTGAGAGCAACTAAACCTGCAAATACTGTATTTGTGTATTTTTTGCATAATATCTTCATAATGCACATTGATTTAAATATACAGTATATTAGTATGGATGTATCCATATATACACAATTTGAAACACATTTTATGGCAGGAATTTTTTTTTATTAAATCCCCAATAGGATCTAAATAATCTCAGCAGACATTGTAATCTTCTGCTGATATCCTAGACCATGTCTTCCTTCCCTGTTACACTAATTATTTTATTCTGATGAAATCAGTGAGAATTGTTTGCCATTTGGTTGATTTTCCACTCCTCTTCTAGCAGAATGGTTGGATAGAAAACATAAATAAGAGAAACATCAATGCAATTCCTTTCCTATGTCAGAGCTTGAGCATTTCATAGGAAGCTACCAATTTTAGGAACCACATGTAAGTTATTTTCAGCAAGATCTGCTATAAAAAGTTTATCTACCATAGGGGTGGACAACTATGGCCCCTTCAGGACCTGTGGACTTCAAGAATTCTGGGAGTTGAGGCCCACTTATCCTGAAGGGGCCATAGCTGCCTACTCCTAGTCTATTAGAACAGAAAAATGGTCTTTCTAAGTAAATATTATCTCCCACATGATGGCCAAGTCAGCCTTGTATTAATCATTAAACAAAATGAGAATGTCCTTAAGGTGCCAAGGGAAGAGGTGAAACACCACAGAGTTTGTTTTTCCTAACAATTGTGCTATTAACATTTTCACTGCTACATGAAACCTCTGTCAATTATTTTGCCCGTTGCCCTTATTTGTCATGTTTGACATTAATCTGTATTGTTAAAAATGTTTTCTTTGGCATGCTGGGTGATAATGTTGAAATGTTTCGTTTGAAGGTGTCATCAGGTGCCATTTTTGTTTCCATCTCATGGCATGAGAGTTTCACTTTCATCAAGAGGCATCATTGTTAGGTTGTGCTCAGGACATCAGTTGGCCTTAATCTGGCCCTGGGTGAAGTAGATGCATTTCAGGGAAGTCATACATTTTGTATAGAAGTAGAGGTGATATGATGATATAATAATGATACCATACGATATGAAAAATTAATTAATACAATATGAATGTAAATTTAAAAGGAAAAGACTTTAGATATTGTGCACAAGACATATATACCAAACCGACAGACTGTATAACTGAAAAGGTTTTATTTGTTGTTTTGTATATTTGTTGTAAAAAATAAAAAAAACTTTAAAAAGAAAAAAGAAATAGAGGTGATAGAGTCCACTATCTTCAAGTCCTAATATTATGAGAGAATACTTCTCTACCTTTTTTACAACATGCTGTATCATATCTTACCTTAATCACCTTCACTTCGAGGAAAAAGTTGTCAGGGACTCTTCATCATCTGGTTTTTGTTTTATTCACCTTTTCCAGTACTACACAATCTTATTGAGGTGTGATAATTAGAATTGAACAAAGAATCAGGCTCAGCACAGATTTATATAAGGACATTGCAATATGGGCAGTTTTATTTTTAGTTTCCTTTCTAGTGATCTCAAGCATGGAATTCACTTTTCATTTCTATTTTCATCTTTTCTTTAACTCTCTGTGATCCCTGGTTCTAGACAAGCTTTCCACACAAATGCTTCCTTAAGAAATATTTGTTCAGGACTAGAATGCTTAAATGATACTATAAATGGAATTTCTATATCAAACAGCCATTTTTCTAGAGTACCTTACGTCTTTTTAAAAGTTTCCTCCTGGTTGCTCTACCAATTTCTGAGGGTTTATATGAGCAGGAACTAAAAGAGAAGGACCTGCTAGGTCAGTCCTTCATACCACAAGCCCTCTTGTCCCATCTGCCTTTAGAGCTGGATACCAGAAGAAGAAATTCCCAAGGTCTTGCTTAAACTTTAATTGGGGTAACTGCTGGAATCCTGACATCCTTGCTTCCTGATTCAGGAAATGCAAAAACTGAAAGATTGTGAATAGGTGATAATGTTGCTTTGAGGAATAAGACAAGACCAAAGTATTCTTTCAAATGAAGCAACTTCAAATTATGTAGGATATTGTAAGATCTTTGAGTCAAGACTTTTTTTTTTTACATTTTATTTGACTTGTCAATCACTTACAAGATACAGGTATAAGAATAAATATAGTTTTGAATACATGAGATAGATACTTATAAGAAAAATAAAAAACAATACAGGGATGGTAGGCACGTTTGGTGAGCTTATGCATACCCCCTACAGACCTTTTAGGAAAGGGGTGAGGTCAATAGTAGACAGTCTAAGGTTTAAGTTTTTAGGGTTTGAGGAAGAAACCACAGAGTCAGGTACAGTATTCCAAACATTGATCACTCTGTTGCTGAAGTCGTATTTTCTGCAGTCAAGTTTGGTGTGGTTAACCTTGAGTTTGTATCTATTGTGTGCTCTTGTATTGTTATGATTGAAGCTGAAGTATTAATTTGCAGCTGGGCCATTGCAATGTATGATTTTATATACTATATTTAGATCGGACCGGAGTCTTATAAAGTAGTATTTTTCTGGTGGCTGTATGGAAGTCCTCCTGACCACAATAGAAAAATGTTTCACTGTTGCCTTTATTTGTCTATGAAGATTCTCAATCATCCAGGTCATGATTGTCTTAAAGGTGCTGTTTCAATAGGCAACTGGACTTTCTGGTTTTTCTTTGAAGACATTTTGCTTCTCATCCAAGAAGCTTCTTCAGCTCTTCAGAGAAAAACCAGAAAGTCCTATTGCCTATTCTGACCCAAACCTGATTCCAAGAGAACAAACACAAGACCAAGGCAGCAGTATAACCTTTTTATGTTTCAGCTAAGAATCCCATTTCTTCACAGATGAAAGGCTGCTTCCAAGTAATTAGTTCTGACAAGAAAAAGCCTTGCCAAGTTTTTTCAAGTCTGACAAAAAACAAAGTTTTTTGTCAAAAAAACAAACAAACTAAAAGAAATCGTTTAAAAGAGGCTTCAAATACCAACTGGAATGTCCACGAGGCTGAGTTCAAAACTTCTTTGCCTTCTACAAAGTGCGTTTGTTTACAGCTGGCTTTTATCTTCTTGAAAGAGGAGCCATTACCTTGCATTACTCCTGAGTCCCCCGTGCTGTTGTAGCTGCTCTTTCCTGAGAGCAATCCTGCATGCACGCGCACTTGCCACAGGCTCCTCGGGAACCTCCTCACCACTGCTGCCAGCCCCCACAATCCCTGAAGGCAGCAGTCCACTCCCTAATAGTCCTGGCCCCTCATTTGAGTCCTCGCTCCCCTCAGCTGTTCACACCTGCTGCCAGCTAACCACAACACTGCCTCTTGAAAAAGCACCTTTGGGGCAACCATGGCTTGGATGACTGAAAATCTCCATAGACATTTAGCTATGCACTTTGAAAGCTGAAGAAGCTTCTTGGATGAGAAGCAAAACATTTTCAAAGAAAAACCAGAAAAATCCATTTGCGTCTTGAAAAAAGTATCTTTATTGTCCCTCCCCTCCAAAAAAAGCTTCTCAGTAGGGACTAAAGTCTAATAAGCTCCCATCCAAGCACTCACCTAGTAGGATCTTGCTCGGCATTCTCAAGATCATCCAATATCAACCATATGTTGCCACTTACTGTGACCTATCGCATTAATGGATTCATTGAAGTCAGTTAGATTTCTCTTAGCATTAAAAAAAAAAAAAAGGGATTTCATAAAATGTATATAGCATAGTAGTTTTTATCAAGCCTGCTGCACTCATTTCTTTCCTTTTGGAGAGGAAGACTAGAAAGTGTGTGCCTTTGTGTGTGCAACTGTGAGTATATTGGGAGATAATCCATTTCTGTACTATACATGGTAAGAGCATTTTCACAGCCCCAACAAGCAACTTGAAACTTTTTGGCAATCTTGAAATGTAGATAATACTATGAGCCAAATGGTGCTAGTCTTCCTCACTCCCATCCCGCAGAGGAAGCAAACCCTTTCCTTCACAAACAATGCAGACATGCAAAGATGCTTTCTTTGGAGGCTTTCATTTGCCTATGGGGTGGGTTCATTTGGGAACACTGTCTTCTAACTCGCTGTTTGCTAGGGAAGGGCTTGTTTGATCAGCCTGAGTCATGTAGTAGGATAAAGCAAGAGTGACCTTTAGGGGATTTTCATTGCTACAGTTAAGAAAACATTTCCGCCCACAACATTTCTACGGTCTTCTATATTGATAAATAAGCAAATTATGCTTATTGAAACAAAAGGTAAAAACTACCAACTCCTGGCACGCAAACATTTTTTTTCCTTAATTTCTCAAGATTGCTGTTTTTCAAATTAGGTAAATGGTCAATTCCCTCCCTCCTCCGATCTCTGTAATCCACCATACTCCAAATTTTCTTTTCTAAGTGTGATGCAACTGTAATTTAGAAATACAGTATTCCACTGCCCCCTGCAGCCTGAATATTTTAACATAAAGCTTTTTTGGAATAATAAATCCCTCTGATTTTCTTCCCTCTGTTCCGGGTTTTACAAACCTGTCAAGAGGCATAGGGTCCACATTTTTTCTTTCTTTTTTTATCTATTTGTACATACGATTATCTAAGTATTATGAAGGGCCATGAGCTCATTTTTAGAAAGCCAGAAAGGCAATAAATACAGTGGACACAGCTCTCCTGTAATTTCTTTAAGCAAACCTATGCTGTTTAAATCACTTGAACTGTTGTTAGGCTATTTTCTCAGGGAATATTTCACCAGCTATGGCCAAGACTTTGGCTGAAGTGTTGGCACAGAGAGGACAACAAAAGGACAAAAAGGGGATGGATTTAAGTGGAAAAGCACAGGCTGTGCCACTGAAATATGCTGCAAAACTCCATAGGGCATCTAAATAGGGGAAATAATTCGCATTTCCTGCTAACTAATTATCTGCTGGATTTTTGCAGCCCATCTCTGATAGCCACCTTTGGTGTAATGGCATCTAATGACATGCATAGGCCATATTATGGCACATTCATTCTCATACCCACAGGAGAATAAATTCTCCTGAGATTCCTCTCAATTGATTTCAATAATTTTGAAACAGATGGGGAGATAAAATGAAGCATTATTTCCTCGTGCAAATAATACATTGTCCTAGAAGACCTCTGTGACTGTTGAAAAATAATTACATTTTATGGAATCAGATTGGGCAATTCAGCTGTATAACTCCAATACAATACAATTCCTAGTTGCCATGTGCATAGACATATTTATTATCTTGTTGAGGGCTGGGGAGTTGAAGCTGCCCTTGAGCTATTCATAATTTAAATAAATGAATGGTTCTGGTGGGAATATTAAGGAACCCTCCAGAAGAATCTCATGTGGTTTTTCTTTCCCTGCTTCATTCATGAAGTTCAGGTTGGTAGAATGAGTCTGCATTATGTGAATCACCAGTGCAGAAATCCCTTCCTTAGTATTGAATACAAAGGTCTTCTGGTATATTGCCTAAATAAAAATGCTAATATAAAAGGAAATAGTTCTTTACAATATAGTGAGGGAGAAGATGAAATATTAAGCTTCATATTCAATATTAAGCAATCTTAAAATGAAGGTATGAAGATTGAGGGAGGGAGGGAGGGAGGGAGGGAGGGAGGGAAGGAAGGAAGGAAGGAAGGAAGGAAGGAAGGAAGGAAGGAAGGAAGGAAGGAAGGAAGGAAGGAAGGAAGGATATATAAAGGTTCATTATTTTTCCCTCCTTAATTTGTCCCTGAGTTAAGAAAACCAATCCATGACAAAATTACCAGGTGAGCCCAAAAGGGTGAGATTCCTGGAGGAATAATTGTACAATGATGCCAGCTGATCATTTATTTATTTATTTATTTGCTTTTCTTAAGAGCAGATAATAAGCAGTACTCTGGGCAAAGGGTTCATCTTGGATGGCAATGTGTTTGATGAAGAGATAAGCAAAGAGATATTAAATGCAACATCAATTGATCAGTTGGCAGATGGCCTTTAAAGGAATGATATGAAACGAACTGCAGGAATTAAGCAAATTCAATTAATTGTAATCTTAAAAAGACATGTTCCATTTTTCATTCATTATTAAAGTTATTACAATATCAGGTACAGTATGTTGCAGTCTTAAGTGAGCCCTATTTTAAATTGGGAAAACATAAAAGCATTTGACCAGCACCAGAGTGGTTTAGTAAGTTACACTGAAAAGGACCAGAAGGCATTTCTAATTACCCCAAATGTATTTGCATCTTAGTAGTAGTGTGTGTGGCCTCCACATGCCTGTATGACCTCCCTACATCCCTCAACTCCTGGACAGTCTGTGGTGCAACGTGGTGTTGGTGGATGGAGCGAGACATGATGTCCCAGATGTACTCAATTGGATTCAGGTCTGGGGAACGGGCAGCCCAGTCCATAGCATCAATGCCTTAGTCTTGCCATGTTGCACCACAGACTGTCCAGGAGTTGGGGTATGCTTTAATCCAAGTGTGGGAGGAGATCCCTCAGGAAACCATCCGTCACCTCATCAGGAGCATGCCCAGGAGTTGTAGGGAGGTCATATAGGCACGTGGAGGCCACACACACTACTGAGCCTCATTTTGACTTGTTTTAAGGACATTACATCAAAGTTGAATCACCCATAGTGTTTTTTTCCACTTTAATTTTGAGTGTAACTCCAAATCCAGACCTCCATAGGTTGCTAAATTTGATTTCCATTGATAATTTTTGTGTGATTTTGTTGTCAGCACATTCAACTGTGTAATGAACAAAGTATTTAATAAGAATATTTCATTCATTCAGATTTAGGATGTCTTATTTTTGTGTTCCCTTTATTTTTTTGAGCAGTGTATATTCTCTTCCACAGGTTGTAGTAACTTTTAAAAGTCCTCTACATTTATCAGAATTTACCTAAATGTAAATTAGACTTCTTATTCCTTGGCAATTAGTGAAAAAAGATTCTTTTGATCATTAATGGTTATCATATTCAGCTGAGTACATTGAAATGTGGAGTGAACAACATGTTCTGGATATGGAATTTCTACATGAAAATTGGCTATTGAGATAGTGCAGAAATATATCTCTCCCTACATTCTTTTGTGCTCTCATGCTCAAACTTCAATTAAATTTAGAGTTAGCTATTTTGTTCTTTCAGTGATTTTTTCCTCCTAAAAATCCACCTGTCTTAAAAAAATACTTTCCTTTGTAAAGAATTGTGCTTACCAGAGTTTGTCTATTCCCAGTTTGCCAAATTGTGTTCAATACAAAGACCATATTTTGGTACAAACAGCCACCTGGCGTTTATAGGATGTGTCTTGATGGTGGATTCCTTCCATCTCCATATTTTCCTCTCCCTGTGAAAAGTTACAAATCATTCTGATTGCTCTGTTCTTGAAAAAATGACATGTAAGTGTATACAGTTCCATGAACATGATTAGTTGTTCTTTGGAGCAAATGAATTGTAAAGCTTTGGTCCAGTGGAAAAGACTTGGAATTTTTTATTTTTGTTCTATAGCAGACAGGACAAAAGGAATGACAAGGTAAGCTATATTTGCCCTGTGGGAATCACACTTCTATGGCTCATTAGCCAAAGGAAGGATTCTGACAATGATTTTTCTCTGCAAAGCGATCAGGCACAAATGGTTGGAAAAGAAAAGGTTTTTCCCCCCCACTATAAGGTTTGATTAAAATTGCCATGCAAAGTTCCTTCAGTTGCCAAAGTTACATATATCAATGTCAGCTTGATTGAAAACCAGTAGGGCTAATTGCCAGATAAGTATGCATAGGATGATGATCTAAGACAATTTGGGGAAAAAAAGAATAAACTTACAAACATGAAAAAGGCATAATAAACTTTGCTGGTTTAAAAATGCAGAAGCTAAACACACTGAGCTTTGTCAATGGTTGCTGTATTAAATTCAAAGCACAAACAGGAAGAAGTGGACATGTAATTTTTAAGAACCGTATCAGCAGGCTTGCATAATAAGAACTGAATCATCCCTCTGTTTACAAGGGGGGAAAAATTGAGTGAAATTGATGTGATTTGTGCAGATGCCAAAAAAATCCATACAATATTCCCTCCCCAACCTACCTCCATCTTTGGTGACCCTGTTCTTATCTGAAGACAATAAACAGGAGTCAATCTCATTTTATTGTTGCAACAACAATAATCAGCCCAGAAATCTCAGCAAATTTTGTAAGTGACTGGGGATTTTAACATGTTTTTACATACAATGGGAAGTGCAGTTCCAAATTAATTTTCACTGCTAGGAGCTTTGGACAACAAACATGGCATCTGAGTGCAACTGATTAAAGCCTATCTATTTTAAAGCATTGTAGGAATATGATATAATCTGTGCCCCAAGGAACTCATAGTACCTTTTTGGAATTAAATACAAGTCCCCACCTAGCTATAATATTCAGTCAATTATTCACTTTTTACTCTGACCTCTAGCTTCCCTCCACCTTCTATATCTAGGCATGCAAAAAGCTGGAGGATTTTGGATCCACCAGTAGTTACTGAATTACAGTTTCAAGCCATTTCCTATATTGATTAGGTTGCTGAGTGTTGCAGTTGTACAACTTTTTGAGAATCCCAGGATGCCCATATAATGTAAATTCCATGAGATGCAGACATTTCTAATTCAAACGGACTACTGGAGCTTAGCTAAGCTCTAAATCCTGTGCTGTAAAAGAAAATATCTGAATGGGATAAAGGTGGAAATATAGTCTACTGATTCTTCAACAGAATAACAACTCATTTGTAAAATAGAGGGATAAAAATACCTGCATGGATTTAAGAATAATTAGATTACTTTTTAGGATTTTGCTTAATCTTCTAGATCAGGGGCCAGCAACATGTGGCTCTGGAGCCACATGTGGCTCTTTCAACCCTCTTCTGTGGCTCCCTGTCACTGGTTGGCTCCACAATTGATAGGACTTTTGGTTAGGACAGGTAGAGGAAAAAGGATGCCACGCTAGAGACTCTATGGTGGGGGAACCCAATTTCCAGTCAGCTCCAAAACTGAACGGGGAGCTTCCAGTTAGAACCTTTGTGGCTCTTTGAGTGTTTAAGGTTGCCGACCTATGTTCTAGATACTTTCGGGGGGGGGAGTTTTCTAGATAGAGAACCAACTATAACAACAACGTAACTTTTTCCTATCAGAGATACCTTTTTAACTTTTTCTAGGGAATCTTAGGCAGGGTGGAAAATGAGATTATAAAAGCAGATGACGAGAGGACAAGAGCAACATTCTGTTCTGGTAATTTAAGTCTGCTGGTCAGTATTTTGTTCTGTTCTCTCACATCAAAAACTCTGTGCGTAACCTTCATTGTTGTATTAACTTTCCTGATGTATGCATGTGGGTAAGAAAAAGAAAGACAGAAGAATATAATTCCCCAAAGAGTTGCTAAATCATTGCTGAAATTCAAGAGTTCTCCTAACTAGCTTAACTATTTCAATGATATATAGAAATGTTTGGTTTGTCTTGAAAGGAAAAAAAAATATTTGCCCAGTTCTTATGTCAGTTATAGGGTGTGGAGTCTACCAGTAAACTGCCAAAGCTCTTCAAGAGGGCCCCAACTTTTTACAATACAGCCACTTCAATTCTATAGTCTGAGTAGCTCGGGAAGAATCTTGGGCAATCTGTTCTAAACACTCACATTTCTATCTCTGGAAGAACAATAATATAGCTGCCTGTTTCAAGGACATGAAAGATATCTGCCCTCAATTTTCTACATGGCATTACATGAAGCAGAACTCTCTTGTCTGGCATTTTAAATCTAAAAATCTGTACACTGTATCAGTCTGATCAGGATTGTTAGGTGCATCACTAGATTGGTGATGATTGATGAACCTCCCATAATCTAGCTAGCTGAACAACATTTTCTTTAGCAAGCATTAATTTTCTTCCCAATAGCTGTAGAAATAAGTGCCAGGTTTTCTTACATAAATTTTGTGCTGGTTACAGGAGCCAAATTTCCATCAGGTACAAACATAGATTACAAGCATCTGTTCATGTGATTACAAATTTGATATAAAGCAGCTTTTTTCACTCTGAAAGCAAGTCTTAGAGAGGCTCCGCAGAATGCCAGAACTTTGCTTTTTTTATCTGGTACAGCTGTTGCATGTCACTTATGTTAGTTAAGAAATGAGATGTTAAAGTCATCAAATGTTTAATACTGAAGTTTAAATTTCAGCAGCTTAAATGAAAAAGGTTTGAGGCTATTTAATATTGCTCGCTTTAACTCAAGCATCACAGATTCTTGCGCTAAATTTGCACAATATGCTTAACTTGTTATTAAATTAACCACTTGTTAGGTTGGTATAATATACCAAATAATATAAATAACCAAAGTGCAAATTCCATTTGCACTCCATTCTAATCTCCCCTCCCCAAATAATAAATACTAAATCTGTAGCAATTTGTGCTAATACTCCCACTATGTCTCAGTCAAATCAAATCAAATGTGTTTGATGAACAGTCAACTTCTGGGTATAAAAATAATGCACAAGACCACAATATTTTCACAAGACCACAATATTTCTATTTTTAAAAATACTGAAATGTGTCAGTTTTCAGACCAAGTTAAATAGCAGCACATGGTAAATATGGAGTGATCTCAGAAAGTTAGCAGGATCAAACCTGTTTAATACACAGATGGGAGAACATGGGATAATTCTAGGTCTGTAGATTTGACTAGGAAGTGGTACATACAGGACAAAAGCAGTGGAAAACCAATATTTTCATGTGGCCAGAAAGACTACATAAATGGTAAATGTTTAACTGGTTTTTTAGGATTTATTGCCATGCCCTGCCTCTAACCATTAGGTTGATTGCCACACCAGCTGTTTTGGTTCTGCTGTCCTCTCAACCAGTTCACAAAGTTCCAGAAAAATCTAACAATCTTATAAACTGGTACGATTCAAATAAGACTTTACCTTTTAGTAATTCTTAGATTTCCTTAACAGTTTGGATTCAAGGAACATTAATGCCAGATTCCAGCCAGACTGACAGTTGAACTCATTCAAGGACAGGTATCTGATAAGATATTTGTACTGTAAATATTAGAAATAAATGTTTAATAGTAAAGAAAACCAGCTACCAGCTAAGGGCTGTGGTGGCGCAGTGGTTAGAATGCAGCACTGCAGGATAACTCACTGATCACTCCAGGAGTTCAATTCTGAGTGGCTCAAAGTTGACTCAGCGTTCAAGGTTAAAATGAGGACCCAGATTGTTGGGGGCAATATGCTGACTCTCTAAACTGCTTAGAGAGGTCTGTAAGGCACTGGGAAGTGGTATACAAGTCCAAGTGCTGTTGCTATTGCTATTGCTACTGCAAATTCTACAATTCAAGTACAAATGGCAATCTCTGGGTTCAAATTCTATATTATATTGAACCAAGAACCAATTATTTCATAGCAGAAGTGAATGATAATTGGGATTATTGTTATGGGTTTCAATTTAATGGTTTACATTATATTTAATATTTCATTATTGTAATTTTGATTGGTTGTGCTAAATTCAAAGTAGTACATAGCGTACATATTGAAAGAAAAGAAACATATTGCATGTAGACTTTTTAAGCTTGCATTGAATATGTTGCTCTAGAGGTGAAGAATTCTGTTATCCCTATGGATTGCTCAGTATATGTCTCAATACCTGAAATCCCCATTACTTTTAACTGGGTGAGATGGTGTACATAGGGCAACAATTTTTTGAACCAAAGTATCATAACTGGACTGACTTACAGAATGCATCCAAATTCAGGACCCATGACTCCCATGGAATTGAAATTTGGTCAATTTTACAAAGCATTTTATGGTACAAAACTTACCATAAAACAGTTTATGACATTATACAAAATATTGTAAAACATTTGTACTGATATTTGACTCTGCCATACAGTTCACTTCTGCCATAGTGCAGGAGGCTGACTAGGCCACGCCCACCATGGCTCCATCTACCCAGCCACTGGGCAGAGAACCCTTTGCTAAAAAAATTTAAGCCCACCCCTGCTATGATGCCATCCTTGGCTAGAACTGCAAGATGAGGAATCAAACTGGCTGTGGATTGCTGGAACTATTGTTACATTAAATAATAAAAAACACATGCCTTCCTTCCAGCCAGTTTTTTTATTAAGACCAAGGACACCATGTTTCAACCACAACAATTAATCTGAAATTCTCTTTCACTCAACTGAATTAGAACTAGCAGAAGAAGACAAAAACAATTAAGGGAATATTTCTTTGCCAAGCGCTAATCCCAACAATACACACCATCGGTTTTTTTTCTCTCTTTCTGAGAAATAAGTCTTTTTATACAGTCCTTGAGACAGCTGAACAACATTACTTAAGCACTGCAGAGAGATGCCCTGCTTTCTCCTGCACCCCACTTCCCCTCCAAACACCAATCAAGAAGGATGAGACAAGAAAAGAAACCCTTCACGGACTGATTTTCTTACCTTGCTTAAAGTCAAATCAAGCTTGTCTGTTACGATTTTTTTTTTCCTGGTGCCTTGCTGAAACGTCTAACACCTCAATTACTAAATAATGTTTAAATGTTTCTGAGCTCTTTATTTAAATAAATGTTTTAGTTAAACTGTTTGGAGTCAGGAGTATTACTTATTCATAGCTGTTGGCATGAATGCTATTTAGTTGCAGATGTTTGCTCCATTAATGAGTTTGCAGGAATATTTTCTCCACAGTAAACCAAAGGGAGCGATGGAAAGGGCCGTTGGAAAGAAGACTCTGAGAACAGGTGGCCCACAAGGTGCAGTTGAGACATACATTAGTAAAATAAAGGAAGCCTAGAATTTCTGTTCTGCTCAAGCTAACTGCAATTGCATTCTCAAAAACAAGATTGAGAAAGTAAATTTTACCCTATTAAGGTGGAGAAAATGGGAATAGAACAAGCTAATGTTGCTGTCTTTGGAAGCCTCCTAAAACCCCACATTAGTCTGAATTTGTAACTAGCCACCATTGCTAGAACTAAGCTGTCCCCTTAGACTACCAAAATGTTGAGTAATTCTCAGTTGAAATCTAGCTTGCAAATTCTCAAAAGTATTTCTTCTGCTTTGTTATATTGTTCTCAGGGTGTTTTAAGAATTTTGTCTGAATTTCTCGTGAAGTTGCAACAGAAGTTGCAGTGCATTTGGGGCCAAAGGTGGAACTAGGTTATTTCTTAGTGGAAGAGATGGAAGGTGCTACTATTTGGGTTGATTTGGCTTAAGCATCCTTCCCGTTTACTAGTCTGGAAAAAGAAAACCCAGCAACAAGAGCTCTTTTTGAAATAGAGAAAGATTCAGTTCAAATGTCCATTCAGAGGAGGAGGAGGAGGAGGAGGAGGAGAATAGATAAATAGATAATTAGATAGATTTAAACATAGAATTAAATTGTCTAGCTCTAGATTTAGCAGAATTTGGAATGGTTGCTTCCTGAAGCTTATTTTAATTACCATTCCTTTCTTCTTCATTTTTATGATGTCTTGGGATTGTATGAGCCTCTCTGAATTTCTGTCATAAAGGTGGAGTGGGTTTTAAACAAATCAGGTGTTATTGTCTATCACTGCTTTACATTAACAATCCCATATATGTCTGTGACAATGTATTCAGTGGGACATACTGCCTGCTAAACATGAATAGGCAAAAGAATGTATAGATAAATGTTTTTGTATTTCTAATAGCTGCTCATTATTGTGCAAAATAGCCACTGGTTCTTTATCACAGACAGGCTTTCTCCAGAGTATGTAACAAAATGTCACTTCATATAATGAAAGCAATGCCTCTTGTCTTTAAGGTAAATAAATATCAAAACCGTTTTATATCTATGCAGGTTTATTCAGTGTCTGAAACTCCTTAAGATAGCGGGCTTTCTGTTGGTGTTCATGTGTTTTTGGTTTGATAAGGCCAGTTCAAAATGAGTGTATTCCTGGATTCCATGTATTATAGTACCTTTATGTGCATAATGATTTTGTGTGCATAAACAATGCCCATGTGGTGAATGGGCACTTACAGAGGAACTGAGCTGCCATTTGAATCTTCAGATGTGACAGGAATCACAGAGCTTGAACAATGGAGACCACTGAATGCCAATACTAGATAGCCCTGATCTTTGCTTTGCTGAACAATAAGTCCCACTGAATCCAACAGGGCTTGTTATTAAGTAATATTGGAAATGGGGGAAGAGACATGCAAAATGGAAAATGATTTATAGCAAGTCACAAACAAACAAACAAATAAACAAATATTGTATGGATGTTGGCCAAACTATTTCTGGTGACCCACAGGTAAAAAAAAACAAAACTGCCTTGTTGGGTTGAGATGTATTAAGCAAAATCTGATGGGATTTGACAGGGCAAGAAGGGCACAGTCTACCTTTCTTCCACATTTGTACAGCCTGGATATCAGCCCACATGTATTTTTAAAATAGACTTAAAAAAAAAAAAAAAGTAGGGCACAGATCCAATTCCATACTCTCTGTAAACTGATAATGAGCTACATAAATTCTTCCAATATTATTGAATTTTTGTTAACAACAGACCATTCAAATAGATCAATGGTAGAATAATAGGAGCCACAATCCCAGATTTCCAAGTTGTCCATCCGTAGAATAAAGGATTTCAGGATCCTTCTTCCCAGAATTTGATGCTGAGTTTTTCTAATATATTGTTATTTTTTACATTATCTTTCTAGGTTTCTATTACAATTATTCTATTATAATTTTTTGTGTATTTTTAATTTTAGGGTTGTTTTCCTTTATGCTGCCTAGATTTCCTGTACCTGAGAGGAAGAATAAAAATTATAATAAAATAAAACATTAAATTATTTCTCTAAATCACAGATTTTCTGCCACAGCAAAGAATGCAGCGGCTCTTTTGGATCCCAGCCCTGATTCACTCAAGGCAGTTTTGACATCAACTGTTCTCCCAGCTTTATTCTCAGTCTGCCAAGAAAGCTTGTGCCGTAATGGAGGAAGTTGCCACCAAATTAATCTTCCTGATGGCATGGCCTCATTTCGGTGTGACTGCACTCTTCATTTCACTGGGCGTTTCTGTGAAAAAGGTAAATATTTCTCTTTTGGCACCCATTTTGGCTTAGAACAGTGTGACACCTATTTTTCAGATTAACTCCTAAGATGTAGAACTTTATATATTATTATCTGTATTTATACACACATACAAACTCACAAAGCACTCAGGCCAAAAATGTCTACAACATACTGGAAGTTCACATGCTGTGCCTTCTGCTTCAGAAAGCATCTCTAATAGAGAGAAAAGTATAGAATATTATGTAAACATCATTATAGATTTATAAGATTTCTAAAAGACTTTGGAATATTTAATTTTTAATAGAGCTTGGCTCATTGTTCTTAATGCATGTCTGACACAACTGCCCCTGCCTTACTTTGTTTACTATATCTTGTTCTGTTACAGAATTTGTACATGAATGTGGGAGGACATTATGTGTGTCAGCATGAAAAGAAAATATGTTATTTGTTTGTTATGTTGAAATGTCTATCTCTTTCTTGAATCTCATTAAGAAGTACACATGGGATAAATGTGACTGCTTATACAATTCTGACCTAAGTGTTTGCCTTATAGTCATATACTATATCATTGAGTTGGAAAAAAAAGTGTTATAGAGCAAGCAGTATTTCCTGAGAAATTAGAAAGTAGTTGGGGAACATTTTTTGATTCTTATGATATCTTGGGATTAAAGGCTTCCGCATCTCTGTTTAGGTACTAACAGAAACTATTGATTGGTTGATTGATTTCCTCCTTTATTATTATGATAAATGAATCAAGAAGGCTATTGTATCTACTGCTACTTCCTCCTCCTACTTTTTGGTATTATCCCCATAGTAACAATCCTGTGATGTGAGTTGGTCATCCAGTCAGCTTTCATGCCTAAGGGGGCATATTTCAAATAACAAGACTGAAGCCATGACAAGACTCTCTTTTCCCTACTTTTGTTTGTAAAATTGATGGATTGTCCCAATGCTGCTCCACTACTAATGATTATTTTATTCCCCATAACACAGTTGTAATTTAAAGAGGTGGGCAATGGAGAAAATAGACAAGGTTTCAATTGGTTTCATGGGTACATTATTGTTGAAACTTTCTAGGCAGAGAGATGGAAACAGAGATGGATGATTGATAGATGACAGGTGATAGTTGAGAGGGGTGAAGGGGTGAGGGAGAAAGATGAGAGATAGATAGATGGGTGGGTGGATGGATGGATGGATAGATGGATAGATGGATAGGATCAAGATTAGAACGTTCTATATCAATAAACTGTTTCCATCATAACTAAGGAGACACTTATGGAAAACCCAGAAGCAGAACTTGTATGCAGAAACTTTCTCCCCTTCTGGTTCTTCATTAACTTTCCTTCATCCACTTCATGAAAAACAATTTGTTTAACAAATTATTTCCAAGGAAAAGGCAAGGATCGCAAGGAGAATTCCAAGGATATTGCCATGAGTGTATGACAGTCTTGCATCTTTGTTATGAGGCCAAGGATATGTGTAAAGGTTCCATACTTTACTATCCAATAATGTTTTCTGTGGCTTTGAACTTTCCTGGTTGCCCCTACTTCCATTACAGCCCAAGGCAAGAAATTGTAGGAAAACTTCCTTCACTGGCTTTTTAGTATCACTGTTTCTGTCATAAAGGGAACACCTACTCTTAAGAAATTATCGGAGAATTTCTCCTTCTCAAGAGAAATTCAGAGCATTTTTCTATATAGTTCTATTGTCCACAATGCCAAGTTGTGTCCAGCTCCAATACAGAATACCACCTTCGGACACACTCTGTGTGTGTGTGTGCGCGCATGCGTATCTATATCTATCTATCTATCACCTATCTATCTCTATCTATATGTGTATCTGTATCTATCTATATCTATGGGAGAAGTAGTTTTATCTCTTTAATCCTTGTTTCTTATCTTTCAGGGAAAGAAAATGCTACATCTTGCAATAATTTTGAGATGATTATGATGGGGTGGGGGTCAGAAATCCACTCATGATTTAAAGCATGTATCAGTCTCTCCTTGCTAGTATTTAAATGGTTACATAGTTAAACATGACATTTCCAATGGTATGAAGTAAAATTACTTAAGTTTTCTGATTGAGTTATCATGAGAAAACAGGATTTAACAACTTTGGAATTTAAAACAAATGATATTCTCACTTATCTCTTTCGAAGATGCAAATCTTCTAAACCAAACCCGTCAATATCTATTCTTTTCTGTATATTCAGTTGTAACTATTTTATCCACTTAATTCCCATAAACTTGAATTTCTTTGACATGTTTGGTGCTTCAATTAAATGACTGAGCAGCAAAAGTACCTTCCCTTTATTGATGCTGGATCCATTACAATTATTGAGAATTACTAGTGTGTAGCAAAATGAAAGTATCCATATTATAATTAAACTCTAATACCCTTCTAATAGACTTTCTATTGTATGAAATAAGGACATGGCAACCAGAGCCAAAAATGTACTTGCCAGATTGTCAATATATCTGAAACTAATAGAAACCAAGCAAAGAGGTCAGCTTGGTCATTATATTGTATGTGAATCCAATAAATGACTGAGCTAGAAATGATCGGTCCCACTTAATGAGGCCTCAACTTTCAGAAAGTATTAATTTTTAAAATCCCTTTCCCATGTTTGTGATAGATTAATAGCATTTCTGTGTTTCAAATTGCAGTGGGGGAAGAACCAATCTGTGGGGTTGCATTTTATGCAATGGTGTAACAAGTACATGTTAGTCAGAGACATGTGCCAGAGAATAGAAAGGGGCATTCAAGATTTGGTCATAACTAGCTTTTCTTGAGAAACCAGATTTTGAAAAGCAAAAAAAGTTTCAATTCCCTATTTCTGAACTGTCCAGACGAAAATATTCTTGCTACAAATATGGCTTGTCTAGATTCTTCTCCCCAAAGGGAATTGATTCCCTAAATGCCCCTAAAGGAATTAATTTATAAAACTTCAGAAAGTCATAGCACTAAACTGGACTGTGTTTATTTGATTGATGCTGGACTATATGGTAAAGTGTAAAGATGATGATCTTGACTGGTCATTTGTGTTTAACTGCTCACCACTACATTGTGCACAGGTACAATGCCTTGACAAAGAGAAGGAAGAACAAAAAAAGAAGTATTAAGTCCAAATGATGGGGGAGAATTATAAAAACATTTCAGGTAGACATTCCTACTGGAATATAAAAGAAGAGGGGAAGCCCTATCAGACTTGTAAGATTATGTTACTATAGCCAATAAAGGAGAATATTTGTACCTCAGGGTTGAAATGAGAGGTCCTTGGTGGTCTCTGAGTTTGCTTGGTTTTTTTGCAGATGTTGCCTTACCCCATGAGTGTCAAACTGGCAGCTCGTGGGTCAGATGTGTCATTTGCAGGCCATGTCCACTCCAGTTCTGGAAAGGGAAAAAAATGTCGCACTACATCACATGACGGCAACGTGTCTCCACCCGTGCACTACTCTAACTAGGTAACATGATCTAGTACTGATGATTTTACCTAGTTAGGGTAATGAAACATCTGCAAGAAAAACAAGCAACCTTAGAGAGCACCAAGAATAATTCACTATAGTCAATCTGTAAAATATTTTTTAGTCTTCCATGAAACCTCTTTTTTAAAATCTGATCTGCCTGGTAGATTGATAAAACTAGGAACCTCTTCTGAGTTTGTTTGATGTCCCCAAACCCTGGGGTGCACATTTCAATCCTATTGTATGGGGACCTCTTCCTTTACTGCTGCTTCTTGAGTGATCATATGATGATGCAATATCACATATGACAATGTGGAGCTTCCAGCTTTGGGTTACAAAGCCCCAGATGATCGTCAGAAACCACAGAAAGAGAAAGGAATATCTAAATTTGGATATTTGCTGGTCATTTGGATTTTTCCACTCCCCAAATTCCATCCAGTTTTGTGAATGTTTCTTCTGAGAAAAAAAAAAATCTAGAAAATTAGGACGCTAGATCTGAAAATCACCTGCTGATTCGGACAGTAGAATGACCTGGATTTTGAACAATCTTCACATCCCAAATATGTCGTATGTACCCACCATCTGTGGTTTATGACTACAGTATCAATTGTAGTTTAGTTTAAAATATGGTTAAAGAAACAGTGACTTAGCAGAACATGCGAGTCAGGTCATATTGTGATTTTCCTTAAGTGAGCAGTTTCTCACACCACAATCATTCAGATAGATCAATCACTTTGCATACTTTTTGTGGCTTAAGTATCTTCTTAGGGACCAACTGACTTTTGTAACCTATTGGCTTCAACCAGTAGCCACTAAGATTATGGAGCTTCTTCCCCAGAGGCTTCAGAAAATTTTGGAAAGAAAAACAAGGTCCAGATTGTTAACAATTTCAGATATTTATAAGAGATGAAACAGTTTAGGAATTATACGAAGAATCTAGTTATGATTTCTGTAATTGGGCAAATTCAGAATGAACTCCCATAATCTCAAATCCTATAATTCTCTTATTAGTTGGGGAATACAAGAATTATATCCCACTTGCTGGGCACCAAGTTAGAAAAAGCTGGCTGTAATATAGCAGTCTTCATTCTTCTTTGGCTTCCTTTTAGAAAGTAAAACATGGTTTGATTTCAAATTTACTTTTGAGACTGTAGGAAACACATTCCTTTTATTTCTCTCCTTTCAAAAAGGCCATCTTGGCACTTTTCAACTTATCAGAAAACTTATCATTGCTAATTAGAAATGGACTTTTGAGATATATGAATAAAAATATTTCCACTTTTACAATGGGAATTGGAAAACATAATTCACTTAATAACCTCCTTCTGCTCATCAGAGTTGAATGATTTGGAAATAAATACTATTCTTGGCTTTCTGTTTATTGTTTTACATGCTGTAACAGCTTGTCTGGTCCCTAAAGAGAAAAGATCTTTGGTCTAAAATGTAATACTGATATTCATTTGCATGCATGAGTTCCTTTCCTCCCTCTGATCCACTTCAGAGAAATCTCAAAAAGTAGCAGATGGTTTAAGTAAGATTAAACACCAAGACACCTTCATGTTTTTGTATATTATTATTATTCCATATCAAAGTGAAAAAAATGCATGGCTGCCAACTCTCACGCAATCAGCGTGAGACTCACGCAATTCAACCAATTTTGACTGTCTCACTCTGATAAACGAAATCTCATGCTAAACCCCCAAAATGGAATGTACAAAAATAAATATATCTCTAGTACATTCTCTGATATTCCGAATATTCCCCTTAGGAGAAGGATGAGCTCCCAGCGCCGCCCCGCCCTGCCCAGCCACCCCACCGCGCCTCTTTTCCCGCCTTAATCCTCGTTCTGCCTCGGCGTCCTGTAACTGTGCATGATGCCGATTAGCAAATTCGCTCGAAGAGCAAGAGGCTTCTTCCCGCCCAGGGCGCTCACAGCCACTTTGCCCCGCGCTCTCCCTCTCTGCAATGTCCTCCGGGACAAGCCAGCTGCCCTTTTCAAAGAAGGACACGAGGGGGCTGGCAAAGCCTCTTTTGCAGGCAACAGCCTCGGAATAACCCTGGTAAGCAAAGCTGAGAATTGTCTGCTGCCAGAGATGTAACTAGAAGCTGGGGCATCTCTCTCTCTCTGAAAGACATTTGTTCCAGAGGATCACATCCTGTCAGTCCTCCAACTTTCTATTTTGCACAAAGCTGCCCAGCCCCTTTATAGATCAGCCTGGCGCGCTTCTCGCCTTGCTGGTTTGGGAAGACTCTTTTGGATCAGCTAAAAGAGAGCATAAGGCGTGTAAAGGGGTGGTGGTGGTGGTGGAAGTTTGCTCATACACCCACATGCTAAAAGCATTAGGACAATGTTCTGTTAGGACAATGGGATCAACCAGGATGAAAGGTTATGTATTTCCAAGCGATCGCATGACACTCCAGCATTGAGAGTGCAGTTGGGTTCCTTTAATAACTTGGATTTGGTTTAGTAACCTTCCCCCTCTCCCCCTCCGGTTTACTCTGGGCCTTGGTAGCAGGTGAGTTTTCAAGACGGCATTTTTGAAAATACTTTAAAAACAAGGTTAGGGTTTCCCTTTTTCTAATATTGGAAGCAGTCTCCTCCAAATGGTAATTAATTAAACATCTGCTTAATTCTTCAGCCAAATAAAGTTGCTATAATGGCTCTTTAAAAAAAGTAATTTTACGAGCACCACCCTGGGGTTTACACTGTGTAAGATACAAGGTATCTTACACAGTGTAAGATACAAGGTATCTTTTTTTTTTTTGAAAAAGTTTTTATTAATTTTCTACAAACAAACAAGACAAACAAAACATAAAAACATCAACTCTTATATGTACATCCAGTGTGTCAGTTGGTTCATCATTTTTGTGCATTCATTCTGTAGTCTCAATTACAATTATGTTACATAACAACTCATATTGTCAATCCAAACTTATATATCCTAATATCACTAAAAAAAGAAGTTTTTGACTATATTTTTAATCATTCATGCTTTATGAGCTAACAATACTTTAAACCAGTTTACTCTATAACAAATCATCTAGTCATATCAAATCAATCCTAAAAAATCCTTTATAAATATAATAGCAAATAGCAAAATAATAGCAAAATAAAGATATTCCTTACTATCTAGCATTCTAAATATTCTATTATCGTATTTTATCATCTAGCCATTTATAAAAAAGATCCCAAATTTCGTAAAATTGTTTATCCTCTTGCTCTCTAATTTCAAATGTCAATCTGCTCATCTCAGCACATTCCAATATTTTCTTAATAATTTCTTCCTGTAATGGTATTTTCTCATTCTTCCAATTTTTAGCAAATACAATCCTGGCCGCTGTTAATACATTTACAATCAGGTATTTCAAATCTTTACTATATATATCAGGTAAAATTCCCAATAAGAAGATCTCTGGTTTCAAGTCTATATGTTTCTTTGTCATTTTTTCCAACCACATGCGAATTATAGTCCAATATTTTCTAGCATCCTCACAAGTCCACCACATATGGTAATATGAGCCGGGTATCTGATGACATTTCCAGCATTTTTCAGATTTATTCTTAAACATTCTTGCTATTCTTGTCGGAGGAAAGTGCCACCTGTAAAACATCTTATACAAGTTTTCTTTATATGCTGTTGACATTGTCATTTTATAATTTTGAGACCACAATTTCTGCCATTTCTCTAAATCAATCCCATATCCAAAATTCTTCCCCCAAACAATCATAGTTTCTTTGACTTGTTCTTCCTCTAATTTCATTCCCAGTAAATAACCATATAGTTTTTTAATCACCTTCTCATCAGTACACATCAAGATCTTATCTAAATCAGTCTGTTTATCATAAAATCCCTCCGTTTTAGAATCTTCATCATACCTTGAATGTATTTGTGCATATGAAAACCAATTCATCCTTATACCTTGTTCCTCTAAGTTTTGGATCGATTTAAGTTCACCCTTTTCATCCAAAAGTTCCCCATATCTAACTGTTTGTTCCTTCTTGTAGATTATAGGATAGGAAAATGCTTCAATGGTCGATAACCAAACTGGAATTTTCAAATAACATTGTCTTTTTATCTTCTCCCAATTTAACCACAAAGACTCCCGTACATAATGTCTTCTAAAATAACCCTGTATTTTAGTTCCCTTATACCATAAAAAAGCATGCCAGCCCAACAGCAAGTCATGCCCTTCTAATGTCAACAACCTATGTTTCCTTAATGTTATCCATTCTTTGACCCACATCAAACTTGCAGCTTGATAATACAATTCCCAATTAGGCAGACCAAAACCTCCTCTAATTCTAGCATCTTGCAAAAGCTTTAGCTTTATTCTCGCTTTTTTACCTTGCCATATAAACTTCAACATAATTTTATTTAAATCTTCAAAATAGTCTTTTCCAAACCTAATTGGTATTGTTTGAAACAAAAATAAAATTCTAGGTAAGATATTCATCTTAATTGTTGAAATTCTCCCTATTAATGACAATTGCAAGTTTTCCCACTTCTTCAAATCTGTAGTTATCTGTTGTTTAAGTTTAATATAATTATTCTCCTTTAATGTGCTACATCTTGTTGTCAAATATATCCCCAGATACTTAACCTTATTTGTAACTTGAATTTTCAAAAGATCTGCCAATTCTTCTCTCTGTCTCAGTAGCATATTCTTTGTCAAAATCTTTGTTTTGTCTTTATTTATTTTCAAACCAGCCACCTCTCCATATGCCTCTATCCTTTCCAGTAACTTTGGAGCTGTTTCTAGCGGATCTTCCAAAATAAAAGCTAAGTCATCAGCAAAAGCTTGTAGCTTAAATTCTTCCTTCTTAATTTTCATTCCTTTTATGCTTTTATCATCCCTAATATTTCTATTCAACACTTCCAAGGTCAACACAAATAGCAAAGGAGATAGGGGGCATCCTTGTCTTGTGCCTTTCCTTATATTAATAAAATCTGTAAGTTCCCCCTCCATCATTACCCTTGCTGTCTGTTTATTATATATAGCTTCTATTGCTTGAATAAATTTTTTAGCGAAACCCATCTGCTCCAATAATAATAACATAAATCTCCAGTTCACGTTGTCAAATGCTTTTTGAGCATCTAGGAATATCAAAGCCATTTGCTTTTCAGGATGAGCCTCATAGTATTCCAAAGTGTCCAAGATTACTCTCATATTGTCTCTAATTTGTCTCTTTGGCAGAAATCCATTTTGATCTGAGTGAATAAAATTATTTAAATATTTTTTAAGTCTTTCTGCTAAGATTGAAGCAAAGATTTTATAGTCTGCATTCAATAAAGAAATAGGTCTATAATTCTTAATTTGCAATGGGTCAGTCTCTTCCTTTGGTATGAGTGTAATATAAGCCTCTGACCATGTTTTAGGTATCATCTTTTTTAACATAACTTCATTCATAACTTCTAACAATGGGATGCTCAATAATTCTTGAAATGTTTTATAAAATTCTACTGGAAGCCCATCTGGACCCGGAGCTTTCCCATTATTTTGTCTCTTAAATGCTTCATTTAGTTCCATCATTGTTATATTGCTTTCTAGCATTTCTTCAGTCTCTTTAGGTATCTTTGGTAAATTAGCTTCCTGTAAATACTGTTTGACTTTTTCTTCATCAATATTCTCTTGTTTATATAGTTGCCCATAAAAATCTCGAATAATTTCTTTTTTCTCCTTATTCCCATAACAAACTTGGCCTTGTTCATCTATTAACTTCAATATTTTTCTTGATTCCTTCTCTTTTCTCAATTTATATGCTAGCCATCTACCTGGTTTATTTGCATCTTCAAAATAATTCTGTTTAGAGTTTCTAATTTTCTGTGCCAGTTCTTCTTTCTCTATTAATTCCATTTTATGTTTGATTATATCCAGCTTCAATTTAATATCCTTTTTCTGTGGCATTTTCTGTAATTCTTTTTCTAGAATTTTATACTCATCTTCCAAGGCCTTAGAAGCTTGCCTTTTCCTAATATTCTTTTTTCTTGTATAATCTATTATCAAACCTCTAGCGTATGCCTTCATTGTATCCCACACATTTTGCGTTGAAGTATCTTCTTTTTTATTTTCTCTGAAGAAAAAAGCCAATTCCTTCTCCATCCATTGTGTAAAATCTTTCTCCTTTAAAATAGTATTATTTAATGTCCATCTCGATCTTTTTTTTTGTCCCTTCCATTTAATTGTCATTGGGCTATGATCTGCCCAAGTACTTGTTTCAATATTTGTTTCTTTAATATTAGATATTAGTTCTGTTGAGATCCAAATCATATCTAATCTGGACCATGATAAATGTCTATTTGAATAAAAAGTATATTGTTTAGCTTTAACATTTCTTTCTCTCCAAATATCTTTTAAAGTTAATTCATCTGTCATTTTAAAAAAAAGACCTTGGGAGAGCCTTTCTATTTTGCTTTGTTGTTGTTGCTATATAGTCCAGTTTATTGTCCACAATTCCATTAAAATCTCCCATCATAATTATATTAACATAGTCCAGTCCAATTATTTTCATGTGTAGCTTTTTATAAAACTCTTCTTGTTTATCGTTCGGAGCATAAATTGCAATCAAGAGTATTTTTATATTATTGTCCATTATTTCTACCATTAATACTCTTCCATCTTCATCCGTGTAAATCAATTTTGCTGGAATAGCCTCTTTAATGTATAAAACCACACCTCTTTTCTTACATTGAGTCAAAGAAGTAAATATTTTCCCCAATTTTGGCTGTAATAACAATTGTTCATGTTGTTTTTTAATGTGAACTTCTTGTAAACAAATTATATCAAATTTTAATTTCTCTAATTTATGAAAAGTTTTCCTTCTTTTAACAGCTGAATTAAGTCCATTTATATTCATTGTAATCAGTTTTTTTTTCCTCCATGATTATGCTTTATATTTAGGTCTAACAGCTCTCGTAGATCTCACTTCACGCTGTTCTTTATTATCCATCTGTCCCCCTGCTGCTCCTTTCTCTTTTTCAGTCTCCAGTTGTTCATCTTGAAACTCAATTGATAAAGCCTCTTTCTCTGCTTCCTCTCTTCTTCCTCCAAAGAATTCTGCATAGAAAAGTTCTGCTTTCTCAATTGAATCAATTCTATATCTCTGCTCTTGCCACCTAAACACTAGTCCTTCTGGAATCAGCCATCTATAATTCACTTCGTTTTCCAATAGTATTTTGGTCAGAAATCGATATTCTCTTCTCATCTCTCTCACTCTTCTGGGTATTTGTTTTAAAACCACAACCTCTTTATCCTTGTATTTCAGTGTTTTCTCTCTTACTACTTGTAATATTTGCAAGTATTTTAATGGATTTTTTGGTAAATCTAATATGGACTTCCTTGGGGTAATTTATTTCTCATCGCATATCTTGTATAGACTCGATATATCTCATCTATTCCATCCATCATCTTTTCCTCTGTAATTTCCAAAGCATCTGCCAAAATTTCTATCATTACCGCTGCCAAATTTTCTCCTTTTTCCTCTTCTATATTTTGAAATCTGAGGTAAAATTCTGACCTTTCCATCTCCCACCTCAACATCCCACCTTTTTCTTGTTCAACCGCTGTTAGTCTGCTGTCAATATTTCCAATCTTCTTCTCTCTTTGTTTTCCTTCTTCCTCAATTTTTTGGAATCTCTCCTCATACTTAACCACCATTTGTTTAATATTTTCCTCTTTTTCATCAGTCTTCTCTATTCTTTGTTCAATATTTTCTGCTCTTTGTTCAATATTTTCTATTCTTTGTTCAATATTTTCTGTTCTTTGTTCAATATTTCCTGTTCTTTGTTCAATGATATCTGATTTTGTCCTGAGATCTTGGATTCCTTGCATAATCATCTGTAAAGTTACTTTTTCTTGTTCCTTATCTTGCTTCAACATTGTCTGAATTAAGCGTTGTCCTCCAGCTGGTGGGGAAGCAGAGGTAGAAGCAGAAATGCCAGATGGTATTGGTTTCCTGCTCATTTCAATGTTTCCAAAACTTCAAATTCTTCTTGACTTTTAATCCAACTGGTAGAGCAGCCAATTATAATCCAAAATGGAGAACTCCAATAGTAAAAAACACGAAACCAAAGAAGAAACAGGAAAAAAGGAAGAAGAAAGATCTTCAGGTTCTTCTAGACCCTAATCCAATTACGAGATAGTCCACCATAAAAAAGGAAAAAATAGAAAGGAAAAAACAAACAAATCCAAAAATAATAATATTGATTAAGAGCAAAAGAAAAAAGAAAAAAGAAAAAGCAAAAAGAGAAAAAAAACAAAAAGTTCCTTCAGATTCTTCACACCTTAATCCAATTAAAAAGTCTCAATAATCCAAAAAACAACAACAACAACAACAACCACAACAACAAAGTAGTCCAAAAACATAAATATGAAAAGCAAAAAAGTCCCAATAAAAAAGAAAAGAAAAATAAAGAAGAAAAAAGAAAAAACTCTGAGGCTTTCCCTTTAAAATAAAAGGCAAAAATAAAAATATTACTAAAATTAAAATTTAGAAAAAGGCTAGCGAATGGGGTATATATAAGAAGACACACTGCACTTTGTTATTTATCCAAGGCTCTTGTTATGACTCTCTTCTCCAGCAGCTTCAAAGCCAAACCTCAAGTGTTGTTGATAACAGTCCAGAAAAGCACCTGCAATAATATTTTGCTGTGCTCTCCCTCTATCTTATCACGTTAAAAAGTCCTTGAGATGAGGTCTTTTTGCAATTCTCTCCAATTCAAATAAAGATACTTTCAAGCCTCTAGTTGGCAGTGTTACAAAGTTTCTTAATGCTCTTTCTCCCCCCCAGCCAGAAAAAAGGAATAATATATACAGAAAAAAAAGAAAAAATAGCCAAAGGGAGCCTCTATCCTAAAGAAAGTTAAAAAATCAAAGGGAGCATAAAAATATATATAAGAGAAAATTCAATCCGGTTACCTACAAAGTCACAGTAAAATCTTTCCCAAAAAGTATAAAGAAAAAAAAAAAAAAAACCAAGCCTCAATTTGACATCACTTTAAAAAACGCCGCTCAAAACAATTTCAGTCAAAAAAAAAATCTCACAGCTTTCTTCTTTATCCCGGATGAACTTTCCAACCTCAGCGAATTTACAACACAAAAGAGTTTTTCTCACCCAGCCGACACACTTCACTCCAATCACTTTCTTTCCGGAGCTGTCCCGACTTCAGCAGCTATGGAGGCTGCCTCTCCGCCGCCAGCGAAAGGGCTTCTTCCGGATCAAACCAGAGATTTTGCGATATCTCTGGGATCCTGGAACAATGCCCTTCACGATCACCATCTCTACGGGACGGTTTAGGTCCGTTAGGACCGACCAGGGGCGAAAATATCGGCTACGATCTCAGAGCCCCGAGATCACAGCTGTATCGCCGGAACGAAGCCTTCTCCCCAAGATACAAGGTATCTTACACAGTGTAAGATACAGCACTGTGTAAGATACAGCACTTGCTGTATTTTTTAGTCTCTACCAGGGCTTTGTTTTGGTTCTATAGCTTCTATGATGAAAGCTAGGGCCAAGCTTCAGAATACAGTAGATGAGTTTTACAGTTAACAATATGTATATTTATATGAAGCACTCATTATTCGGTTAAATGTTTAGTTTATACATGTCTGAAATTATGAACCCCTATTTCAGTCAACAAGTTAGTATATAATTAAAGACTGAGACTATAGCATTTGATATTGGCATGTAGTATGGTATTTGATACAGAAAGAAGAATACCCATTGATGTATTTGCATTATCTCTGTAGTTGTTTCGGGTTTTTTGTTTTTTTGTTGCACATTGAATTCATCCTATAGTGGTCTATAGTACATCACTAAGCTAATAAAGTCAGTTGAGGTAGAATACTGCAGTTACAAGTCAGGAACTTCAATTATTCATGGTCAGTGAACTGCATTATTAATATCTTACAAATCCGGTTCAAGTACATTGGTGCTGCTTGCATGTATGTATGTATGTATATGTCCAAATCATGACTAAAGTATGCATCAGATTGCACCATTTAAAATGTAAAATTGTCAAAGCTCCCTACCGTGGAAGGGGGGACACCCCCCTTCCACACCATCCCCCCCTCGGTCGCTCCGCTCCCTCGCAGTGTCTCACTCCGAACTATCACTCAAGGTTGGCAGCCCTGAAAATGATTCCAAAAGTCCATCCTCCTGCACTTTGGTCAGGTTTAGCATCAGAAGTTGGGCTCATGTGCTGGTGGTTATGCTTGAGGAATTGAAGTGGCATCCATTGCTAATCATTTCCTTACTGTGAAAAAGTCTATGTTCTTTGCCACTTTGTCACTTTTGTGTTTGTGAATGACTAACTGCTGAACTGGACATTTTTTTCCCATTCAGACAAGAGTCAAGATGTGCCAATGAGTTTATTGCTGCTCTAGTCCATTTCCCCGGAGAGTATTGGCAGGATTTGCAAAACACACAAGCCATGGTTTACTTAATCATAGTCTATTGGCCCAGTCAGCTCTGTTTGCACATGCACTAAATCTTCAGCTGGCCCAACTCTCCAAGCCAATCCCAGGGCAGCTTAGCCTGTGGCACTGGCCCAGATTGTGAATCAAAATCTGCAGTTCTATCAGTTGGGCTGCACTATTTTAGAAGGTGTTCTAAAGTTTCTACATCAAACAGTTTCTCATTTTTTGGCAACGGGAGTGGGGGCTGGAATTATCCTCCAACATCTTGCTGTATTAAAGCTGTTCCAATGTGCAGGATGGCTTTATTTAAGCAAAGCAGCTGCAAGGTGAGCAGACATAGGCAATTCATGTGCATATAGATTGGGCCTTCTTGACCAGCATATAAAACCGTTATGCTAAGAAGTTGCTTCCATTTATGCTCTGCATTGTGCTTTCTGCCTCTTCCACACAACTTGCTTTGCCTTAGATGGTTGCATATAGGCAGATGGATGCTGCTACAGTAAAGTTCAACGTGACAGATTTCATTTATCATTGCTGGTACTGCAGGGCAAAGCATATGTGAATGATTATTAATTGCTGGATTAACATTTTTAAACAGGTGCAATGTTTTTAGGGTATTTTTTCGTTCCTGGAAGAGGCCTATTTAAATGCTATAAATCAAACTTGGGGGAAGTGTTAGCATGCTTTCTTATCTATGGCTATTAGAGATTCACCCAAGAAGATTAGGTCCTTGCTTAGAGCTATATTCTCTTCCTTTTAAGGTTGTTTAGCTACCCAGAGTCTTGTGGTGTCAGGCAGTCTCTAAACATTGCATATGTGATAGAATAAAATAGAACAGAATAGAATAGAATTCTTTATTGGCCAAGTGTGATTGGACACACAAGGAATTTGTCTTGGTGCACATGCTCTCAGTGTACATAAAAGAATCATAAGGTACAACACTTAATAATAGTCATAGGATACAATAAGCAATCAAATCCTACTAGGAAACAGTCAGTAAAAATCATTAGGATACAAGCAACAAAATTTCAGTCGTACAGTCGTACAGTCATAAGTGGGAGGAGATGGGTGAAAGGAAGGATGGGAGGATTAATAATAATAATAATAATAATAATAATAATAATAATAATAATAATAATAACAATAATAATAATAATAATAATAGTAATGCAGACTTAGTAAATAGTTTGACAATGTTGAGGGAATTGTTTGTTTAGCAGAGTGATGGTATTCGGGAAAAAACAGTTCTTGTGTCTAGTTGTTCTGGTGTGCAGTCATTTTGAGGGTAGGAGTTGAAACAGTTTATGTCCAGGATGTGAGGGGTTTATATTTAATATAAATGCATTCTGCAGATTTAATGAATAACTCTGTTCATTCTAAAACACTAGAATGAAATAAAGAGGGTAACCTCTTATTAAGATACTTCGGGATTATATCATTCATTTTGCAGATTATTCTGTATCTAGTTTTCTTATGAATAAGTCTCAGTGAACCTGGTGGAGTGGGTCTTGAGTAAACCATGTACCACATTTACTGTATACTCTATCCAAGTCCGGTAGGAATTAGAAAGCATATGGTTGCAATCCTCTGTAACTTGCACCAGGAATGAATCAGCCTGAAATTTATTTCAAGCAGATTTAACAATATGATTAAGATAAGGGAATTTGGAATAGGCTCTATTCCAAATTCCCCTCCATTACTAGGCATTTAGGCTTCCCAAAAAAATAATACAATAGCATTTTTTAAAAAATATAAAAATCTATGTGCTGAATTCTAGTGAAGTTAAGGGAGTTTGGAAAGAGTTTTTAGTGGAAGCCTAATGCTGACATCTTTTGCTTATTTAATTATTTCAGTTATCTGAAATGTCCTAATCTAAATCCTCTTTCACTGTAGAATTCTAGTGCCTTGTAAAGTGCCGAGGATGGTTTTGCTGATTATTATTTTTTCTTGATCCTGATATTAATTTTTGAAGGAGTTCCTGGCAGATGTATATAATTCTTTTCATTTAGTTTTCTAACTTAGAACATCTACTACCTCTTCTGCTTTTAACTATTTTATATGCTCACTAAGAATTGACACTGACTTAGAAGCATCGACATGTCAGTAGAGGGGGCATCAGGGGTGGGTTGCTACCAGTTCGCCCTGGTCCAGGTGAACCCATAGCTAGTTTTATGGCTGGTTTGGTGAACCGGCAAATCCCACCCCTGCCTGTCCCTGCCCACCCCTCCCCTCCCAGGAGTCCTCAGGAAGCCTGTTTTGGATGCAAGGTAAGTGCAGGGCCCACATAGAGGTTTGGGGAGGGTTAAAAACAGGTCTCCCAGAAGCTCTGGAAGGCCAGAGATGGCCTCCAGAGGGCCTCCAGAGCACAGGGGAGGCTATTTTTGCCCTCCCAGAGGCTCAAGGAAAGCCTCCAGAGCCCAGGGAGGGCAAAAATGCCTCACCACTGTGGTGCAGGAGGCTGACTAGGTCTCATCCACTATGGCCACACCCACTCAGCAACCAGGCAGAGAACCAGTTGCTGATATTTTTGAAACCCATTCCTGGAGGGGGGCATGCATAAGTGCACTAAGGTGCCATCATCACCATCATTGTATTTTTATTCTCTTATTCTTGTTTTTGTTTGACAAATTCTAATAAATGAATAGAAAACTAATGGCAGACAAAGACCCAGTGTCCATCAAGTCTGCCCTTTAATTTAATCCATAATCAATCAATCAGTCAATCAATCAATCACTGTTTTCCCTTAATTTCTTCTTCATTTCTTACAACAAATGATCTGGTAAAGAATTAGAAAGAGAATCCTGAACAGTATATTTGGGGACAGCCTGGATTCTCCATGCAACTGTTTGATATTTCTGTGCCCATTTGGGTGGAACATCTGTGAATGTTGCTTCATCATAGTTCCCACCATTAGTTGTACAGTATTGACTGGGAAATACATGTAGCTGATTAAAAGCATCCAAAGAGCCTTAAGCCAGGTATGGTCTGTTTTGACTGTTTATTCTGAACAAAAAGTAGAATATTTTAATTTGATGTCACATCTCCTGTTGCTTCTCACCATTAGCCATGCTGGCTGGGACTGCTGGAATCTACAGTTCAGCAACAATTCAAAGGACTACATTGTAGAAGAAAAGGTAGATTGCTGTCTGGAAAAGCAAAATATATTAAAGGCAGTGAAATTGTAACACCAGCATGAAATAATGATTCTATCAGCTTGGCACAAGATGCGCCAAACAATCTGGAACACAGATTTAGAGGATTTTTCATTTGTACAGAGAATATTATGCAAAAGCACAATTGATTCAGTGGTGTAAGATATGCCTATGTCGGGATGTTTCCAAGCAAATACAACTCAGGCAAACAAAGTCACTAATCTAAAGGAGGATTATAGAGAGGAAATAAACATATGTTAGACTTTAACTAGAGATAATTAATTGTGTTAATTACTATGCTAAACAGTAACAAAAGTTAAGCAGTAACCAAAGTTAACCAATGATGGAGGATAATTAAAAATGTGTATAAATGCAAGATTAGACTCCAATAAAGATGATCATGATTCAGTGGTTCATGATCAAACAACTCGACTGCCTTGTCTTTACAACACATATCTATGGGTAAAATTATGTCACAATCTTAATCAATGAAATATGTCTTTATAAACTGTTACATAAGACAAAAGTAGAATTAAAAAATGAGTGAATGTGGGCATTGTTGCTTTTAAAATAACACTGAAATTACCAACACATTTCAAAATTTAGAATGAGCACCAATAGAAGAAGTAGCAAAATAAATAGCAGACATGGGAGCATGCACTGAGTTCTTACAAATTTATTCCTTTGTTGATTTATTTAACCTTTTAAAAAGGAAGTCCCTTGGTTTTATATAGGCTTTGGGAAAGCAATAAGCCCAGATGATAAAGAGATATCTTGCAGGTTACAAAATGATCCCAGCTCTTTGGAGGCTATTCTGTATAAAGACAAATTAAGATTACATTATAAATTATATATTTTCCTGTTCATATTTTGGCTATTATTACTCCTGTTGCTGCACCAGCACTTTTTCTAAGTAGCACACAGGGACATTTATGTATTCCAGCAAACCTTCTTTGATACCATATGATATAACAAAAATGCACTGTTAGCTTTTATTTCCTTGTACCTGCTTTCTAAACAGTTTTAAGATTCATAACAATATTTTCAAGATCTCTGTCCTGTATTTTGATATTAATTTATTCTTAACAAGCTCTACTGAGTTTTGTTCCTGATATTTACTTAGATCTTCATCAACATGGCTTGTTTTATTTGTTGCATAGAACAAATTCAAGAGACCTGAATGCTACCTTCTTAATGTATACAGCCAATTGCTACATAAATAATTTAAAAGGGAAAGAATATTTGCAAATATCAGAACAATTGTTGGCATACTTGCTACAAATAGGCACTCTCGAGATCTTTAGTTAAGGAAGGAGTTTTCAGACGAATTCTTCAAATAAGGAATAAGAGACTTAACTAATGGAAAGACATTTTTGTTATTTGTTTGTTTGTTTGTTTATCTTTTTTTGGTGATGGCGATGATGAACAGCAGAGGTGACAAAGAATCACCCTGGAAATTCCCTCTTTTGATGTTGACCAGTCCATAGCTTTCACTTCCAATGAACATTTCTGTTTTCCAGTGCTTCATCGCATTTGCAGTGAAAGTGCCAATGTAATTGCATATTCTGATGACATCCAGATATTTGATGATCCAGCTATGCGGTAGTGAATCAAATGCTTTCTTGTGGTCAATCCAAGTTGTATGTAGATTTGTGCACAACCAGCCAGATGTTTAGACCAAACTTGGCATTTTAATCCAGCTACCAAGTCCTTCCCAAAGACCTGGAATAGGCAGATGTTCTTGTTGGATGGTATTAATAGTATCATTAATCTGCAATAGTATCTGCAATAGTATTATAGGATGTAAGCTGTTCCTAGTAAAAGCTGTCTTTTGCAATTGACTGATGGGGATTTTATCAATGCTGACAGTGTTCAAGTCTTACTCCAGAAGTTTTGGAATTGCACCTAAACCTCCTATTACTGTTATATGGTTTGTCACAGTCAGTCAGGTGTTTAGACCGGAAGTGGTACTTTTGTCCACCTACTGAGTCCTTCCCAAGGACCTAGGATAGGCAGAGGTAGGCATTTGACGGTATTACAGATAGTTTGTTGCACTCTCAAACAGATGCTTAGACTGGATTTGGCATTTCTGTCCACCTATCAAGTTCCATTTTTCTTATTATCATTAAAAAAAACATATTTGAAGGCATGGAGGATTCATTTTTTCCTCCTCCTTCCCCCCCCCCCTTTAAAACTCTCTTTACGCAGCTGAATATTGAAGATCTGCTCCACTTGCAATGTTACCATGCTTGGGAGATGGAAAAGGAGGACCAAATGCTGTGGTAATCAAAGAGTTTCGGTTAGCTGAGCACATTCCACCAACAAATGCTGCCTTAAGTGGAAACATATTATTACAGTCAAAAATTGACAGTCTGGGATTGATGTAATCCAATTATTTGAGAGGGCAGAGGGAGAGCAGGGTAGTTATATTAGCTGGAGAAGATTCTTTCCTCCTCCAAATAAGTATTCTATTTTTTTTTTTTAAACTGGCTTGTTAATAGAGTCAGTGACCTATTCACTTTCCAACTCTGGAGCAATTTATAATTTAAAACATATTCAGTTCTGCAACCTTTATAGAAATAACAAAGATACCAAGATTTTTCACCCTCATATAGATATCAAGAATCGCCAAGAGAAAGAGATTTCTTTACTTTGCACTGATGGCGCAAGGAACCATTTCACACTAAGATGAAAGACTGTTCAATATTTTGAACAGTTCCCCCCAAGTTAATACTAAACATATATTCCCCCTTATGTTAATACTAAATTGATGATAATAAATCCATCTGTAGAAATGTTAAAAAATGAATGATAGCACAATCACTGCCTTTGTTTCTGAGATTGCATCATTTGCTTTTTTTTCCCCTATGGGAAGGGTCACATTGTAAAATATCAATATAAAATCTGTATATAAACCCTAACCAAATGATGCCCCAGAGTTAGCTTTCCTTTATAGCAGAGGTCTCAAACTTAAGGCCGGTGGGCTGGATCCAGTCCATGGGATGCTTAGATCTGGCCTGTGGGGCTGCCTGGAAATAGCGAAGGACTGGCTCACTGGCCCTCTGCCAGTGAAAATGGAGCTCCATTTTTTGCTGGCAGAAGGTTGCAGGAGGCCAGCCCAGCTGAAAAGGGAGATCAGGAGCCCGTTTTCCTTGGCAGAGCGCTCGAGCCACCACAGGCGTCCCTGACATGAGTGACATCAAACTGCCCACGCCCCCTAGCAGTGCCTCCCCAGCCCCCCCACAAGGTCAAACACAACTGTGATGCAGCCCTCAATGAAATTGAGTTTCACACCCCTGCTCTGTAGTATACAATGGATAGTGGGCAATACATATCTCTTCTCAAGTAGCCTTGTCTCTATCTGTCAGGGAAAGTTTGCTTTTCCCATATCACACAGTTAGAAAAATAAAATATGGCTTAGTGACTGGCTTGCAATGCTTCTCACTGGGTTTATTTTGAGTCTAAAATCAAAAAGGCAGAGAAAGCAAAAATATATCCCCTTTTTCTGAGGGAAAACAGCTTGTTGAAGATCAACTAGGAGTTCCAAATAAAGCAGGTTTAGACTCAAAAGAGAATGAGAAAAAACAATATATATTTCCCTGAAATAAGCTTGGAGATACTTGAAATCTGAAGAGTTATCTGAAATAACTGTATCCCAAATTGTCCCAACTGTATCCCAAAGGTGCTCTTTTCAGGAGGCAACTGGACTTTCTTGTTTTTTGTTTTGAAGATGTTTTGCTTTTCATCCAAGAAGCTTCTTCTGATAGGATAGTGGGGAATGGAAGGATTTATATTCCTTGCAGATAGCTGGTCATTTGCATCCTTTTAGAGGGTTGTTGAAGCACTTGGAAGTTTACCTGTTGAAGAAGCTTCTTGGATGAGAAGTGAAACATCTTCCAAAGAAAAAACAAGAATGTTCAGTTGCCTCCTGAAAAAAGCACCTTTTGGACAACCATGACCTGAATAACTGAGAATCTCTACAGACTTGTATCCCAAATTATTTTTACGAGTAAAAAAATATTGGAAGCTTAAAGGTGATGTATTGAAAAATTCCAAAGGCTAAAAATACCATAATCTGAAAGTGTTGTACACATGCAACTGACACATATTTGAGATATTAGACTTCAGTATAAATCTGCCTCAGGTTCTGGAGAAGTTGCTAGAATAGAAATACATTTTCTTCAGAACTGTACTGATTATTTTTTCTGAGTTTGAGAGGAAGAGCATTCATTCCATCTCTGTAGGTTTTCTGAAAGAATAATAAGAATGTTTTGGTGACCTCTCCGTCCACAGTACTCTTGTGAACAAATGTTTTTGGCTAGGTATTATATCAACCCTGACATCAAGCATGAACTGACATTATGTGGAAGTACCATGTGCTGTGCTGTAAAAAGTCTGAAATATGATACCAGAATCACAAAATGGTTTTGCTTATACTATAAACTTTCTTGGCTTCTAACAGTAGGATGGCAAACCATTGCTGCTGTCATATGCAGAACTGAGATATCCTGCTGGAATGCAGGAAGGCCTTTTGGATGGTAATGCCTGCACACAAACAGGAGCTTCAACACAGAGAACAAAAGGCAAAGAAAGTGTACAACACTTTCAGTGATGGCCTTTTTGGACTCAGAATTCTTCATTTCCATCAAATTCAGAAAATGCCTAAATTGACACCTCTCTCTCTCTCTCTCTTGCCCCCACTCCCTCTCCCTCTCCCTCTCCACACCCCATTCTTGTGCAAGTGAATGTGTGTTAGTGAATGCTGGTAGGTCATCTGTGACATGGCAGCCTGGTTTGCCCTCACTGACCTAGGCTAAACTAGAATGCATTGTTCAGTTTGTAGTTCAGTGTGACAATATTGCAGTACTACCCAAGCATGTTGTGTGAATCACCCAATTTGTGAAGTCAGCATATGGATTATTTATTTGGGTGTAGCATTCTTAACTCAACTTTAATATTGAACTTCATGAATGTTCAGGAGCACTATTAAATCTGTCCTCCTGAGAAATGAAATATAGTTAGGACTGCCAAAGCTGACAGTCCTATCTGGTATAAAACTATTTTTATGAACAATTACATGTGCAATGCATAACCTACTGCTGAGCCGAAAGTCCTGGAGATGGGGTCAGTTTGTCAAAAGCCAAATAACCTATGACAAGAAATTTGATATGATGGTCATCTTTCTTAGAATAGTATATTAAGGACTGTTCAGCTTCTAGTTTGTCCTGGGCTGAACTGCATCAGGTGAGAAATTATTATAATTTACCACAAGAAACCCATGTCTGCATTCTTGCATATTAGAAATAATCAAGCTATCTGCTCCCAGGGTGACTTCAAACATTTAGAAGGGCTTTTTGCCAAGTCAGCTTGTCCAGCATTGCATCTTCTCCAAGTTTTTCTTTTATTGAAGCTATATGACCATTATTCTTTTTTTTTCAAAACAGCCTGAGTAGATAAGTATACTCTCTGAATTCCGGATATATGATCTGAGCTGAGGCTTGTTTAGCTGTGGTTTATGCAGGAGTAAGCAATATTGCTGCACTCTAATTCCCACCATCCATCACCACTGGTCATGCTTCCTAGGAGTTCTGTTCAAGAAGATCTGGAGTATCACAGATTGTCACAGGCCATCAACTGAGTAAGCCACAACACACTAGACCACTATTCTAAAATGCTGAATGTGAGTTGGATGACCCATGTCTAGATTTAAAGCAGGAGGGTGAGTTGACATAGGGGATAAAAGCCGTAGAAGTCAAATTCAATTTCATTTTCTTCCTCCTTATTATGTTTCGGATAATGTCCTATGGGGCTTAACATGTTTCATTTGAGCAGGATTTACTTAGCTACTGTGAGCACAAAAATAGTCCAAAGGAGGCAGAGACCTGGAGCTTACCCTGACACAACTCTTTCCTTTTAATTTGTTCTGGCTTGTCTTTTCTGTTTGGATTCTGGGATCCAAAAGTCTCTTGTCAAATCTAAATTCCTCAATGTTTTTTTTTTTCCTGCCACAATCAGGTTTGATGCATCCACTACTAAGTCTTGGCTCAAATTTATGCACATCACACTAAATTTTGAAAGTACAGAGTATCAACTGTAGAAGTGTGCTAGGGAAAGTTCAAAGTAGAGCTGTAAATAGAAAAATAAACATTGCAGAGTGGTGAGAACAAAGGATGAACAGTTCTGATCATAGAAATTACTGCCCAGAGTACCTTGTGCAATGTGTCATTCATGTGTACTGTGGGACTGGCACTGTTGATGACTGGGTCAGCTCCTTTCTTCATAACATGGTACTTTATTGTCAACCAGTGATTTTGATTTGACAAAGGAAGGTGGGTAGTGGGTAGGTGAAGGGGATGATGTGAAAATATCCACACTGTTTGATCTAGCTGAGGAAGCAATCATGTCTTACAGCTTTTCTTTTCTGTGGGTCAAGGTGGTGAAGCTTAGCTTTCAAAGTGCATTGCGGGTTTCCCCCATGCAAAACACTGCACACTCTCCGAGGTCCAGTTTTAAGAAAAGAATGAAACTACAAGCTCACAATAGACAAAGACAAAGAAGGATGTGTGAGAGATTGCCTGCTGTTCATGAGTGCTCTACGCCTTTAATAAGGAGTGTCTGTGTAAATAAAGCTCAGTTGCCACAGCAGTGATACTTGGGTTTTGTTCAAGAATAATCACTCAAACAGAAGATATTCAATATAAAATGGGACAAGGATCAGATAGCAGAATTAGCTATTATCCCCATACATACAGGCACCAAAACAAGTAACGGATTTATTTTTTTTTCATTGTGCTTCTTTGAGATAAGCCTCCATCCTTGTTTTCCCACCACTGCTTCTTCTTCAAAAAAAAGCACTCTAAAAAGTCAGTATCATTTATGGCTTTGTGTGGAAAATGAGACATGGCACGTACCTCCATTAGTACTTTTTTTTTTGCACAACTCTCTTTTTATTAATGCATTCAGCCCATAGATAATTTAATCTTTTTGTCCACTCGTCAAATAATAGAGAGAAATCATATAAGCTCATCTGGTTCTCTGTGCAGATAAAATATGAGTCAATTTCTAAGCCAGTTGTGTCTTTAATAGCACCTATCAAATACTGTATTCTTCACATTTCTTTTTAATATCAGACTTCACCTAGCAATCTAGACTAAAGCAAGTTAGAACAATTAAATAATGAAATGACTTGCCTCCAGAAAAGTAGAAGTTTTTAAGAGGAGATTGGACAGCCATTTGTCTGAAATGGTATAGTGTCCACTATACCATTTCAGACAAATGCAGGGGGCTAGACAGGAAGACCTCCGTGGTCCCTTCCAACTCTGTTATTTTGTTATTCCTTTAAATGCTCAGGAAACCAACTATTTTTGATTCGATTTACAAAATAGAGAAACTCAGAAGAAATCTAACAATTTTCAATGGGCAATCTTTACAGAAGAAAATCTATGAGGCTATGCAATATAATGAGCCATGGTGGTGCAGTGGTTAGAGTGCAGTACTGTAGGCTACTTCCGCTGCCTGCCACCTGCCTGCAATTTGGCAGTTCGAATCTCACCAGGCTCAAGATTGACTCAGCCTTCCATCCTTCCGAGGTGGGCAAAATGAGGATCCAAATTGTTGGAGGAAATATGCTGATTCTGTAAACTGCTTAGAGAGGGCTCTGAAGTGGTATATAAATCTGCTATAATGTTTAATTTATTTTGTTCAGTTGTGTTTCAAGAATAAGCCCTACATATAGAAGAAATACTAAAGTACTTTTGCCTTCTTTCTTGTTTCCTCTTTATCTCATTGGCTGCCTAGCTCCTATTTTGTGTATGAGGGCTAGTTTCCATCTGTTTCTTACTCATTTATTCAGTGCTGAGATTTCCCATTATCTGTAAGAAGTTTCATAACCTTCCAAAACTAGTAGTGAAATTCAAACAAACAAGCAAAAGGCAACAAACTCACAGATTCACATATACAGGCACTGTTTCCCCAAAACCTTAATATTTAAGAATATGGATAAGATACTATGCAGTCTTCACATAAAATCAGTGGTGGTATTCAGCCAGTTCACACCAGTTCAGGTGAACTGGTAGCAAGGATTTGGTGTGGGTCGCTGAACCAGTAGTAAGTTCTGGCTGGCAACGCCCCTGACATGGTCACTTGGTCACTGCTGTCTTGCTTGCCTCGCCCACCCGATGCTTGCTCACCTCACCCGCTTGATACTTGCCCCTTAAGGTATTTCTTTTTTTTTCCCTTCTGACAATCAGCTGTTCATACGATCAGCTGTGCCGGAATTCCCCTAGCTTGCCTTACTGCTTTGCCCAGGAGGATTCCCTGAGGCCCAGGAAGGCAAAAAATGGAGGGAGGGTCACAGCCCCCCTCTCCATTTTTTTTTCTTTCTGAGCCCCAAGGGAGCTTCCTGGGAGCAAAAATGCTCCCTAGGAGGCTTCCCTGAGGCCCAGAAGGCCCCAAAATGGAGTGAAGGGGATGCTATGCGCCTCCTCCAGGCTCCTTTTTTTTTTTTTCCTGAGCCCCAGGGGAGCCTTCTGGAAGCAAAAATGCCCCCAGGAGGCTCCCCTGAGGCCCAAAAGGCCCCCAAATGGATCAAGAGGTGGTGCTGCACTCTGTTTTTTTTTCTTCCTGAGCCCCAGGGGAGCTTCCTGGGAGCAAAAACACCCCCAGGAGGCTCCCCTGAGGCCCATAAGGCCCCAAAATGGAGAGAGAGGGATTCTGCCCCCTCCAGGCTCCATTTTTTTTTTTCTTCCTGAGCCCCAGGGGAGCTTCCTGGGAGCAAAAAACCCCAGGTGATTTGCCTGAGGCCCAGAACGCCCAAAAACAGGTGTGTGGGGGGGGGGGTGGCTACAAAAAGAAAAAAAGCAAATAAGCCACGCCCACCAAGCCATGCCCACAGAACCAGTAGTAAAAAGTTTTGAATCCCACCACTGCATATAATGTGAAAAAAAATTCAAAAAATCCCAGATTTAGTGACATCAAAAGTTATCACATTAGAAAAAAAAAAGGATTATAAGCTAAATCAGATTTAAATGGGGAGAGTGTTAAACAAAGTACATGCAGGCACATGTTCTTGGAACAGAAGTTTTTCCACAACATTTGAATGCATTCTAAAGATTCACAAATAACTCATTGGGCAAAAATGGGTGGTAGGAAAATGACTGTATTACTGAGCTGGAACAGAATAATAAAACAAGAGTTTATCCCAATGTCTTGCAATTTAAGCTCCTTTATGCTGATTCTGGCATGACAGGGATAATGTCATTTGATCTCTAGAGTAGAAAAACTATGAAAAGGATGATATGTGCATATGGAGCATATCCAGCAAGCATTCCATAAAGAACACAAGGTCTTTGAAAGCTCTCTATTGATAAGATCAAAATTTGCCAGTGTGGAGCTCAGAATATAGATTTTCCTACTACAGAAAAGGGGAAGATATTGCGTACATTGGGTGCTGCATCTGAAAATAGTTTTTTGTTTATAATTTTAACTCTAAAAATCTCAGCAGGCATAAAAGTCTTATTCTGAAGCCTTGGAAGCTGCTTCTAAACCTTTATTAGCAGATTGGGACTGGAACATTATAATCAATTTATCACCAAGGATATGAAATAGCTTAACTATATCTTGCTGCTTAACTACATCTTTCCTCTAGAGGAAAAGTCCCAGAAGATTCAGGAAGCTGTTACTCTGTGGCATAGTTTACTTCAGCAGAAGCAGATGTTTCCAGCTCCTAATTATTTTGGAAATGCAAATCAGTTTTTGAGTGACTAGCTCCTCTTCTGCTGGGAGTAATGGTATTATTGATGGTGTAATAAACATTAGATTAACATACATAATCTTGAAATCCCACGTGCCTTTTCTGCTGATAGTCTGACTCAGGCTTTGCAAGGAATAAGGAGAATTATTTCATGCATTGTAGCGTTTTTGTTGATTGTTAGGCCACTCAGAGATTCCTCAGGAAAAAGTTATACTCTTCAATCGGTCTGTCCTCAAAGACATGACAACTCCTACCTGCTCAAACAAGATATTTCTCAAGATCTGTTGCAACAAAAATGAATCACTGTCAGAAATGAGAGAAATGAAACAGCAACTGTTGTTGTTATGATACTATTTATCTTGACCTTCCTAAGTGTTCCATGAACTGCCAATAATGTACTATTTGTGAGCACTTCAGGGATTTGGCATATAGTTTCCATAGGCCAAATTAAAAATGCTTTCTTGTCCTTTTCTATTCTGTCCCTCTTGCACTGCTGTGCTATCTTCTTTTATATATTTTCGTTTATCCTATTGATGAATTGTGCATGGCTGTTGAAAAGTTCTGCTAGGCTTGACTGAGAATGGCTTTTCTGGAGATAGAAACATGTTTAGAATATGCACTACACCTCAGCCTAGGCTGATTACCACAGGCATTATGTAGTCTTTACATCACGATATTTTTTTAAATTATTATTATTCAATTCAAAGTAAAGTTACTTCCTCTGACTCCAAATTGACCGTTTTCATAGGTATATGCTGTGTCATAATTTTGCTTTCTTTGTAAACACCACTTTTTATCTAATTTCAACAGATGTATACTTATCATCTCTGCTAACTGCTCTTAAAGTGAAAAAAGGTTTAGAACTGAACAGAATATAATAGAACAACAGAGTTGGAAGGGATCTTGGGGGTCTTCTAGTCCAACCCAATGCTTAGGCAATAAACCCTATATCATTTCAGACAAATGGTTGTCCAATCTCTTCTTAAAAACTTCCAGTGTTTTAGCATTCACAACTTCTGGAGGCAAGTTGTTCCACATTTAAGATCCAGCTTGTGATCTGAGGTTTTCTTTTAAACAGAAGGGCCAATTTGAACAACTCGACAGTCTTATGATATATTGTAATTGTTGTAAGTGAATCTTGAATTTACTTTCCCCTGTTCCTCAGTGCAAAGAAATTTTTTTGGAAAATTTACCTTGTTTACACACAATGAAATAATGGATGGGAAAAGTGATGGGGTTAGCAGGGATGGCAAAATTAATTGTTTTAATCAAAGAAAAGAATGTATTTGGTATTGTTTCTATCCAGAAACTGCTTCTAGACTTGAGACAGAAAAAAAATGAAATTCTGCCTTTGGGTTTTGCTGATTAAGTTAGATTATTGTTAGAGAAATGGCAATTATTTATTAAGCATATAAAGTTGAGGCTGTAATTTTATTTTATATTTTATTGGGCTGAAAAATGTTGGAAGTCAATTCTTTTTTTGCCCCTTTGTCATACTGTTCTTACTTTTCCTTTCCCTCTCCAATTTCCCTACTATCTTTATTTTCATTTATATTTTGTATTGTGATAATTTAAAAAGATTAAAAAAGAAAAGCTCACCTAGCAAACTAATTACTGTTAGTAATTCTGATTTTGTGGGGAAAAGAGGTTAAACACTAAATTATGAAGCTGGTTTCCTCAAAAAGCTATATTTAGAATAATCATTGTTTTGCTTTTAGATTATTTATAGTTTAGGGCTTGGATATAAAACTAAAGTGTGGCATATCAAAAATGGAAGCCTCAAATGGGTGTGATTGTGGTATGGGGTAGATGCAGAGTGGTATTCAGCAGGTTCTGACCAGTTATGGAAAACCGTAGTGGAAATTGTGAGTAGTTCGGAGAACCGGCAAATACCACCTCTGACTAGAGATTTTACAGTATCCTTCCCCTGCCACACCCACCAAGCCATGCCCACAGAACTGGTAGTAAAAAAAAAAAAATGAATCCCACCATTGAGTAGATGATATCAAAAGTGCAAGTGGACTGGGTGAATGAAATCCTGCTGTTTATGTTTGTGTCCTATATGTAGTGCATGTTATGTTGAATTGAACCCACCAAGCCCACATCTTCAGTGATGCTTCTGGTTTCCATTGTCTTTAAATTGCTCCACCAATGCTGGTGAACGGGCAGGTGTGGCAGTCAGATCCCCTGATTATGAATTGTGATTCGTTCTGACATCTGAATAAACTAAACAAAGTTATCAGCAAAGATTAAAAATGTACACATTCCATTTTCATTGGCACAACCTCCACCCCACCCTCTTCGGATAGTGCATTTTTTGAATGCTAAAGTTTCTTCTCTCCTTGGCTAAATAAATTCCAAAATAATATGTTGTGAAAAAAAAAAATCAGTTTAAAGGGATACACGTTTCTTATTGTTGTTAGTCAATGTAATAGGATGGGAAACTGTATTGTGATTGATGCTTTTCTTTGTGTCAAATTATGCCTAAATCTCATTTTAGTGGAGAAGGCAGATGTTTCTGGAGTTTCAGAATGCACTGGACAAATAATTCACTGTTTCGTAGGAACTCTTGTAAGGATGGATGGAAAGGAAGCTAATGAAGTCTTGCTTCGTTACTGCAGGAAATTGACCTGTATTGGACATAACATTCCTATGCAGTCTGACACCCAAGCCTTTTCTGCTGGGTTCCAAATACAAAATAGATTTGTAATTTGGTATTCTACTATAATGCCATATTGATTCCACCTCTGTTCTCACTATTTATAAAGAGATTTTAAAGTGAACAAACTCCTTCTTACTTGGATTTTTAAGTCACTATCTTCTTTCAGGATAAAAACATTAGCAGGGTTTGTCAGTTTTCTGTGTAATTGGCCCATTCCTTTGGTTCCTTCATCACTAGTTGGGAGTTGTTTACTCACAACTGAAGGGGTAACAAACCCCTCACTCTTACTTTAGAAGATTTATATTGTAAGGACCTCTGCACATACCAACAAGCAAAGATATGGCTTAGTTTGTTCAGACTTCTGGAATAGTTTAACCACACAGAACGTCTTTCTTTAGATCCAACAGCTGCTTGTTATGAGCTTTATACAATATTATAATCTGTCACGACCATTTCTGGTGTCAAGAGGGTGAACCTGTTCAAAATGAATCTTAGGTCTCCTTCAACTCTACCATTTCAATGTTTCTGCACTTGCCAAAACAAAAGAAACCTTCCTAATTGATTCACATGCTTCATCCATCTCCAACCGTGTACTTAATGTTTATTTTTTAATTGGGTTCCTGATATGAAACTCCCACCATGACTAATAAGTTAATATATTTATAAATGACATAATTAGGCTTTAATACATTTTGTACTCCCTTGATAAAATCATGCATATACAGTTTTCTACTGTTTTGAAATCAGAGTTCTTTTTATCAATTTCTTCAAAATCAGTGTCCGTTTGTATGGCTCGCTAATACAACAATAATAATATACAGTAATAATATAATTGTCCACTTTTTTATGTGTACAGCTAAAGTGTCTAGATTTGTTTTCAATGACCAGACTTCATATAAATCACATCTAGTGAGAAGGAGAGCACTTCTGAGTGCACACAGAAGATTTAGTCCTATTAACAAACTAAGCCTACTCTCTGGCATAATGGGAAATTCCTGGTTTTCTAACCAACCTGGTATCAATGTGTTTTTTTAAAAAAAAAAAAATCTCAAGCTTGGCTGTCTGGTAGCACAAAAAGAAATGTGCTAAGCTTCTGCCGCCAATTTGCTTGAGTAAACTTTCCCAACAAATGCTACTTGGATAGCCCAATGTCCAATAGGCTTCCAAAAAAGGCATTGGAGAGCAGGTTGAAAATCCGTGTCCTAAACAAGAAATCTACTGCTGCAGTGGAATAAAACAGAATGGAACAACAATAGTCCTACCACTGTTATTTGTGTCTCTGGTATTATGGAAAGGTATATTGGAGCCTCTGTGGCACAGTGGTTAGAGTGCAGTACTGTAAGTTACTTCTGCAGCCAGCTGCCTACAATTTGGCAATTTAAATCCCACCAGGCTCAAGGTTGACTCAGCCTTCCATCCTTTTGAGGTGGGTAAAATGAGAACCCAAATTGTTGGGGGCAATATGCTAACTCTGTAAACGGCCTAGAGAGGGCTGTAAAGCACTATAAAATGGTATATAAGTCTAGGTGCTATTGCTATTGCTATTGCTATATTCCCTACCCTATAGCAGTATAGTAAAATGCATCCTCCGATATTTACATTATTTTTACTAGCTTGGCTTAAACAAAGAACTTCAATAAGTGTTTTGTTTTTTAAAATTTTGACAATGTTTTAAGGCTATTAAGAATTTGACATTTAAGATAATGCCAATTAAAGGTTTTCTGTGCAGTAAAGATAACAATGCATTGGATTTCTCCTTAATGACATGAATCAGATCATTCTCTATTGAGCACAGTGCTGATGACATTGTTTTTATTGGAAAATGTGTTTCATCACTAGTGCACTCAACCATAAGATATCATAAGAGGGGAAATTATGACCTCTCATTTTTCATTCAGAACACTGACAGATCCTACCCACCTCTTTATCTTCAGGTTCAGATTAGTAAGCATGCAAACCAAGCTGATAATATATCATTGGGAAAAGAACTTTCAACAAAGAAAAAATGTATTTTTATTTATGTTAGAATTAGATATGTTGATAAATCTGATAAGGTAAAGTTTTGTGTACATGGGTGCTAATATAAGCTCTCATTAAAGCAAAGGGCTGATTTAAAATGATCTACCATTACTATATGTCTGAAGTGTTTTAATATATTTTATTCTGAAATAATATTTTAAACGACCATGTTTGAGAGAATGACAAAAGAAATTATTAAGGAGAAAATGTACGATACGCAAAGAATTACCAAGTTATATCTTGCTATTGCTGACCTACTAAAATTCAATTTATCTAGTTTTATAAGAACTTCAATCAAATACTGAGATTAAAGAAATTTATTTGTTCTGGAAGTCATGATGGCAAAAGGAACTTGAAGCTCAAGAACAAATATTATGCTTTGGGTTTCAATTATGTTTTAAAAATGGAAAACTTAGATATTTTGTTCTATTTGTTCTGAAAGGCTCTTCCTTTAAGGAATATATATCCTAGTTTTGCAGAAGACTTTAATGTCATCTTGTCTGATTCTGTTTGCTTGTGATTTTCATGGATGCATGAAGAATGTTTGACTTTGTTATGTGACATAGAGACTTGCATAGATTATTAGATTTGGGCTATTCTATGCTATCTGACATACAATTTACTCTCTGTAAAAAAATTAAGAGTTTTTTCCCCTTAATTATCCTTGATTATTATGCCTCCCCTCCCTCTCCAGCATGTATGCCTCATGTTATTAGTGTCCACTTCCACCACTTTTCCTTCATTTTTATGTACATATATTTAAGACAGTTGAGCTGTTAGATTGTATTCTTACTATTCTTTTTTTTCTTATTCCACCTATAAAATACATTTCGAGCAAGAATTCTGAATTCTTTTGTTGCCATTTTCCAATAGATCTTTTATGCTACTGTCACAAGACAAGACATGCAAAACATAAAAATTTAATGATGTAGGGACTTCTTGGAGTGTCCAAAAGGACTGGTAACTTGAGAGGTTTTTGATATTTCTAACAGGGAATTGGTTTGCACATTTCTTCCTTCAAACTTCTGCATTAATTACTTGTCTTGCTTTTCCAGAATGTCTTCTAAAATTCTACCATTTCTCTGAGCACTAGGATATTCACTTAAATTAATTTGGATTTGATCGAATAGCCTGACAAAGAGTGTGTGTAGTACATTTATATAGCCAAGAACTGTGTGCTACATGAACCAAGTAAGTTCTCTTTATAGATGAGACTATATTTTGCAATCAATAGCTAAGCAAGTCACTGTAGAATATCAGAAATTAGTTTGTGATTCAGATCATTGATTTTTACAGTCAGTATTAGTGGCAGTTCTAAAACACAGGTTGGATTAAGGCTGAAATTGTATGACTAATAAGATCGGAATCAATCTCACTGAATACAACTGGGCATATTTCCAAGTCAACCAGCACAGAACATCTTGCTAGAGCACAACAATTTAGAGTTTAAAAAATATGTCTTTACATCACCTATGTTCAGTTTTAGAAATTCATTATCTCAAGATGTGACAATGATATCTTTGACTATTTTATGAACAATTTGTCAATGGCAATTAGCTTCAATAACTAAAAAGAGCACGCCATCGAATACCAGTTCTTTTAGAAGAGAGGTCACCCATGGAAAAGGACCAATACTTTCACGACTTGCTTGTGAGTTCCCCATAACTGTATGACCATGATTTAAAACAAGATGCTGGATAATGTGGGTTTTTGATCAAATACAGTTTAAATCACATATTGGTATTTTCTATTAGTCAGCCTGGGCTATATTTCAGTTCTTGGGAAGGGGGATAAACATTGACATGCAGATGACCCTTTGTTCTATGATAGATAATGTGCGTGTAGGAAATTTATCTGGAAGCATAATGGAATGAATGAGAATCAGTAAGCTGCAACTGAAGTTGATAAGATCAAGTACAGTTGATAGAAATAACAACCAATGATCGGGTTGAGTTTTAGCATACCTTCTGGAATTGTAAGGGCTGAATTATAAACTATAACTTCCATCAGTTGAAGTTTTCAAACAAAGATTGGACAAAGATTTTTCCGGGACAGTCAGGATTCCAGGCCTGGACAATGAACCAGATTAGAAGCTCACTAATACCTTCCAAACCTATGATTTTGCCATTCTGTGCATTTATGAATTACAAATATGACTTGTTGTAAATGAGCCTGCATTCTATCTAAAGAAGTGATACATAACTTTATGACCATCCCAAGTCATCTGTCAATAGCGGTATGAACAATTTAATTGGAAGGGGCACTTGCACCTAGTTGGACTGGTATACTGAGTTTCTTTTTCTTCAAAAAAGAGACAAAGAAGAGATGCAGGCTCAAGTGAAACTAATGCACAGGTCAGGAAGCCACAGTGTAGATAGAACCTGGGGAAACAGAAGGGCAGAAGGAGTAAGGCAAAGCTACATACTAGCCTTTATGCAACCTATATGTAAAATACCGTATATATTAAGGGAAGTTGGTATAGAAGAAGGAGGACACAGTTGAAAAACAGGAGGAAGAAATATTAATAACCTGAATTATGCTGATGATATCAGCTGAAAATGCAAATGATCTGTACGCTCCAGTAATGAAAGTCAAACAGCAGAGTAAATAACAGGACTAAGATTAAATATAAATGCCAAACTAATCAAAGTGGTATAGCTACCAGCATTAGAATTAACAATTAGGATCATGAAGTAATGCAAAGCTTCTGTTTTTTAGGTTTAACTACTAACAGTAAAGGAACAGGTAGACAAGAAATATGCCAGAGGAGGGGGCTTCCGGTTTGAGCTTCTTCGGTGACAGAATGAAACCTCGTCTCTGCGAGGCTTCGATCCGTGCTTGTCGCTGGAGCACCCTGAGCTGGCTGGTTTCGGGGCTAAGCCACTCCGTAGAGGTGGAGAAGAAGGGGGAGACTGCCTGCAGGGTTGAGGAGAGCCACATCTCTCCTTCCCAGCTGGCCATTACTCCCTTTCCCGAAGGCGGCTGTAGCAGTGGTCAGAAATGGCCACCACAAATAAGAACTCAACCGGAAAAGAATGTGCAGGAGGAAGATAAGAAGAGAAAGTTTTGGTTGAATTTGATTGGAAGCAGAATTCGATTGGAAGTTTTGTATCATATTGAATGCTATAATCTTAAAGGTATACATTGAAGTATACTCTTAAATAAGAGTTTGAATGGATAAAATTAAAAGATATAAAGGTGTCATGCTCCAATTGGTAACTACAGGGAAAAATTTGTTTAATAAGAAAAGATAATATGAAATTGGAACAGGACAGACAAAAGTATAAATATAATGATTTGATTGATATGAGATAATTAAAATAAAGTTGAGAAAATTAAAAGAGGGGAAAAACTATGTCGAAAATATAGAATGGTAATAAGATATGGAATAGAATATAAAAATGAGCATGAAATTGAGTTTGGTGTCTATACGAAGAAGTGATAACCTGGGACCATGCTATTTTCAAAAAAGATGTTTTATTTGTATTTTGTTTTTGTGAAAACCCAAATAAAACTTTCAAAAAAAAAGAAAAGAAAGAAATATGCCAGAGGCTAGCATTTGCTACAGCATCTATGAAAATACATTCAGATCTGAACCTACCAAGATCAGAATCATGTAGGCAATGGTTTTCCCTGTGATATTCTATGAAAGCAAAAGTTGGACTTTAAAGATGCAGGATAGGAAGAGTATTGATGGCTTTGAACTTTGGTGTTGGAGAAGACTCCTGACAAACAACTGGAGCATAGAACAAAGCAATTCAGAGTTCTCATTTGAGGCACAGATGACCATGCTCAAGTGATCATGCTTCAGACACATTATCTGAGAATTTAGCTTTCTGGAGATGTCTGTAACATGGAAGAGGGTAAGAGGTCACAGCCATAGCTGGTGCACATATGGGAGACGTAAAGGATGAGATTGTGTACAAATCTTCCTGGAGAAAAATCTATATAATTACTAATAGTTTATCAATTTTATGAAACATGATCAATCAACCAACCAATCAATCAATCAATCAAAAGTCTGAAATAATATCCAAACATTTCTTCCAAAAGAAAAAGAAAAAAAATCACATCCTGTTTAGTGACAGGAAATATCCTATCAGCTAGCACTGACAAGCAGTCCTTCGTATCCAAAATTCGGTTTATATCTTGCAACACTGAGCAATCTTTTTATTATATGGTTCAGTGGGCTTGAATTCTTAACATGATATCGCAAATGTCGAAAGTAAAAATGTTTTCTTCGAGAATGGGGTTTTAGTTCTCAAATCCTAATGTAATAGTTTGTGTTTCCTTTCCTTACAAATACACTGGGTATTTTTTTTTCAATGAAAAAAGCAGTGCAGCCAGTTTACAAGCACATCTGGGCTGCAAATCTACATCCAGAGACTAAATAGCAGTCAAAAGCTATCTAGTTAATGTATTTTACAGTGAACATATGGAAATCCTAGCGATATGTGACCACTTAGTGTTTAAGAGATCCCCAAATTAAGGTTGAGCTTCACTCAAGGAAACTCATTGGTTGTCTTTGGGTCACTCTCTTCAACCCAACCTATCACACAGATTTTCTCTAGTGGGGATAAAATAAAGGAGGATTTCAGGAAGTCATCCTGAGGAAAGTCAAAATATAAAATAAAATACCAGTGGAGCATCCTTCTAAAAGCATTGGGTGGTATTTGAACATCAACTTCATTAAAATATAAATAATATCAAATTCAATGCAGTTAGCATTAAATGTTGACAATACTTTTACTCTCATGTCATGTATTTTATACTTGTCCCTCTTTTGTGACAATCTTTGGAAATCTGAGCAGGGGTGGGATTCAAATAATTTAACAACCAGTTCTCTGCTCTAATGACCAGCTGGGTAGGTGTGGCTGGGTGGTCATGTGACTGGGTGGGCATGGCCAACTCTATGCCACTCACATTGTGGGGTGCTTCTCCTCGCCTGGTCTCTCATGACCATGGGGATGCTACAACGGTCATCAGTGTGAAAAACAGTCATAAGTCACTTTTTTCAGTGCCATTGTAACTTTGAATGGTCACTAAATGAACTGTTGTAAGTCAAGGATTACTTGTACAAAAATACAAAAAGCTTTTTTGCTTGCAAAAAGCTACCCTAAATACCAATCATTAGAGTAAGAAGACCTGCAAGCTGGAGTTACAAATCAGGCAGGGTGCCAGGGCACCTTGAGGAAATAAAACAGTTAAAATTCAGTGATAACTATCAGCAGCTCATAAAGTGAAACTTTTTAGCAGAGAGGTCATTTAAGCTCTCCAGAAAAAGCACACCCAGGAGAAGCAATCCTTAGATCCATTTGCACCACTTAAAGATACCAGCTGGTCTCACTCACCTCACAAGATATTCTAAGGAAATCATCCAGATTTAAGGAAAGATCACATGCCCCCCAGAAATGCAGTAAAAAAAATCAGTGCCAAGCTTGCATCCTGCCTCTTGGAAATACACCCCAAAAGGACAGTACCAGGAACCACTAAAGCAGTGAAGGAATACCCTCTCCCCAGATAGAAAAAGAAACCATAAGGCAGGAAAAAATTCAAACACAATACAAATAATTAAATCACAACAGTAGTTGTTGCTTGTTAAACCAATTACCAGAACAAATAGACATGGGAACTAGCCAGATTTCTCAAACCAGTTTCTTTTCAGGAACAGAGATTAACCTTTTTCCTTCCAAACAAAGCTGAATGGGGAAAATTATCCTATCAATAAACACAGGATTAAACATCACCAAGCACAGAATTAAGCTTCACCAAAAAACAGTTTTAGACCAAAACTCAGAAAGGCTATTTAAACTCACGTTTGAATGTCAATATTTTTAGCTAGCCAAGAAACCTTGCTGAATGTCACTCATCTTGGTTCCTTGTCATTAAAAGCTTCTTTCTGGCAGCTCTGCTTTGTTATTCAATTATTTCCTCAAAGTGCTAATTGTTGCATGCCGGCTGGAAGAACTCCAACAGGGGAGTATTTCCTCCCAACAGCAGTGTAAAAAATTCAAAACAACCCTTTCCCTTTAAGAAAGTCAAACAAAGTACCAGCAAAGGAGGAAAAAAAAAACTCCAGAGAAGCTCAGACAATAGTACATTCTAGTGTACTATCTAGATAGTACTGCAAAGAATGTAAAAAGGGTTAACGGAGAAATGCAAAGGCAGTTTCTCTAAGCAGGACAATAAAGATCAGGCTAGAAACAATAGCAGAATGTCTCCTGCCTTCCTTACACTATTAGCCCTGTAAAAGTGGAAAAAACAAGGAGATTTCTTCCAACATCTGGTTCTCTGAACAGCTTAGAAAGTTAACAAGAGGTTCTAGTGAATAGGTGAGAACTGGTAGAATTCCACCCCTAGTCTGGGGTCTGTACCCAAAGTTGTGAGAACTAGCAGTGCCTCTGAGGCCTTAGGATGTTACATAATGTAAGTCTGACACTCCTTAATTCAGAATTTCCCAATTAATTCAGAATTTCTCTGAAATTTCTAGTTGGCTGGATTTCAACTCCTGGAATTGTCAGGAATGGTCATCCTGTGAGGAATTCTGGGAGTTTTGAAGTCCATATCTGTAGAAGTCATTGCAGTTGGGAAACACTGCCTTAATGGACTCTCATGTATTTAGCTGTTGTAAATATCATATTCTTTCTTTTTTGGGTGTTTTGTTTTAGTATTTTTGTCTATGTAGTCAGCAGATTAATATATATATATATATGTTAGCCTTTGGAGTGTAATAGTCTGTCACCCTAAATAAACCAGGCATAATCTTGTTTTGACCTTCCCTATTCACCATATTGTATCTGAACACCCCTTCCTCAAGACCGAATATATTCTTTCATTGTTTCCTGAAGCTTTAAAAAAATCTATTATCTTTTAAGTATAGACTGAAGAAATTGATTCTACCCCTTTCCAGTTTTATTTTTGCACATAACAAATTTGATATAGCTCTACCCACTGTATTTAAAGTCAATAAAAAGGTAGATTATGAATTTTGATGCAGTGCTGACTTCAAATATTTTTGAAGGTTTCTCATTAGTGTTCTGTAAAGCACTGCAGTATGCCTGAATCAGAGTACACTTTTACATTCCCAAATATACTGAAGTCTAAGAAAGGGAAAAGAGCAAGCCAATCTATTTTTACTTTTCAAAAAATAGAACGTGTATTTTATGAACTAACACAGTCTTGATAAGGAGCAAATTTTCTAGTGGCTATATAAATACGCTATTTATCAGCTGCCCTGGTGATTTGGATGTGTGTATCTGAATGTGCTTTTTTATGAGATTATTACTTATCAAATAATTTAAGAATGTTTTTACTGGTGCTCAGCTAAGCAACATTTGTCAATTAAGTTGGGAAAAAGAAAGTGTATTTGAAAATGAAGTCTCAGTGAGCTCATCCTCACATTTCTGCTAACCTTGGCACAAAAGCTAATGAACATTTTTTATGATGTGTCCTGCTGCTGCTTTGCTGTCACCCCAAGCCTACTACATTATGCTCATTTCATCCTATGGTGGGCTCTCTTCCTTCCTTCTGACTGCAGGTCACCTCGTGAATATTTTGGTTTGGGACACAGGAGAGAACAGACACCTGGCCTCCATAGAGGCACCTGCCTGAGTAACACCTGACTGACTCTTTCTGGAAATCTTCCCTGGTCTTAGGTCCTGCTTAATCTCCTCACCTATGCAAATTGAATGTTCTTTTGAGAAACTGCTAGGCCTGTGATCTACAAAAGGGCATATGAAATCAGGAGAGAGAGAGGCTGAGGCAGCCAGCTCCCACTTTGCCTCTTGTTGAATTTACGATACAAGTGGAGGCTTCAGCAAGGTGGCGCGTCATTCAAGGTTTGCATGGGGATTTACCAGTTGAAAAATGGACTAAAACTCGTTTGAGGGAAAGATCTACATTTCACCTAATTGCTGTTGGCAAGTCCAACTACTCACTGAAATTGAGTACAGGTAGTCCTTATGACTTACGACCACATTTGAGCCCCACATTTATGTTGCTCAATGAGACACTTGTTCAATGAGTTTTGCCCCATTTTATGACCTTTCTTGCCACAACTGTTAAGTGAATCATTGCACTTGCTAAATTAGTAACATAGTTGTTAAGCGAATCTGGATTCCCAATGGACTCTGCTTATCAGAAAGTCACAAAAGAGGATCACATGACCCCAGGACACTGCAACCCTCATAAATATGAATCCAATGCCAAGCCTCCAAATTTTGATCACATGACTACAAGGATGCTACAACTGTCATAAGTCTGAAAAACGGTCATAAGTCACTTTTTCAATGCCATTGTACCTTTAAACAATCATTAAACCAATGGTTATAAGTTGAAGATTACCTGTATTGGTGGGTCTTTCCTACTATGAGCATTATGAGCCTTTTCCTGCCTACATGAGCTTTTTTTCCACTTTTTTGAGGGCAGGGCACGGGCAGGGAAGGAAGAGAGAGAGAGTGTGTGTGTGTGTGTGTGAGAGAGAGTTCAGTCTTCTGGTTATGAATTCCAGTCCTTTAGCCATAAAAGTCAGTCACTTTTTCTCAGCCCAACCCACCTTGCAGAGTTGTCTTTGAGGAAAATAGGAGGAGGAAGGAGTATTATGTACATTCACCACTTTGTGTTACTTATAAAATAAATAGAGGTGATATAAAAATCTAATTAATAAATAAACAAACCAACATTAGCACAAACCAAAGCAGCACTACAATAGTTTGTCCCTTTAACTTTGTCCTGCTCCCTTCCTCTTTTCCTATGACCTGCCAGATGGGTTATTTCAGGTCATGAATTAAATGGATTTTTGGAAGAGTGCTCCCATATTCAGGAGTAGACTTGATCCTGCAAGTCAGAAACTTGACAAAAGGGTAGACTAGTCATCTCTGTATACCGATGGGTTCTTTCCTTCCCAGATATAAAGGAGAATGATGCTGATTTTTCTTGCCAGCAGGTGATACTTGGTGGGAAGAGAAACAACATCAAGGGAGTCCAACAACAGCTTTTCTTTAATTTGTTCTGTGTTAAAACTGAAAAGACAGCACCATTTGCCAAGCTCATTTTTAAAGGACTGGGATTGGCAATTTAGGATAAAATACCGATTCCAGAGAAAAACAGAAGTCCTTCATTCCCAGCACTATTTGATGGCACAAGTTATTAATCATAATATTATAGATACAGAGAAGCTGAGTACTATGCTGAGCTTAAATATATTTGGGTTAGGGTTCCACATCTATAGATTTTTATTAAACTAAGGTCGTGTGAATAATTCCTTCAATTATTTAAGTAACCTCAGCCCAAAATCTCAAACAAGAAAAATTTAATACAGAAAGAACATCCCATTTCTTTTTCTTCCTTCTCCCTAAAGTTTCTCTTTCTCTCCTAAAACCATTGTGAACCCAGAAAGAGGACGTACCATTCCCACCTGCTGTTCTCTGGGAGACATGAAGTGACCAGATAATGGGAAGAATTCCTGATTTCATTTTCCATCACTACACAATAATTCTGGGGGGGGGGGGGGGGGGGGAACCTAATTAGATAGATCAATCTAAAACAACTACACATTAATTTTCCATGTTTCTATGTATTGTGATTTTGTGATGCCAATCCATGACACATACACAAAACATCTTCATCCACTGAAATCCATGGCTATTTTAACTATTCAAGGCCATAAAAAAAGCTCCAGTTGTGATCATCCTGGTGACATTGACCATATTCTATATATGTTTAGCACATCTACACTTTATCTTTATAGAATGTGAAGGTGGTTTTAGAAGCTTTTAGGTATTTGGCCAAATAGTATGGAATGTGGGGATGGAGCTACATTCATGAGATTAGAAAGCTGCAATTCAGCCAGGAATGTGAAGCTGTATGACTTATGGAAAGAAGAGACTGAAGAGGTGAAGATGTGGTTCATTGCATCTGGGGCTGTTGTTCCAAAAGGTTCTGAAGTTCTTCAGTGGAGCTCCCAAAGTTCCAGAAGAACTCCAGAAATTCTCCAGTGGACTCCAGCCTCAGAGGAATAGCCAGAAGTTGCATGGAAGAGAAGAAATTTAGGAATCAAATTTCTGCCTGTCTTTTTGGCTTGGCTCATCCATGCATCCACCCCTTTTCTTGCTCTGGGTATAAGAAAGCTGCAAGGAGCCTTCACTGATAACAGGCAGAAAGGAGGGAGGGAGCAGGTAGCCCAATGTTGCCTCGTAATAACAAAGAGATTAAAATTAGAGATAAACAAGACAGGAGAGTAAATTTTGAGAACGGATAGATACATGACAATTGAATGTAAATCTGCTATGTAACAGGGTGTGATAGACAAAAAAAACCCTCAGAGGTTAAGAAATAAATTATTTTTTTCTAACTTGGTGGCTGTAATGGCATGTGGGAGTCACCTTAGGAGGCAGAAGGAAGAACTACAGACAGGACAACCAGCATATAAAAGAAATCTCAGGAAAGAAGGCTTCTCAGAGGGGATCTTGTATAATATGCATAGAGATAAAAAGGAAGGGAGGGAAGAAATACGTTTAGTCTTGCAAGATTCTGTTAACCTGCCTATTCAATAAAGATGGAGCTAGCCTTCATGATTGTGCTTCCTTGTAGGCCTAACAGAGACTCTGTAAATAATATTTATTTATTTTATTTTTTATTTATTTATTTTTGTCAATTGCTTACAAGATAATAGGTATAAGTAAAAACATAGTTATGAATACATGGATACATATAAGAAAAAATAAATAAAAGAAACAATAGGACAGGGACGGTGGGCATGTTGGTGTGCTTATGCACGCCCCCTACAGACCTCTTAGGAAAGGGATACGGTCAATTGTAGACAGTCTAAGGTTAAAGTTTTTGGGGTTTGGGGAAGAAACCACAGAGTCAGGCAGAGTATTCCAGACATTGACCACTCTGTTGCTGAAGGCGTATTTCTTGCAATCAAGTTTGGTGCGATTAACCTTGAGTTTGTATCTATTGTTTGCTCTTGTGTTGTTATGGTTGAAGCTGAAGTATTCATTGACAGGTAGGACATTGCAATGTATGATTTTATATACTATACTTAGATCGGACCGAAGGCAGCGTAGTTCTAGGTTTTCTAGGTCTAGAATTTCATAATACATAAGGTATTCTGCAACAAGTAGAGGAGTGGAGAACTCTTCTTGTGAAATATTTCTGGACTTTCTCAACTGTATTAATATCAGAAACATAATGTGGGTTCCAGACTGATGAGCTGTATTCAAATATTGGTCTAGCAAATATTTTGTATGCTCTAGTTATTAGAGTAATATTACCAGAGAAAAAGCTACATAAGATTAGGTTAACAACTTTACAGGTGACACAGCATAAAGAGATTGGTCTGTAATTTTCAACTAGGCTGGGGTCTCCCTTTTTGAAGATGGAGATGACCGTGGCTTGTGACCATAGTTTTGACAAGGAGCTGGTCCTGAAAGATTTTTCAAAGATTATGCTTAGAGGTTCAGCTATGGTAGTGGGTAGCTTTTTTAAAAAGTAGGCACATATTCTGTCCAGTACAATAGAAAGAGATGGTTTTAGATTGCATAGTGCTTTTTCAACATTGTCTTCTGTAAAATCGATATGTATTAGATCATTGTAGTTATCTGTGGTTCGACTAGGAAATACTGGGTATAATCCATTGCTGTTTACAAATACTGAGCCAAAGAATGTGTTAAAGAGGTTGGCTTTAATAGTGTTGTCATTGCAGTCTTTACCATTGGGTCCTTTCAGGGATGGAATGGACCTTGAGTCTTTTAGTTTATTGTTTACAAAATTGTAGAAAGTGTGGGTGGAATTGGTGAGTTGAAGGTTTTCTTCTTGTTTAATATGACAATTGGTGCATTCAGTTTTTAATCTGATGGCATAAATTTTGTATTGGCTTTTGAAGTTGGCAACGTGACCAGATTTGTTTTTCCGCCAAAGTGATTTCTTTTTGGATTGAAGCTTCCTTATTGTTTTGGGTAATTTGTTTTTTCTGGTTTTGGGAGTTGTTAATGGTACATACAGTTTGATGACTCTTTTGACTTCAAGTTGTAATAGTCTTCTATAGTATTGCATCCAGTGAATAGAAATTGCCAATCAAGGATGAGAGAACGTTGTTTATAAGATCATAGTTGCCTTTTTTGAAGTTATAATTGGGGATTCATCATTGTGATGATTTTTGTGTGGACATATGTTGAGACAAAAGTCTATCTTGTTGTGGTCACTGTTGGAAAAGGGTTCTTTAATTTGTATTCCATAAATTGAATTCAAACTATTGCAGAAGATGAGATTGAGGCAGTTGTTAAGTCTAGTGTTGCTGGTTATTAGTTGTTCTAGTTCCAGATTTGTTACTGCATTGTAGAAGGTTGCATGTGTGGGTTCAGTTGTACATTTGTTAAGGGTCCGGTTAATATGAGCTAAAGTGAAGTCACCAAGAAAGATAAAAGCGTGTGGGCAGGATGCTGCCCATGTTAGTAGTGTATTTAGCTTGTTTTCATGTTCGATGTCATAATCAGGAGCTCTGTAACATAGTAAGAACTGAAATATGATATCTTACCAGCAACTGTAAAAGAATCAAGCCACCGAATATTTTGTAAATAGCCTATTTTGTCAATGAAAGTAACTGTTCCGCCAGATTTATCTGTATCCTTAAATCAGACCTATGACCTATGAAGAGAAATGCTGGTGCGGAGGAGAAAGAGGCTCTCCTAGCAATTCAAGATCCTTGCCCTGGCTCAGAGCCCGAGTTCAAAATCTGAATGTTGGCATTTTCTAAAATTGGGCAATTATTATATTTTACTTGCACTAGCATGTGTTCTGTTGAAATAGTAATTGTACATTTCTGGCATCCACTTTGAATGCAAATGCCGTAGAAGCAAAGCCAATAATGCACAATTGTGAAATAACAACTCTGCACTGTGAGAGTAGATGAGGTTAGTAGATAAAGATAAATGTTTGTTCAGCAATGTTGTTTGAATCTGTCTCCCAAAGGCAGATACCAACATTGGGACAATCACAATATTTCTAACGATGCACAGCACCATATATTCAGTTCTCGTTGATTTAATGTGTACTTTTGCCTAATGCTTTTCATTTTTTGCATGTTATAAAGAAACTTGGCTCTATATTGTCTTTTAAAACGCTAACTGGTCATTTCCTTATCCTAGAATACTCTGACATCCATGCTGATTTACTAACTTGGTTTCATTGTATATGACCTACCACTTTACGGATAATGTTTGTTCTTATCCAATATTCTGTTTTTAACAATTACAATTACATTCACTGTAGTTTAGAAGATTTTAATTCCAGTTGGGTTTAGAATTTGTTCACAAAACTTTTTTTAACTAATAAAAGGTGATTTGATTGGAGGTTGTTTGTATCTAATCCTTTGGTCTCTGATCATAAGAACATAGGAACTTCCTTGCTAGAACAAACCAAGATCCACTACGCCATTCTAAATTATTTTTACAGCAATTAATCAACCAAGGCATCATCTGATTTGTTTCAAATCAGAAAGCTACTAATAATATCTAAGATAGTTCTAGAAGCAACTGGCAATTATAATATATGAATTCAAAGGGAATCTGTACAGCAGGCTTGTCAAACTGGTGGCTGACAGGCCAGATGCATCATGTGCAGGCCATGCCCACCCCAGTTCTGCAAAGGCAAAAAAAAAATCATGATACGTCACGTGATATGATCAAGTCTGACACCTGAGCTTCTCTGTCATCCAGGCATGGTTGGCCCAAAGGTGCTTTTTTAAGAAGCAACTGGACTTTCTTTGTTTTTCCTTGAAGACTTTTTGTTTTTCATCCTGGAAGCTGCTTCAATTCTTCAGTCAGAGTTAAAGAAGCTTCTTGAATTAGAAGCGAAACACTTTTTTTCAAGGAAAAAACTCCCAAAGAAGTCCAGTTGCCTCTTGAAAAAGCACCTTTGGATTGTGTTAGGGATACACACCCTAGCAGAACGTGCAATGGCAGTCTAGCAGGCAGGCAATTTATGTGAGATAAATGTTGTGTAGTTTACACTCAGTAAGACAGATACACTGTGCCAGTTAAATAGTTTTTATTCCAGCAAGAGTTATAGCATAGTCAAAAACAGTCCATATGTTATACACTAGTTCAGTCCATCCAGGGATTAATCAGTTGCAAAGTCCAGTGTTGAAAATAGAGGTCAGTAAACTTACAAATAATCAGTCCAGTTTTGCAGTCAGAGATATGAAGAAAATCAAACCCCTTTTCTTCTCTCGGCAACAGCAGGGAAACACACAGTTTTCACCATCAATCCAACATTGTCAGCTACTACAATAAAAGCCAGCAAACAGTGAGCTCTCTTGCTCCCTCTTATGGTGATTTTACAACTGCACCCAAAATATATGTTTTGCAGTTAAAGTGATACACACACTTATAATCACTAACATAGTTTATATATTATTTTTACCCAAACTAAGTTAGGTAACCAATGTTATCCCTAACAGATTAGAACAGTTCAAAGGAAGATTACTGCAAATTTAACACAAGCTTCTAAAGTGAAAATCTAGAAGGAAAACAAAAAACATCAATATGCTATGTGCAGTGTCTTCTCTACTTTGTCCCTTAAGAGCATATCTGCATTTACCAGTTAGTGTAGATTCCAACTTTCTACTTAGCTCATCACCAGTATTGGTCACTCACTGCTTCCTGGGACTTCCATAACTATTGCAAGTGTATCTCACAATGAAGTTTTCCAGCTTTCATTCCAAACTGCTGTTTTCTGATCAAACCATATTAAGTATTGCAGTGCTTCAGTCCATTGCTCCATTCTAGTTCTAGTCCATCCTAATGGTAGCAGTATAAATGTTCTACTTACTTTTTTTACAAGTTGTTTATCTTCTCTGATTTTTGTATCTTTATTCTTGTGAGGTTTCTGTTTAAATATTCCATCTATTTTTTGCATTAAAAAACAATAGTAAAAGAAGAAAGAAACAGAACGAACTGAGTTGATATATTAATTTAACAAGTCTCATGTTAAGGGTTCTGGTATTATTCAATGAGATCACGTGAGCTGTTGGCTCAGATGTTTAATTTACACAAATTCCATCTTCAGGTATAACATTTTGTCTCTCAAAGATGTTGAAACTGAGCGGTCAGAATAAATTCTAATCAATGCATCTACTTAATTAACCTATTTGCTAAAGTAATCATTTAGACAAGCAATACACAGCAAGAAAGACCAGCTTTCTCCAATAACAGATTTATTTTCATTATTCCAGTAGCTGTCATGTGGTAAAATAACAATGAAAGGGTGATTTTTTAAAAATTATGGTTATATCTTAGAGGAGAGATATAGTTTTACATATAGCATGCTATTATTCAAATGAATATGGTTAATATATTGCTTTAGATTTGTTGCAACTCTCACTATTCAGAATGTAGTAAAATATGGTGAAGTCATTAATAATTATTATAATAAAATGAGTTTTAGAAAGCATTAGAAAATGTAAGGTTGCTTGCAGATTTTCAAATAACTTGGTTAAAGGACGAATGTCCTTGAATCAGGGGTCACCAACCTTTTGGACCTCAGGGATCACCAAACTCATAATTTTAAATCCCAGGGACCACTGACTGGTTCTGTGGGCATGGCCTAATTTGTGGGTGTAGCTTGGTGGTCATGTGACTGGCTAGGCATGGTTTGTATGTAAATATTATAAATATTTATATAAATATTGATTTTTTTATTTAAAAAGAGCAACTTTTACCCAAAATCAGGCAAAGCAGGCAGGCAGATTGAGTTGCTCACAGAATCATTCAGTGATCTATCTATCTGCCATTGGCTACCTGAGTCTGTCACATAAAATTTGCTTGTCGTGAGTCTGCACTGAATAATAGAACCTTCAATCCTAAGGGAGATTCAGCTGTGCTTAAAAGCAGAGCTGAAGATCTAAAGACTAACTAGAAAGCAAGAAATCCAACCATTTCCTGCTTCCTAGCTAATCTAAATCTCCTGACACAGCAGAACAGCTGATGGTCAGAGAAAGGAAAAATAGCAATTTAGCAGGTAGGTTTGCTGGGTAAGGAATGAGTGGGTGGGAAGGGTTCCCGTGCGCCATGTGGGCAATGCAGCCTTGTGTTTCTGCACAGCCTGGATTAATTGCTTTGGGGGGGGTGCTCTGAGGGTGAGATTTCCCTGCAGCCCACCAAAAAAATTTTACGGCCCACCAGTAGGCCATGGCCCACCGATTGGCAACTGCTGCTTTAAATAGCAATAACACTTAGACTTATACACTGCTTTATAGTGCTTTAAAGTCCCCTCTAAGCGGTTCACAGTGTCAGCATATTGCCCCCAACAATTTGGGTTCTATTTTACCCACCTCAGAAGGATGGAAGACTGAGTCAACCTTGAGCCTGGTTGAGATTCGATCTGCCAAATTGCAGGCAGCTGGCTGCAGACAAGTAGCTTGCAGTACTGCACTCTAACCACTGTGCCACCAACTTAATGCAGTATTTTCTGGGAAATAGATAAAGATTTAATTGTGACCAATACATTTATTTGGATGTTTTCTTATTATTGTCAAAATTTTGTAAAATTTGTATTTACAAATTAATAACAACAAAATAATTACAAACCAATTTGCTGTCTGCTGGAAGTTGGATTGTTCCATCCTGTTGGAACATGGTTGAGTCTGCAGCCGAAGCAAACTCAGACCTGTTTAGTATTTGGGTTAGAATCTTCCTAGGAATTCCAAAACTGTAGATTAGACTGGAAAATAAAAAGAAAAAAAAAAACATCTTGGCCTAAGGCAGTAACAATCAATTTCTGTACTGCAGCCAAGTCATCATGATTGTTTAGAGATGGGCAGGAAGTTCTGTGCAACAGTGATCTGGAGACATCTGTAGCTAAACAAAGACCCTGGCTTTTGGTCAGTATGAAAACAAAACTGGGCCATTTTATTCCAGAGTTTGTGGAGGCCAAGAATTTTAGTAATGGAGAAAATCAGGAAAGATAACAAGATGAGGAAAGGATAGTCCCATGGGAGATCTCATTTTGGGAACATGGTTACTTCATGTTGAGATCACCACTAGAAGGAACAGTTCCATGGAATAGATAGCTGAGGAGGGAAATGAAAGTTTTGGAAAGACCAGAGCTTGTAGGGATGCCATTTTGGGACATTGACAGTGGCTGAGAGAAGGAAAGGCTCTGGAAAGATCAGGAACCAGAGCCCAAAGGGAATATCCTTTCAAAAAAGCCACTAATGCTTTTATCAAGTTGAAAGTGTATATCCTGGAGAAGAAAATCTCCTAGAATATGGGAGTCCTACCTCTACTTTTAAAAAATAATTAAATAATTTAAAAGACAAAATAAATAATTGGCTCAGCTTTGTTGCAAGTAAAATGCCAAAAGAAATGCTCATTGGCTACTGGAAGCAGCAGATTTGAGAAATGGTGCTAGTGGTACTGAGGAATGACTTTGTAGGTCTTTAGAGTCTACAGTTCTCATTACATGCTTCCAAAGAGCTCATGGGTCTGTTTTTGTTAAGCTTCTTTGCTTATGAAGACACCTTATTTAGTTCTCTGCAGAGAAAAGAAGAGCTTCCTCATATTCTTCTGTGTTTTTATGTAAAATTAAGGGGATGGCACTTACAAGTCAATGAATAATTATTACCATATCCAGGATGACCAGAAGAAAACCATACAGCTCTCATCAAAATCATTCTTCTTTTAAAGCAAACAAAAGGAGAATAGGAATGGCTTGTGAGACAAATACCTCTCTTGCCATCTTTATTTCTTGCAGGGTCCTGATGGTGTGAAGTCTTATTTTCCTTGGGCAAAAAAAGTAAGTCAGTCTAATTTTGCATTGACACAGTCATGTACTTTTGTTTGCTCCAGATACAACGTTATTCTTCCCATCATTCAGCGGAAACTCCTATTTAGAACTACCTTCACTATCATCCCTGTTGGAGGATAGATTTGCATCAGGGAAAGAACAGAACAAAGTGACAATTTACTTGACTGTGAAGACAACAGCTTTAAATGGCACTCTCCTTTATGGTGAGTATAACTGTTTTATTTATATAGCAAGTTTCAGAAAGGCAAGCCGGCCCTTCTTTTTTCCTAGCATCTCCACTCTCTCACCTGGAGACAGGAGTCTGGAGGCATCTGTACTTCTAGTGAAAAAATTAAGCTTCAGTCCCTGTTCTTGAATGGAAGATGTCCTCTCCTCCTGAAAGATGACTGGAATAGAATAGGACCAACCAATTCTCCCAAGATTAAGCCTTTAAATAAATGGTTCCAGATGATTTTTTGAATCAGAGTCTTCAGGCCTTAGTGATTTTGAAGTGTTTGGATTTAAGTAAACCAGAAGAGAGAAATTTTATTTCAATAAATGAAACAAAATATGTACTTGAATAAAGAGATACCTGTCCCATATTATAGGACACTTAGATCTGCATACCAAAGTTAACAACTTGTAAGTCAACTAGCCAAGCTATTAAGAAGCAGAGGAGTCATGTGGACCTCAGTCACCAGATATTTTGTCAAAATAACAACATCTATGTAATGATATTGTAATACAAACTCTGCCTCTTACAAAACCATAATCTTCTGTGTTTTGATCCTCTGTGGATACCAACAGATTCTCCAGTTTCAAAGCCGAAAATGGCAAGATAAAAGTTCTATAAAATAACATAAAAAGTAAAAAAAAAGTTATGCTGGAACTTAATTGGCTATGCAAAGGACGACATATTTGTGGAGACTGAAAGAAGTTAACAAGTCACATAAATTGCTGGCATTCCCTGAAGATGATCACAGGAAGGATTTTAAACTATGTCCTGTAAAGCCAGATATAATATATTGATATTGACAGAAGGAGAAGATGGTAGCAGTCTTCAAATACTTGAACCAATATCACACACATCAAGGCCTGTCCTGTTGGTTTCCAGATTGCAACATCCATAATGGTACTGTCATGATATAGGAAGGCAGATTCTGATTTAATGTTCAAAGAAACTTCCTATCATTAAGAGCAGTTCAACAGTAAAATTGAGAACCTAGAGAAGGGAGTAGGGTCCCCCTCATTGCATTTGGTCAAGCAAATGCTAGATGACCATTTCTCTGGAATGCTTTAGTTTCAATTCATTCCTTTCAGTCTTATTGATCCCTTTCTGTTATGAACTAATAAAACGTTTAAATAAAGTTTTATCAAATCTTTAGAAAAAGCAGGGTTCTAATCCTGCGCTTCTGATTGGCCGATAATAGCGGTATCGGATTGGTCCGTTCAGGAGAATCTGATTGGCTGTTAACGAGCCACTCTCATTGGTTCAAGGGGTTAACACTCCATGTTTCTCATTGGTTACTATATCAGCAGCCTGCCCTCTAAAAGGGCTGCTGCTGCCCTAGAGTTTTGCTCTGTTCAGAATGATTAATAAAGAGTTGAAGTTCACTGTTCACTGCCTCGTCTCCGTTCCTTGTGCCCATGCGCAGAACTTAACACTTTCAACTCCGGGATTCTACAGTAGAACTCTCTGATAATAAAAGAGATCAAAGAATAATTCTCAATTAGAAGGTGGGTTCATGGCTGAATGGGGGTCCCTATATAGGAAGAGAACCCCACCCAAAATATGGTTCATTTTCACTCATCTCACTGAAACTAGTCAGTGAAAGTATAACCCCAAGAATAATTTCAGTGTTTGCACTTTCCCACACAGCTTCTATTTTACTGGATCATAGATTTCTATAGATAAAAAAGGTATAGAGAATAAATTATATTGACATCAAATTCATTGAGTAGAAAAGAAGAATGGACCATTTGTTCCTGTACTTGTCAGTCCTGGCAGGGCATTATATGATGTGATGAGCTTTGCAGGTTCATTCACTGTGCTATTTATCACAGCCATAACTTGCCAGCTAATTGATATTTAGTTATTCTCCAGGGAAGTGTTACACTGCAGTCTTCCCAAACATGATTATTTTCCTTAGACAGATCCAAAACAACACTAATCTCTGCAGGATCCTGCATTTAAACTTCTGGGACAATTTTCATCCTTAGCCCAGCAGAGAGCTAAAAAGCAGAACAAAGACAGATGGTGATTTTGTAAACAATATGCTCCAGATGTTCAGAATTGCATAAAGGTGATTTCAAACTTTTTAGCAAGCAGAATAACAAGAATTGGAAGAAACCTTGAAGGTCTTCTAGTCCAAGCAGTAGACTCTATACATTCCAGACAAGTGGCTTTCTAATCTCTTCTTAAAAAATCTTCCAGTTATGGAGCATCTACAACTTCTGGAAGCAAGTCACTGTTCCATTGATTAATTGTTCTCACTGTCAGATAATTTCTCCTTAGTTCTAGGTTGGGCCTCTCCTTGTGGAGTACTTTCTCCTAGGTCAGGAATATCAAACTTGTGTCATCATGGTGACATCATCTGACATATCAGGACTTTTTCCCCCTTCACTAAACCGGGCGGGGCCATGCCCAGCATGTGATGCATCCAGTCCACGGACCGTGAGTTTCACACCCTTGTCCTAGGTGAACCATTCACAGAACATTTGCCCATGTGCACCCAATCATATTTTGGTGCAGATCATTTTGTAGTTGTGTCTTAAATCCCAGAAAGAAGCCCTGCTATGTTCGGCAGTGATTTACTTTCATTGGATTGTAATCTAACCGTCAGCATGCCTTGTGATGGTAAGGCCTCAATAACTAAACTGAAATCATAGGAAAACAGCAAGGATTGGGTATGGGCACAGAAGATTGTCTGTTTGGTGTTGATTCAATATTTCCACAGAGCTAGGTGAGGGCTGGAAGCAGAGGTGGTATTCAGCAGATTCTGACCAGTTCTGGAGAACCCGTAGCAGAAATTTTGAGTAATTTGGAGAACCGGCAAATACCATCTCTAATGGCCCAGCCCCCATCTATTTTCTGCCTCCCGAGTCCCAGCTGATCGGCTGGGTCTTCTTTAGTTGCCCTGCACAGGAGAAAAGAGCTGGAAAGCAAGTTGTGTGGTGAGGAGGGAATGGGGGTTTTGCAGTATCCTTCCCCAAGCCATGCCATGCCCACCAAGCCATGCTCACAGAACCAGTAGTAAAAAATGTTGAATCCCACCACCAGCTAGATTTCCAAATTATAAGAAAGTTGTGGAACAGGTTACCTGATGTTAAAGATGCTTGGGAGAAAAAAAAAAAAAAAGCTTGAGAAAATAAGTAGCAGTAACAAAAATCACAAATGGATTGAGATCACAAAAATCACAAATGGATAGAGAGGACATAGGAAAAATGCATTAAAAACCAACAAGAAGACTGTAGGATAGAACAATAAACAGAATTATGTGGTCAGATGGTCCTTCTAATAAAGAAGAAGAGAAATGGTGGTGGTGGTGGTGATGATGAAAGTCCTCTGTCAGTGTTCCAACTAACAAACTCCAACCCAATAAACTCCAAGACAAGTATTTCCTCAAAGTTCCATTTTATTAGAGCTGTCATCTTGGCACATCTGGGAAAACCTGAATCTGAGAGCTCCAAGTTTTCCCTTCCCAAAAGAAAATCAAAGATCCATCCCCTGCACTCCAGTCCATCACATGATCCAATCAAACAATGTCCCAACTGGTGACATTCTTCCAGACACTCCTCTTCAGGTGCAGGGTAACATGTCCTTGACTTTCAGTGAAAGAATGTTGTTGAGTCTAATCTTCCATTTCTCTATGAAATCCCTCCTTCCCAAATTCCCAGGCACTAAATATGGAAGCCTCAAAGCTTCTAAGTAAAATATGGCTTCCAAGGCTGAAAGCATCTTTGGTAAACACTTTGAAATAGACCTCTTGGTAATACTGGTAATCCTTGTTTAATGACAGTCACTGAACAACCATTCAAGATTAGGATAGACTTTTAAAAAATTACTTACATCTCACGCTTGAAAATTATGTCTGCCACACACTCTTCTCTCCCATAGTCAAATGATCGCATTTTGGCAACTAGATTGCATTTACAACTGTTTCAGTGTGCCCCATGGTCATAGGACTATGAATTGTGACCTTTTGCCATTTTCCAGCAGAAAACAGCACAAAAGGCCCCCTGGGTATGCTGGATTTATTTAACGACCACATGATTCACTCATTTAATGACCATGATGATTCACTTAATGACCATTGTAAAAAGATTGTAAAATTGAGTCAGTTCATGTGGTAACTCATATAAAAAAGGCAACAACTTACAACCCAAATTCAGGACTCAATGGTGGCCAGAAGTCAAGGCCTACCACTAGAACAGCCATTTTGGATCCTTGCTGAGATGAAGGAAAATAAAGCTTTCCTTATTACTAAACAATTTTTTGAATTCTGCTTCCTATACAACAAACTTTCTTGAGGTATGAGAGAAGGATTTTTTAAAAAGTATTGTCAGTTATGTAGAAATACATAAATACTCTGCCATAAACAGACACTAATTTGGAGATTTTTGCTGTGGGTATAGAAGTGGACTCCTGTATTTTTTGGGGGGGAGGGGCGGGGAAGAACTAAGACTTTACCAAAGTATGCTGGATAAAAATTTGAATATACATTTGACCATATTCCAGGTGGCATATTATACACATTCCTGTAATAAATTATTGATAAGAAAAGACTTTTTTGCTTTCAGAAATGTTGATACTTGAAAGAGAAAAAAAGTGCATTGTTGGATCAAGCACTGGAGTATTGTGGCAGTTTCAATTGTATATATTTTGCTTGCTTTTTAGATGCAAATATAGTCTAGCTGGATGGCAAACTTGAAAGAACAAGATCATTTTTATTTTTATTTTTATTTTTTTACTTCAGTTGACTATAACACATGAAACACTGATATATAATTGCAGGACTAATTCCAACATTTCTAATATGCTGTTTCTGAGATGAACTTAAATGCTTAAATTTACCATCAGTGATAAGCCCAAGTTTCAGTTGGCTCTTGCCAAGATGCTCTCAATATTTCATTTTCTTTATTCTTCCTTTTCTGTTGCTTAAGAACATCTCTCTTTTGAATGACCATCTCAAAAGATCATGTAGATAACTCATATCAGATTTTGTTCTCTTCCATTGGTGGATTGTGTCTGTTCAGAATCTTCTGCAAGGTCTTTAGCTATCCAATCATAACACTGGTCTTATAGCTTCTTCTCTGTCTTGAATGCAGGCTCCATATTGTTGCTTTCAAAGGATAATAAATTATCTCTAATGGACAATTTAGTCTTTTAATGCAATCAATCCTTGAACAAAAACCTGTGAAGGGATATTCTGATGGTCTGGGATGATAAGATATCAATCAGACCCACCTTTCTTTGCTTTTTCCAATATTATCTTGGCTAAACAGAAAAGTGATTCTGCTTTCTAATAGCTCTGGGGATAGGCAAAGAAACTAAAGACTCCCATCATTTCGGAAGACTTCACAAGCCAAATGAGGATTGTGATGTTTGGTGCCAAAAGATAAAATACAGTAGGTCCAGGTAGCTCTTCATCAATAAAAACAATAATTTTCCATTGCTTACGATTCTTAATTTTTCTCAAGTGCCAGTGGAATATTGGAAGCAATTCTCCATTGAAGAAAGAAACTCAACAGAAGTACTGATATACAGGTGAAATTCAAAAAAGTAGAATATCGTGCAAAAGTTCATTTGTTTCAGTAATGCAACTTAAAAGGTGAAACTAATATATGAGATAGACTCATTACATGCACAGCAAGATAGTTCAAGCCGTGATTTGTCATAATTGAGATGATTATGGCTTACAGCTCATGAAAACCCCAAATCCACAATCTCAGAAAATTAGAATATTATATGCAATCAATAAAACAAGGATTGTACATAGAACAATATCGGACCTCTGAAAAGTATAAGCATGCATATTTACTTAGTACTTGGTTTGGGCCCCTTTTGCAGCAATTACTGCCTCAATGCGGCATGGCATGGAAGCTATCAGCCTGTGGCACTGCTGAGCTGTTATGGAAGACCAGGATGCTTCAATAGCAGCCTTCAGCTCTTGTGCATTGTTCAGTCTCATGTCTCTCATCGTTCTCTTGGCAATGCCCCATAGATTCTCTATGGGGTTCAGGTCAGGTGAGTTTGTTGGCCAATCAAGCACAGCAATCCCACGGTCATTGAACCAGGTTTTGGTGCTTTTGGCAGTGTGGGCAGGTGCCAAGTCCTGCTGGAAAATGAAATCAGCATCCCCATAAAGCTCATCTGTGGAAGGAAGCATGAAGTGCTCCAAAATCTCCTGGTAGATGGCTGCATTGATCCTGGACACATGTGTCAGGATATTCTAATTTTTCGAGTTTCACCTGTAGAGACATCACATTAATAATGATCACATTCAGCTAATACCAGTGCTGGTGTTAGCGGTTTTATATACAAATATCATTAGTTTGTTTTGAAAGCAGAAAGGTCCAAAGAGAATACTATGTACTGCTGACCATCATGGAACATTCACTGGAAAAATATAATTTGAACTTTCTGAAATTGATGGTAATGGTAGGGTTTTTTTTTCAAATATTTTAATATTGATTTAAGTTTTTCCATGTTCATGTAAATGTATTTAAAACTGCTTCCCTCCCCCATACCTCTAGAGACTGTGTCAATAGAAAAGTGTAACTGAGGTTTGTAGAGTTACGAAAATACTTTTTTAAAAAGCTATTTTTTATCCTGAACGAAGAGTTGGTATGTAGCATACTGGTTTCCGAAATAAAGAAAGCTACAAAAATCTCCACAATTGGGTTGGAACTGTAATGGAAAGGAATTGGTGAACAAGGAAGATACATAAAAATAAAAATATATTGAACTATCTCAAAATCAAGATGGTGTTTAAAACTGAGCAAGAATTGAACTTTTTTTTATCTTTGTGTAAGTATCATATAAATAAATAATTTCATTATTTTTAAAGCTCGTGATAAATTCGCAGAAGAACATTTCCTTCATCTTTACCTTGTGAATGGGAAGCCAACTGCTCGATTTGGCTGTGGCCCTTCTCCAAACATTTTGACAGTGAGTGCCAATCACTCCATTAATAAGGATGCCCTTGTACCAATAACACTAAGGTAAGACTTTCCTCTGCTTAAGTGAATAGTGACTGAACATATTACGTTTGCCCTCTTACTGATGAAAATATAAGAAAAATCAAATGTAAAGGTCATACACAGTTATCTCTAGAAAATTATGTCTGTCTGTCTGTCTATCATCTATCTATCTATTTAATTTGAATGCCACCTAACTCTCAATGATTCACAAATAAAAACATTAAGAAAATACGAGAAACAAAAATAAAGAACCAAAGATGGCAAAGATGACAAGAACCAAATAGGAACAATAATAACAACAAAACAAACACACACTATTCAAGGGGGCTTCACTCACCCTGGCCAAAGGCCTGGGAGAAGAACCAAGTCTTCAAGGCTCTTCAAAACACTACCAGGTAGAGACTGTCTGAATTTTGGGCCCGATGGGGGGGAAATGGGAACCTCTTCCTATAGGGCAATTTCTCTAGGAAAGATTAAAGATAAAATATATGCTTTCTATGAAGACTATTCCTTATGCCATCCTTGTTTCATGGGTGAAAAGAATTAGGCAAGAGATAGGATTCCCTGGCTAAGACACTTAGAAGCTGAGATCAGTCTGAATATACCATATAAAGAGAGATGGTATGGGAATTTGACCTGAAATAAGATAGCTATATGCATTCCTTTGAAGAATTATAAATATAATGTGGATATAAGGATGGTGCTGGGGATTTAAATAGACCTCCAAAAGTAGCACTGAAAATATGCAGCTTATTTTATTTTTCACTGTTAACTTGTGCATAGACTACAAGTGCAGCTTTCTCAATCAACATAAATCTACATTCCTTGTGCAGCCCAGGAATGTTGGGATTAAATTAAAAGTGTCAGTCCAAACTTCTGTTGTAACATATTGATTTTGACACAGCCCTAATACTGGCAGAACTATGTTCTCACCAACTCAGAAGTTTCGAAGTGAAAACAATATTACAAAACAGACTTCTAATATTACACCTCTTGATATTCATTGTATCAATTGCTAGCTGTGTGTAAGCTACACTTACACATAGTCAATACAGTTAAGATATTATTGAACAGATATGAATCTTGCTTCTTCAGATACAGGCTACAGCCCTTATCAAATCAAAGCATGAACATAGGTTCCTTAATTTATTTTGATATTTTTCCTTTGCTTTGCTACTTCAACAGTAAATATTGCTGAATATTTCTTTCTCACTATAGTGCCTTTCTGTGTGTTTGAGGAAAAACACCTCATACATTTAAGTTCTTTTACTTGAGCTGCCAGAGATAACAAAAATAATTGCTGCAACCTCTCACATTAATTAGACAAATAGTTTAAGACGACATGACCACATTATAGTATCTTTCATGCTCTGTCAAAGGACTTTTCAAGCAAAGAGTCCCTGCAGAGGTAGTTTAATAAACATGAAACCATCCTTCTTTCTCTGAATTGTAAGGTTGAATGTAAAAAAAATTACAAATTGGGCACAGGGAAAAATCACTTTTTGGCCCTCGTGGGCCTAGTAGGAATGTGGAGCCCAAGTAGCACACATAATTATAAATGCAAAGGCTTCCTCATTGACAAACAGCTGCCGATATGGTGGGGCATGGTCAGTCCTAAAACATGGACTTGTTGGATGGCAAATTATTATGATGCTTTTAACTGCTTCTCATCTTTCTATTGCTTTTCCTTTGTCTTTAATTCTAGGTAGGTAGACAAACCTCCCAAACTTCCAAAATAACACAGGGCCATTTTTGGATACAAAAATAATTGAAGATTTTGAAACAAGCTGGTCTTCTTTTCTTTTTAATTAGAAAAGACTAATTTCTTTTTCCATAAAGTGATTATGAAAAATAGAAAAAAATAGAAGTAGTAGATTCATGATGTTTTGGCATTGGTGTTTCCTGCATTTGGGTTTTTTTCACCTAAAAATATGATGAGAACACCATCTTTGGGACTCCTAATGGGAAAAAGAGAGTTAAATCAAGAGATCTGGATGGCTAAGGACCTCAGGAGTTGCCAGCTCCCCAGTTATAGAAATAAAATAAAACATTCAAAAATTAAACATGTTCTGCCTGCAAATAAAATAGCTTTAAAACCTTGGTGGAAGAAAATTAATATTTGTTAAAAAAAGAAAAAAAAAAAAAAAGAGCTAATTGCACCCACATTGCAAATCTATCATTTTAATGAATAAACTGTTGTACAGCTAATAAGTTTATTTAAAGATTGCCTTAGACGGCTGTAATATTTTGGACAGTCAATGTAATTTTGTCATTAAATTGTTCTATAGACTTATTTTGCTTCACTTAAAACAATTTCACTAATGAATAGCATTAGTTGATTCATTATCATGTTTGTGAAAATCTATTATTGTTAATAATACACAAAACAGATCTTTATTCAGAGTCTCTTTGGATAGTGAGGTAGGCACCATGTAAATGTGATGAATGGATGAATGAATGAATGAATGAATGAATCTGCAAATTTAAATCTGACTTAAAGAATTTGAATAAACTGCAGGAAATGCTACCGTGTTTCTCATATAATAAGGTCGGGTCTTATTTTTTTTTGAGCCCCGAAAAAATGGCTAGGGCGTCTCTTTGGGGGTGACTTAATTCCCCCCCTTGCATCTTCAGGCAGGCGGGCAGCGGCAGCTTGGATGTTGACCTCGGCATTGGTGGGGCACTTTGTAACAGGGTCAACGCAGGCAGCACCATATCCAGGTGTGCAACAAAAGTACTTCCTAACGGCAAGCTCCCCCGCCATTTCCCCCCATTTTGCATGTTTTAATATAGGCCTTAATTTGGGGGAGGGGCTTAATTTCATTTCATGCCTATAAAACATGCTGGGACTTCCTATTGGGGGAGGCCATATTGTTGGAGAAACAGGGTAGATTTTTATGAAGGGAAGAAATCATTAATTCTAGTGTCTTTATCATTGTGGTATTCAAAGATATATTGAAGATAGTCTGACTTGAAGAAGAAGATAACATTTGACCTGCTGATAGTATTTCTACTCTAGATAATCATGTTTAAATAATGGCATTTATCCTTCTGAAATAATCAAGACAAAACACCAGAATCACATGGTATGCAGTTCCTTTCATGACACATATCAATATAACAAATAAACATCAGCCTTACAATATATGGCCTATTTTGGTTTTTATTATGCAAGCAATGTACATGGAGTTTGCAAAATAAATTTAGAGTACATAATGCATTGGAAAAGAAACACTTCGGTGCAGGTACAATAGTGCCCTATATCTTTGCATTAATATAATGATTTAGCTTGATAGAATTTAGTTTGCAAACGCAAGATGAAGAAATGAAACCACAATTCTACATGTGTTTACATGGTGGTCTTTGATTATATATCTCATTGATTACAAATGAGACTTCCAGATTCCAGAATTTTGAGAATGGATTCCCATCAAATACTGTAATCCCAGAGAAGGTAATTAGACAATTAATTTTGTCAGGGAAATTAGGATGTATATAAAGAAGTTTTAGCCCTAAGTCACGTTAAATGAGTCCACAGTAACTGAAGACAAGTCAACCAAGAAAATCCTAGTGAGTAGGGAACTAAATCATGTCATTTAGAAGATGGAAGGAGCAGGTGATTCAAAGAATACAATTTAACAGATCAGTAGTGTAGAGTTACTACCCTCAGGCACAAAATAAAATAAAATCAAGAGGACTCTAGGAGCATCTTTTCTGACTAACAAATTTACTGAAAGATATTAGCTTACATGAGCTGAATTTCATTCCATCAAATGCAAAAAAAAAAAAAAAAAAATGGCCAGGCTGATGTAGGATTTAAATGTCAACTCATAAAATATTCTATAGTCTTTTTAGAGTTGCCAACAGAAAGTGAGGGGAGAGCAGTACAGCAGCTTGGAAACCGGAAGTGCATTCAAGAAATAGTTTACAAAGATAGTAACAAGGTGACTGAAGTTTCTGCCACGCAAAATTCTTACTGGAGAACATGATTGACAATACTTGGCTATGGATATGTCCCATTGGAGAATATGAATTATGATTCATCCAGGAGGTGGGGGAAAACCAGGGTCAAGAGTGACAATGAATTATGTTTCTTGGAGTCAGCTACACCCAGGTAGTGCCGGATATTTTAACTCCCAATAAATTGTTTTGAAGTTTTGGAAGTTTGGCTCAAGACTCATGATTTAATTGGGGTAGCTGCTGGACATTAAACTTGGATGAAGGAGTCAGTGGAAAAGAGAAGGCAGCATTATTGTGTAGATTTGGGCTATAGTACCTTATCCATGAATCACCATCAAAGCTGACAGCAACCAAAACACAGAACAACTCAAAGAAGTGATGCTAGATCAGAAGATATGGAGAGACCTGCTCCATAGAATCACCAAGAGTCACACAGAGTGAATGGATAACAACATATCCGTGAATGGTTGTTTTGTGTTAAAAACCCATTGTGTTTATTAAGACCTTCTGATATGCCCCAAAACTTTTGGATATGTTCAGCAATCTCTTACCCAATGCAGATATTTTTCTTCATACAATTTTAGTTGAGCAGAGAAGACAGTTCTCATTCAATATTTTTTTTAAATTTTTAATTATATAAAATAGAAAGAAAAAATAGAAATGGGAAATTAAGGAAAGAAAAACGAATGGGGAAAAGAAGGTGTGAGATACATTGGGGGGAGAACAAAAAGGGTGGTGTTGACTTCTAACTCTTCTTAGCACAGTACAAAATTAAAACACTCCGGCCTCAACTTTTTGTTTTTACACATTAATATATAACTAACCATTTTTATAATGATAAGTTGTTGCAGTTGTTAATATGTCAAGTTGCTTGGAGGAATACTACGGCTGTTCTATGTCTTTGGAAGGTGTGAAAAAAAGACAAAGATATTATTGGATTTCTGCAATGAGGTTTAGGAAGCTCTGAGCTGTGTTTGGAAAACTTGAACTGCAGGCAACCTCAGCCATGATCTGCTTCTTTCCTCCTTTGGGCAAAGTCACCGCCTCTTTATATCACTCAGTCTCCCTTTTGATTTTGTTAAGTCTGGAGCATGGGTGCGAAAGATGGAGACGAGCCAGTAGAAATAGTGAACTTCAAACTCTTTATTTACATAATGTGACAGCTCTGCTCAAAGGCTGCTCAAGCCTTACTTATATAGGCAACTCATTAACTACTCAACCAATAGCGAACCTGGAGCGCTAGCTCCGTTTAACCAATAGGAATGGTCTGCTAGTGGCCAATCGGATGCCTCCAAACGGGCCAATCCGATCGGGCCATCAACAGCCAATCAGAAGTGCAGGGCCAGAACCCTGCACTAGACTTCAAGCTCAATGATAACTTTATTGGTATTATGCATTCACAACACCCCTTTCCCCCGGCTTCTGCCCATGGGGCACGGTTACATAGTCCTTAAGGTAGGACGGTTGTTTAATTAGTCTTTTCGATTTTCGCAAGGTGCCAGTCAGTTGGCTGCACTCTTGCTGAGGTAGATCGTTGTTTAGCGGTAAGGTTGCCTCTGGTTCTGAGTTCACGTTCTCGTTGTCATCAATATCACTGGCTATTTCCTGAGGTGCACTCACTCCGGTCCTAGGTTCCTGTTCCTGAGTTTCCGTTCCAATATCAGTCTCTTCGAAGGGTTTTCCTTCGAATAATAATTCGCTTTCCTCTGTATCTCCCCCCCACCTCAGTTTGATCAAAAGGGAGTTCGGAATTGCGAGGTGGTAGCCGCGATCGTAGCTGATCTATGTGGCGCTTCCAAAGTCTATCGTCAGGGCACTGAATGAGGTATGATCTAGGGCCGGTTACGCGGATTACGGTTGCTTCCACCCACAGCGGATCGCCCGAAAAGTTTTTAGTGAATACGAGATCGCCTACCTGGAAGGTATGGTATCGGCTGCTGGATCCGAGTGGCTTTTCGGGTTCGTAGGCTGGGTGTAAACGGTCGAGGTGGGAGTGGAGCTTTCGTCCCATTAGCAGTTCGGCGGGAGTTTTGTTGGTGACACTGTGAGGTGTAATGTGCTGCAGGAAGAGTATCCGGTTGATTTTTTCGTCAATGTTATCGTAATCGATCTTTTGCAGAGTCCTTTTGACGAATTGAACCATGCGCTCAGCCCTACCGTTTGCAGCAGGGTACGCAGGCGAAGTGAGCGCATGACGAATGCCCCGGTCAGCCAAGTACTGCTCAAAAGGTAGCACGGTAAATTGGGGCCGGTTGTCGGATACCAGGACGTCTGGTAATCTGTGGGTTGCAAAAAGTCTTTCTAGTCTTTTGATGACTGCGTCAGTGGTTGTATTGCTCATTCGGTGAATCTCGAGCCAGTTTGAGTAGGCGTTGACGGTGAGCAGAAATGTGTGGCCTTTGGTCGGCCCAGCAAAATCCAGATGGATGCGGGACCAGGGTCCCCACGGCGTCTCCCATTCGGTTGGGGTTGCCTTTGGTGGAGCGTTGCTTACTTCTTGGAATCTCTTGCAAGTTTTCACCCATAATTCGATTTGCCTATCGATGCCTGGCCACCACGCGTAGCTTCGTGTGAGGCTCTTCATGCGCACAATGCCAGGGTGGCCATCATGCAAGGTTCTTAGCAGCGTTTGTTGGAGTCGTTCTGGGATAACGACTCTATCACCCCAGATGCGAGAACAACTCTGTTTGATGACTTTTGAATGGTGCAAAGTCGTCTGGAACTTGGTCCAATGGCAATCCGCGTTCCACCCATGTGAGGACTCGCGCCAAGATGGGGTCGCGTTTTGTTTCTCTCGCGATGTCACAGGCAGTCAATGGCGGCATGTGGAGTGTCTCGATCTGCAACGCTGTCATCGTTGGTGCAGGATCATTGATAGTTTCAGGGAGCGGTGTATGGCTCAGTGCATCAGCGTGGGGAATAGCTTTCCCCGGACGATATTGTAGCCGATAATTGTAGGCAGCCAAGAATTCTGACCAGCGGGTCATTCGGGGAGATAGTATGTAGGGAGTTGGTTTGTCCCCAGCAATGATCCCCAGCAATGGTTTGTGGTCAGTTACAATGGTGAAATTTCGGCCATTCACGTATTCATGAAACCTCTTAACTGCTGACACAATTGCCAAGGCTTCCTTATCAATTTGGCTGTAATTTCGCTCGGTTTTCGAGAGCGTCTTTGAAAAGTAAGCAACAGGGGCTTCGTTACCGTTAGGTAACACATGACTCAAAATGGCGCCTACTCCAAAAGGCGATGCATCACAGGTTATGTTTAATGGCAAAGTCTCATTGTATTGCATAAGCACGGCGTCCGAAGTCAGTAGTTTTTTCACATTATGGAACGCCTGCTCTTCTTTGTGACCCCATACCCAGTTTGCTTTTTTGTCTAAAAGACGATGTAGCGGTTCAGCAACAGTAGCTTTGTGCGGCAAGAAAACATTATGGAAGTTGATGAGGCCTAGGAATGCCTGGAGGTCGGTCTTGTTCTGGGGTCTGGGAGCATTCTTTATTGCTCTTAATTTACTATCAGTAGGGTGAATACCCTGACTGTCAATTAGGTACCCTAAGAATTCAACACAATCAGTACACATTTTGCATTTTTTTTTTTAACTTTCAGGCCTGCTTCCTTAAATTTTTGCAATACTAATCTTAACCGCTCCCGCAAAATTTTTTGAGTGGGGGCAGCAATAAGTACGTCGTTGAAATAGGGGACAACGCCCTTGATCCCCTGCAACAGTCTCTTCATTAAGCTCTGAAAGATCCCTGGGGCTACACTGACTCCGAATTGAACCCTTGTACACTTAAATGCGCCACGGTGTGTTACGATAGTCTGTGCCTGTGCCGTTGTTTCATCAACCGGCAATTGCTGGTAAGCCTGAGCTAAGTCTAATTTAGCGAAGACTTTTCCGCCCCCCAGGGAATGGAGGAGGTGCTGTACTACTGGCACTGGATACGGGTTCTGTTGCAGGGCGTGGTTCAGGGTGGCCCGGTAATCCCTGCAAATTCTAATGGAGCCGTCCGGTTTAATGGGTATCACAATCGGCATTTCCCAAGGGGAATGATCCGTTGGCTTTAAAACTCCCTGGGCAATCAACTTATCTAGCTGCTCGTTGATTTTCGGTTTTAGAGCGAACGGAACTCGACGAAGCTTAAGGCGGATGGGCGCTATCTTTGGATTAAGGCTAAAGGATATTGGAGTCCCCTTGTACTCGCCTAACTTTTCCTCGAAGATGTCCCTGAATTCGCGGGCGAGGTCTTCCTCCCAGTCACGGCCGTCGATTTGATTAATGCCTGCCACTTCGATGCCGAGTGGTGCAAACCACTGTAGGCCCAACAGGCTAGGCCGGTCCTTATCGATCACCGTCAGGGGTAAGTACGCCATGCGGTTTTTGAATGTAACTCGGACTCGGCTGGATCCCGCAACTGGAATTCAGTTCCCCTGGTAGTCCTTTAGGATGAGCCGTTGAAATTGAAGGTCTTGGTGCCGGATTGTGGGGACAAGTTGCTTAAGGGTCTTCCATGAGACCAACAAGAGAGATGATCCCGAGTCTACTTCCATTGGGCAGGGTCGATTTTCAATGTTCATGTTGACCCGAATTTTCTGAGCGTCTAGTGAAGAGGCATGGCCAATAGTGAGTGTTTGGTGCACCTCTTCTCATCTCTCTGGATGATTCACGGGTTGGTTTCTGTAGGAGTGGCTTACTGGTTCTCACCTCACAGGGCGATTCCCTGTCGATTGCCAGGGATTGGTTCCTTTCGAGGTCGGGCTGGGTCCAAGGAGGCTTCTGCAGACCCGCCTGATGTGGCCTCGTTTTCCGCACTCATGGCAGAGTGCGTCACGGAATTTGCAATCAGCGCAAAAATGGTTGGCCCCGCAGCCAGTGCAGGCGGTTGATGGGACCTTGGGTGTCATTCCCGGTCGATCCGTAGGCGATGGACCTCTTCTTCGTCACTTTCTGACGACGAAGAGAGGTCCTCATGATGGGCCGTGGAATGTCGCCGTTCTGCATTGGGTGAAATTTCGCCGTCCGGTTGGTGGTTTGGAGTGTGAATTCAGCGCAGTTGAGCAGCTGACTTCTTGGTTGCCTCAGCTGCTGTAGCTTCAGCTATGGCATCTTTAAGGGTGATGTCGCCCTTTGCCATTATTTTACTCTGCACGTTTAGAGCGTCTAGTCCAAGGACTACTCTTTCTCTCAAGGCCTCTTCCAGGTTGGCGAAATCGCAAAGGCCTCCCAAATTCCGGAGGTCTGCCACGAAATCAGCGACACTTTCTCCTTTCCGCTGGTTTCGTTGGTAGAACTCGTGTCATCTTACGAGCGTTGGAACGGTGGGTGTGTAGTGGGCCCTTAGCAGCGGTTCGAGGACATCCCAGTCCATGGCCTTCACCTCAGCTGGTTTTGCTGATGCCTTAGCCATCTTAAAAACCATTGGGCCGCAGTGCGTCAGAAACACTGCCCGTTTCTTTCCGGCCATTGCATCCTTCAGATTGTTTGTTTCTAAAAACATCTGGAAATGATCCATGTAAGACTCCCAGTCCTCTTGAACTGGATCGAATGGAGCAGGTGGTATTGCACCACCGGACATGGTTCTGCCGTTGTGCGCTTCCGTCACGTGCTTAGTTGGCTCTGATGTCATCCAATCCCACCCTCGTCGCCAGTGTTAAGTCTGGAGCATGGGTGCGAAAGATGGAGACGAGCCAGTAGAAATAGTGAACTTCAAACTCTTTATTTACATAATGTGACAGCTCCGCTCAAAGGCTGCTCAAGCTTTACTTATATAGGCAACTCATTAACTATTCAACCAATAGCGAACCTGGAGCGCTAGCTCCGTTTAACCAATAGGAATGGTCTGCTAGTGGCCAATCGGATGCCTCCAAACGGGCCAATCTGATCGGGCCATCAACAGCCAATCAGAAGTGCAAGGCCAGAACCCTGCACTAGACTTCAAGCTCAATGATAACTTTATTGTTATTATGCATTCACAACAGATTTTTCACCCAGTCCTCTTCAGGTCTGCCATTTTATTTGTTTTGCTCTGCAACCCCTGCCTTTTTCATGCATTCATCCCTACAATCTTTACCACTCATCATCTTTTTTCTTTAATGTATTTCACAAAGTATCTAATTTCCCCAATCATATTAAACCTGATCATTCTATCAGCAAACAAATACCTGTCTATCCATATGGGAGATCGCTGATTTCTTCCTAAATAGTGAAGGCAAGCACAGACGGAAAGAGAACTACCCAGAAAAACAGCACTTGTCAGTTTCCGTGAAGTAAATTGTTTCTTTTTTCTGTCCTTCATTCAATCTCATCTAATTCTTGGAGACTGCCTGGCCAGGTCCCTACAATTTTCTTGGCAAGGTTTCTTCAGAAGTGGTTTGCCATTGCTCCTTTTTAGAGCTGAGAGAAAGTGACTGGCGTAAACAATGGTAGGATTCTTTTTTTTTTTACTACCAGTTCTGTGGGCGTGGCTTCGTGGACATGGCAGGGGAAGAATACTGTAAAATGTCCAGTCAGAGGTGGCATTTGCCAGTTCAAAATTTCTACTGGTTTTGCAGAACTGGTCAGAACCTGCTAAATACCACCTCTGGGCCTAAGGTTACACAGCTTACATTTTGCCTAAGGCAGGACTAAAACTCACAATTACCCAGTTTTCAGTTTGATACCTTAACCATTACACCTAGCTAGCTCACTAAATCATTAAAGTGTTATTAATTGTAATGTGACTTTAAAAAATAATTTTAAAAATAGGTGCAAGCATTTTATTAAATATAAATCTTACCTTTTCTCCATGAGTTTACAAAGGGATTTTCTTCTATTTTATCAGCTCCATGCTAGGAGATAGTTTAGCCAAGAAAGTCTGATTGGTCCGAAGTCACCCAGTGGCTTTTCATGGCTAAGGATGGATCTGAATCAAAGTCTTACCAGTCCTAGTCCAACATCTTAATCACTAAGCCAGACTGGCTATATATGTAATGATTCATGCATTTGATTCATATGGCCAGCCATCCCACACACATAGCTCAGAGTGGGCCATGGTTTTAAAATAAAGATAGATGCAACTGTTAAAATTATGCCAAAAATAAAACTCACAAAATTCACAAAATTCACTAAATTCCTCAGCATAACCAGGACATGGGTTTCATTACATACATGGGGCCCCAGGCTGCAATATTTACTTGTATTTACTTGTATTCTGATCATAAAATTCCTTCTCCAGCTGCTTACATCCCTAAATCAAGTTATTAATCTCAACAGTGGGACATGAAATTGTCAGGCTCCAAAACCAAGAAAACCAAGAGGTTCTTCTATGCAGTTTCTATGCAGGCAACAGTCTTAATGTCAGGAAAAGAAATAAAACCAATCTCCTCTTTCCCAAGTCCTTCTCCTTCCTTCTTTTTTAACTCAATGAAAACTTTACTGATTTGCTGCTTCCATTCCTTATGGAATTCTGAGGAGTTACCACCTCCTAACCTATTGCTTATTATTATACACACCCAACGTTTTTCCTCCTGTTGAGTTTGGCACAGGGGTGATACCCAGGACACAGGAAGACAGCAGGCTTGTGGAGCTGGCAGAGAGAAACCTCCCACAGAGGAAAGACTGAAGGACATTTGGACAGATTATGCCAAGAATCATTTGTCTAGTTCTTTTGTTGTCAATTAAATATTGCAATCCCCCCCCCTGCCCTCTGTTCATTTATGATGTATCCCTGCTTTATTAACCTTTTACTTCCCAGCTAGCTTGTGTGCAATTTATCATTCTCATCATTGCAGCTAAAAAGGATCCAGACACTTGGGTTATTTTAAATAGCTTTGATTCTCCCTTTCATCAAGTTGTTTTGTCTGGTCATTGCAAACTGTTGCGTATTTGACTTCACACTGGTTAAAGTGACTTCCTTTGAAGCCAGAAGAATATCTAGGGGCACAGTAGGAGAAGACATACATTAAAAAAAGAAGAATCGGAGCAGTGGATTTTCGGTGGGCAGGCTGGCAGTAGGGAAATTAAGGCAAGTGGAAACAAAGCAAAGCCAAGTCTGAGGGGTAATGCACTATCCACACTAACAAAAGCAGTCATCACAATTCTCAATGAGGACGAATAATGAACAGTCTGCATGGTTTGTTGCTTAATAAGATTTTTTTTTTTTTTTAAAGAATTCAATAAAAGTTTACTTCATTATTTCAGTTTAGGTTAATGGGACCGATGGATAAACTGCTGGAGAAGAAAAGGGCTGTCTTTGTGTGAGGGTTATGGAGCAAATTCAATGTACATGCTGTTTCACTTACTGGTGGGCTTTCTTCCTTCATTTCCTCCTGAATGTCAACTTGTCCTCATTATCTTTTGCTCTCAGACTCTGAGTCACATACTGACATGGCACTGTGCCAAGATGTAAATGCTGCCTTTAGGACCTTCTTCTAATTTCTCACCTTTGTCTGCCTCTTGTTTCCTCTGTCATAAGAATGCCCTGGGCCTTTTTTTCCTCAGATTGTTTATTAGAGTTGCAATCTCCCTTTAGAGAACATCAGCTCAGAATTATTGATGTTTTAATGGCAGTGTGATTGAAAGCAGACAGGCTCGCACTGCAAGTGCTCGAGAAGAAAAGAAATCTGAGGTCAGAGTCAACAAAGGAACATGGACAACTTGCAAAAAACAATGTTGCTTACACCAGAGTTTTACTCGTGCATGCAAAGGAACAATAGATCTGTCAGTTCAAATGAGACTGCAACTTTTTTTTCCCAAGAAAGAGAAAAATGGCAAGAAGCTGAATTTTCTTACTTTTTTCTCTTTTGGAAATAGCACCCATGTTAACATGAGTTTACATAATTATGTAGATTCATGAGTAGGCTTGTTTTGTCAGCACTACCTTTACGCAAATCATCCACAAATAAACTATATGGATAACATAATCAGATCTCTCTCCACCCTACACACACACACACACACACACACACACTATCTATCTATCTATCTATCTATCTATCTATCTATCTATCTATCTATCTATCTGCATTCTTTGAGTATTTTTGACTGTTGGTGACTGTCTGGACTAGTCCCTATAAAGTAGGGATGTCAAACTGGATTTCTTTGAGGGCTGCATCAACATTGGTTACTGTCTGGACTAGTCCCTATAAAGTAGGGATGTCAAACTGGATTTCTTTGAGGGCTGCATCAACATTGGTGGCTGTCTGGACTAGTCCCCATAAAGCAGGGATGTCAAACTGGATTTCTTTGAGGGCTGCATCAACATTGGTGACTGTCTGGACTAGTCCCTATAAAGCAGGGATGTCAAACTGGATTTCTTTGAGGACTGGATCAATATTGCAGTTCTCCACTGTGGGCCAGTGGCGGGGGGCAGGGAATGGGGAGGGGAGAGACAGGATGCATGCCTCCTGTAGCACCCTGCCAGCCAAAACAGGATTCAGAGGGACCACACATGGCCCCTTCTGCCCCATTTCTGGGCTGAACGGGCTCCTGCAGCACTTTGTTGGCCAAAACGGGGCCAGCAGAGTGCTACAGGAGCCCTGGGAGGCCGAAAACAGGCCAGTGCGGGGCCAGATGCAGGCCTCTAGATACAGTAATTATCTATAGATATTTGGTGATCTTCTATTTCTATGCACAACTATCCCCTTTTATAGTTATCTTGATTCAAAACTTGTTTCTCTGATATAATGTAGCTCTGATAATTACTGTATCTATCTGCAATTCTGTTTAAAATATTTAAATATTGTTCCCTTTCAGCTACTTATCTAGCTCTATCTTGCTTATACTAAGTTGTCTTCACTTCAGAAGGGGGTTTGCTGTTAGACTATTTTATATAATATCTAGTGATTTTTAATTTACTGTACATGAGAAAATATATAGTATATACATGAGAATATATATTACAAAAAAGTAGGGAACTATAGGCCTTTTAATTATAGCTTACGGCTATATATAATTTAATTATGTTTAATTATAGCCTACAGCTAAAACTTTTACTGAACTATTAGATCAGATTAAACAAGTCCAAATTTCATTTTACTGCCTTCAAGTCTGAAATGTTCAGTCTAAATCATTTTCTCTATTTTTGAATCTGACATTCAAACTGCACCTGGGTATCTCCTAAACTGCATCCAAATGAAATAACTGAAGCACGGATTCCTTTACGGTAATTCTTTTTATAAGCAAGACTGAACAAGTATTTATTTCTGAAATCATAAGAATTATGATTAGACAATAGCTAGGGATGGATTAGTTGTGGTGCTACTCAATTCTGTGTGTGCAATTGCCAAGCACCTGAACCTATCCTAAAATTCATTTTTAAAATTATCATATCAAGTTTGTGCTTTTATTTGTCTGAAGGTCACTAGATTTCAAAATGCTTTATACGTTTTTCTTGAATGGTGTGTAATAGTATACTCAGGGAAAATTGGTATAGTGAACAGATTAAATGATTTAATAATAGTCATAAACATGTTGCAAAGAAAGATAAATTGTCCCTCTCTAGATTAATATTGTTTTGTTACATGTATGTTAAAGTAAATTATTATTATTATTATTATTATTATTATTATTATTATTATTATTATTATTATTATTGTTGTTGTTGTTGTTGTTGTTATTGTTATTGTTATTTTATTTCCATGGACTTATAGAATATTTGTCTTCAAACACAATAAAAAGGAATTGAAATGCCTAAATTCTTTGATATAGAAGAGGAAAAATTTAATACTACTGCAAAGTTACACTGCCTACTGAGACTGCAAATACATTTTACCACATTAACTGCTACAGTACAATGCCCAATTCAGTGTTATTCCATGATACAACATCTCAAGTAACAGTTCAGTAGTATGCGTTCTTCGTGATTTGTATAAAATGAATCTAAAACCATTCCTCATCAGATAACACTAGCAGTAAATGAAAGAAGAGATGAAATTTTTGAATTTGAAAGTCGTGATAGGAAATATCTACAGTATATAATAACAGCCTCTATTATGATAGCCTGAGATATTTTTGAAAGACACAAGTTAGTCTATTGTGTTACATATGAATAAATCTTTTTGATGTACCATTCATTAGAAGAGGGCTGTGAAAATATCTACACACTCCTCACATCCTGGAAATAAATTGCTTCAACTTCTACCCTCAACTTCTACCCTAACGATGTTGTAGAGCATAGCACATCAGAACAATTAAAGTAGACACGTTTTTTCCCATGTGCCATCAATCTGCTAAGCAACTAATTCCTACAATACTGTCAAATTATCTACTAAGAGTGTATTACTATTATGCTTCTCATCATTCCTATTATCTCCTTTCTACTTATGACTATAACCTTGTTGCTTGTATCTTTATGATTTATATTGTTATTTAGTTTCCTAGTATGATTTGATTGCTTATTTAGTATTCTATGACTATCACTAAGTATTGCATCTTATGTTTCATGATTAATGTATTTCTGATGACTATGATCATGATTTATCATTTATATCTTTTATGTACACTGAGAGCTTATGCACCAAAGACAAATTCCTTGTGTGTCCAATCACACAAGGATGGGGAGAGACATTTAGCAAAAAAAAACCTGCTCTAGTTATGTTAAAAAAGACAGATTAGGGGAATATTAAACAATCCAATGGCTTCAGTTTTGTCAAAAGTATTTCTAATTCAGTTCACAGCTCTAATCAAAAATATGCTGCATAGTACAGGCATCGAAACTGTAGATGAAAATGTTGTGGCTGTTAATCAAGGACTGTAAAATCACCCATAGTAATTCTTTAATTTATGCAAAGCCTTGCTTATATCTGAATTTGAATTCTCATGTTAGTTCCAAGAATTTCAACAGCTTGGTCTTCTTGCTCATACTGCAAGGGCTTCTTCTGCTTGATCATCCAGTCTTCAGGTGTCGTTTGGTAATCTGGGGGTTCTGTCACTATAATGGGTGGTTCTGGTTTTCTTGATAAGATGTATCAGCTGTTGCAAATGACAAAGAGAGGAAGCACTCTGTGAATGCTCTTTTTTCAGAGGTTAGCCGGTTAATTATGATGATGCCCAGTTATACAGCATTCTCACTTAAGGTGGTTTAAGGGTGATGTCCAGTGTGGCACACAGTTCTGAGCACACAGATAAAAATATATCATTTATTTCAGATGTTTACTCAAATCATTACTGGTTTTTACTACAACTACTTGGGGGATTGGGAAGTGGTGGTATAGGTTTTTCTAATTTTAGGGAGACTGGCATTTTGTCTATTTAAAACTGACAATCATTCTGAGATTTTTAAAATTGGCCGAGATATGAATATTCTAAATAATATATTCCAGAAGTTAATTTGTCGGGGGGGGGGAGGTCAGGGGAAAGCTTAGGATCATATGGAATTGGCTTAAGGCTAAAGGAAATATCCTATGTTTGCAATCACATGCGTGCAATACATGATTTTCAGACTTTATAAGGCTTCTAGACCTTATGAGAGCCATAGTGGCACAGTGATTAGAGTGCAGTATTGCAGGCTAACTCTGCCCACTGCCAGGAGTTCAATCCTGATGGGATTCAAGGTTGACTCAACCTTCCAGTTTTCCGGTTTCGCGTGGCTTCGGGGCAGCAGGAATTCGCGACAGCTTGCGATTCCTGCTGTGCTAGCCGCCGAGGTACCCCCGATCCAGATGGGTCAGGGGGATGTGGCTGCCCTGTAGGGACAGCTGAAGAGAGAGGGGAGTCGGACAGGGGGTTGGGGGTGTCGCAGACCCCCTCCTTCTCCGGAAAAACCCCTTTTTCCCAAGGCGGTGGAGCGGCGGTCAGCAATGGCCGCCACGAAGAAGCCAGCAACCGGGTAAGATTGCGCTGGAGGAAGTAAGAAGAGTGAAAGTGCTGTCTGAGCCGGGTCAAGTAACATCTTTCAAATTGGTTGGAACTGAGCTGTTTGAATTGCTGGAGGATACATTGTATCCCTAAGAAGATCGAAAGCGGCGGAGAAGCTGTTAAAGGGAACTTTTTTTTTTCTTTACTCTCCCACCCCATGGAAACAGCAGAAATGTTTGGACATATTGGACATTGAAAGTGAATTGTTTTGAGAGTTGAAGCTAAGGGACAAAAGGATTTTTGGACATTGAAAAACTTAAGAAATTGGAAAACCCTTGTTGGAGGTATGGATTTCTGATTATTTAAAATTGATATTGCAAGTGGGAAGGGAGAGGAAAAAAAATTGGAGCAGAAGCTGAAAAAGGAGGAGATTGCCTAGAATCCCAAAGAAAGGTATATGGTAATTGGACCTCTTTGATTAAACATTAACCCCAGAAAGAGAAAGAGAAGAAGGAAGAAAAGTATTAATTTTTGGAACTTTTTTTGAATTATTTTTGATTAAAAATACTTGTGGTTGTTTTGGGAAAAGTTTCTCTTTTCATAATGGCATCGCTTGTGGATGAACTAAAGACTGAATATCAAAAATATAAAAAGGAAGATACTTTGGGCACTTTGTTTCAATTCTTAGAAATGGCGTTATGTACTTATGAAAAGTTGACTACGCAGCAGAAGGACTGGGACAAAGAAGAAGAGGAAGAAGAAGCCATCTTTGATGAACAATGGGTTCTTTCCGGGGAGGAGGAGAAAAAGGATAAGAAAAAGGGGATTTTAAGAATTATAAAAGCAACCAAAGAAGAGAAAAATGAGTGGAAAGGTGGAGGCAAGGTTAGAAAGCAAAGGAAAAGGAGTAAGAAAAGGGAGGAGGAAAGACAAAGGGGTAAAAAGGGCAAGGAGAAGAATAAGCAAGAGAGAAAGGGGGGGAGGAGAAGCCTCAATGGGGGGAAGCAAGATCTAAAGAAAAAAAGTTTATTCAGAGACAATGGGTGAATTTAATTTAGGATAAAAGAGGGATTCTGGAGGGTACATAAGATTGTGTTTTTTATATGTGTATTTAGAGTATAAAATTCATTGTGTAATTTTAGAATCTTTTAAACAGAATCCCAAGAAAAATTGTTATATGAAGTACTTTTAAGTTAGGGTAATGAGTTATAGACGTTACTCCAATTGGTGTATAGGAGAAGTATAATAAAAGAAAAAAGATGAATGGATAGTTGGAAATAGAACAGACAAAGAATATTATTGAAAATGGTAATAAGATATGAAAGGATATATAAAGGTTTTGTTATGCTTTTTTTTTTTTGGATGTTGTATCTTGAAAAAAGGCAAAAAAAAATTTTTTTAATTAATAAGAAATAATTTGGATGAAAAGGAGAAATTGGGATAAGATATGAAGTTAAATAGACAAAGTATTGATACTATAATTTGGGATTGTTATGTTCTATTGGTTTTCTTCTATTATTTTTTCTTAGAAAAGAACTTATAAGCTGTTATGCCTTGTGCATTGTTTATATAAAATTGATAAAAATGGTTTATATATATAATATAAAAAAGAAAATGATAATAAGATATGGAAGGATATATAAAGTGAATATGATGTTTGAATTTGTGTCTGTGCGAAGAGTTTCAACCCGGGATCAGACAACCTTCAGAAAGATCTTTTAATTTTGTTTGTGTTCTGTAAAATCAATAAAATTTGTTTTTTTTTAAAAAAAGGTTGACTCAACCTTCCATTCTTCTGAGATCAGTAAAATGAGGAGCCAGATTATTGAGGGCAATATACTAACTCTGTAAAATCACTTAGAGAGGGATGTAAAGCACTGTAAAGCAGTATATAGGTCTAAGTGCTATTGCTATTGCTAGACAGATATTAGCAAGGGAGAACAGCAGAGGATGCTATAGACTTCTTCCCATTATAAAAAAGGCATTCCTATTGCTGACACCTCAGATTGTGATATAGCAACTTAATCTGGGCTACTTGATCTAGGGAAAATTTTGACTGCATCTCTTATTTTAATTTAAATTATTTGAATTACCAGCTTGGTAGATTAAGGAATGCTGCACACATGGTGTATGTGTAGATCAGCGAAGCTTTTGACAGAATGTCACAAAATATTCTTTCATAACATAACAAAATGGGAACTAAGTGATACAACTGTTAGATTCACAGGCTGAAATAGCACACTCAAAGAGTGCTCGCTAATGTCTCAAGATATCCTTCCATAGCATAATAAAGTAGGAACTAAGTGATACAACTGTTAGATAGATTCATAGGCTGAAGAAGCACACTCAAAGAATGCTCACTAATGGTGCTCAGCTTGCAGGAAGTCAGATGCCACAGTGTTCTATCCTCAGCCTTATGCACTTCAACTAATTTGGAAATACCTGTATGTGAAAAGGACTTGGGCATCCTTGTCAACCACAAGTTAAACATGACTCAGGAGTGTGATGAAGCTGTTAAAAAAGACAAATGCTATTTTGAGGTGTGTTTACAGGAAAGAGTCCAGATCACAGAAAATAATTATTCCATCAAATTATTTTTGGTCTGTCTGACCACATTTTGAGTACTGTGTCCAGCTTCAGGCTAGACTTCAGGAGAAACTTTCTAACTGTATAAATTATCAGCAGGTGGAACAGGCTGCCACATGATACAGTGAGTTTTCACTAAAGATCTTCAGAAACTGGATGACCATCTATCAGAAATGCCCTAGTACAAGGTTTTCAAAATAAGAATATGATAGATCTCTGGGAGAAACTAAGGAAGGCAAAAAAAACAGTTTAATTGAACACAGTTATTGTTTGCAGAACTAAAATTATAAGCCCCATTTCAAAAGTTACATAATTCATGCAACTTTCATGTTTTGCTATAACTTTTGGGACCCTCTGTTTTTGGGTATGTTTTGGTGGGAAAGAGGGATGCATTCCTGATGGGGAAAATTGGAGATAAATGATAGAAACAAATACTTGTTGTTTGCAGTACATTATCAATAGTTTCTCTGGTTTCAGTTGCTGAAGGAAGATATACTAAGAAGAGCTATTGTGCACACCATTTGTACAATGTGGCACATCAGATCAAAGCAAAATGTAGATGAAAATCTCAAAATCACCTCATCTTTATTCCTTCATTTGTCCATCAAATAGAGTGAGTGGGGAGAAAAGCAGGACTGGAATAGATCTACCTTAATAAATGGTTCCAGTTCTATAATCACAATACTTTAGAGATTGAAATTTAGATGAGCTTTCCTATCAATATGACTCAGTTCTGTCAAAGACATTGCCTGTAATTGGCAACCAAATTGATATAGATATGGATACTCAGTAAACTAAAGCCGAGTCCAAATCTTATGGTCAGTAAATACCCCCTAATGGAAGTGTGAGAATTGGAGGACCATCTCTAATTTGGCAGTAAAATGACTAAACAAAGAAGCTTAAATATCTGCATACATGGAGAAAATCTGCAAAATAATCTAATGACTCCTGATAAAGGAGAAGTTGTAGAATCATCAAGTCTTTTGACTGCAGATTAGGTGTGGAAGGAAGGGAGGGAGGGAGGGAGGGAAGAAATAACAGAGTTTGAAGGGACTTTGGAGGTCTTCTAATACAATCCCCCTGCTCAAGCTGGAGACTCTATCCCATTCTGTACAAAGAACTGTCCAATCTTTTCTTTAAAACCTCCAGTGATGGAGCACCCACAACTACTGGAGACAAGTCATTCCACTGATTAATTGTTCTAACTGTCAGGAAATTTCTCCTTAATTCTAGATTGGATCTCTCTTTGTTAAATTTCCATCTGTTGTTTCCTGTCTTGCAATCAGGTGCTTTGGAGAATAGGTTGTTCCTCTCTTCTTTGTGACAGCCCCTCAAATATTGTAAAATCTATACTGACATGTGACCCCCAAAATGCAAAGTACAATGAAAGCACATCTGTGAGACTATAATAGAAAAATTACTCTGTTCAGGAATTGATACTATTAGGAGATAAACATCTAAAGTGAAAGGAATATTTTATATTCATCCCAAATTTTGAAATTTGGAATGAAAAAGACAAGAAGTTGGTACCTCTGGGAAACATTATGCTAGAGCAATCCTTCTATTTCCAAATTGGCTGTGTGTGCTCAATAGTAAAATCACTGTTCTTGAAAAACTTCACATATTACTCGACAGCTGGTTAGATGGCACCCTTGACAACTGTTCTGGTTAATCAAGGGTATCAATGCGGCTATTGCTTTGCTGTTCTGTGGCAATCATTTCCAATTCTCTCCTTAATATCAGCACATTACAGGTAAAAGTGTCTTGATTTCTGAGACCCCAAGTGATATGGTAAGCAGGTAAAGCTGGTTTGCTATGCAAGAGGGAGAAATTAGCAGAGAGCTCCACATTCAATTGACTGAGTCTTCTGGTTTATACTTATAAGCAGGGCACAGGATTGTTAAAGCCCAAATGTCTCTCTTTTAAGACGTCCTATCAGTGAAAAAATCCCTCTCAGTCCTTGGCGCAAAATCTGGCTGCCTCTATTTTGCAGGGCCAAGGTCAGTGCCTCCCACTGCTTTATATCTGTTCAACTTTTTAGGCTCCCAGAGTTGACATTTTAATTGTGCTGAATCTCTGTGCCAGCCCCCTGGAAATATGGCTGTGGCGATAACACTGCATAAAAACGTAATTGGTGTAAACAAAATTTTCCTAAGTATGTTTGCATGAGCATGAACGCACTAGGTTGTTTTTTTTTTTTTTTTACATGATTACATTAGGTAATTATAATTCATGAGTGCAGTTAGCGAAATCGTAAGTCTCGGGATCGAACCTCATCCAGACTGTCAAAAGCATAATCAAATACTTTGCCATGTTTCCCTTGATATAAGCAGGAAGCTGAAGTAATCATGCTGTCAATTAGGGCTTAAGTTAGACTTCTCACTGACTAGAGAGATTTGGCAAGTGAGGGGAGGGGGCAAATTTCCAAGCAATGTACAGCCTGAAGCTCCTTTTTTGACATGTGTGTTTACTGCCATCTGGTGGGGTGGAAGTGCTGAACACCTCACCATTTTGCCAAGAACAAGTCCCTGATGCAAGCTAAACATTGGCGCTGTGCTTTGAGTTTTGAAACAGGCCTCAGTATTTGTTAGCTGAAGCAAATTCCACTAGACAGCAACTGTAGGCCTCGGAGAACCTTCTACAAATCAAATTACTGCCCCCATTTAGGGAGGAATGAAACTTCAGCAAAACAAGGGGGAGTGAAGACAGCAATTGTGCTAAGCATTTGGGCTAAGTCAATATTACCAGCACTCCTTATTTATAATGAGTTCAAATGCGAAACGGCTGAGTGATTAATCTGCATCTAAAGAGAAATGAAATTGACTAAAAGGTGAATTTTGATCTAGCTTTGTGGGCTTGAAAAGATCATGGTGTTTCCGATGATACGAAAACTTCCAGAGCATGATTAATTTTTTTATACTATCCTTAAATGAGAACAATAGTCCAGGGTAGCAAAATCTGTTCTCGCAGAAGTATTTAAATACAGCTCTTTCTCTAAGTCAGGGGTCTCCAAACTTGGTAACTTTAAGATTTGTGGACAGAAGGGCAGAGGAACAAGAGGCTGGCTGGTTACAGATAGTCCTCGACTTAACAACCATTCATTTAATGACCATTCAGAGTCACAGCAGCACTGAAAAATATGACTTACAAGCAGTTATCACTTTACACCCAGCACAGCCATGTGATATGACCATGTGATCACAAGTATTGGGTTGCTTGGCAACCAGCATGGATTTACAATGATTGCAGTCACCTGGGATCATGTGGTTACCATTTACGTACTCCCTGCCAGCTTCTGGCAAGCAAAATCAATGAGAAAAGCTAGATTCGGTTAAAGACCGCATGAGTCACTTAACACTGCAGTGATTCATTTAACAACAATGGAAAAAAGCTCATAAAATTGGGCACAACAACTTAATAATTGCCTTGATTAAGTACAGGAATGCTAATTTCAATTGTGGTTATAGGACAAGGACTACCTGCATTTTATTCCCTACTGGACAACTAGAGGAGGTCCTGATGAAATCTTGGAGGAAATGTAGCTTTCCAAGGACCCTGGCTCGGTCCACAACTCAGCATCTTGAAAATGATTCTAAAAAGCAAAAACCAACAGAAGTGCTTTCAACCTTGAAAGATAAGAAAAAAAACACTGAAGAAAAATAACAAAGAGAGAAAAAAAATATATTTTTGCTTTCTTGTGGCTTACTTTTTCTTCCTTATTTTATATTAGCTTTCATCTTCTTGCTTAAAAGTTTTAATAAAAATTACATACAAAGAAAGCGTGCTTTCAATCTGCCTGTGAAATCAAATAATGTTTGGCAACCTTTCTGCAGTTTTCACCAAAGGGACACAAAACAATTGTATTGTTTGTTTGTTTTTAATGCAGCTGAAAATTAAAACTGACATGTTTACCAGGAGCACAGAAACACCTTGAAACATCAAAACAAGCTCAACATTAAGAAAATACTACTTGCCATTTTGCCAAGTAACTGAAAATACTACTATTCATTTTTTTCCTACTTGTCATCTTTCTTGGCATAAGTGTTCAATATAGGCTAGATTGAAGAGGCAGTACAACAGTAGAAGGAAAGGATTTCTTTATTTAGCTCTGAACAAAAGACTGCTGACCGGTGTGCCTGCTGTTCTGTTTACAGGCTGCTATCCATAATTTCAGCTACCGATGGCTGTTCATTTTCCCGCCTGGAAAATGAACCAATGGGGGAAGTCTGACATCACTGACTTTTCTCCATTGAATATCTAACACCCCTCCTCTCCTGGAAGAAGCATTCATCTGATCAGCTCTCACTCACAGACATAATCACGTAAGTAGGAGGGACTCCTGTGAGTGCGACTGGACCTTCACAGTTCCCCCCCCCAGTGGTGGCTCTGGTTGTTCAGATTTTGTTCTAATCATCCCCGGAGTTTGTCTATGTGTTTGCTCCATATTTTCCCATCTTCTAGTTCAATTCTATAAGATTGAGGGCCTGTGACTTGCACTACTCATGCAGGGACCCATGAGGCCCCCCCTGCATAGTTGTGAGCATAGACTGATTGACCTATGTTCAAATATCTGCATTGACTCGTCGAATCTCTGGGTGTGCTTGGATTGTAGTGTGGGTGTAATCTGTCCAGCTCTGATCTTAACTTCTGCCCCATTAAAAGTTTTGCTAGACTTCTGTGTGTGACAGCCGAAGGTATGATATGTTGTATCATTAAGAATTTGTCTATTTTATTTGTCAATCCCCTGGTCCCATTTTTGCTAAGGTTTCCTTCATGGACCTTACGGTTCTCTCTGCCTGCCCATTATTCTGGGCATGTCCAGGTGCTGATAATGTGTGGTGGATTCCCTGTTCAGCTAGGAAACATTCAAAATTATTTGCTGTGAATTGGGGCCATTATCCAATACCACAACATCTGGTAACCCATGTGTGGCAAACAATTTCCTCAATACCTTAATCACAACAGCTGCTGTGGTGATTTTCATGATCATTACTTCCACCCACTTTGAATATGCATCAACAATTATTAGAAATGTTTGCCCTTGCATTGGCCTTGCCAGGTCTATATGTATTCTAGACCAGGAGTCGCCAACCTTTTGGACTTCAGGGACCACCAAACTCATAATTTTAGATCCCAGGGACCACTAACTGGTTCTGTGGGCATGGCCTAATTTGTGGGTGTGGCTTGGTGGTTATGTGACTGGCTGAGCATGTCTTGTATGAAAATATTATAAATATTCATATAAATATTGATTTTTTTTAAATATAAAAGGGCATCTTTTACCCAAAATCAGGCAAAGTAGGCAGATTGGGTTGCTCACAGAATCACAGATTCATTCAGAGATCTATCTATCTGCCATTGGCTAGCTTAGTCTGTTACATAAAATTTGCTTGCAAGCAAACTCACAAAACTAACTCACAACACACCATGCGTGTAAATATTGAATTTTTTATTTAAAAAAGAGCAACTTTTACCCAAAATCAGGCAAAGCAGGCAGATTGAGTTGCTCACAGAATCATTCAATGATCTATCTATCTGCCATTGATTAGCTCAGTCTCTCAAATTTGCTTACCGTGAGTCTGCACTGAATTTGCTTGCAAGCAAAACTTCAGTCCTAAGGGAGGTTCGGCTATGCTGAGCCAAAGATCTAAAGACTAGCTAGAAAACAAGAAATCCAACCATTTCCTGATTCCTAGCTAATCTAAATCTCCCAGCACAGCAGAACAGATGATGGTCGGAAAAAGGGAAAATAGCAATTTAGCAGGCAAGTTTACCAGGTAAGGAGTGAGTGGGTGGGGAGGGTTCCCGTGGGCCATGTGGGTGATGCAGACTAGTGTTTCTGCACAGCCTGGATTAATTGCTTTGTGGGGGTGCTCAGGGGGTGAGATTTCTCTGCGGCCTACCAAAATTTTATCATGGCCCACCAGTTAGCAACCGCTGATCTACACAAAAGTGCTTTTGGTGATTCCCATTTCCGAGATTTCTGCTGCTCGGGCTTCCTCTATTACTTATTTTAAAGAGATGCTCTTTTTAGTTATCAGCTTCCTTTGCAATCTCAGATCCTTCATTCCAACTGCAATTCTATCTCTTAAAGTTATTTCCACATTTTCAAACTCACAGCCTGCAGCAATATCTCGTAGGTTTGTAAGGTAATCATTTATGGTCTCACCTGGTTTCTGTTCTCTGCAGTAAAAGTCAAGTCGGTGAGCCAATGATGATGCAGCAGGAGCATAATGTTCTTCTGATATCATCTGTAATTCTTTCCATTCCACTGTTTCCACATCTTTGGGAGCAGTGAGGGTTCTCACCATTTTGTAGAGGTGATTTCCACAATATCCCAGGAATAGAGCTCTCTTCCTCTGTTCTGTTGCATCCTGCAGTGAATTTGCTTCTAAAAACATTCGAAATTGTCCCATGTACATGACCCAGTCATGCTGATTTGGATCAAAAGGTTCTGGTTGAGGGTGGGTAGACATTCTGATGATCAGCACGGTGATAGCAGCGTTCTGTTGTTAGAATTTTCTGTCTTCGCACCATTTCTTTTGTTCTCTTCTAGTATCCCATCCTCGTCGCCAGTGTTCAATATGTGCTAGATTGAAGAGACAGAACAATGGTAGAAGGAAAGGATTTCTTTATTTAGCTCTGAACAAAAGACTGCTGCCCGGTGTGCCTGCTGTTCTTTTTACAGGCTGCTGTCCACAATTTCAGCCACTGACGGCTATTCATTTTCCCACCTGCAAAATGAACCAATGGGGGAAGTCTCACATCATTGACTTTTCCCCATTGAATATCTAACAATAAGGTCACTTCGTTATCTAGAAAAAAAGTTTTTTTGTTTTTGTTTTTAAATGTACTGAACTCAGTTGATGTTTTCCCCTAATTTGATCAACTAGATTTTCTGCTAGGGAAGAAAAACTAGAAATTAGATACTGGTGGGCAGGCTCTGAAAAATATGTATTAGACTTATGAGTAGCACATGGGATTGAACTGATATATTCACAAGCTTCTTTTCTCATTCTGAGGGAAAAAAGCCGAAAAGCAAAAGAAAGTTGAGGGCCAATGTACTGTAATTAGAATTTCAAATTCTGGAAGTATTGCTGAATAGAATAGAATAGAATAGAATAGAATAGAATAGAATAGAATAGAATAGAATAGAATAGAATAGAATAGAATAGAATTCTTTACTGGCCACGTGTGATTAGACAGGCAAGGAATTTGTCTCTGGTGTATAAGCTCAGTGTATATACAACAATAGTGATAGATCATTATCATAGTCATTGTAAAAATACATTCATCACAAAATATTAGATACAACACTTAGTGACAATCATGGATACTAAATAAGCAATCAACATAAATCATACTAGGATACTAATTAAACAATTTAAATTGCAGGATGGAAGCAACAAGTTATAATCATAAGAAGATATGGTGATAGGTAATAGAGAAGATGAGAATAATGATGGTAATACTGCCTTTCTAGATAGTTTGATAGTGTTCTGGGAATTAGTTGTTTAGCATAGTGATGGCATGGGGGAAAATTACTTCTCTTTAAATGTGCCTTCTCTGTAGTAGCACTTGCCTTCTGGCACAAATTTCTCCCTTAAGATTGGAGCAGTCTCTATCCTATTGTTATTTAAAAGGAATCTTTAAGACCTGGCTCTTTGCCCAGCCCTTTGGCAAAGCCTCCTTTGGATGGTGTGAGTTTATATCTTTTTATCTCTGTCTGTATTTCATTCATCATTCTTCTTGCCATTTTTTACTTATCATTTTTGTCTACTGTATTTTTTTCCTTGTTTTTACTCCCCAGAGTCATTGGGAAGGGAAGGGATGACATATAATTTGAAGAAAGAATGAAAGAACAAAAGAATGAAAGAAAGAAAGAAAGAATGAATGAATGAAAGAAAGAAAGAAAGAAAGAAAGAAAGAAAGAGAGAGAGAGGAAGGATGAAAAAGAGAGAGAAAGAAAGAGAGAGGAAGGAAAGAAAGAAAGGAAAGAAAGAAAGAAAGAAAGATAGATAGATAGATAGATTTCTTCATTGTATGCATATAGACAGGGATATTTAAAATTATACTGAAGACTGTTCCTCTGATTTTCTGCCAAGGCAGATAGGCAATAAGATTGCAAAATTCAAAAACAGCCCAAAAATAGGATGCATGTTGATATTAACATACAAAAAAAAAAAAAAAAACGAGTTCAGTAACTTGATTTATTTTAGTGACAAGAAATCCACAGAGATTATGGATCGTCCTGGCCTTAATGGCTTTCTCCGTATTTCACTGGGAATGGAAACTAACATTCTCATGCAGATTGGCAATTTCCACAAAGATGGATGGGGATCATAAAACATGCCAGGGATTCCTGCGAGGAACTCATCATTGAGGTTCAGCTGTAAAATGGGATTTCCAAAAGAAGCATGGAGAGAAAGAATGTCTTCACTAATCTGAGGGCTCTTTTTAATTAAATTCTTGTGCATTATGGTGTCTCATTTATCAACCCCTGAAATAATAATTAACACTCTTGGGGGTTTTCCCCCTCTCAGAAAAATAATAACTAAGAACAATTACAGGAAAGCCCTCCTTTAGGGAAGGATTTTTTTTGTCATTGAGAATATATGTAGCGTTCCTATCCTCCTCATAACCGCACTTTATCACTTTTACCAACACTCCCCTCTTCATGTTCTTAACACAGTATTGAATTTTTGGATATTTATTGTACAAATGCCTTTAATTTTGATGCTTGACACTCCTTCATAGATTATACATTGATAGCATCTTTCATGAGCTCAGATAAACCTTATCTGAGTGAAAACTTGATGTTCAGAGGTACAGCCATTCATTCTGCATTCCCCTGCTCTTTTCCCTATAGACAAGAGAAGGGAACTATTTGTCTGGAGAATTCACTACCATTTCGGGTAGGATATCCTGCATTTTTTAAATTACAGGCCTCCCAGAGTCATTTACTGAAATGGGCAGCTATAGAAATCAAATACTATATTTTTCAGAGTATAAGACCCTCCAAAGTAGAAGACAAACCTAGCTTTGGGGGAGGAAAATAAGAAACAAATTCTGCCTCTGCCTCCCAGCAATTTGCCTCCTTGCAGCAGACAGCAAACAGCCTAGTCAGCTTCAGCACAGCCTGATTGAGCACAAACAGCTGGTTGTCGGTTGGAATTGCCTCCCAAAGATCATCTGTTTCAGGCTGCAGGGATTGCCAACGCCTATTGCCGCCTCCGTGTGCCCCATTTCTGGCCTCCGCATCCCATTTTCAGCTTCCTCATGCCCCGTTTTTGGCCTCTGTGCACTCCATTTTTGACTTGTTCTGGGCGGTGGGGGATTGAAATGGGCAATCAATGGAGCGCATGGAGGCCAAAAATGGAATGCAAAGGCTGAAAATAGGGCATGCAGAGGTGGCAATAGGTGATGGCGATCCCTGCAGCCTGAAACAGCTGATCATCGGGAGGCTGATCCTATTGAAAACCAGCTGCTTGTGCTAATCAGGCTGTGCTGAAGCTGACCAGGCTGTTTGCTGTTTGCTGCATGGAGGCAAATTGCTAGGAGGCAGAGGCCAAAGGGTGGAGGCCGGTGAGTGGGTGGGGCTTTGGCAACATTCACTGCATAAGATGCACAGATATTTCCATCCATTTTGGGAGGTGGAAAAAGTGTGTCTTATACTCTGAAAAAATATGGTAAATAATTAAATAAATTTCCCATTTTCTTCTGGGCTCCTAGGGCACCATTGGTAAAATGTGCACAAGCCAAAGCAGTTTACAGGGAGAAGTGATCAGCTATTTTCTTTGGCCTATCTGCTCCCCTTGAATTTAAACTCAAGCTAGTGTTGCCTTGCTATGTGGCTTTGTTTTCCAGTCATTCCAGGGTTTTGATTGACTGATTATAGCCATTCTTTAGTCCTTTGATAAAAGATAGGTAATAAATCTTCCGGCAATTAAATACATGCTGCCATTGCAAAGCAATACATGTAGCCCCAAGCATTGGCTCTGGTTCATTGACTCAGTCAACCAAGCTGTCATGTTCTCGGCTATCTATCTGCTAACCACTTTGTATTCTTTTACAGGAGTTGATGTGTGTGAAAAGCCAGCTATCAGAATTAGGCCTGTCTTCCAAGGGCAAACATGCCATTCATGTCGGTGGTATATTTTTATAGTCTCTTCTGTTAACTTCCTAAACAGTAATGAGTTCTCTATTTCCTTCCAGCTATATGTTGTCTTCGGGCAATTCTGAAGGTTACTGTCTGATTGAAATGGTTGCAAATGAAACAACTTCTGTCCATCAGAGGACGCCTCTGCCAGCGCAAAGGACTCAGGTGAACTTGCCAAGCAGAACCTCAAATCAAATGTTAGCCCATCTATTTTAATATCTCTTACAAGTGCCCATGACATAATTTTGAATTAGTTGAGGCATATTAATAATGAAGTTCGTTTAAGAGGCAATCAACTGGGAGGGGGATTACCCTGCATTTCCCACTGCTCTGAACAAGATGGCTCTTGCTACAGCTTAATTTCAGTGGGATTTTTATGGGAGAAGTCCCTAGTGGTGGTCTTAAGGGGTTTCATGTTCAGCCAAGACAGTTGATGGATTGCTTACACAAAGCAGTTCATTTATGAACAATGGGAACTTGTACCACAGTGATGAGGGTGTATAGTAAGACTGACACCTTTTTGCAATTTAGGTAACTCCAAATGCGTTAAGATGAAATGCCTATCATCTCTAACACGGACTCAATTTTATAATAATTTTCTCTGCCCAACAAAAAAGTAGCCAAAGAAGAAAAAAACATTAAGGCACAATTGTTATGCTTTATGTTAAATAAATGTAGAAGCAAACAATTAATGAAATAAACAATTAATGTTTATTTAGTTTATTTATAGCTGCCTAACTCCTAAGCACCTAAATATTAGTTAATTAGGCTATCCTATTTAAGGCACCAAAAATTAAGGAAACACAAAGTTAGTTTTCCAAAAGATTTCTTTTCAAGAAGCAACTGAGCTTCCTTTGTTTTTCTTTGAAGTCGTTTCACTTCTCATCCAATAAGCTTCTTTAATTCTTCTTCAGAACTAAAAACTTTTCTTGGATGAGAAGCAAAAAGTCTTCACGGAAAAACAAAGAAAGTCCAGTTACCTTTTGAAAAACCACCTTTGGGATAACCCTGACCTGGATGACTGAGAATCTCCATAAACAAAATTAGTTTTGTTGATGTATCATTGTTTTTTGGAGTTTTGCTGCCCAGAAAGAGTAGGTCTTTATTTATTAATATAGGTGCATGTATCTGCTGCTAATTTGGAAGTACCCAAATGGGTGGATTCAGCAATGATCGCCCTCCTTTCCTGGATTAAGGCTTCTACAATTCTAGTTATTTTCATTTTATTTCCTTGATACTCAAGTTTTTTAACAAGTGACTTGTCATGGGGCTTTTTGGTAAAAGTAAAGCACTTTGCTGCTAATTTTCTACTTTGAATGCTTTGGGATATCTGCTGCTTCTTTTCTTGTTGTTTGGACCAGTCACATTCTATAATGCTTTTATCCCCTTGACATTTTTCAGACTTATATAAAAAAAAGGGCCAGACTACACTTTTTTTAAAAAAAAATACTTTTTGGATGAGGCCAAACCACTTGCTTTCCCTGCCCAAACCATTCTGAGTCAAGAAACATATAAATTTCATTATCATCATTATTATTATACCACACAGCAGAAAAGCCTGGAATGGACTAAAGTCTAGACCAGGCCTGCTGAAATTTTCTTTCTTTAACTGCAGAAGAAAGCTTCTTAAAAGAATTGATCTAAGAATCGTAATATATTTATGTCTCTATTTTCTGATACTGCCAGATAGATTCAGAACTAAAAAGGAAGATGGCCTGCCTGTCTTTACAATTCTGGAATATGCCACCTAGTGGTGGTATTCAGCCAGTTCGCACTGGATCCGGCCAACCGGTAGCAAGTTCTGGCTGGCCACGCCCCCGACCCGGTCGCCCGGTCACTACTGGCTCATTTGCCATGCCTGCCCAATGCTAGCTTACCCCACTTGTCTGATGCTCGCCCCTTAAGTGTTTCTTTTTTTCCCCTCCTGACAATCAGCTGTTCATATGATCAGCTGTGCCATGATTCTCTTTGCTGAGGACCAGGAAGGCAAAAAATGGAGGGAGGGGCTCAGCCCCCCTCCATTTTTTGCCTTCCTGAGCCCTGGAGGAGTCTTCTGGAGGCAAAAACACCACCACCCTGAGACTTCTCTGAGGCCAGGAAGGCCCCAAGAGTGTGGAGGGGTTCCATGTGCCCCTTCCCATGCTCTGTTTTTTTTTCCTTTCTGAGCCTCAGGGGAGCCTCCTGGGAGCAAAAATGCCCCCAGAGGCTCCTCTGAGGCCTGGAAGACCCAAAAAACAGATCAGGGTGGCTGAAAAAAAGCAAAAAAGCCATGCCCACCCAATCACATGGCCATGCCCACCAAGCCATGCTCACCAAGCCACACCCACAGAACCGGTAGTAAAAAAATTTGAATCCCACCACTGATGCCACCTTGCAGGGGGCTACAATATGAAACAGACAGGAGTAATTTACTTCAGCTAACTTCCTGGGGTTCTTCTCTCAGATGTTCTTCCATGAATAGAAAACAGTACACAATTACAGCCATTCTTATTGGAGTTTTTATCTGTGTGATCTTTTTTAGGTTAACTTTGGGCCAATATTCCTTGGAAATGTCCCTTCTCATCGCACAAACATTCATCCAAATTCTGGAAAGATTTATGGCTTCAGGGGCTGCATCAGGGAATTGCAAGTCAACACCCAAGAACTCTCCATTATAGAGGAAGCATTGGAAGGACAGAACATTGACAACTGTAATGTTCCGGTTTGTGACTATCATCCATGCCGCAATGGTGGTACATGCATTAGGTAAGCATAGTCATTGCAATTATATATATCTGTGCATCATTTGATTTATTCTTTGGCTTGTTTGTTTGCAAAATGTATAGGCTGCCCTATGTCAGACTGACTACCGTTAGTCTTCAATTAACAACAATTCATTTAGTGACCATTCGAAGTCACAATGGCAATGAAAACATGACTTATGGTTGTTTTTCACACTTATGACCATTGCAGCATCCCTATGTCACATGATCAAAATTCAGTCGCTTGGCAACTGACTCATAGTTATGACGGTTGCAGTGTCCCGGGGTCATGCGATCACTTTTGGCGACCTTCTGACCAGCAAAATCAATGGGGAAGCCAGATTCATTTAACAACCATGTTACTAACTTAACAGCTGCAGTGATTCACTTAACAACTGTGGCAAGAAAGGTTGTAAAATGGAACAAGACTCACTTTACAACTATTTCACATAGCACCAAGAATGTTGGGTTCCATTGTGGTCATAGGTTGAGACTACCTGTAGCATTTTTCTATTGAGTTTCCAAAGGTCTTGCTTGATAAGTAAGAGCTACTCTTGTCTTCTCAAGATAGGATCAGAGAGTAAGTTTTCAGCCAATACACAGAGAGAACTAAAAAGAATTGGCCAGGGGTATTTTAGGAGGAATTCCTAATATATGTTCCCTCAAAGACAAAGGTTTGTACTTGGTTAACCACTGAGGTTGAGGAAGGGATAAAAAAATGGGAAAAAAGATTTTCAGTTTGTGTCCTAAGAATGAAGGATGAACAGGCAAGAGCCTGTGATTGTGACATATTTATCTTCATGCCTAAAAACAACCTGACATAAGTTTACAGCAAAATAAGTTTAGGACAGTCCTGGAAGGAAAAATGAAAGTGGTTGGAGTGTGAAATGACCATGTTTCAGCTGATAATGGAGGATGAGTTGCAAACTTATGAATGATAAGTGCAAACTTATGAATGATTGGTTGAAATTTTATGTTCCAGTGAGGAAAAAAATAGGAAGGGCAGCATAAGAAGATGTGACTATACAACAAGCTTAATGCAAATTCGAAAACAAATAGGGAACATACAGAAAACTGAAGGAGCAGAAGTGAACTTAGACAATGAGTGCAACATAGCTGAGAAATATTTCTTTACTATGAATGAGGTTATATCTCTAGAAGCAGGTTAATAGCATCTTCAGGTACTAAAGGAGCTATTTTAATGGAATCCTTATGCATTAACTTTGAGAAATCCCAGCGAGTTGGTGAAGTGTTAGTTGACTAAAGGAAATGTCTCTTTTCCTCAAAAGAGGGGGGAAGGGGGGGAGGGATGAGGTGGGGGGGTAGGAAAATCCAGCAAACCATTCATTTAAAAAATTACAGATTTTCATGAAGATATGGAGGGTTTGTGCATTTTATTTACAGATGACATACCTCGTGATTATAACCAATCTTTTAGAATATCAAAATACTCTTGATAGATTAAAGAAATGTTGAAGGATACCCAGATTGATGAAAAGATCTTGGGATAATTTGAGCCTGGAAAGGAACAAGAGAAAGGCACTATTAGGCATTATAAGGCATATTGTCCAAATCACAGAAAATAATTGCTCTGTTTTACTTTGATCAGATCCTGCCAAGTGTACCCAGTTCTTGGCATTATACTTTAAGAAAGATTCAGATAAATTAGAACAGATCTACAGGATAGCAGTGAGGATGATTAGAGTTGTGTGAAGAAAGACTAAAGAAACAGAGAAAAGACAGTTCAGTGGGTGGGGGGAGTGACTTGATTCAAATATTCAAATATATCTTCAATATCTGGAAAAATGTTGCAAAGAAGATCAGCATTTGTTCTCTCTCATTCCAGAGTACAAGTCACTGATTAATGTTTTCAAATTACAAAAAAAAGCAGATTCTGTCTGAATTGGAAAAACATCCTAATAATAACAGTTGTTTGACCCTGGAACCAATTACCCACAAAAATGGTGATTTCCCCTTCATTGACTCTGTTTAAGCAGAATCTAGACAGCTATTTGTCTGGGCTGCTTTCCTTTGGATTTTGCACTGAGCAGGAGCTCTGAATAGCCCTTCTGGCTCTATGATTCTAAAATATTTAAATATTTTGTTCATTTATCCCTTTATTAAAAACCAACAAACAAAACACAGCAGGCTACTCTTCAGCCAAAAAAATGTCTTGGACAGTATGGTCCTAGAAAAAGATCAAATTTCTTGGTGTTGCAAACAGATGCCACATTCATACTCCTCCATATTTTAGTGGCCATATCTGAAATCATGTAAATTGACTTAGTTCCTCTGATGACCAGCTTCAATGAAATAGTTCAAGGAAAGGCAAGAGAGGCTACCTTCCATCTTTTCTACTGCTGCAGCCTGACTGGAATGGCTTTAGTCAAGTAATCATCAATAATAGAAAAAACCCAATGAATCTGGTTTGTCTGACCTTGTTGGGAAAAAGGCATGCTATTTCTGTTCTGAATGAATAATACCAATAAAGTTATCTTGAGCTTGAAGTCAAGTGCAGGGTTCTGGCCCTGCACTTCTGATTGGCTGTTAATGGCAGGATCGGATTGGTCCGTTCAGGAGCATCTGATTGGCCATTAACAAGCCATTCCCATTGGTTAACGGAGCTAGCGCTCCAGGTTTGCTATTGGTTGAATAGTTAATAAGTTGCCTATATAAGGAAGGCTATAGCAGCCCTCCAGTTTGAGCTGTCACAATATGTAAATAAAGAGTTTGAAGTTCACTGTTTCTACCGGCTCGTCTCCATCATTCGCACCCATGCTCCAGACATAACAATTTATTCATTGCAATCTAAGCTGTTTGAAATATTGAAACCCAGAAACTCAGTTTTGTTTTGTCCCCCATCCCCCCCAAATGGAGCTATTCAAATTAGGAGAGTAGCTAAAATATGTTTATTTTTAATGAACAAGAAGTGTTCACAATGATCATGCCACTTCATGTGACATTAGGATTAATCCTAATCCAAGCAATGCCAGGTGAAAATTGCTAAACTCAGCAGTTAACAGGGAGACGGTGCAGGAATTTGAATGCTATATATTTGTCCCAGGCACAACATTTAATTCAAGTGTTTCTGAGAGAACGCTTCTGGAAGGCTTGAGGTGTCCTGTATATATTAGCATGCCAGCTCCCTAATTTATTATCACTTATGGATTTAGAACTAAATTTAATTATTATGTCTGCAAAATGATTATATACGATCAATCTGTTTACAAAACAAAAACAATTTCTAGTAATTTGTAATATTTACTAGCCTTTACAAGTTAGCTTTGTGTGTGGTGGTGGTAGTGTTGTTTTCCCAAAGATCCTTCTCTTCATTATTTTTATCAGAAGTATTTTATATTATTTGAAGAAACTGGGGCATCAGCATTGCTTTCTAGCAATTTCTTGTTTAAAAAAAAATCCTTATAGGATATGTTAAATAATGTGTTAAATCCTTATATGTTAAATAAGTGATTAAACCATGAGCTAGGTCTTCATGCCATAGCTTATGATAAAATTATTGGGAGTTCAAAGATACCTGGAAGCTATTCAACACAGGCCAGAAAGAGTCAGAAAGCTAAACAGCCTAAAACTAACAAGAGAAATGTTGTGGCTCTGGCTATTCTAAATTTCAATATTTTTTTTCATAATCTTCTTCTAGAGTGGTGTGGTGGCCTAGTGATAAAGATTCTTGCCTCATACTTGGAAGGTTGAGAGTTCAATTCTCAGTCGTGGCAGATGTTTCTTTTTCAGGGTGCAAATAAAAAAAATATCTGCTGCAAACTCTGTGTGGAGTCAGGAAGGGTTTCTGGTCAGTAAATGCTCAGTTCCATCCAGTTGTCCAGACTCTACCACAAATGAAGGGATTACAGGGTCGCAAAAAGGAAGTTTCATAGTCTTCTTATGTAATTTTAAAAGTATTCTGTGAGAAACCTCTGATGGGAAATTATTATTCTGTCCCTTCTGATACAAGCTAATGGAAAGCAATTTGGAAATAAGTAACAACAGTTAATTCATGGAGATTCACAGAATCCTGAGATTTCATCAGAATCACAAAATGTGCATCATGATTTGCTTATTGCATTTATTGGTGATTCATCATGTGTATTATGATGAAAGCTCTGCCCCTTATAAATATCCATGCAACGTTGAAGTGCATGCACAAAGGAGACACAGTTTTTGTTTTGAGATGTATTTTATCATTTCCCCCTTCATCCATGATCAGAAGATGTCCTGTTCTAGGGCAGCAGTTAGATCAGTTGTTAGAATGTTACATTGGATGCACCTATAAACCTGCTGATCACTTGGGGCAATAAGGAGAATGAAGATGAACTTTGAAATATTCTTGTCTAATTGCCTCAAGTCCTGCTATGTTGCCTCATTGAGGCAAAAGGGGTGGGTGGGAGTTCCTGAGAGGGATGAGAGAGGAACCTCACCAAGTATATTCCCAGCAGGGTCACCCAAGATGTGAATCAATAATTGATTCAAAGAAGAACAGACAATGATAGAAGGGTTTTTCTTTAATCTTTCAAAGCTAAGTCATACAATATATAGGCCAGAAATCAATAAATGATTAAATGGGGAGGTATCATTGAAATGATTCTTCAGCTGGAGTCATAAGTATGCTGATGTAGGAACAAGTCCTACTGAATGTGGTAGAATATGCTTCTGGCTAGACCAATTGACCGATTATGGATACTCAAAACAAGCAAAACCTTGTTAATCACAATTCTACAAGAGTTCATAAACTAGGCTATACAGCAGGAGATCTCTGAATCTTTTTCTACATTTGTAGAAAGGATTTCAGGTAGCTGAAATTAGATTTAAAGCTCACCATAAATACAACAATCCATATTTAAGCTCAATCATGTGAATGAGCTTCTACTAACAAAAAGGAGGCATGACAATCACATTATCCTGAAAGACGTTCCCAAATCTATTAATGCACCTAACCATCAATAGGGGATTGTAATTTCATCCAAGAATGGTTTCACCCACATAATATTGTTTAAGTAGAAAAGATGAATTTAAGATAGCTTATGACATTTTTTTAAGAAAAGACAAATCACAGTTGGGGGGGTCCCATTTTATTGAGCTGACACAACTTCACTCTATTGCATAATATTTCATCAGCTCCATTCAGGCAGCAATATAGGTGTACATTTTCCTCATCAGTGCAGGCATACTTTCTAAACTTCTTTCTTTAGAAAATAAATAATTTGTATTGGTGAAAACTAGATTTAGCTGCATTTAGTTTTCTTTTTATATGAGCCGCAGTGGCGCAGTAGTTAGAGTGCAGAATTCCAGGCTACTTCTGCTGACTGCTGGCTGCCTGAAATTTGGCAGTTCAAATCTAACCCTGCACAAGGTTGACCTAGCCTTCCTTCTGAGTTGGGTAAAATGAAGACCCAGATTGTTGGCAGCAATATGCTGGCTCTGTAAACCACTTAGGGCTGTAAAGCACTGTGGAGCGCAGTGGTGGGATTCAACATTTTTTACTACCAGTTCTGTGGGCCTGGTTTGGTGGGAGGGAAAGGATACTCTAAAATCTCTATTCCCATCACACTCCAGGGGAAAGGTTACTGCAAAATCCCATTCCCTCCCCACCTTACTAACCTGCTTTCCAGTTCTGTTCTCCTATGCAGGGCAACAAAAGAAGACCCAGCTGATCAACTGGGACTTGGGAGGCAGAGAATAGATGGGGGTGGGGTCAGTCAGAGGTGGTTCTCTGAACTACTCAAAATTTCCGCTACCTGTTCTCCAAAACTGGTCAGAACCTGCTGAATGGCACCTGTGGTGAAGTGGTATATAAGTCTAAGTGCTATTGCTATTGCTATACCATGACTAATTATTATGACTTAAAATTAGGCCAGGGATATCCCATTTTCACATCCCCCACCACCTTGGCTGTGGCTGTTGCAATGGTGTTTGGGACATTTGGTGGGGATTGCGGTGGTGGGTGGGCAGCAGGTAAGCATTGGAAGCCAGCACATCCCATTTTCACACACCCTACCACTGCTGCTTTTGCTACCATACAGATCTCCAGGAACCCCATGGTGGTGGCAGAATGTGTGAAAAAAAGACCTGCCCAGCCACCATTCCATCCCCATAGCCCATCCCACCCACTACCACTGCACAGCCTGAACACTGCCACTGCTGGAAAATGGCCCATGGCAGTGGTAGCAGGACTGTCAAAAAGGAAAGCCCCCAGCTGCCATCACCACTCAGCGCTCTTTCCAGCCTCCAGCTCTCCTTCCAGCTGCCCATGAGTTGTCCCCACAGCGAATTGGCCATGTTGAGTGGTCCTGCGACAACTTGGTGTCAGTGAGTTGACAGAGGCAACTTGGCAGTGATGTAAGCTGCAGTAAGCAGTAAGCAGGGCTACAGTAAGCTAGCTGTGCCAATCTGGCCACATCTAGTTGTCCTAGACCCTGTGAGGAAGACTTTACCATTTTAGAGGTTGTTAATCCTGTCCATTCATTTATAATATTTTAAACATGGAGAAGAGGTTGCAGTGTGTGAGCTCTGATCACACTCTTGATTCCTCTACGTCAGGGGTGGGATTCAAATTTTTTAACAACCGGTTCTGTGGGTGTGGCTTAGTTGGTGGGCATGGCTTGGTGGTCATGTGACTGGCTGGGCACGGCCAACTCAATATCACTCACATCGAGGCACGCATCTCCTCGTCTGGCCTCTCATGACCATGGGGCTGCTGCAATAGTCGTAAGTGTGAAAAATGGTCATAAATCACTTCACATTGTAACTTTGAATGGTCACTCCACACAAGCAAAGTACCAGCAAAGGAGGGGAAAAGAACTCCAGAGTCATTCCTGAGACAGGAAGTCTAGTCCTGGCAAGAATGTAATAAGACTTAATGGAGAGGCAGTTTCTGTAAGTTGTTGTGTCCGCGAATGATGCCAGGAGTTGGTGACTTAGTGCAAAGCTCTTTATTGATCTGCTGGAACCGAACTGGTGAAAGGAAAAAAGCCCGCGGTTTTTATTCCTTTCGCCGCCGCGGCCGCGGCCAATGGCATCGCTTTGAATCTCCCGCGGTCTGAACGGACCAATCACGGGAGATTCTTAACGAGCCAATCGGCGCGGCTCGCCTGACCAATCGGAGAGCCCCGCGCTTTGGCCAATCAAAGCGCGGGGATCTCGAGTATGTTAATGAAGGACAGAACACCCCTCCCCTCTTGGTTCAGTCCTTACGTTGCGTCGTCACGTAGGTAGGCGGGGCTCCGTCTGGTCCTACTTGACCTGCGCAACTCAGTTGTAGGCTGGATCCCGGCCGGTTCGGTCGGGATCTCTGTTGCTCCTGTTGCTGTTGTGGGAACCGGCTGGTCGATCGGGCCGGTCCTTTCTCCGTAGCTCCCTCCTGGGCCTTCCGGGTTGGTTGAGCTACGGGTTTCGCCGCTCCCGCTCGGTCTTTCCGGGTCGGTCGAGCTGGCTTGGCTGTTCCTTTCTGGCGAGGGGTCGTGATGGTTGCGTTCCGGTGAGTATTGCTGGTTTATTTTTCTTTGGATTCGGTCCCCTGGGTATTCCCTCCCCCCTTGGCTTGCGTTACGGGGGTTGGGTTCGTTTGTGCGTCGGCGGTTTGTTGGTTTGCGGTTCTCGACCTAAGTTGGTCGATGTGGCGTTTCCACGCTTGTCCGTCTGCTGTTTGTAGCCGGTACGAGTGTGGGCCTGTTGCTTGGGTGATGACGGCTGGGATCCATAGAGGGTCTCCCGTCAGGTTTTTTGCATATACGGGGTCCCCGGGTGCGAAAGTTCGGTGTTTGGTGCTTGAGTCTGGGGGTCTCTCCGGGTTATACGTAGGGTGTAACCTGTCGAGTGGGGACCTTAGCTTTCTACCCATTAGTAGTTCGGCTGGGCTTTTGTTGGTTGTGGTATTCGGGGTTATGTGTTGGGTGAAGAGTAGTCTGTTGATTTTCTCTTGGATCTCCCCGTGGTCTATTTTCCGGATGGTCTTTTTAGTGAATTGGACCATCCGTTCCGCCCTACCGTTCGCCGCCGGGTGCGCCGGTGCTGTCAGCGCGTGGCGGATGCCCCTTTCCGCTAGGAATTTTTCAAATTCCAGCGAGGTAAACTGGGGCCCGTTGTCGGAGACGACGACGTCTGGGAGGCCGTGTGTTGCAAAGAGTTTGCAGAGTTCTTTGGTCACGGCCTCCGTGGTTGTCGTCTTCATGTTGCTTACCTCCAGCCAGTTGGAGTAAGCGTCCACTGTTATGAGGAAGGTGTGTCCTTTTGTGGGCCCGGCGAAGTCTATATGGATTCTAGACCAAGGTCCCCTTGGGGTTTCCCACTCCAGGACGGGTGCTGTGGGTGGGGTGGGCCTCGTTTCCTGGCATCGTTGGCACCTAGCTACCCAGGCCTCTATTTGTTTGTCCATCCCTGGCCACCAAGCGTAACTTCTGGCCAGGGCTTTAGTCCTCACGATGCCAGGGTGCCCCTCGTGCAGCATTTCCAAAACCTTCCCCTGTAGCTTTTCCGGAATGACCACCCTGTCCCCCCATGGTATGCACCCTTTTAACAACGAGAGTTCCGTTTGGCGGTTTCGGAACGTTTTGACGGACTCGTCGTTGTCCCTTTCCGGCCACCCTTTCTCTACCCAATGCAACACCCGCGCCAGACGTTTGTCTTTATTAGTCTCTCGGGCAATCTCTGACGCGGTTATGGGTAGGTTGGGTAGAGTCTCTATGTTGAGGGTGGTCGTTGTGGGTGCTGGGTCGGTGTCGGGTTCCAGTAGCGGCGAGCGGCTTAAGGTGTCTGCATGGGAGATCGTCTTACCCGGTCTGTGTATGAGTTCATAGCTGTAGGCTGCCAGGAACTCAGACCACCTTGTCATTCGGGGAGACAGAATGTTCGGGGTGGCCCGGTTCCCTGCAAGGATTCCCAGCAACGGCTTGTGGTCCGTTATGATGGTGATAGTCCGGCCGTAGAGGTATTCGTGGAATCGTTTTATGGCGGCAACTATAGCCAGAGCCTCTTTGTCCAGTTGGCTATAGTTCTGCTCCGGTTTGGTGAGGGTCCTTGAAAAGAACGCGATGGGCGCTTCTTTTCTGTCGGGAAGGGTATGGCTGAGGACAGCGCCGACGCCGAAGGGTGATGCGTCGCATGTGACGGCCAGAGGTAGGGTCTCGTTGAATTGTATGAGGACGGGGTCGGAGGTGAGGAGGTCCTTCGTTCTTTGGAAGGCGGCTTGCTCCCGTTTCCCCCAAGTCCAGGTCGCCGCCTTGTCCAGGAGCCTATGCAAGGGCTCCGCCACCGTCGCCTTTTGGGGTAGGAAAACATTGTAAAAGTTCAGTAACCCCAAGAATGCTTGTAGTTCAGTCTTTGATTTAGGGGTGGGGGCTTCTTTGATGGCCTTGATTTTTTTGCTTGTGGGGTGAATGCCGTGCCGGTCTAGGAGGTAGCCCAGGAATTCCACTCGTTCCGTGCAAAGCTGGCATTTTTCCCTCTTTACTTTTAGTCCCGTCTCTTTAAATTTAGTTAGGACCTCCCTTAGTCGACCTTCTAGTTCGGCTTGGTTGGCTGCCGACACTAGGACGTCGTCGAAATAAGGTACCACACCCTTGATACCTTGCAATAGCCTCTCCATTAGGCTCTGGAATATGCCCGGTGCCATGCTGACTCCGAATTGGAGTCGGTTGCATTTGAATGCTCCCCGGTGGGCGACAATGGTCTGCGCTTCTGCCGTTTGCTCGTCGACCGGCAACTGTTGGTATGCCTGGGCGAGATCGAGCTTGGCGAAAACCTTGCCCCCTCCCAGTGAGTGCAGTAGGTGTTGCAGCGCGCCATTTAGGGTGGCCTTATAGTCCCCACAGATTCTCACCGACCCATCGGGCTTGATCGGGGTGACTATGGGGGTCTCCCACCGGGCGTGGTCTATGGGCTGCAGTACCCCTTGTTTGACGAGCTTATCAATTTGCTCGTCTATTTTGGGTTTCAGTGCGAATGGCACCCGCCTTGGTTTCAGGCGTTTGGGGGGGACGTTACAGTCTAGGTCGAACGAGATAAGGGGCCCTCAGTACTTGCCTAGGTTCCCGTCGAAGACCTCTTGGAACTCCCGGGCTAGTTGCTGCTCCCAGCCGTCATCGGTGACGTGGTTGACTCCCGTGAGGGCGATGTCGAGCGGGGCGAACCATTGCAGTCCCAGTAGGCTTGGGCGGTCGCGGTCAACGATCGTTAGGGGGAGTCGTTCGGTGCGCCCCTTATACGTTATGTTAAAGCTTTTGGTGCCGACTACCGGGATACGGTTTCCCTGGTAGTCCTTTACAATGAGTCTCTGGTTGTCTACGTTCCTCCTTTGGAGGGTAGGCACCAACCGCTTTATCTCGTGCCATGCAATCATGGAGAGGTAGGACCCGGAGTCCACCTCCATTTTGCACAGCTGGCCCTCGATGCGTACCTCGACGTGGACCTTCCGGGCGTCGTTGGTGATGGCGTGGCCGATGGTGACCGTCTGGTGGGTCTCCTCTCTCTGCCGGTTGTCGCCGCCTCGCGAGGATCGTCCGTTCCGGTCCCATCGGCTGTCCGAGGGGCGATCTCTGGTCCAGGGTGGTGTGCTCTCCCTCCTCCGGTCGCTCTGGTCCCATCGAGCCGGACTGCGGTTTTTCTTCAGGCGGCAAACCCGGGCGATGTGCCCCTTTTTGTCACAATGCCGACAGATTGAATCGAAAAACCGGCATTCCGACCTGGGGTGGTCGCCGCCGCAACCGGCACAGTTGGTCCTCGACTTACGACCCCTCCGGTTCTGTTGGTCGCGGCCTGTCTGGAGTCGATGGATGTCCTCCTCGTCATCGGACGTGCTGGATGCCGAGTGGAAATCGCCCTGGTGTGTTGTCGTCTCGGTTTTTGGTTCGGTCGACCTCGCCAGGTTGTTGTTTCCGCCGCGGTCCCTCGTGTCCAGTCTGCGCATGCTATCGGCGGAAGTTCGGGTTGCTTCTGCGGCTGCGGCTGCGGCTGCGGTGAGGGTGTCTGCTAGGCTGATGTCGCCCTTAGCCATCAGCCGGCTCTGGAGGGCGGGGTCCCACAGACCGAGCACGATTCGGTCTCTCAGAGCGTTGTTTAGGTTATCAAATTCGCAGAGCCCCCTAGGCGCTGCAGCTCGGCGACGAAGTCGCTGAAGGTCTCACCCGATCTCTGGTCCTGCCGGTAGAACTCGTTGTGCCGGATCAGGATGGGTACTTCTGGGGCATAGTATCGCCGAAGGATGGGTTCGAGGACATCCCAGTCCATGGCGGTCGCATCGGCGGGCTTGGCCAACGCTTTGGCCATCTGGAAGACGTCGGTCCCGCAGTGGGTGAGGAAGACGGCGCGTTTCAGTGGGCCCGAGCGTCCTTCATGCCGGTGCACTCGAGGTACATGCGGAATCGGTCGGAGAACGATTCCCAGTCCTCGGTGGCGGGGTTGAAGGGGGCGGGCAGTGCGATTTTCGCCATCTCGGTGCTTTGTCTGGCTTCCGTCGGACACGTGGTTCAGTTCAGGGTCTGGATCCCACCTTCGTCGCCAGTGTTGTGTCCGCGAATGATGCCAGGAGTCGGTGACTTAGTGCAAAGCTCTTTATTGATCTGCTGGAACCGAACTGGTGAAAGGAAAAAAGCCCGCGGTTTTTATTCCTTTCGCCGCCGCGGCCGCGGCCAATGGCATCACTTTGAATCTCCCGCGGTCTGAACGGACCAATCGCGGGAGATTCTTAACGAGCCAATCGGCGCGGCTCGCCTGACCAATCGGAGAGCCCCGCGCTTTGGCCAATCAAAGCGCGGGGATCTCGAGTATGTTAATGAAGGACAGAACATAAGTAACACCAGAATGTTTCCTTCCTGCCTTCCTTACAGGATTAGGCCAGTAATTTCTTCTAACAACTGGTTCTCCGAACTGCTTAGAATGTTAACAACCGGTTCTAGCAAATAGGTGTGAACTGGTAGAATTCCACCCCTGTTCTACGTCCTCCCAAGAGAAGAATCCAAGACCATGTACTCTGTGCAAGTGTGCTGGTAACAAAAAGCAGAAGGATTACTTGTGGTCAGTAAGTCATCAGGTGATAAAGAGTCAATGCCATTGGATTCATACCTCCAATAAATCATATGGGATTTTGAATCTAGAAACACAACTTCCATTTCTCACTTCTGAAGGATTATTCTATCAAATTGAACTTGGCCTGTCTAGCAATCTCTCTAAAAGTAGATTGTATGTCCCGAAGGCCAGCTCGCCTTCCATTGAGGAGTTGCATACTGCACAGGTCAGAAAATATCTACAGACCCCCTCACATCCTGGATATAAATTGTTTCCAGTCCTCCCCTCAGTGGATGCCACTGTCGGGCATTGCATGCCAAAACAACTAGACACAAAGATAATTTCTTCCCCCATGCCATCACACTGCTGAACACTTAATTTTCACAGTTCTGTCTTATGTTTAAGTATATTTACCCATGTAGTATGACTGTGATATTATTATTTCCTTCTTATCTGTGCCACAACTTCTATATTGGTATCAGTGTTCTGATTATTATCCTTTGTTATTATCACTGTTATTATTACTTTGTTGTTTTGCATGTACACTGAGAACTTATGCACTGGAAACAAATTCCTTGTGTGCCTAATCACACCTGGCCAATAAAGTGTTCTGTTCCATTCTGTTTTATTCTTATGATTATTCTGGTTTCCAATGTATTCAAATATTTCAGAACAAGAAATCCCTAACAAAGCTAACTTATATGGATTTTGTTTTGCTTTGTGTTATTTTTGGTCTTGGATGAGTTTTCACAAGGCTGTAAAACAAGAGACTCCAAACTAAATAAACAAAAGTATTATTACTCTCTTATATTACCCTGCCTAGGAAGGACAATTAGCAAAAATGTTTCCCCAAAGCAGAGCAGTATCAGTTATTTTTTTTTCTCAATTACCTGTGCTAATATTATGTTTCATATATTTCCAATACATGGAAATTCACTTTGGGAGTCAAACTCTTAAATGTTCATTATGCAGTGAAAATAATTTGTACTGCAAGGCTTGAAGCTCTTCAAACAACTGATCAAATATTCAGAAAACAAGACCCACAATTCTTCCACTTTGTATGTGAATAGACTCTTAGTGTGGTCAGAAAGCCCCTGACATTGTTTTCTGAGTAATTTTATTACAAAAATCCTTGCCAGTTGGCACATGTCAGTGATTAATTTGGAATGTGAAAATGTCTTAAAATCTCTGGAGCCTCCTTCTGCAATTGAGATTTCTTTGTTAGTGAATTACAGGAATGTTGCCTGATTTTTCTAGCAACTGAAGGGCTGGGTTTTGTGGAAAGAAATCTTAATATTCTTGAATGTTGTCTGAGCAGTAGTCTGCAGAATAGCCTGAGGATTGTAAACATAAATTGAAAGTCATGGACTAATGAGGAGTCAATACTTAGTTTCATTGTGCCACCTCTGCAGCAAGGTCAAACAAGCTGAGAAAGGGCATGAAGAAGAGAGAAGGCCATCTCCATCTGCCTGTGTCTAATCAGGGACAGATAAAATAAATTTGCTCTGATCATTCTTTCTAGGCATACGGTATCTTTTTAACTTGACATCCTAACTTTCTGCACTGGTCCTTCAAGGAAACACCCTGCATTTTTAGCAACACAGCTCTCTTACATGGCAAACTTATTTTTGGTTCTTTGTCAGGAACCACGAGTGGCAATTGTAACTCTATCCAGATATGCTGAAGGATGACTGGCAATGTTTCGTTGCATTTGGCCCTTTCAGATAATGCATTCTTTCTGGGAGAAGAACCCAGCCACTTTGATTAGCCAAGGCAAGTGATGTGGCCAGGCTAGGGGGAGATTCAGCATCACTGACTGGAACAATTGGATGAGAGAATAGTAATTATGTCTCATTCATTCATTCATTCATTCATTCATTCATTCATTCATTCCTAAGAAAGCAGAAACAAGTCTCATACATCTATGGTGTGCTTACTGTTAGCATTTGCTTCTTCTGTCTTCCATCCACAGTCAATGAGAAAAATCAATAATTATGGAAGTGCATTGATAATGACCCAAAAGAGAGGCCAGAGCAGCATTATGGCTGCTTCTACAAGTCTTGTATCACATGCACATCCAGCAATAAGTAGCAGTGTGGAGAAATGTGTTCCGCTGTCTTTGAATATGGACTTATCAAATCTGATTGACTTACTCATCTTTATTTTCATAGCTCTAACCGAAGGCAAGGTACAAAAATGCAGCAGTTAGTCAAACTATTGCTAAAATCTGCATTAGGACAGTGAATGTGATTCAAAAGAAAGAGCATTAGAAGTAGAACGGGCAAAAATGTATAGTGTCAGCTTTGAAATTCTGCTGTCACATAATGGAAGGGGGGTGGAGGAGTTGAAAAGTTCAAGGTTATTCTGTATGTTGTACTAAGAAATTCCAGTTGCAGTTAATTGGTTCTCATGATTTATGAAGTGTAGAAGTGGGAGGAGAGAAGGTGAATTATGTGTAATGCCCGAAAATACTTTCACTTTGGGACGTTGCCTTAAATGTACCAGATCTGTTCCTAAATAAATCAATCAGAGAGAATATGTCTCGGAGTGATTGATATCATGGATACTTTCTGGATGCCTTACATATAGCAGTTAGAATGTATACAGGTTTTCATGGGGGAGTGTACTGTAATAAGAAAAAGCATTAGGAAAACATGCATTTCTGGCTCCTCATTGACATACTACACACAAATGAGCTGTATTCAGAGGTGGGCTGCACATACTGTAACAACTGGTTCACCTAGTGCAAAACCAAATATGTGTGCGTGCGCACATGCCCCCATCGATGCTTGTGCATGGCTGTAAAAACACGGGGATTTCCTGCATGTGGCAGCCACAGTGAATAGGCAGGTGAGGCACGGAAATCAGCTGGGCTGTGTGGGCGGAGTGAGTGAGCCAGATATATAGGATGGGATAGCACCAGAGCAGTGGGTGGGCCCATCTGGTGTCGGAACTACCATTATAGGCGAGCTGATCCGAACTGGCAGCAGTCCACCACTGGTTGTATTGTATTTTTTGAAATCTGTCTTGAGTTCATATTCAACAACACTGAAAAATGGCTTGGTGTTCATTTCATCCCATTGCTGGTTTTGTTTTGTTTTTATCTGCTTTACTTTAACTTTTTAATCTGATTTTCAGGGTTTCCTTGTATCCTACTAAGCCCTCCTGTAGCCTTGCTTGCTCTGCTCCATTTCCAGTCTTTTTGCCCTGAAGGGGGCAATAAGACATGGATATTTTAGAAAGAAATAGCTTTAGAAAGAAATCAGCAATCTGATGCAGCAGAGGGACTGAGTAAATTTAAGCTATAGAAAAATGAAAAATTGAATGAAATTGACCTTGACATCTTTGCCCAACCTTGTAACAATAGAGCACTGAGGTGAGAAAGGATCATGGCAATACTGCTCAGGAATTGAATTCCAGTTGCTTTCAGGTTCATTCCCAGTATCTCCAGTTGGAAGTGTAATCCTCCCAAAGTTAGTTTTGCAGAATATAATTACAGAATGCTCAGTGCCATGCGAAGATGTAACAACCAGGCAAACATTTTTATTTGTATTATCTCTCGTATTGCTTGTGCAAGTGAAATATTTGCATTAGCTACTGGTGTTTTTTTTTAACTGGATTTCATTATTATGTTTGAATGGTTATTTGTGTTGAACATTGCCTAGAATTTCTTGTGGTGATGGGTAGTTTATTTAGGAGGCAATTGTGGCCAAACCAAGACAATGCAATGATGGAAAGGAGAAAATGCTCTCTGTCTTTAATGTTGTAATAAAATGGACTCAACTATGAGTTATGATTAATGTTTGTTCAGATTCAGGTTATATTTCCTCCACCTCTATTTGTGTCTCAGCTTGTTTTATAGTAATTGAAAAGGTACCAAGGGGCTGTATGAGCTCTCTGTTGCCCTGGTAATTTCTGTGTTTTACAGAGCAGCCAGAACTACAATAGGAGTGTCAGTCCTATTAGGAGGAAAACTTTTGAAATCCATTAAATTCCATCATTTTCCTTCGCCGGACCACTCTAAAAACATCCCCAATCCTTCCATAGAGGATTACTTGTTTCAATCCTAAGTATCAACACAATGATCTGACCTTGATAAGGGATCAGAGCAAACTTACTTTTAGGCTTCTAGTCTCTTGTTTGGTGGGCGGGGTGGGAGGGAGTCTAAAAGTCATATGCATTTTTCCATGAGTAGATTCAGTAAAATTGATTAAATTACAGGTAATTCTCATACCACAATTGGCAAATCTATCATTCATTAAGAGAAACATCACATGACCACACCAGACTTACAACCTTATTTTCACTGGGGTTGTTATGTAAGACATCACTCAACCACAACATGCAATTTTACTGCTGATCTTGTCCACTAACTGCTTGTCATAAATGCCCACAGGTTGGAGAATGCCCAAATTTCAATCATGTGACTGTGGGGTGTGCTACAACAATTGTAAAAAAAAATGTAGTCCTATTGTAATGGTCACTAAACAAGGCAATCATTAAGCAAGGTGTACCTGTATCTTAATTATTCTCAAAAATATTGAGCATCACTGTTGAAACTACTTTGTGATTCTACTAGCATTTCAAGAGAGTAATGGGGTTCTCCTTTATTAGCTGACCATGTAAACTTACTCATAAGAATAGCTAGGGTTTCATTTTGGCATAAGAACGTGTGTACGCATGCATGACTTTAAGTTTATTATGGAGTACAAGAATTTAGGTATTGCAACAGCAACTGTGATCAAAGGTTTGTATTTTTCAAAATCTTATAAAATCTATTTTGACCAAATAAAAGAAAAGATAAATAACTATGGGACAAAGCAAGCTGGTATATTCCTCAAGAAATTATCATTATGATGATTCCTTTCAAACACAACTTCAAAAGAGTCATATAACAAATTCATAATTGTTTTTTCATATATTGCAGAAAAATGGATAACTGATGAAAATCTTAGGCCTGCTATTTTTGGGGGTAAAGATTTGATAGTGGTGTTTCATCATGGCTCCATTTTGTCTTCCCTTTCTACTGAAAGGAAGACAATAATTGGTCAGAGGTCACTTTATAGGACAAATTTTTATTAAAGTTTAGAGTGAAAGATTCTATCTTTGCCTGTGCTGCTTTTCTGAACAGAGGTTTCCATATTATGTGGATAATAATAACCCATATTTAGAATATCTCAGTGGGGGGAGAAATAATCTGAAAATGAAAGCTGTCCTTTTCACTCCTTTTCCCCCCACAGAAATTAGTTTACATTTTTAGGAAGCAAGCAAAAGGAACAGAGATATATTTTTTACCCTTAGATTGCCTGGCAAATCCTGCTGACATAGTACACATTAGTACCAGGAATCACAATTGCTGAGGGCTTTTTATTCATATTCAGCTGTCCTAAATAGGAAAAGCAATAATGCTAGCCAAGTTATGGATGAAGGCCAAAGTCCAACCTAGCATTTCCAAGACTATCAGCTGTAGTTTGTAAGGCAAGAAAGGCTGATATCAGAGAGATGGCAAAAGCAGGAACCAATGTGGTGATTGTTATAATATCTTATAACCTAATTTCTCTGATTTTAGAGTATTATGACTTTATTATGTTATATCTATAATCCCTAATTAATTAGGAACATTTTCCCATTTATATACTACCATATTGTACCTGGGTTCCCAGAATTTAACAAGGGAGCCAGTGTGGTTGCACTTCTGTCAAAAGCGCCAAGGCTCTTCCAGGTTGACCCATTTTTAAAATGGCAAAGGCACTTGCGAAACCAGCAGAAGTCAAGACAATGGACTGGGACAACCTCGCCCCAATCCTACGGGCTCATTATGCACCAGCAGTGCCAACACTCATTAGGAGACACGAGTTTTACCAGAGGGACCAGCAGGAAGGTGAAAGTGTTGGAGACTTCATCGCTGACCTTAGAAACCTAGAGGGACTCTGTGGCTTCGTAAACCTCGAGGAAGCCATGAGAGATCTAATCGTTCTAGGCCTAAAAGACCCCACGATCCAGTGCAAGATTATGGTGAAGGGAGACATCGGCCTCGCAGATGTCATCGCTGATGCTACTGCAGCAGAAGCAACCAGGAAGTCAGCCGCTCGAATGCGCCGAGCGAACGCACCGCACTGCCAACTCGCCAGTGACACCACGCCTTTCTCCAAGAGGCACACAACGACCACCCACCATGAAGACCTCGAATCCTCATCAGAAAGCGAGGAAGAAGAGGTCAACAGACTCAGGTCAGAACGCGACCAGCGAGACCAGCGGAATCATAAGCCTTCATGTCAATGTGCTGGATGCAGGGGAAATCACCCACAATCAGACTGCAAATTGCTAGACGCACTCTGCCATTCCTGTGGAAAGAGGGGCCACATCGCAAAGGTCTGCAGAAGTAAGTGAAGGTCCAGCCCAATCCAAAGAGAAAACAACTTCCGGCATACAACAAGCACTCCACCAGTAAATCGGGACTACCGAAACAACCAATGGAACCAATACTACAGAAATCGAGCACCCGCCAATTCAACCAGACGAGAAGAAGCCCATCAAACCATCACCATCAGCCATGCTTCCTCCCTTGATGCAAGGAAAATCCGAGTGAAGGTCACCATTGAGAATTGACCATGTGTTATGGAAGTCGACTCCGGGTCGTCCCTGTCAATGGTCTCCTGGAAAACCTTAAAACAGCTGATCCCTGACATTCACCGCCAGGACTTCAGCACTCAAAAAATCATATTAAAAGACTATCAAGGAAACAGAATTCCAGTTGCCGGTTCCAGCCACGTCCAAGTATCCTTCAAAGACCACACCGCAACCCTACCTCTTACCATCGTCGATCGAGATTGGCCAGTTTGCTGGGTTTGCAATGGTTCGCACCACTAGGAATTGAACTAGCGGGCATCAACCAAACCGGAAGCGATGACTGGGAAGCGGCCCTCATCCAGAAATTCCAGGATGTTTTCACTGAGAAGCTAGGCAAGTACAAGGGATCCCCCATATCATTTAATCTCAGCCCTGACATTGTGCCCATTCACCTTAAGCCTCGTCGAGTGCCCTTTGCACTCAAGCCAAAGATTGATGAACAATTGGACAAATTAATAGCCCAGGGCATGTTGGAACCGATTGATCACGCCCGATAGGAGACCCCAATTGTAACCCCCATAAAACCTGATGGATCTTTAAGAATTTGCGGGGATTACCAGGCCACCCTAAATCATGCGCTTCAGCAGAGTGCTTACCCTGTGCCTGTGGTCCAACATCTTCTTCATTCCCTGGGAGGTGGGAAAATATTTGCAAAATTGGACCTAGCTCAGGCGTACCAGCAGTTGCCCATAGATGCAGAGACTGCAAAAGCCCAAACTATAGTCATGCACAGAGGTGCATTCAAGTGTAATAGACTCCAATTCGGAGTGAGCGTAGCACCTGGCATCTTCCAAAGTCTGATGGAAAGATTGCTTCAAGGCATAAAAGGGGTCGTCCCTACTTCGATGATGTCTTAATAGCTGCCCCCAACAAAAGCCTACTAGAAAAACGACTCAGAATAGTCCTCCAGAAATTTAAAGACGCTGGCCTAAAGGTCAAGAAAGACAAGTGCCAACTTTGTACTTAGAGGGTTGAATTCCTTGGGTACTTTCTTGACAAACAGGAAATTCACCCAACAGAGAAAAAACTGACTGCAATAAAAAAATGCCCCAAGACCTAGGAATAAAACAGACCTCCAAGCCTTTCTGGGACTCATTAACTTTTATAGCAACTTCTTGCCCCAGAAGGCGACTGTTGCTGAACCCCTGCATAGGCTCCTCGATAAGAAGGCTTCCTGGGTCTGGGGACATCGCGAAGAGCGAGCTTTTCAGCAAGTAAAAGACCTGTTAACTTCAGATGCTGTATTGATACAATATAACGAGACTTTGCCCTTAACTGTCACCTGTGATGCCTCACCATTTGGAGTAGGAGCCATCCTGAGCCACGTCCTACCAAACGGTATTGAGGCACCTATTGCGTTCTTTACAAGAACTTTATCTAAAACTGAGAGAAACTATAGCCAACTTGATAAAGAGGCTCTCGCTATTGTGTCTGCGATCAAACAATTCCACGAGTATGTATATGGAAGGTCTTTCTCCATAATTACCAACCACAAACCATTACTTGGCATTTTAGTAGGAGACAAACCAACTCCCCACATCTTATCACCAAGAATGACACGTTGGCCAGAGTTTCTAGCCGCATACAATTACCAACTGCTACACAACCCGGGGAAAGCCATTCCCCACGCTGATGCTTTGAGCCATTCTCCGTTACCAGAAGTCATAGACGACCCAGCTCCAACCCTAGCTACGCTACAAATCGAAACTCTTCCTTCACCACCGCTGACTGCACAAGACATCGCCTCAGAAACAAGGAAGGATCCTTGTTTGGCATGAGTCCTCAGGTGGGTGGAAAGAGGTTGGCCTGACAACGAACCAAACGATACCTCCAAGCCTTTCAAAAACCGGCAGACAGAACTTTTCTCCCAAAAGGGATGCATCTTGTGGGGAGACAGAGTCGTCATCCCAGAGAGACTACAGCATAAAGTTCTAAAACTATTGCACGATGGCCATCCAGGCATCGTGCGAATGAAGGCACTAGCGAGGAGCTACGCTTGGTGGCCAGGTATAGATAAGCGAATAGAAACCTGGGTGGCCACTTGCAGCTCCACCAAAAGCACCACCAACTGAATGGGAAGCACCTCGAGGTCCCTGGTCCCATATCCACATCTATTTTGTGGGACCTACCAAGGGGCATACATTTCTTATAGCAGTGGATGCCTACTCCAACTGGCTGGAGGTCCACAAAATGAAGAGCACCACCACAGAAGCTGTCGCTAAAAAACTAAATAGACTATTCGCTACACACGGGTTGCCAAATGTCCTAGTTTCAGATAATGGCCCCCAATTCACCGCTCTGACATTTGAACAGTACCTGGCAGAGCAGGGGATACGCCATACTTTGACATCGCCAGCTCACCCTGCGGCCAATGGCAGGGCTGAGCGAATGGTCCAATTCATAAAGAAAACTTTATGCAAGATGGAGCAAGGGGACATCGATGACAAGGTGACCAGGATGCTTCTCCTCCAACATATTACCCCAAACAGCGCCACAAGCAGAACCCCGGCCGAACTTCTGATGGGCTGGAGACTTTGCTCACATCTTGACCACCTGCACCCTACCTACACACCGGAAAAGCTCATGGGGTCCAGCAGCAGGTATTGCACCTTCAAGGTAGGCGACCCAGTTTTCGCAAAAAACTTTTCCAGTGACCCATTGTGGGTCCCCGCTACCATAACTCAACTTATGGGTCCACGTTCCTACTGTTTACAAACTGCTGATGGAAAAATGTGGAAGCGCCATATCGATCAACTGCACTCCAGGCTGGCACCTACCCCCGTCACAAACCCCGAACCTCAAACCTGGGGGGGAAGGGAAATCAAGGGGGGCGGAGAAGAACTAGCATACGACCCAATACTTGAAAACCAGCAATCAGCACAACCAACCCAGGGATATTCACCTTCTGAAGGAGAGCTGGGCCAGACGATCGCCTCACCACAGAGCAGCACTGCAACAGCAGCAAATCCAAGGGATCCAGAGGACAGCCTTAACGGAAGCAGAGATGACAACCCCGAGTCACCTACAGAGAGGGCAGAACAGCTTTGCGAACAAGCTCAGCAAGCAGCCCACCGAGACCAGAGTCAGGGCAAGGACTGGTGGAGCAATGCAGATCAGGTAGACAGGTGAAAAAACCTGCCTACCTGCGAGAATACATCACCCGACCCCTCAGACAGAACCTAGGGGGGAGGGGTATTACGAACTAAGCAAACGCATCAGTTTAAAATCCTAATTGTTTTGTTTCCACACCAGGCTCGTAATCCTGCACTTCTGATTGGCCTGCGAACAGCGGATTGTGATTGGCCGTTTCTGGCTGATCTGATTGGCTGACAGCAGGTCGCCGCTGATTGGACGTTACCAGTGTGGCAAACTCAAATCATTGGTTATTGTGACAGCAGCCAGCTCTATAAAAGGAGCTGCTGCTGCCCCAGTATTTCCGCTCTGTTCTGAAGTCACTAATAAAGAGTTGGAGTCACTATTCGATGCCTCGTCTCCGTTCCTTGCGCCCACTCCCCAGATCTAACACTAACCACCTGAGTCACCATGCGGTAAAGTGTGGTAAAGTGCCAGTTTAAGTGCTGCATTAGGAGTGGACAGACGTGGGTTCTCTCTTAGGCAAAGAAACCTATTGGTGACCTCGATAAGCTACTTCCCTCTCTTATGTCCTTCTGCAACAAGCTGCCTGAAAAAAGAAAATCTCTGCTTGCTTCATGTATTGATAGCTTATTGTGGAATTATAGCAAGCAAACAATAGTACAGAGGAAGTGAATCCTCCGATTCAAGAGGGACAAGTGCTAGGACTAACTTCCAGTGGTTATCAACAAGGTACGTGTAGTTTCAAAACATCCACAGTAAGCAAACAACGAGGCTAAAGACTGCTGGGTAGTGAAATCTTAGAGAAATACAAATGATATCATTTGGTAGATTCCAGTGAAGCACAGACACCTCTATGTTTTGTAGGATGTCTAGTCTACTTGTTAGACTCTGCAGCATTTACAAAACAAGAAATTATTGCTACAGCCAGAGATCTCCATCGCAGACTAGATATTTCCACACAGACTAAAATTAGTTTTTCACAGATACATGTCTTTGAAGAACATTTTGAAATCAAGAGTCTGTGTTATGAATGGGAGAGAAGCTAGCACTTTTTTTGTCACAAGCAGGCCTCAACATGAAACAGAGTGTGTTTGGCCAGGTGACAATTGTTTCTGTAGGGTCAAAATCATAAAAGGTGAATTGATCTCAGGTGAACGCTGTCATAGGCCTTTAACTACAAATGACAACTGCTACACACATCTGATGAAAGATAGTTATGGAGTGACTGTACTAAAATCTGAAATATATTATGGGCAAATTGTTTTACCATTCTAAGATCTATTTCCAAAGATCTACAAAATTGGCAAAGAATAGGGAAATGATAATAATAATATATGGTATGACACAGATGGAATTAATATATTTATTCCCAAAATATGTTGGAATAGAGGATGTAGGCAATGCTACAAAATAATAGAAAATGTGGAAGTGTATTTGTTTTTTGAAATTATATCAACTGCCAATAGATATGATGTACTGTTTGTTGTTCTGAGTGTGTGCAAGAAACAGGAATCTACATGCCAAATTATTTTTTTTATTTATTTTTTATGTTTTTATTTGTCAATTGTTTACATGATAATAGTATAAGTAAAAAAAAGTTATGAATACATGGATATATATAAGAAAAATTAAAAAATATAAAAGAAACAATAGAACAGGGACAGTCAGCATGTTGTGTGTTTATGCATACCCCCGACAGACCTCTTAGGAAAGTGGTGAGGTCAACAGTAGACAGTCTAAGGTTAAAGTTTTTGGGGTTTGAGGAAGAAACCACAGAGTCAGGTAGAGTATTCCAGACATTGACCACTCCGTTGCTGAAGTCGTATTTCCTGCAATCAAGTTTGGTGGATTAAGCTTGAGTTTGTATCTATTGTTTGCTCTTGTGTTGTTATGGTTGAAGTTAAAAGGCTTCTTGTATTGAGTAGCTTGCATTTAAGGCCAGTTGTGGTTGGAATAGAGGTAGTTAGGGGCATGCATGCCTAGTTTTGAGTGATGTTGGATTGGATGGGGTGGGGTTGGATGCAGAGTTGTGGGTTGTGTGGCTTTCTTTTGATGCAATCAGCTCTGTAGTCAATGTATAGGTCCTTTTCTCCATTATCTAGATGGTTTTTGAGTTCTGTGCAGAGTTCACGGGAGCGGATTCTTTACAGTATGGATAAGCCTGGTCTTGAGTGAAGTTTTTTGTGGTTGGGATTGGTTTTTGCAATGGCATTTATTGTATGAATGAATATGCATTTGCCGGACTCATTTTTGCATACAACTCTACAAAATCTTGGGGCCACAGAGCCGTCATTGTATTTGTAGCCATGGCCATCTCTGGTTATTTCAATGATATCTTCAGAAGAGATGTTTGTTGTATTTGAGTTGCTTTTGATATCATGAACTTTGGTGATGTCATCTGATTCGTTGGTGTCTTCGAGACCAAATAAGATGGCATTTGGATATTTCTGTTTATGTTCCATGGTGAGTAAGGAGATATTATTTGTGGAATTATTTGAAGGGATATTAATTGTTTGTGGCTGTGGTTGGTGGTTATTTTTGGTTGTAGTTGTGATTGTAGTTGAGGTAGTGGTTGAAAGCCACTGATATGCTGAAAGAAGAGGGTGATTTGTGATGTAATTAGAGATTTTATGCTGTTAAGTACTTGATCTAATTTGGGAGGGAAATGCATAAATATAGAGTTTCCACAATTTTCACTGCATAAAGTTCCAAGATATAACAAAGGATTCCTAGCTCTAAGACAGTTGAGTCAAGCCGAACATTTGATATAGTTTGGACAACTACTGTACCAAACTTTAGGGCTCAATTTATTGACAGGTCTGTTTCCTACCTTTTAAATTAAGCAAGCTGCCCAGGCAAGGGGTACCTCGTCACTTGCTCAACTCAAAAGTCAATCAAGAATCTTCCTGAGGCCAGGAGATACAATCTCCAAATCATGCTGCCTAATAAAAGAATTTTCCGAAATGGTGTGCTGCTAATGCAGACACTCTGTTTAAAATGGAAAGAGCCCTTGGTCACCACTGAAAACAAGATGGTGAGATATTTAGGGAAGCTTATTACAGTTGCATTTTAGGAAACAAGCAATAAAAACTTTTATTTTCTTTATTTATTATTTTAAATGTTTTATATGGTATTTTATTGAATGACTGTAAGCTGCCTAGAGTAGCCTCGGTGAGATGGATGACACAGAAGTTTAAATAAATAGATGATAGAGAGAGAGAGAGACAGACTGACAGACAGACAGACAGTTTTTCACAGAGGAAGAGGAAATTACTATGGAGTCTAAGATTTGATGCATTGATCCCTTTCAGAATGTCACCCAGCTATCTGTTTGCATGACAGTAGTCTGGTGCTGTAATTAAGGCATCAGGAACTGGGAGCCTGTGAATTCTAATCCCACTTTAGACACAAAGCCAGTCACTCTCGCTGTATCCTAGGAAGGAAGGAAGGGGGAAATCACTTCTGAAAAACCTTGCCAAGAAAACTGCAGGAACTAATCCAGGAAGTTGCCAGGAGTAAAAAACTGACTTGAAGTCTTCAAAGTTAATAAATAAATCTGTCAGCATGACCCAATTTTGTTTTTTATATTGGAAGAAAAATGTTGCTGCATTCATATCCTTCAGTGATTGCCATCAAGCCTAAAAAAGACATTCTATACCAGGGGTTTCAAACTCAATTTTATTGAGGGCCACATCAGGGTTGTAGTTTATCTCGGGGGGTGGGGACACATGGCCAGGGGGCATGGCCAGCTCAACATCAGTCATGTTGGGGGCGCCTGTGGTGGCCTGAGTGCTCTGCCAACGAACATGGGCTCCTGGGCTGTTTTCTGCTGCAGTGGCCCCCTGCAGCCCTCTGCCAGTGAAAATGGAGCTCAGGAAGGCCACCTGAAGCTCTCCTGAGCTTTATTTTCGTTGGCTGAGGTACTGTGGCTCAGTCCTTTACTGTTTCCAGGGTGGCCCCATGGGGCAGATCTAAGCATCCCACCGGCCAAATCCAGTCTGCGGGCTTTGAGTTTGACACCCCTGTTCTACCCCATCCATACAAATTTGAAATATGTGAATATTAAGAAAGTTGGAGGAGAATATGAATATTTAGTATGCTTTGCAGGTGGGGTGAACAACAATCAAGAAATTATTGTTGTTCTGATTATTTGCTGTTGTAAGTGGCAACCCCACAGTAATGATTGTTTTCTTCATGGATGCTTTATCTGCAATTTACAAAGGATATCAGTGATATGCTTCACGTAACCTAGGACATTCTGTACAACAGGATCAGGTTATGCCTTGCATCTGGGAACATGGATGGGATGCCAAGTTGGTGACTGATGCTTCCTTGAAGTTTACAGTCAAAAAGAAACTCCCAGCCCACTTGTACCCTCAGGATACTTTCTTTAAAGACAGAACAAATGTGACACATCTGCACTATCAGCAAAAATCCAATGAAAAAAATATTCTACCAGTAGTAAGGTTTTATCAGCTTGTATTCATAGACAAACAAGAACAAGGAAGACACAATTGGCCATCTATAAATACTCTATGAGAATTTGGGAGAGCTATTTTGGTGTCACTAAAATTAAAAAAGGTTCTTTCTTTCTTCTTTCTTTTCTTCTTTCTTTCTTTCTTAGTCTCATCTTAAAAAATCAGGAAGTAAGATAATGTTTAGCATGTACACAAGCTGTATAGAAACATAACAAGCCCCATTATGTCATGCACAAGAAAATTGTTAGGCCATTGTATCCCCAGAATTGGCTGGTGCTTTAGGGAGAGAGGAGAGAATTACTGTCTCTATGAAGTTTGGCATTTTAAAGGAAAGAATCGCACACTCTTTTTGAAATGTATCCATGCTCGTCTCAGGCAAAAGCAGGAAGTCAGCAGATACCTTAAATGGCGATGATGACATCACTGATTGAAATAGCTGTTAAAAGTCCTATATACTGAGCTACATATTATAACTATCATTTTCAGCCATAACAAGTAGATAAATTGTTGGATTCGATGAGTTGTATCTAGAAAAAGAAATAAGCCAAGATGACAATATTGCAAAAAAAAGGCAGAAATTTCACATTAACAGTGAAGCCATGGGGGTAGGGGGGGATGTTGTAATCTTATCTATATTTCTCAAAAATGAAGGCAAATACACATGTCCCACGATAATATTGCAGGATCTAATCTGAGTCAGTCACCGGGACCAGAGATTTAGTCTCTGAGCTTTCGGACTTGTGCTGGAGCCATCCTCAGGGAACTTCCCTCTAACAGAGTGTGTGCTTTGGGCTGTTTGGTGTGTGGTATTTATATGGTGTCTGGTTGTGTGTGACTTTTTAGTTGTTTATTGGGGTGACAGCCATCCAGTTGTTGATTGGGGTGACAGCCAGCCATCAGCACCCCATTTTTTTTGGCAGCCATTCATCCATTGTGGGACTCAAAGTGGCCTTCCATTTTTGTGCATAAAGTAATGTTGCTGCCATCAACATATATAGCATCAATTTCCAGGTTTTTTCCAAGTCTTTTTCCATTAAATCCAAAATAAAAATTTGGAAGTGTCTCTTTTTAATTGCTTAATTGAGCTAATGTAATTGTAGAAAAGTTGTGTGAAATGTAAAAATGTAAAGCTATGTTTTGCTTTGCTTTGCTTTTCAAGATGTGTGGATGCTTGCTTATTTATATTTCCCAACAATCTGAGTCAAACCTCTGTGGTTTACAAAATGCAAGCAATTTAAAAACATCCACAGTAAAAGTTAACATCTTTACTTAGACCACTTAAAAGAATCAAATCCCAAAGTTCTAGTTAATCAATAACAAACAAAAGATGACCAAGTCTAAGGAGACCGTTCTACAGAACAGCTCCATCTTCAACATCTTCCAAGAGTGCCAACCGGGAGTTAACGTTCTTTTATAGAATAATGTTTTATGCCAGTTTGAGCTTCTGAACTAAATTATTAACTTTGGTTTCAGCAAGCAACAAATCTTCTCAGGCTTCTGCTGTATTTTAATTAAATATCAAGGACATGGGGATCCTACATGTACAACAGTTTAATTTGTTGATCACGTGCACCTAAAGACCAAGTAGAAGTTAGTGTGGAGTTGAACAATCTCTTATAATGCCAAGAGGAATAAGGAAAAATATGCCCAGCAAAATAAATTACAACAAAAAAATAAGGAACTAGAAACTCAATTACCGAGTACCCCAAAGGATTCAAAATTGCAAAATCAGATAATGATAGCTAAACATAAATTGAATTGAATTGAAAGAGAAAATGATTATAAATTTGAATTTGACTAGACAAACTTATTTCGAGCATGCTAATAAGCCAGGAAGATGGCTATCTTATAAACTAAAAAAAAAAGGAAAGAAAGGAGATTGATATATCAGCTAATAGACGGAAAGGGGGATATATAGCAGAAGATAGAACAGAAAAAAGAAATTGCTCATAAGTATTTTGAAGATTTATATAAAAATTTATATAAAAAGGAAGATGTTAATGAGGATAGAATAAGAAACTATTTAGATGAAGTGAAAGATAAAGCAATTGGGGAAGAAATGGTAGAACTATTAAACAAAGACATTACTTGGTTGGAATTGAAATCAGCAATAGAGATCCAGAAAAACAACAAAACCCCGGGCCCAGATGGGATTCCAGGGGAACTGTACAAGGCAATTGCAGAACAAATTGGACCTCTTATGATGGAAGTTTTTAATGATGTTTTATTGGCAGCCAGGATGCCGGACTCATGGAGGGGGGCATTGATTTCGCTGATCCCGAAGGAGGATTCGGATCCCCGATATATAAACAATTATAGGCCGATTTCACTGTTAAACACCAACTACAAAATATTTACTTCTATTATAGCAAGCAGACTAAAAAGAATGCTAAACGCGCATATACATGAAGACCAAAATGGATTTCTCCCGACCAGACAAATTAGGAACAATTTAAGAACAGTACTAGATGTCTTAGAATTTTATGAAGCTCACCCCAAAAAACAAATTGCACTTATGTTTTTAGATGCAGAGAAGGCCTTTGACAATTTAAATTGGCAATTTTTAATCCAAAAAATTTTTAATATGAATTTAGGCACCAAATTTGAAAATATTATAACAACTATTTATGATACACAACAAGCTAATATTATAATAAACGGGGAATATACCCGCCCAATAAAAATAGAAAAAGGAGTCAGAGAGGGCTGCCCACTCTCTCCCCTGCTCTTCATATTTAGAAACATTCTTAATGTGAATTAGACAGAACCCAAATATAAAAGGATTAAAGGTTAAGAAAGAAGAATGCAAGCGTTTGCGGACGATATGATTTTTTTCATTGAGGAACCAATAGAAAGAGGACAAAAATTGATGAATGAATTAGAACAATTTAACAGTTTAAACAGGAGCAGTAGCAGGACTCAAAATTAATAGGAAGAAAACTAAACTAATGACTAAAATTTAACAAAAAAACAGAAAATAGAGTTAGAAGAAGTTATGGAAATATAAGTGACAAAGAAAGTTAAATATCAAGGAATATGGTTGACAGCACATTATAAGACACTTAAGGAAAATAATTATGATAAATTGATGCAACAGGTAAAGAAGGATTTAGAATCATGGGGTAAGTTGCAACTTTCATTATTAGGCAGGATCGCTGCCTTTAAAATGAATATTCTTCCAAAATTTCTATATCTATTTCAGACGACCCCAATTAAACCAAAAAAAAAAAAAAAAGTAAGAACTCAACAAAATAACTGTTAAATTTATTTGGCAAGGAAAAAAACCTAGAATAAATTTAAAGACAATGCAGGATATGAAGAGCAGGAGAGGACTGGCACTTCCAAATTGGGAGTTGTATTATATTGCTGCCTCTTTAGTATGGTTGAAGGAATGGGTGAATTTAACTAACAAGAGCATATTATTTTTAGAAGGCCATGATTTGCAGAGGGGGTGGCATGCATTTTTATGGGATGTAGGGAAAACTAGTCAAAAATATTTCCACAGACATCTAATCAGAGACTCATTATTAACTAATTGGAAGAAAATACAGAAAAAACACTATTTAAAAGTACCAATCTGGATTTCAACAATGGAGGCAATGATCCACCCAAATAATCTGGATATCACTAAAATGATTAAATATAAGGACCTATTGGATACACAAGGAAATTTGAAATCGAGGCAAGAACTTCAAGAGCGAGGACAAAAAAATTGATCAGTGGGCATACATTCAGATTCAAATAGATACAAACAGGACAAGAAAGAATTCAGAATCAACAATAAACTCCAGCAATTAGATAAAATTTTATTAGGATCATGCAAAAAAAAATATAATAAAATTTTATAATTATTTATTAGAAGTCGAATTAGAAGAAGAAATTGTGAAAGGGAACATGATTGCCTGGAGTAGGAATGTAGGACGTAGCATCACCTTAACAGAATGGGAAAAGGTCTGGAGTAGAAACAATAAGATCACAAAATCAGTAGCATATAAAAAAAATGCCTATAAAATGTTTTATAGATGGCATCTTCCTCCTTCAAGATTAGCGAAGATGCATCCTAATATGAGTCCAAATTGCTGGAAATGCAAAAAAAAAAAAAAAATAGGGAACTTTTTTCCATATGTGGTGGTCCTGTACAGAAGCACAAAAATATTGGCAGAAAATTAAAATTTGGCTGGAAGAAATGACAAAAGAGCAGATCGAATACAAACCAGAGTCCTTTTTGTTAGGGATCTTTGGCAAACAAATATCAAAAAAAGCGAAATACATAATAATACACATTTTGATAGCGGCCAGATTAGCCTTTGCCCAATGTTGGAAGCAGCCTCAGGTTCCATCAGAGGAAATGATCATTCAAAAAATCTCAAGCTGTGCAGAAATGGACAAATTAACTCTGGCACTATAGCTGAAACTGCTGGTACAAATGGATAGACCAAAGACAGACTTTACACTATAAGGCAAAAGAGGATAGGATAAACCCATAGCAGTGATATACAGATATATGTAAAGACTAGGTGTGTGTATATGGCATAAATTAAGGGTTTAAAAAAAGAGAGAGAGATCTTACAAACTGTTGAAGATGAAAATGTTTTTAATTGTTTTCTATTTTTTCTTTCTATTTTCTTTTCTTCTTTTCTTTCATCTGTGTATGTGTTGTTGGTTTGTTTTAATTATAAAATTAATAAAATTTATTTATTTATTTATTTAAAAAAGAAAGGTCAGTCCTTGGACTTTACCAAAGGAAAAGGTTTCCAATCTGTGGTGAGCTGAGCTGCTTAATCACCATCTATAAATAGATTCTACTTCGTTGCCCATAAGTAGAAACTCTATATACATACCTACAGTACAGCTAAAATAGGTCTCTTTCCTTTTGTCAAATCTTTTAAATAAATAGTAAAAGGTTTTGGGGCTCATCCAAGGTATTACAGAGTATGGACAATTTTCTCAGTTACTTTGAATGCTTCAAAAATATTTAAAAAAATAAGCAGAGGAAGAAAAGCAGAAAAATCTTTTCTTAATGACACCAGGAATAAAAGATTCTTGCCAATGTTTCAGTTTTATGTCTTTCCTTCCCATTGTTGTATTTTCTTCAGTTAGTCTCTGAATTCACTTAAAGGGATTTTTTTTCCCCTCCATCAAAGAAAATTCACATTTGTGTCATGATTTCTTCCACAGATAAAATAGAGCTTTTTTCTTTCCTGTTTTATATAAACAGATTTCATTCTCTGTAATTTTGCTGTCTTTCCCTCCCCACTTCCTCCCCTTAATCAGGCATGGTTGTTTTTTCATTCTTTGTAGTTCAGGGGGAAAAGAGGCTATTGTTGCAAATGAATTAAACTAACTCACTCACCAAAATCATCTTGCAGCACTCTGGCTGATAGGTCCTCATGTGATTTTCCACTTCTAAGAAGGAAATAATTTAAATCAGAGGATTCCTATTCTGAAATAACAAGTTTATGTGTGCACAAGTTTTCTGTAATATATCATTCAAAACATATGGGATAAATATGCAAAGAAATCACATCTTTTCTCAAAATTTCCTCAATATAATTTAATCAGACTTACTTCCAAGTAGGCAACTATTTTGGGATTGGGCCATCGACTTGCTCAGCATAGTATTCAAGGGTTATGATTAAGCAATCCAAAGAGAAACTGAGAACTTAAAATAGATTTTGTGCCTTCGGGAATGGCTAAGTGACAAATTGAACTAAAGCCATAGTATATAAAATACTCATGGATCCCGCTTCCTTCTCAAGGCTTAAAAATTAAAACAAAAACATTTAAACAGATGAAATACACAATTTTTTTAAAAAAATCAAATGTTCATTATTTATTATTGTTATGAACTAATAAAACGCTTAAATAAAGTTTTATCAAACCTTTAGAAAAAGCAGGGTTCTAATCCTGCATTTCTGATTGGCCGATAATAGCGATATCGGATTGGTCCATTCAGGAGAATCTGATTGGCTGTTAACGAGCCACTCTCATTGGTTCAAGGGGTTAACACTCCACTTTCTCATTGGTTACTAGATCAGCAGCCTGCCCTCTAAAAGGTCTGCTGCTGCCCTAGGTTTTTGCTCTATTCAGAATGATTAATAAAGAGTTGAAGCTCACTGTTCACTGCCTCATCTCCGTTCCTTGCGCCCATGCGCAGAACATAACACTGGCGATGAGGATGGGATCTGGAGATGCCAGAGCTGACTGAACACTACAGAGCACCAAACAGAGCACGTGGCTGAAGGCACATCGACAGCGGAAACCATGTCCGGCGGCGCCATATCACCAGCTCCATTTGACCCGGCACAAGAAGACTGGGACTCGTACATGGACCAGTTCCAGATGTTTCTGGAGACCAACAACTTGAAGGATGCCACCACGGGAAAAAAGCGAGCGGTATTCCTGACCCACTGCGGACTTGCTGTTTTTAAGATGGCCAAGGCACTGGTGAAACCAGCTGAGGTGAAATCCATGGACTGGGACGTCCTCGAGCCCCTCCTATGGGCCCACTATGCACCTACCGTACCAACGCTTGTCCGAAGACATGAATTTTACCAGAGACACCAGCGGAAAGGAGAGAGCGTTGCAGATTTCATCGCGGATCTCCGGAACCTGGGAGGCCTCTGTGGGTTCGCCGACCTCGAAGAAGCTCTGAGAGACCGAATAGTTCTGGGACTAGATGCACCACATGTGCAAAGTAAGCTGATGGCGAAAGGCGACATCAGCCTTGCAGATACCATCGCTGACACTACTGCAGCAGAAGCAACCAGGAAGTCGGCTACCCAAATGCGCCGCACCAACGCACCGCTCCGCCAACTCGCCAGCGAAACCTCACCTCGCCTAGAGGGACACACAATGGCAACCCACCACAAGGACCTCGAAACATCATCAGAAAGTGATGAGGAAGAGGTCAACCGGCTCCAGTCTGAACGTGACCAACGCCACCAGCGGAATCAAAGACTACAGCACCAATGCACAGGTTGTGGGGCAAACCACCCGCAAAAAGACTGCAAATTCCTCAACGCACTCTGACATTTTTGTGGGAAAAGAGGCCACATCGGAAAGGTCTGTAGAAGCAAGCAAGGATCCAGCCCACTTCAGAGGGGGGCCAACTACCGCCAAACCACAGGGAATCATCCTGTGAGTTGGGAATATTTGAACCACCAATGGAACAACCACTCCTACAGAAATAAACCACTGGCCAATTCAACGAAATGAGAAGAGGCACACCAAACCATTACAATTGGTCATGCCTCATCACTAGATGCAAAGAAGATCCGAGTGAAGGTCACCATCGAAAACCAGCGTTGTGTGATGGAAGTCAATTCAGGATCGTCCCTCTCGATGGTTTCCTGGAAGACCCTTAAAGAATTAATCCCTGCCATCTGGCGGCAAGACCTCAGAACCCAAAGAATCATACTCAAGGATTATCAGGGAAACCGAATTCCAGTCGTTGGATCCAGCCTAGTCCAGGTCTCATTCAAAAATCGTACTGCATCTTTACCACTGACCATCATCGACCGTGATTGGCCTAGCTTGTTAGGCCTTCAATGGTTCGCCCCACTCGGGATCGAGGTAGCCAGCATTCACCAAACCAGAAGCGATGACTGGGAGGAGGCCCTCGTCCACGAATTCCAGGACGTCTTTGCAGACAAACTAGGCGAGTACAAGGGGACCCCGATATCATTTAACCTTAATCCTGAAGTAACCCCCATCCTCCTTAAGCCTCATTGGGTACTTTTTGCCCTTAAACCAAAGATTGATGAGCAGCTTGATAAATTAATAGCCCAGGGTGTTTTAGAACCAACAGACCATGCCCATTGGGAAACCCCAATCGTAACACCCATCAAACCAGATGGATCATTAAGGATTTGTGGGGACTACCGGGCCACCCTGAATCATGCCCTTCAACAGAAAGCTTACCCGGTGCCAGTGGTACAACACCTTCTCCATTCCCTGGGGGGTGGAAAAGTCTTCGCTAAATTGGATTTAGCACAGGCGTACCAACAACTGCCTGTAGATAAAAAAAATAGAAGAGGCACAAACGATCGTTACACACCGAGGTGACTTTAAGTGCAACCTATTCCAATTTGGAGTTAGCGTAGCCCCAGGGATTTTGATGGAGAGACTCTTGCAAGGGATCAAAGGGGTTGTACCATACTTTAATGATGTTTTAATTGCTGCCCCGAATAGAGAAATACTAGAAAAGCGTCTTAAATTGGTTCTCCCGAAATTTAAAGACTCCGGCCTTAAGGTTAAAAAAAATAAATGTCAACTGTGTACAGATAAAGTAGAGTTCCTGGGATACCTAATCGATAAACAAGGCATTCACCCCACCAATAGCAAACTAAAAGCAATTAAAAACGCCCCAAGACCCAGAAATAAGACTGATCTCCAAGCTTTTCTGGGGCTCATTAATTTTTACAACATCTTCCTGCCCCACAAAGCAACCGTAGCTGAGCCCCTACATAGACTTCTTGACAAAAAAGCAACCTGGGTCTGGGGGCACCGAGAGGAGCACGCGTTCCGACAAGTGAAAAACTTATTAACCTCAGATGCTGTTTTAATGCAGTATAATGAGACTTTTACATGTCACAATTACATGTGACGTGTCACCATTTGGAGTAGGAGCCATTTTGAGCCATGTGTTACCAAACGGGAGCTAAGCCCCTATTGCCTATTTTTCAAGGACCCTATCAAAGGCTGAACGTAACCATAGTCAAATTGATAAAGAGGCTCTTGCTGTTGTATCTGCTGTGAAACGGTTTCATGAATATGTATATGGATGAGTTTTTACTATTGTTACCGACCACAAACCTTTGCTGTTGATTATAGCGGGAGACAAGCCAACCCTTATATATTATCACCTAGAATGACTCGCTGGTCAGAGTTTTTGGCTGCATACAACTATAGACTGCAACACCACCTGGGGAAAGCCATTCCCCACGCTGACACACTGAGCCATGCACCACTTCCGGAAACCGTCGATGACCCAGCTCCAACCCTTACGACACTCCAGATTGAAACGCTACATTCACCGCTGCTAACAGCTAGAGACCTCGCTATCGAAACAAAACACGATCCTGTCTTAGCGCAAGTTCTTAGCTGGGTCAAACGGGGATGGCCAGTAGAACAAACCCCTGACGACTTCACCCCCTTCAAGAACCGGCAAACAAAACTTTTTTCGCAAAAAGGCTTCATCCTATGGGGGGATAGAGTCGTCGTCCCAGAGCAGTTACAACGAGCAGTATTAAAAACACTGCATGAGGGTCACCCCGGCATCGTGCGAATGAAAGCGCTTGCACGAAGCTATGCGTGGTGGCCGGGCATTGACAAACAGATC